>CM038226.1:12099472-13299472 GCA_021442155.1 Cymbidium sinense
AAAATTTTACTAAATATTTTGGGCTTAATTTAAGTTTTAGTGAAAGTAAATTTTTTATTTAAACCAAAATTACACATCATATTAAGTTGAAATTTACATGGATTGAAAGTGAAGTTAAAATACACTCACCAAAAAACATTTAAAGTCAAAAGGATTTTTAGATTGGAAGATATTGCATTCTAAAGTTCAAATAGTGAAAATAAATTAATGGACTTTATAAAAATCATGGAAAAATCACTTAAATCAATTGAAACTTTAAAAAATCATAAAATATAAATAAATACTCATTTAAAAGGTATTTCAGAGGAGATTAAGTTGAAATTAATTCTAATTGATTTTAAATAGTAATTAAGGCTTGATTTAGGTTTAATTGAAAACTTAATTAGCTTAGTTACTCCCTCATTATCCAAGTAATTAATCCCAAACTTTCTGAGGTTGATTAATAGGATGACCCCTGCCTCCCATAATTTTCTTGAGATTTATTACTTGGTTAATTAAAAAATTGCTTGTCTTAGCCCTAATTAATTTCTTAATTAATTAACATTCTAAATAGCAAGGAAACCATTAATTAATCTTGAAAATCATTGTGGAATGGTGAATGGGCATGGGGAATGAGATTGGGACCTCTTTCCCATTCTTTTCTCTAAGTTCATTTCACTTGACTTGAAACTAATTAATTTGGGACTAATTAATGATTTAATTTATTAATGGCTTAATTAATCAAATTAAAACTTTAATCATTCCATATCTCATCTAATTAAGTTTCTTGGGTAGATCTTTAGGTGTTTAAAAATCTAAAGCTATTTAAAAAAATTATGGGTAACCTACATGTGTGGAGAAGCCATAAAAGTACTTAATTAAGTTCATTAACCTAATAAATTATTAATTATGAGCTAATTGCATTAGGCCCTTTCATTTCTCCGGATCATTGCAAGTTATTTTCCATGCATGTTGGCTCATAATTATTTAATTAACTACTTTAAGGTAACATAGATAAGGGTTTAATTAATTGATTTAATCCATGCTCAACTTAATCAATCCATAAAATCAATCTAATTATTTCTTAATAAATCAAATTAACTCACACATATATAGGATGGGAATAGGATTAGAAAATCTTTTTCACATCTCTTAAATCAAGTTAAACATAAAATAAAAACTAACATTAAGAAACTTTTGTTTATTTTAAATAAGTTTATTTAATATGATTATCCTTAGGAATTGGATTGAATGAAATTACATGCTTCTCTCTTTATTTCCTTCCAATCATATTAAAATGTTGTATGCCACTTGATTCATGCATTCATTTCTTCAAAAATAATTAAAATAAATGATTTCCTTTATGTCAAGTTTGTATGTGTTGATTCAAATTAATATATGTGTGGCTACTATCATTATTAAATCCAAACCTATTTTCCAAATCTTATAAATAAATGATTACATATACTATAAATGCTAGTTATAAATATATAGAAAATGCAAATGATTATAGCTTAAGTATATGGAGTAAAGTCCTTTGCTTTCAATATTAGAATTTCAACAAGACTTTACCCCATGTATATAAACCTTTTCAATCATATAAGATACAACATTTGCATGGTTTGTTCTCCTTTATTTATGTATACATTCATATGTATTTAAAAAAAGTAAATAGTTGGTCTGGACACCCTGGGAATACGAGGCTTTAAGTAGCCCCAAGGAGGTCTTGATTATCTCACTTCTCTAGTTAACAATGGCATATACTAGCTCATGTCTCTCATACATATGTGCGTACTTGATTATGGAGTCAAAACCCCTCTTTTTCTGTTACTAAAACACATGCATTTGTAATTGTTTAAGTGATAGAATTAATTAATCATGTGATTAAGATCTCTCTTTCTTGCAATCATGTATGCAAGCTTACATGTGTTTGAATGCAATGGGTATATAGTTGAACATCCAGAAATATGAGGCTTTAGTTAGCCTAAGGAGGTCATTTGATTATCTAACTTCCACGGTTAATTGGTATACCTATTTAATTTCATTCATATGTATTTTTGCATAAGAATTTAGATAGAGCCTTAAATTAATATGATAAAAATAATTTAATCAAAATATATATATATATATATATATATATATATAAACTTTAAATGTACATGTTCATATTCATCATTTAAGTGTGCCAACATATACTAAATGTATAGATATGCTTAGGACTTAGTCATATGCATGCTACATATGATGGAAAGAAATAAATAAACATGTATTATGTGATAGTAATTAACTCTAATTAATCTTAAGATGCATTTCTTATTGAATGAGATTATTTAAATTAAACCTAAACCTAGGATTAATTAAAAATATGTAAGAAGACATTCACTAAAGAGAATTCATTTAATTAATTTGCTTTAAATGTGACTTAAGGTAGGGATAAAAGAGAGTGATCCTCTCTTTTCTTCTCTTTATAATACTTAGTTGTTGAGTGTAAACCAAGTGAAACAAAAAAAAATATTAAGTAAAACTTACAATCAATTAAATCACTTAAAGTGAAACCATCTTTTATAATTAAATCCTTTTCTTACTTAGAAAACTATAGCAAAGCCTAGTTAAGGCATATCATACAAGCCTTAATACACATACCTTAGAATTAAGTCACCACTTTTAGTTTTATGTTTGGGCGGTGTATGGAGTGATGTATATTTTATTTTGTGATGTATTATTTTAGGATGTTAGGGGTGTATGTTTCATAGGCGGATGTTAAAATTTCTATTTTTCATATTTTCTACAAGGGATTATGCTTAAGGGGCTGCTGAAAAATGAATATAAATGCTCCCTTTATTGGTTGCTTAAGCCCCTAAGCATAATCCAAGTTAGGATGGGTGGGTTTGGTTACTTGTGTGCAAGGTGTTAAGTCCAAATTATAAATATAATTGCTTGGGTGAAATATATGTTTAGCTGACCTCTATTTTCCAGATGCAGTTAGATTTACTCTTTCCATTTAAATCTAAGTTTGTAATTAGGAATTAAGATTAGTGCTATGAGGGAATTAGGATGAGCAATGGCTAGAAGACTATGTCTTATGTGCCATGTGATGCCTTGAAGTGAGCTAAATCAAAGAAACAAAGAGGAGGAAAGAAGATATGAAATTTGAAGAAGATGAATACCCCCATAACATGTATTCATCCTTAATTGTAATTATTCTTTTGTAATTCTGGTTGTATAAGGTAGAGCTTCTACCCATTTTTCTTTTCTTGGACGTATACCATACCAACCTTTTATTCTTTTGTGATAGCTATAAAATGTTTGATGTTATGTTTAGCTTGTGCATTAGAAATGACATGCATTTTCATAGTTTCTTTATGATTAGTGTTTGTTGTATGGCCTAGATGCGATTAGGCTCTTAGAGAAAAATAAATATTTTACCCAACTATAACTCATAATTAAATTTTTAACTTATAATATCACATAAAGCCTAGGCATTAAATCAAGATAATTAAAAGATTTAGCAACCCCATAGTTGTATAGTTGTATGTCTAATATCATGCATGCATCTTCTACCACTCGTGCAAAAATGAGGGCATCCATTCTTACATGCATGGGAATCGCTTGACCTGTGAGAGCAACTCCTATTGATGGAGCTTCACCCTCCTCTCTCTTGATTTGGCCCATAACTCATTTCAACATGCATTTGGGCATACAAAAATCCTACGGACTTTATCAAAATGAAGTGTCAAATACAAATAAATTTGAAAATATTTGCATTAGACTAAGTCATTACTCATACCACTCATGCTCTAGCCTCTTTAGTGAGTGGGTTTTAGGACTTTAATCTCTTTCTAAATAATAATGACCTAACTATCTTGCAAAATCATAAGCCTTGACAACAAAGTTTTAAAACATAGGAGGAGTTAGCTAGCTGCCACTCCAGGCAATTGTAAGCCGAGCAGTGTGGTGGTTTATCCTCTCTTGTGGAGGTAAACTATATCTTAGCTCGCTTAAGTCATGCTTTGGCTTCTAAAGCTCCTTAGATCTAGATTAGAGGTTGCTATTTCTATTAGGCTACTAGCATAAATCCTCTTAGGCATTTTCACAACCTTTATGTTGGTGGATTATAAGTCCCCACTTTTAATGAAATGTCAACTTTAACAAAATCAATCCTCTCAATTTCAAATATATAAAGACCAATTATAGGATATGTTAGAATGCTCGGCTCTTAGTATCATGAATTTCTTACTTATTTCCTTTGGCTTCTCAAAATGAGTCATCTCCTTGAACTTTCCCAATTGATTTTTCAAATATAGTCAATTCTTTGATAGTCAACCTTGAAATCTTTGGAGACCCTAATTTTTCTACTTTAATCGAGTATTATTAAAGATTTTATTCCCAAGATGTAATTAACTATGGGGTTTGCCTATAGGGAACTTAAGATTTAAAATAAACCACCTTTACTTTTCCAAGTGTAGGAAAAAATCTCGTACATTCGAAGACCCATCATGCCTTAGGCGTCCTTATTAGGTGATTAGGTCCATTATAGGGTGGTGATTTCTATCTTTCAAGATAGTGCATCATTCCTTAATGTCATACCTGATCACTTCAATAAGTACCCCCTATGATCTATGTGGTGTCCCACATCTTAAAAATAAACATCACAGTGTGTTAAATGGAGCTCACTTGTGTGTTTGTTTGTTTGTTTGATATATGGTTTTATTTTGATTTTGGGGATTAAATTCTCATTTAACAAATATGGATATGTTAAATGGAATTCAAAATGTATGTTGGATATTTTGGTTTTAATTTAATTTTGAAAATGTAACTCTCATTTAACAAATATGGGTATGTCAAATGGAGTTCAATTGTATTTTGTTCATCTTAATTTTGTCTTGATTTTGCAAATGGGAACCTTCACTTAACAAATTTGGATATGTTAAGTGAATCCCAATTTGTATTTTGGTTATTTTGATTTTATTTAGTTTTGAAAATGAAACTCTCATTTAACAAATGTGGGAATGTTAAATGGAGTTGGTTTTGTTTGGAAATATTTTGGATATGTTTGGTTTTAATTTCAAAAAGGGGACCCTCATTTAACAAATTTAAGTATGTTAAATGGGGTTAGCTTAATTTTTTAAAAATGCATATGAATATGTTTATGAAAAAGTGGTTTGTTATTTGATTTGATTTTGAAAAGAGGAATACTCGCTTAGCAATTTTAGATATGCTAAGTGAGGTTCAATTAATCTTGAAAGATTTTGGTTTTGTTTTATTTGATTTTGATTTTAAAAGAGGATGTTTATTTAGACAATTTTATTATATCAAGTGAAGTTCATGTGATTTTATATTGAAAAAGGTTTTGAAATTTTTCGCAAATGACTTTATTTATTTTGCTTTAGATTATTTTAAGGTTTCGTCAAGTATGAAATGAATCCTTACTTTACCAAGCTAGTGGTAAGAGGTTCCAAATTTTATTTAACTTATATTAGGTCATCTCCTTTCTTTAGTTAGTTTGTTATTACCTATTAGAGGACCCAATAGGAATCTTAGGACCACTGCGGGGAGCTCTTAAAACCTAAAGGATGTTGGCTACCTAAGCTTAAGAATGAAATGAGCAAAGGATGAACCAAAAGAAAGATATTCTCAGGCTTATACAAAAATATAAGTCCACTATCGATGCTTGGAGATGATAATTGTCTACTAGAGATGGAGAGAGGAACTCTCCCCGGTGGAGTCACTAAACAAATATGTGGTGTTTATTTTTTGGATGTGGGGACACCATGTGATCATGGGTATCTCAAAAAATGAGGCATCATCCTTCAATGGACTTCACCAATAAAGACTCCAGGCATGATGGGCCTTGAATATGCTAGATTTTTCCCTTGCTTTATATGGATGAATTAAGCAGGGTTTATATTAAACTAGGTTCTTAAGTTTCCTATGGAGTTAAGCCTCCATAGTTAATTAAATCTTACAGAATTAAATTGTTTAAGAATACTCTTGATTAAAGTAAATAATCATCATCTCCAAAGATTTCAAGGTTAAACTATCAAAGGATTGGTTATGTTTGGAAAATCAATTAGGAAAGTTCAAGGAGAAGACTTATTTTTGGAATCTAAAGGGAGGAAGTAAGAAATGCTCATGACATTAGGAAGCCTAGTGAGCATTCTAATCTATCCTATAATTAGTCTTTATATATTTGAAAGTGAAGAGACTTATTTATTTGAGTTGAATTTTATTAGATTGTTAGGGCATATAATCCGCCAACACAAGGTTATGGAATTGCCTAAGAGGTGAGAATTTATACTTGTAGCCCAAAGAAAACAACTACCTCAGATCTTAACTCTAGAGAGCTTTAGTACGAGCTAAAGCACGACCTAAATCTAAACGATAAGTGGACATGAAGGTTTATCTCCACAAGAGAGAATAAATCGTTCGACTTTTGAACTTATAACTGCCTGAAGTGGCCGCCAACTAACTCCTTCTACGATTTTAAAATTATATAGTCCAACCTTATGAATTGTGAGATAGGTAGGGTAGTTATTTAATTAAAAAGAGACTAAAGATCTAAACACTCCCTAAGAAACTAGAGCATGAGTGGTATGAGCATATGACTTAATCTCAAATATAAAATTTTTTCAAATTTTATTTCATTTTGACACATCATTTTGACAAAAGCTTTGGGATTTTATATGCCTAAAGGCATGATGAAGTAGATTATTGACCAAATCAAAAGAGAAAGGGTGATGCTCCATTAGTAGGGGTTTCTCTCATTGGTTAAGCGATCTCTATGCGTGTAAGAATGGAGGCCCTCATTTTTTGCAAGAGTGGTAAAATATGCATGCATGATGTGAGACATACAACCATATAGCTAAGGGGTTATTAAATCTTTTAATCATCTTATGTATGTTCTAGTCTTTATGGTGAGGTTATGAGTTGCCTTAAATATAGTTATGAGTTACTTAAAATTTAGTTATGAGTGATTAGTTGGGTTGGAAATTTATTTTTTATCCTAAGAGCTTAATGTATTGGCCACACATTAAAGCATCAATCATAAGAAACTATGAAAAGATGCAATCATAATGCACAATTTAAACATAATATCAATCAATTTTATAAACTACTGCCAAAGAATAAGAGGCCGGTCGATGCTCCACCACCGAAAGAAAAGATGGGTAGACAAGCTCTACCCTTATACAATCCAGAATATGAAAGAATAATTATAATTGTATTAAATGTTATGGGGTCTTCATTCTTCACTCTTCCAACTTCCTCCTTCTTTAATTTGAATGTGTTTGCTTCAAAGGCATCACAGGACACCCCAAGATAAAATTTTATGGCCACAACTCATCCTAATCCCCCCATAGCACTAATCCTAATTCTTATTACAAAATTACATTTATATATGAAAAATAAATCTAATTGCACCTACAAAATAAAGGTTAGCTAAACACATATACAATTCGAAGTAGTTATATGTATAATTTGGACTTAGCACCCTACACATGGGTAACCAAGCCCACCTGTCATAACTTGGATTATGCTTAAGGGTTTAAGCAACCTTCAAAGAGAGCATTCATATTTATTTTTAAGCATTCCTTTAAGCACAATCCCCTGCAAAAAATATGATTAGGCTAAGAGCGGCCTAGCATCTAGTCTATGAAGCATACACCCTAACATATAGTCTAAGATAATACATAACAAAATCAAATATACATCACATCATACACCTTCTTAACATAAAGCTATAAGTGGTGACTATTCTAATGTGTTTGTTAAGGTCTTGTGTGGTGTGTCTTAACTAAGCATTAAAGTTGTATTTTTCTATGTTTGAAAATTGTTCAAGTTAACATGAAGGTTGGTTTCACTTTAAGTTGTTTAGTAGATTTGTGAATTTTAGTTTTATTTAATTTACACCTAGCAACTAAGTATTATAAAGAGAAGGAATAGGATTACCCTCTTCCATCCCAACCTTAAACTATTTCTACAGCACATTAATTTGATTTAGTTCTCTTTAATGAATAGCTTATTAAATGATTTTAATTAATCATAAGTTTATGTTAACCTTAAATGATCTTATTCAATATGAAAGGCTTCTTAAGATTAATCTAATTGGATTACTATCATATGTCATATATTTAATCATTCCTTTCCATCACATATAACATACATATGATTCAATCCTAAGTGTATCTATACATGAATCATATTTTAACACACTTGAATGATGAATATAAATATATATTTAAAGCTTATATTTTCATTTTGATTGGATTATATGAATATATAAATTAAAGTTCTATCTAAATTCTAATACTAAAATATATAAGAATGAAATCACATAAGTACGTGTCATTATTACCTAGGAAGTGAGGTAATCAAATGACCTAGCTAACTAAAGCCCCGTATTCCCGGGATGTTCAGACTATATATTTTTTATCATTCCAAGCTTATGTAAATCTATACATGAATAAGGAAAAGAGAGCACTAATTTATACATATCACATATGTTAATGACTTAAGTCAATGTAAATGCATGTATTTTTGGTAACAAAAGGGGATCTTCATCTTTTAATTAAGCACACATACACATGTATAAAAGATGTGAGCAAGTACTTGTCATTGTTAAACCGGAGAGTGAGATAATCAAATGACCTCCTTAAGTAAAGCTTGTGTTCCTGGGATGTCCAGACTAAACACTTGCTATCTTAAGTAAATATGAATGTATACACAACTATAAGGATGAGAATAATGCAAAGGTTGTACTCTAAGTATTATAATCAATTCATAAGTTTTGAAAAATTGTTTTGAATTTATTAGTGATAATAATACACATATATTTAATTAAACATACATGTAAGCTTATATAAAGGAAATTCATTTTATTTATTTAAATTTGAAAGCATGAATCTGAAATCAAATGACATATTTAATGTGCTTAGAAAGGACACATTAAATATCAACACATGATTCATTCAATTAAACTAATTTCTAAGAATTTAAATAAACCCATTTAAAAGAAAACCAAAGTTCCTTTATCAATTTATTTTTGAGTTTTTGATTTGATTTAAAGAGGAGGAGGAGTACTCATTTGATACATAATCGCATTCCCACATGGGTAATTTAATTTGATTTAGAGAAGGTAATTAAGTACATGAATTATGGGTTTTAATCCTTAATTAAGTCAATTAATCACCCTTTTATTATGTTACCAATGTCACTAACAAAATAATTATGATCCAACATGATATGCACATAGATAAAAAATAAATTTGTAATGATCCTAGAAAATTGAAGAGGCCTAGTACAATTGGCTCATGATTAATAGTTAATTAATTAAGTAACTAATTAAGTACTCTTATGACTTCCCCACATATGTGAGTTAGTCATAATTCCCCTAAGTGCCTTTAGGTTATTAAACACCCAAAATCTTAATTTAATTAATTAAGACACGCTATGATTAAGATTTGAATTTGATTAATTAAACCCTTTAATAAATTAATTCTTTAATTAATCTCATTTCTTAATTTACTTTGATTTAAAGAAGGATGGGCTCAGGAAAAAGATTAGGAGAGAGGTCTTAATCTCGTTTCTCTTTCCCATCCACAGTTCAACAATGATTAGTATGCTCAATTAATTAGTTTTTGCTATTTATGAGGTTAATTAATTAAATAAACTAATTAAGAGAGTGAGTAGAGATTAAATAGTCAATTACCATAATTAACCATGCAATAAATCACAAAGAAATTATGGGAGGCAGAAGTCATCTCATTAAATTAACCTATAAATTTTGGGATTAACTACTCATGTAATTAAGGAGTAATTAAGCTAATTAATTTTACAAATGTGGCTAGCAACGGACGTGCTTTCATCTCCGCCATCTGATCTTAGTCGGACGGCGCAGATCAAACCCACGGTTCCTTAAGGGATAAAATCAGATTAATCTATCAAATTAATCATAACAGTCTGTTCCAATCACGTGGAACAGACGGTGCATGATCCATCGTCTCACAACCGACGGAAGACGGACACCATCCACCTTCCGTCGCTCAATTTGAGCTCACCCGAGGTCAAATAAATCAGGGATCGATTCCACACCTTTACACGAAGGATCCGAAGGGATCCAATGGCTAATATCACGCGAGATGCAACTTTCCTTCAAAAGTCATAGAAAATTTTGACATAAGCTCGCTTTGGGGAATTACCTCATCAAGGTCAAGGCGACGGTGATTGATTAAAGCTTAAATCAGTTGAGGCGAGACCTGTGTCGGCCCAAGGATTTCTTCTTGTTCACTCGGAGGGTCACAAACTGTCAGTTTGGAGGTCGACGTTGATCGAACTTGGACTTCCGGTGGTCAGAGGGCTCGGGAGGCGATTCGTTCTTGCTTGACAGAGTGTGGGGAAGGTGTGTGTGAAGTTAATTTGGATTTAGTTAAGTGTGGGTGGAATTAGATTGAACAGACGGATGCCCCATTCCGGCTTTGGGAAATCCAGTAATTGGGGAGCTTAGGAAGCTTCGGGGAGGGCTCTAGGGCTTTCAAAATGGCCTTAGGGAGCTTATCGAGCCCCCCCCCGGATTGGACGGATGGGATTCAATCCCGATTTTCAGTCGGCCAGCTACCGCCAGGGCACCGTGGTCAGTGTCACCTCTATGTGGCTTGACTTGGTTGGTGGGATGCTTTGTTGGTGGCTCAAGGTGGTTGCCTTCTTCTTTGGGTCCATTGGTTTCGGCCATGGTGGGGAGGTGAGTTAACTCACCAACTTACCTCCCCTTGGTCCATGGCCGACCTAGCCCACTTGGGTTGGGCTAGGTGAGTAGGTTAGGTCCCCATTGGGTCTTAGGTGGCTGCCACATGGGGAGGAGAGTGGACTTTCCTATTTGGGGAAAATTCCATGTGGAGAGGAGAATCTAAGGGATATTTGCTTTGGGTTGAACCCAATTTGGGTTGGGCTAGTTTTGGGCTGACCCAAGATCAATTTAGGATGGGTTAGGTCAGGTCTCATTGGATTTGGGCTATGTTTAAGTGGGTTTGGCTCAATTTGACCCTTATAGGTCAAATTGGGCTAGGTTGGGTTAGGTTGACCAATTGGTCAAATTGAGTTAAATCAAGGCTTGGGTCAAGTTCAAATGATGATTTGAAGTATTTTGATTTAACTGATTTGAATCAATTTAGCTTAGGTTTGATTTTGGCTTATTTGGATTCATGTAGGTCAAATGGGTTAAGTTGACCAATTTGACCAAATTACCCAAATTAACTTGAGTTATGGGTTGATTCACGTTCAATTGGTTATTTGAAAATGATTGTAGGTTTTGGTTTGAATTAATTTGGACTTAATTTGGATTTAGGCAAATTTGACCCTTTGGGTCAATTTGGGCTAAGTGGGTTAGGTTGACCAATTGGTCAAATTAGGTTCAATTATAGCTTTGGTCAAGTTTAATAATCAACTTAGAATGAACTTGAGTCATTGGTTGCAATCAATTTGGGTTAGATCATGATTTGACCCAATTTGGTCTTTTAGGTCAAATTAGGTCAACTTGGTCAAAGGGTCCAATTGGATTAGGTTTGGAATTGATGGTCAAGTCATGTTCAATCATTGATCATAGGTTGGTGTGAATCAATGGTTTCAATTAATTTGGCTTGGGTTGAGATTTGGCTAGTTTGGTTCATGTGGGTTAAGGGTGTTGACTTGGTCAAATGACCAAGTTGACTTGGTTTGACCCAATTTATGACAATTGATCAACCTAGGGTGATCAACAATCATCATAGGAGGTTTTGGTATACTTGGTTCAATCCAATTTGGGTTGGATTAGAATTTCGCTCAAATAGGTCCTTTAGGTCGCTTTGGGTCAAGTGAGTCTATTGGATTTAGTTGGGTTAATTTTGGGTTGATTTGAATTTAGTTGAGTTTATATATGGATTTAGGATTGGTATATAGCTTTGATTGCAATTGGTTTGGATTCAAATGGGTTTTGGTTCATTTGAATATTTCAAGTCAAATGGGTTAAGCTAGGTTTGGTTTGGATTGATTTTGGTTTGGCTTGATTGATTGATTTTAGTTTGGCTTGATGATTGTAGATATCATCTATATCTGGAATGATGATTGAAGATATAATTGATTCATGAGAAAATCAATTGAATTTGGTTTGAATTGAATGAAAATTTGGCTAAGTCCATGGGATTGGTTTATATGGCTTAGGAAGGATTTTGATTTGAATTTGATTATGGTTTGGGAATTGATATTATTAAGTTTGATTGTATATTTGGTAAGAGTTGAATTGACTTTGAGAAAATTAATTGAATTTAGATGAGTTTGGATTTGATTAAGGCTAAGTCCACGAGAATAAAATCATAGAACTTAGGAAGGGTTTGGATTTGATTTGATATTTGAGTTTGGTATGATTGGAATTTGATTGTAGGTTTGATTTATATTTGGGGTGATGGTTGAAGATATAATTGATTCATGAGAAAATTAAATTTTAGTTTGATTTGGATTTGATTAAGGCTAAGTTCATGGAATTGATCATGTGGCTTAGGTTTGGAATTTTGAGTTTGGATTTGATTATAGGTTTGAATTATTTGATTTGGATTTAGATGGATTGAGTTTGAGGTTTGGTTTAGGTCAAAGGGTTAGGCATAGATTGGGTTTAGGCTATAAGGTAGATTTGTCTCTCTAAGTCTTAAGACATAGCCTAATCCTATGATTAACCCTTTTAGGTCTTTAGGCTTAGGTTAAGTGTTCACCTAATTGCTAGAAGCATCTTATGACTAAGAAAATATTAATATCTAAAAGACTCCTAAATCTAAAAAGAGGAGATTGAATCCTCACTCCAAAAGTGAGATCAACACATGTATTTTGTGATGATCATAGTCTTATAATAAAATTTGTTTAATATAAAATAGAAGCAATTGTCTGTATGTATTATCTTTGTGCATTTTCATTATAGCCAAATTTACACTTATGTTTCATTTGATTTTTCATGTTGTCATCATATGCATGTTTGAGGTAGAGGCTTCATAAGTTCAAAATAGTCCATCCCAATAGTGGTTAAGAGGTGGTTGTGTATAGCCAAGAACATAAACTCCTCTTAAGTGAGCTAGCTTGATGATGACCCATGGGACCATAATCTATTGATGGTTAGTATCAACACTTTGCTTATGTGTATGTTTTTGGGAATAGTGGAGGCTAACGACTGTGTTGCAGATCACTACTTACATAACAATGAGGGGGTTTCAACCTTAGCCATAAGAATATGAATCATAACCCATTAGTTACAAGTATTTATATGTTTATGGCTAAAAGAGTGTATCATGCAGCTTTTCTTCCAAAACAATAAATAAGTTTTAACTATAGAATGATGATTAATAGTGTCTAACTAATGTAATCAGTTATGTAGTGAAGGGAATTAAAGAGTACACCATTGTAGCTCATAGTTCAACATCACTCATTAAGGTGAGGATTTGTGTTGCCATAAATAGAAATAGTTCAAAGGTCTCAAGATATATGGATACAAAAGTGAGAATTGATTGGACAAGGGTTACGTAAGGTTTGAGGGTTATACATAGTCAAGAATAACTTGTAGATCAAAACAAATTGAACTAAAATATTTATACATAGTTATATAAGGTCCCTTTTTTAAGATTGATGACTAAACACAATCATATATAACTAGTGGAATAAATTAATGTAAAATTACTTTAAAATAAAATACATATGCATAGTTGTGTGCATCTCTAATTTTGTAATTAAAAGTATTACATAAGTGTAAATAACTTATAAAATAAATTAACATGTAATAAACTACCTATACACGCTAGTGCTCAACACTTCAAATGAATTAAATTATAATAAAATATTACACTTAAGATATACATTTTATCTATATTGTTGTGAAAGTGGAAATAAAATAAGTAATGTACAACAAAGGATAAAAGTTATGTATTAAAAAAATACAAATTTATGAATAACACTTATGTTATATTAATAATATTATACAAAAATGCATACAATATATATATATATATATATATATATATATATATACTTTAAACATATGCACATAAATGCCCACAACTATTACTTCAAGTTTTTAAGCTATACACAACTATATACGTCATGTAAAATTAAGGAGCATTTATATACATAACACATAATTCTTATATATTTACATATCTAATGCATAAACTTTAATATTTATATAACTAATACTCAAATCTTTAATATTGTATCCAAAATAATAATATTATTAAATTTTAACTTTCTATGCATAATAAAAAGCTTTGAAGTCAAACTTTGATGTTAGATATGTAACATCTGTGAAGGTCCATGGCAAAGTCCCTTTTTTTACGTTGCATATCCGCATATGCTTCCTCTTTTGAACACTCCCCAGAGTCCAGTACCCCGATCAGCCGGTGATGGCTGCGCCATCCAATCCCAGCCGCCGTCTCTGTGCTCTGATCGACCAGCTCCGCCTCCACAAGTCAGAAGCCAGCCGAATTTCCGTTGAAGCTTCCGCTGAGGACGAAACGGAGGCTGCGGTATCGGACGGTGGCGGCTGCGACTTGGATGATCGAGGCAAAGCTTTCTCCTCAATAGGTTTCTCCGAGTCCGCCTCGCCGTCGATGGTCCTCCTCTCTCCGGAGCGCTTCCATCCGAAGAGGGCCGCTGTTCTCATCTGCCTATTTGAGGGCGAGAATGGAGAACTCAGGGTTATTCTCACGAAGCGCTCATCCAATCTCTCTTCTCACTCCGGTTTCTTCTCTCACTCCGATCGCCCCGTTCTCTTCCCAGAGGAAAGATGTTTTTGTCTTTGTTGATTGATTGATTTTTTTTTATCCGGTGGATTTTTGTTGTTGAAGGGAGGTCTCTTTGCCTGGCGGGAAGGTGGATGCGGGTGATGCTGACGACTGTGAAACTGCTACCAGAGGCTAAGGAGGAGATCGGTCTCGATCCTTCTCTAGTCTCGGTTGCAGCAGTTCTCGAACCCTTCCTGTCCCAGGTACGTTTACAATGCAATCGCATCATTTTATTGTTTTCCCCAAACAAGCAGTTGCGGCTGCTCATTTTCATGAAGCATAGATTTATAGTGTTGACCACTGAAAATTTTCAGTGAGATTTATCATTCTAGTGGCCCTTGGAGAGCCTTCACAATTTGACTTGGTTGTTACTTGATCACGATCTTTGGTGTTGGGTTATCTCAGTTCATTCATCCGTGTGGTTGACTTCGCTATATAAATTAGAAATAAAATAAACTAGTATACAGCCCAGCGATTGTAGAGTTATTTCATTGCACTTTATCATTGTCGTAAATGAAAGAGTAAGACCGTCATGGTAAATCAGTGTTAGATACTTTCTAAAAGGTCTTGGCAAACAATAGATTAGTTAGTAAACGATTCATTTTTTACTATTTATTAATATTCGTAGGATGTTTTAGCCTATCAGTATCCCAAACTCGTAAAATTATCTGCATTTAGATCCCAAAATCATAATCAGCTTTTATATCAATTGCTTGTCCCAAAACCAATCGGTCCACTTGTGAGCATATTCCTGTTATTATTAGAGAAATTATACTCATCCCATTAGGAAGCCTTGGTAGGATATCCATGGGCTCAATTCACTTCCTCTAAGTTCTTGTAATGGGGACTACTTTGGTCCAAAGCGAGCTTCTTTTAATTGGATCTCTATTTACTTTTTTTGGAGTGCCTTATTCATATTGATGGAGATGAATGGAAGAAATGTAATATTTTAAAAAATGCATTTATTTATTGGAAATGTGATGTTACTCTATTTTTCTTTAACTTATTACCAAAAGTATTATACTTGTTTCCTTGAGGTTATCCACCTTTTGAAAACCCCTAAAATTGGGTTCCAAATGCTTGTCATGTCACTTAGGTTCTCCAACTTAATTTCAAATCTTTGAAATGGTCTATATGTTATCTTGTTTATCATCATTTAAAATAGTCATTATGTCAAATCACATGACCATGACTTTTAGTTGAATCTTTGGATGTCTCTAGTCACGAAAGTGCCCTCCTAGCTCTCTTCATATTCATTCATTCCGCTAGAAAGCTTTCAATATTTCATGTAGGCCCTAATTTGGTTATTAATATTATCTTGTAGACAAGAACATCATAACAAGCATAACTTCTCTTCTTCTTGAGCACTGAGGTTCAAGAATAGCTTTTACAAATGTTATCATCATGCACCATTGAAGATAATAAAAGCGAAATAAACCTTTTGTTCATGTACCAATAATTTTGTGTATTTTTCTTGTGGTATGCATTTATGGCATCAAACTAACATTTGATGTTTTAAACACACTTCTTGGCAAAGAACACAAGTGTCATTCAAAATATAACTTTAGGCATGCACAAGTCAAAGGAATCCACTATTAATAGAAGAAAATATAACACATTCAAAATTTTTTGTGTATTAAGTTGGTCACAAGAAGCTTCATTACTATAAATTTTGTGAAACAATTGTATGATTTTTGCTAGTAGGAACTCATACATATCATGACTTCCACCTTCTTTCTTTCATCTTTTGCAAGCGATCATTATTGATGTGATCTGAGAATCTCATGTACAACAATATGATCATGAGGGACATCACAAGCCAACACAAATAATTTTATAGCCCACAAGTATGTCTATCTATTTCCATGCTACATCCCTAGGAGTAAAAGTCATATCTCCACCTAATATTTGAAATGTATTTATTTGTGAGGATCAATATTTTACTATGATTGTTAGTAGCTTGTGATCTAGTTGAATGAATCATAGAATTTGGTGACTAGTGACAACTACAATCTCAATTGCTTCAAAGAACTTTAGACAATTAACATGATATTGACCATAAGTAGGTGACTAGTGGCCAATACAATTTTTTGTTATCAAACCATTAATCACTTAATAAGATAATGTTTAATATATTAGTAATGTAAAGCAAGAGTGATTAGGCTTGCTAAAGAAAGAGATGGGGTCTAACACCTTGAGGAATCCAATGACTAAGAAAACTCAAGGCAAAGGTGTTTAGATATTTAATTCTATAAAGACACCTTGCCTTAAAGTTAATAATCACCCATACACTTTCTTGTCAACATGCCTAATATAGTGTTTAGTTTTTTAACATCTTATTCACTTTAATCCAAGTGATGGTGGACCATTCTAAATTTTTGTTCTTTGGCTAAAGTTTTGGTCCAATAAATTTTAGTATACTCAATTTCATTTTGACAAAGACAACTCTTTGATAGTCATCCATTATATATCAGTCAAAGATGTCAATCATCTAGACTAACCAATCTAAGAATCTAGTGGCATCATGGGTGAAATCAAAATGAGAGTTTCAACTTCAAGTCTCATGAAATTAAAGTCATCATCATTCTTGTGAGGATCTCTTCTACCCTACTCATGTCTTTGGGTTGTCTCTTTTTTTTGTTGGTCTTCTCGTGGGTCTAAATAAGAACCATCTTTCTTATGTGCATTGTGATTTTGGGTAGGAGATGGGACAAGATTTCTATTATTTTGTGGATAATCCATGATAAATTGCATCTGACCTTTTAATTCATGCATTTAGGCCCTATTCTTCTTATATAGTGCTTTAACTTGTATCATTTTAATGAATCTTAAGATCTAAGACATCTACTATCCTTTTCAAGTTTTCTGTGTAGTCTTAAAAAATTGGCTTGGTTGTCATGAGATATTTTTGTACAATATTCATGGTGATGGATAGAGTTTATCATCTTAATATTATATGAAAGCCTGCTCACATGGATAAATTAAGCTGTAGCTCATAGGAGACATGAGATTTTTGATGTAAGAAACCTATGAAGGGGAAAAATCATGAGTTCCGACCTCGCTAAAATGATTCACCTAGTGTGAATTCCTCTTAATTTTAAAAATATGTTTATATAATATAGTAAACATGAACTATGAAAGATGACTTTTATATTCAATGTAGGAGCCTTGGAGTGTTAGAAATGTCATCGAGATTCTTTTAATTTGCTCAATTATTCTCCATATAGTATGAGAAAGCAATGATCAAGAATGGTGCATCAATCTTGGTAGAGATGGTTGACATCAATGCTAGTGTTAATGATGTGCTTTATATTTGTTGGCGATGATAGATGTCATCTTTGTCAACAGTGATGACTGTCAACATTAATTTGATGGTTGACGTTAGCTTTATGGGCTCATATGCTGATAAATAGAGCTATCAATTCTCTTATATGGAATTCTTCTTATGGGCTCATCTTAGCCTATTGAATGTGTAGAAGTTGTGTATATCTATAGATTTTGGAGAAGAATGTTTGATCATTTTAAGTAGAAATCATAATACTTCTTCAAATGGTCCATATTGTTCCCCTTGTTCATACAACATTCTTTGGGCATTTTAATGCCTTCAAAATTGAGCTATATAGGGATTGTTGAATTTTTCAATTTGAGATTCTTATTTTTGCTATAAATTTGACTTGATTCCTTAAATGTTCTTATGAAGCTTCTAATTGTACTTATAAGTGCATGATTTAGGTCCATTTAGATTTAAATCATCGCACTTTTGGTGTTGTCAAGTCTACTTTATTGAAACTTCAATTTTAACTATAAGTTTGCTGAAAATGGAATTTGGATGGTCCCAAAGTTGATCATGAAATTTTGTTATTCAAATGTTTATGTCAAGATACATGCTTAAGCAGATTAATTTTCTCGTGACATATTAATAAGTAACTAAAAACACGTGCCTTTTATCAAAAGTTTGAATTCTTTTTGACTAGTAGGGCAACTCTCATCTGCATCTTTCTTGTTCGCCTTGCCCTTCGAGAGTCATGCGGGTCATCTTTATTGTCTTGTTCCTTAAATAGTCAGAACTTTCCCATTACCTTCAATCTCACGTTCTCGTAGAAGGTTGTCATGGGTTTGCTTAGATTTATATAATCCAATTGTTAGAACATTCAGCAGATTATTTCTCACTTGATCTACTTAACTATATTTAAACAATGTCAAACTTAAACCTCGTTTGTCTTTTTGAAATGTGATAACCACTCATACGCCTCCTCATAGCTTTGGGTAGCCATTTTGTTGTCAAACACGTGGTTCGGGTAAGCGAAGGAGGAGAAACTTAGAACAGAGAAATACAGAAAAGAAGATTGAAAGAATAACTGAAAATTCAGTAAATGTCAATGATTTATTCACGCAGTTTTACATATACATTGTGGCATTTATATGTGAATATTTATATGTGAATATGCACACAACCAGTTTGTTATGAGTAGTGCCACGTTGATGGTTCTGATGCTTTCTGTTATCCTTGAATGCTGCAGATTGATGAAGTACGGTTGGTAGTGAACTGATATTATATTGAGAATGATTTCCTTTATCTGCTGTTATCAATAGCTGCATTGCAAAGAGCTTCCTCAGTTTTTGTTTAAGAATCTTTCTTAAGGCTATTGAATGTGTGCCTACATCAATATCCTTGTTTGACACATTGGAACAATTAAGCAATGGTCTCATCTAATCCTCGTACAAGGACATGATTTACAATTCAGCTCAAAGCCATAAGGAAAATGGATATAAGTTGTAAATAATAAGTAATTATCCCCCACAAAGTCATTTTAGATAATATTTTGAATGCGAATATTGATCTACATCCTACAAAAATCCCTCCTTGGTGCTCCAATTAAATAAATAATAATAAAATTTGTTATACCATTGGAGATTGATATAATTTGCAACTAGTACCTTACTCCCTAGTGAGTATTCTAAGTGTATATTTACATATCTTGATCATAACATTCAAATCTTCTAAAACTTTTCTTATATGACGATATCTTCAAATAATTGATCAACCTTTAACACAATCTTAGCATCATTAGTGTCTTGGTAGGGACTCATTTTCTTTTAGTACTTCTCTTTCCTCTTTGACTCCCCTCCATTATTGGATGCATCACTCTCGCCACCAATTACATGTTTCATATCTATGTCAATACCTTCAAAATCATCATCCCCGGCCTATCATCTATCACATTTGATTAATGGGTAAGGAGTTATACACTTGACTATACTTGCTTCATCTGATTACTTATATGTCACTTCTAATTTTAAATTTGCCTTGGTAAATCTTCTTTCATGTCAATCAGATTTCAACTATGTGTGGAAGAAGCTTGCAAGTCAACCAAGAATATCCAGTCTCATGGAACACTTATTAGTGTATTGTCTTTTTAATTGATCAAATATTAGAAGGTTTACCATCAAGTTCACTCAGCTTAAAGTCGATCAAATCATCAAATAAGGCACTAGCCAAATCATTTCTCACCTCATCCTCTTTTATCCTCAAATCTCAATCAGATTCAATCTTGAATATTAGGATACTTCTTTTCCTCTTCTACATGCCTCTAATTTTTCTTTTAATTTAGCCTCTAGTGATGCCATGTGCCCACTTCTTGTGGGAGTACCAGCGACACTATTTTTTCATACACACTTTTTTGTTCACACACTCTAAGATGATGTCATTTATTGCATCCACTCCTTGCAAGAATGATGATTCGTTACTTTTGCACCTTAAGGACATGTGGGCCATGAACCCACATTGTTGGAGCATGTCATTTCCCCACATTGCTCTTGGGATTCAATTGTCACTCAATTATTTGATTGTCCATTGGTTGTCACCAATCACATGATTGCATCCTATATTGTCATGTGGACTCTATAATTTAAATTAGTTGTGTATAAATCACCTTCTACCTCAACATTGCCTCCAATCAATTCTTTCACTATAAATACTGCTCTTCTATCTGATGAAGGGACTTCTTGTTTGTCAAGACAAGACTATTAAAAGCAGAGCGATCAATAAAGGATAAGTCCAAAGAACTTATACTCATCTTGTTCAATTTACTCTACTTCTCCCTTATAATGGATATAGTCTAATTACTGTTTTTTTTTTTTTCTTTGCTTTTATTTTAACCCTTCATAATTTAATGTTATTAACTTAAATGCAGTATTTTTTGTAATTCATGTAATTAATGTCTTATTAATTCATACTTCTTGTTAGGATCTACATAGCTTTCTAATGTAATTAATGTCCTATTAATTCATACTTCTTGTTAGGATCTACATACAATTGCTTTCCTCTGATCAATCAATTGGTATATGACAACCTTAGTAGGTAATGCCCTTGAGCAACAATGTATGTTGTTGAGCTTATTATTTTAAAGATAAGTCCATTAAATCTTATTGAGTCTTCTAATCACATCCTTGTGGTTCATTTTTTGTGCCTTTTTCCTATTATTTTAATGCATCAAATTTTTGAAGATTTTTCTTATAGGATACATATTTTTGAACAAATGGCCAACCTTTAACACAATCTTAGTATTTGTCTTTTAGTACTTCTCTTCCCTCTTCGACTCCCCTCCATCATTGGATGCATCACTCTCACCACCAATTACATGTTTCATATGTCAATACTCAATACACAAAATCATCATCCCTTTATCATCTATCTATTGATTAACATACTTATATGGATAAGAGTTGTACCCTTGGCTATGCCCTCATCAGGATCACTTATATGTCATATCAAATTTTAATTTTGAGTTTGCTTGGTTGATTTTCTTTCATGTCAATTAGTTTGCAACTATTGTCGGAAGCAAGTCAACCAAGACTATCTAGTATCATGGAACGCTTATTAGTATATTGTCTTTTTAATTGATTAGATACAAGAAGATCTACCTTCAAGTTTTATTCGACTTAAAGTTGATCAAATCATCAAATGAGGCACTAGCCAAATTATCCCTCACCTTATCCTCTTGTTTCCTCAACTCGTCAGTTCACTCAAATATTAGGATACTTTTCTTCTTTTTTTCTACATGCCTCAAATCATCGCTGCCTAATTTAGCCTCTCTAGTGATGCCATCTGGCCACTTGTAGTGGGAGTAATAGCGGCACTACTCTTTGACACACATTATTGTTCACACACTCTAAGATGATGCCATTTATTGTACCCACTCTTTCAGAGAATGACGATTCATTACTTTTGCACCTTCAAGACATGTGGGCCATGAACCCACATTCAAATCCAGTTCCCTACACTGCTCTTGGCATCCAACACTTAGTTATTCGATTTGCATGAGCACATCCTATATTGTCATGTGGATTTTATTCATTGTCACCCTCAAAATTAGTTGTGCGCCCAAAATCACTTTCTACCTCGGCATTGCCTAGCACTTTCACCATAAATACCGCTCTTACGTCTCATGGGCCGGATTTCTTGTTTGTCAAGACATGACTCCTATTGTAAACAGGAGTGATCAATGGTGGATAGGTCCAAATAACTTGTACTCATCTTCTTTCAACATAGTTCAGTTTACTTATTTCTTATTATGGATATAGTCTCACTCCCCGAACAACTAATGGGTCTATTTTTTTCTTTCATTTTTTAAACATTTTTTGCAATGTGGATTCCACCTTTTAACAATAGAATAATTCGACTTGGAGGCTCTTGCTTTCTTTATTTCAATTGCTAAAATGGTGCATGTTTCTTGTGTGTTACCTATACGTGAATTAAAGTAGGAAGTTTGTAAGTAGGAAAGAAGTGTCCTACAAATTTAATGATTCAATGGCATCCCTAATTATTTTATTTCAAACGATCTTTCAATTTAAATTATTTAACTTTTATAAATCTTATTTAAACACCGCAAATAGAAGCTTACATTTTTGTAGGATTTGACATGTTGAAATTTAGATATTAACATAACTTAGATAAATAATACGCTACTTTGGCAGTTATAAGATAAAAACTAAATAACTCTTTTGATGATTATATCACTGGTTTGCTCATAATGTTCTCGATTGTAGGTTTGCAAAACAATTTAGGTTTGTTTAATATTTGGTGTTATTAAAAAAATGAGCAAATGTTCAAAATAGTCTCTAGATTTTTTTATCAATCTTGATTTTTTTGGTTCAATTCAATCTTTGCAACTAACTCATTCTAAACTAATTTGATCCTAGCATTAACTTTTTTCATTTATTTGTGAAAATGAGAAGAAAAGTTTTTTGTGAGGCATTTTAGACTTTAATGCCAATCTTATAACTTAATGGGATTGATTTTAAAAGTGCAAATGCTCGTGAAAATTTTCTCTTCAATATCTATCCAAAAATTTTAAAAATTATAAAATTGATGGTAGAACAAAATTATTTTTGATAATATTTTAGATTTGGTGAGTTTATAGACTAAATTGAACACTTGAGGAAAATCTGAAAGTAAATAGACACACCTAAAAAGTTTAGAGATCTTGCATAGATCCCTCCCTTGTATGTCTCATCATCTCTCTAATTATTTATCTACTCCCATGTATAGAATGTATGTCTTTGCTCAGAAAATTTGAAAATTACTATCTTTTTTATAAAATAACCAAACTTTAAGGAGTTTTGCACACATCACCACTAAAATTGCATTTGAGGTCAATCTTAACTTCATTCTAAACTTATTTTGCAGTATCTTCTCCAAGTCCACATGATTGGTGTACTATCGATAGGAAAGCATTCAAACCTATTCTTAATGTTCTTTGAAGTGGAGACTATATTCACCCACAAATGTTCCTCAAGGTTTCCTATCTTTTATAATATTTTATTTTTTTCACCTTTCTATCAATATGCCTTCTCCGAGTAAATGTTTTATGATTTTTTACATAAATATCAAACAGCTTATGAGTAGGGGTGTGCATTATTTGGTTTTAACCAAAAAAATCAAACCGAACTAAAGTTTTTGAGTAACTTGGTTTGGTTTTGAACTTAGTAATTTGGATTTTGATTTTAATTAATGAAAATTTTGGTTTTTGGATCTGTTTGTTAATTAAACTTTGGATGGAATCAAATAAACCGAGTTTATTTATTACTTGGTAAATTTTTTTCAGCCATCATAAAAATTTTAATATTTTTAATGCATGAAAGTAATTAATTACTTTTCTAATTTTATATATATATATATATATATATATAATTTTGCTTATTACTTTTTCATTATACAAAAAAATAAAACCTAAACCCTAAACTAAAATAAACCTAAACTTAAAATAAAAATAAAGTAAACAAAATAAAATAAACCTAAACCTAAACTAAAATAAATAAAACCTAAATCTAAACCTAAAATAAACAAAACCTAAACCATAAAATAAAATAAAATAAAAATAAACCTAAAAGAAAAACCTAAAACCTAAACCTAAAAAAATAAATAGAATAAGTAATTAATTATATATAGGAGTTGTGTGTTGGCTGTGTGAATTAAAGTAGGAAGTTTGTCAGTAGGAAAGAATTCTGTTTGGTCGGTTTGGTTCAATTTTTTGAGAATCCAAAACCAATTGATTTTTAAAATTCATCGTCCAAATCATCCAAACAAACCAAATGCACACTCCTGGGGAAGAAAGAAAAATATGCTAAAAATTGGAGGTTTTTCTACTATTTTTCACTCTCAAATAAATATTTCATATCAAAATTTATGCAGGATGAAAATCATAGGTCGGAGGAGCGAGAATGGATGGGGGAGAAGTATCTATTGCACTATTTTGATTATGAAACTAATAAAAAGAAGTTCCTTATATGGGGTTTAACAGATATCTTGATTCATGTTCTTGGTTGTATACCAAGCCCTTCCTTCCCTGAAAAGAAGCCTGTCTACAAATACCCTGCCTACTTAAAGGGTAAAATTTCAATGGCATAATACTAAAATTCTGTGCTTAGTCGGTCATTTTTTTTAAACCAAGAGGCCATATAGGTGCAAGCATTTAACATGCACTAGAATATCAAGTGCATTCTGAATATAGTGTAAAATAAATTCATTATTTTTGAAATATTCTATGATATTGATTGATTGTAAAATAAATTCAGGATATTATTTTTTTTATTTGGATTAAACTCCTTTTTTTTAATTTTTTTGGATAAATTTTTTTCCTAGGTCATTGGGAGGTGGTGGGTGATGATCGCTAGCGGCTTGTGATAGGTAATAGTTGTTGATAACTATTAATTATAGTTGATAGTGATGAGCAGTGATGAGCAGATGTTATAGGCAAATTAATTCATTCCTATTTTATCCAATCAAACCACTAAAATTTCATTTTACATTCTCTTTTACATTGCACTCAAAATACTTAAAAAATGAAATAGACCCTACATAAAACCCCATTGAAGAGGAGGTATGTTGACTAATGAAAATCCATATTTCTAAGTAGCTACAACTTAAATTGTTTTTATTAATCAATGCTTGCAAAATCTCAATTTAGCATTTTGTTGTCATCTCTAAGCTCCATTAAAACATTGAGAAACATATTCTAGTATTGAATAGTTAGAAGGTGAATGTGGCATTTTTATCTCTGTGCTACTAACTGTTATTAGATGCAGAAAACATACATGAAATCTATAAGGAAGCCTTTCCCGGAGTCAGAACAACCATCACTTTTGAAGAATGATTGTGTTATGAATCCAATTCCTCCAAGGCCAAAAGCAAATCGAGCGACATCAAGAAAAAGCACGGCTTAATGATAAGTAATTACCCAAGACTCAAGGAAGTAAGAAAACACAAAGAACAAGCAAGTAGTAACCTCCTAAGAATTAGCGATAAATCTAGCAATCGTTAGATGTAACAGATTAAGAGGAGAGAAGGGTATAAATAGAGGAAGACAGACAACCAGAAGGGAATGAACAATTTACAGAAAGAAACTTAGCTTTTTCACCTCCTTCTTCTTCGCCATGTTCTTCTCGGTTTTCCTCACAAAACCATCTTCCATCCAGAATCCTAGGTTCTCCGATCCCAGCTCTCCCGTTCTTCTCCAATCGATGACTCTGTCGAGAACAAAAGAAAGTAAAGAGGTTAAAAGTAGCATAACCAAGGAAAATTTGAAATTGAATTGCTACATCGGCGAATTTCCTTCCGAACTGGATCAAGCATCCAACGGATCATTCAAATCCAGCGGCATCGGCGGCATAACCAAGTTGAGGAACCCACCAACCCATTCCGAGAAAACCGGTTCATTAACCCGAAGCGATAATTCAAAGCAGTACATATTATTGGTGCTCGTTGATTACCACAACTCAAATAATGGCAAAGGCACAGACACACATCCAAACCCTAGAAGAATGTGTGAGATTAAACAACAGAAGAGCAAATGACCTCGCCATATGGTATTGGCGAAATATCAAGAAGATTATTTGTAAAGCAGATTGAAAACAAAAATCAGTATGTGATGCATAATCCTATTCTCCAAACAGAATACAACATGTCATACCTTAAAATAGATATGCCCGATTTAATGGAGAAGACCCAGAGGATAGCTCTTTAAAAGCGAGCTTTTCGATATTATAACTCCTCGAGGATGAAATTTTAATATCCTCAATATACATGGATGGACCCTTTGGTGTATCATGGATCAAATAAATAAACAATTATATTCTTGACAGTTAACAAATTATGCAAAGATTTGGCCCTTATAGAGATTTAAGAGGAGAACTAATTTAGATGACAAAACACAACATTTTATAATGAATTTGAAGACAGCAAATTTAACATTACATGAATTCTACTGCTTTGAATCGGGCTTAGAAGAAAAAAGGGAAGTAAGAATCTATCTTCTTCTCAGATTTCGCTAATGGAACTTCGATGAAGCAATCGTAGAAGTAGTAGAAATCGCACTTTAGTAAGTAGCAATGATATCGAGTGCTCCAATTACCTATATATCCCAAAATGTCACTCAACACTAACATAAATGAATATCAATTAATTTAACAAGAACTCAAATAAGATAGAAAAAGAAGCATCTTTGATTGTGATGAAATGCAATAAGCGTATCTGTAGTCAAGTTATTTTGCATTAATGGCATATGATGACAAAGAAATGCAAATGATAATCAACCGATGACCAATAGATTACAAGAAGAAATATTAGACAAACCATTTTAATAAACCAATAAGAAAACTATCTATCAAGTATACATAATTATTAACCTATATCTTATATAGCTTAGTGTTTTCGGATAACACATCCTTACATAGCATAGCATAGAATTACCAATAAGTCCCAATATGAGTATAACTACAATATATTAAATTGCTCAACCCTATCCAATAAATGAGTCAGTTCAGTGAATTCCAGAGAATACAATATCCACCTGGTAATCCAAACTGGTCATGAGCATACTGAGAAACAAATCTACAACAAGGGACAAAATTCTCATTCTTATTAATAGAAACCAGCAATCATTTGACAAAAGAATACTACTTCCAACAGAAAATCAAATTGCTACTTTCATAGTCGATGGGAGTATTAAGAGCTTAGAAATGAATAGAAGAACAGAGAAAGATGTTTATTTTGACCTTGAGGACAAGGTCGGGGTTTGAGAGGGTATGTTATGAAATCCAATTACTCATTTAAAACAAATCAGGCGACACATCGAAACAAAGAAGCGGCGTTAATAAACAAAAGTAAATTACAAGACTGAGGAAGTAAGAAAAACCTGAAAGCAAGCAGAGTAGTAACCTCACAACTGAATTACCAAAGCGATAGCTATGAAATAGGTTCTTAACAGATTAGAAGGGAGAGAAAGGGATTATAAATAGAGGAAGAGAGGAATGAACAATTCTGAAAAGCTTGGCTGCTTTAGTCCTTTTCTTCTCTTCTTCTGCTCATGTTCTTGGTTTTCCTCACGGAAACCATCTTCCATCTGAATCCCTAGGTTCTCCTCAGATCCCAACCTCTCTCCTGTTCTTCTGTCAATCATGACTCGAGCTATCGAGAACAAAAGTAAAAGAGTTAAGAGGTTAAAAACGCTTGGAAGCTACATCAAAAGGATTGCAAACTTGCATCAGGCGGCGAATTTCCTTCCGGGAACTTCAGATCAAAAGGGATCCAACGGATCATCCAGCGGCATAACCAAGTTGAGGAACCCACCAACCCATTCCAGAAAGTAAACCGGGTTCAATTAACCCAGAAACAGCATAATTCAGCAAAACAGATACATATTAGGTTGCTTCTTTAAAATTTAATCCCATATAAATTCATGATTATTGTGTATTTTTTGGTAAACAAATTGGAGTGTGATCTAAGCTTTTCTTTGCTCTGCGGGTTATTAGATCAAGAATTATGCTTTAAGCTGTCATCTGAGATTATAGAATTATTCAAAGTTTTTTAGTAAGAGCAGAAAAGAAAAAGGGTTCAGTATCTGAAGTAGATGTAAAATGCATTCAGATAATCTTTTTCACTGAGATCATGTAGCTAGGTGTAAGTAGTAAAGAAGGGAATGTTCTTGTATCCAAAATTTGTGCTCTTTAAATATCTCTTGATTTACATTTTTATTGGATAGAAATTGGCATAGCAAAAGATTAATACTTGCCTTAATTCAAAATTTTCATGGAACCTATATTCTATTCTTTATTTTTTTGCTTGAATGATACGTATACTTGTATATACCATTTTATACCAGTCATTTTATAAAGGTCTTATAGCAGTTGACATGGGTAGAAAGTAGGATGATTACTACAATGAGTTAGTAGTTAGTAGTCGCATTTTACATGGGTATATCCAAAATTTGTTCTATCGTTTTTTACCTGAGAGCATGTCTCAGTTCTTACTGAATAACTTTGCAGATATGCAACATAGTGAAAAAAGCACGAAGAAGCCAAGGAACTTCAGGTCCGCTCAATAATAAACAATAATGCGCTTCTCTTGCTCAATTATCCTATGCTAGAGGAAAGATATCCTTTCATCAGTACAATAGCTGCTCCTCTTATCCTTTTTTATTTCATCCGAACCTCAAAATTGTGGTCCTTTACATTTAAAACATTCAGGCGCATCAGAAATTTTCCTCTAGCCTGCTTCTTAAGGAAATCTGAAGTGTTCACAAATTCCTGCTTTTCTTGCTGAAGATACCTGCAGTTCATCAGGGTATAAAGAGCAGAAACAATTATAAATCTGCTATGATCATACTTCTTTTTTCGTCTTTTCTCTTTTTTCATTTTACCTTCTGATATTAGAAACATAGCCCACATTGTGAGATAAAGATGACTAGTGGAAGCGAATATAGCAATCAGGTGGAACATTAGTGATTTGTCATGTAAATTTTGCATAGAATAGTTCCTCGAAGTCATGATTGCCATCAGTAGATAAATACATTTCAGATGTGTATAAATCGGAATTTCATTTTCTTTTTCCTCTTAAACATTGCATGGGCGTTTGTTCGGCCGTTGCCTCCATATTGGCTTAGAAAATTATTATCTAAAAATAAACTACCAAATGAGCCCCTTAATCTTTTAATTGGAACTGAACGTCAAATACTATAAGTTTATCTGATTGCTTATTCATAGAGAAAAAGTACAAAAGCTGATCTCATTTCATTTTTTTTTTATTTAATTGCTTCTGAAGCATGTTAGTTTTAGGGTCTCAGAACATCTTATGATTTATCCCGTCTATAGAAAATAGCTTCATTGATTGTCGAGGAGTAATTTACGTAGAAAGGGTCTCCTTTGTTGAAGGCAAAAAAATAAATAATAATAATAATAATGAAATAAAATGAAAATGAAAAAATAAAATGAAATAAAATGAATTGAAAATGAAAATGAAAAAAAAAAATGAAAAAAAACTGAAATAGAAAATGAAATGAAAAAATAATAATAATAATGAATGAAATAAAATGAATGAAAAATGATAATGTTAAAATGGAAATGAAAATGAATAAAATAAAAAAAGAAAATGAAATGAAAAAAATGAAAATAAAATGAATGAAAAATGAAAATGTAAAACGAAAATGAATTGAAAATGAAATGAAACTAAAATTGAAAAATTTTTAAAAAATGAAATGAACATAAAAAAAACTCAAATAGGGAATGAAATGAAAAAAAAACTAAAAATGAATGAAATGAATGAAAAATGTAAATGAAAAAAAATGGAAAATGAAAATGAATAAAATAAAAATAAATTTTAGAAAAAAGGAAATGAACATGACAAAAACTCAAATAGAGAATGAAATGAAACTTTCGAAGGAAGCTTCGTGTCTCTTATCGAGGATGGATCAGAATGGGATAAGCGGCTCTTCGAGCGGCCGTAACTCCAGAAAGCGCGAGAGGGGAGGACTGTGGAAGAGCTCTGGGAACCTAGGGTTTCTGCCTGAGAGGAGACAGTGCTCCGACGAGAGAAGGGTTGCAGGAGAAGATGAGATGGAAGAAGAAGAAGATGCAGAAGAAAAGGAGAAGTAGCATCAAAATATTCAGTCTCCCTTCTGTTTGTCTTTCTAATCCTATTTATACATCTTTTTCTTTAACTATCTTCTAGATCTCAATATTTCTTTACAGTTTTCAAGATCTGCTCTAGGTTTAGCTATTTTTCTGTTATATTGGCGTGATGCCTGTCTGTTTTAGCCAGATGTTAGTTCCTTTCTTGTTTTTCAGTTATATTGCTATTGTAGTTTTATCTGAGCTAGCAAGATCTTTACTTTCTTTCTTGTTTTTCAGTTATATTGTTGTTGTAGTTGTCTGAGCTGTTCATGTCTGGAAATCTTGTGATGGATCTTGTTCTTGTAGTTTCTGTCTTGTTATTATGGCAATATTCAGTGATCTTTTTGCTAGGCATGCTTTATTTGGTTATTTATTGTAAAAATATCTTCTTAAATGGCTAAGTTCTCTGTATTCTTTATTCAACAGTGGCTCATGTATGTAATTTGATTTATTGGGTAAAATCTTTTAGCCAGAATGAGGCTTTTCTATCTCTTGTACTCGTGATGTGTTTTCCTCTATTTGGGTTCATATCATTACCCCCTTCCCAAACATCGACCTTGTCCTCAAGGTCAAAGCTTGGAAATACTTTCTGGAACTCCTTAATTGATATCCAAGATGCATCATTTGTTAACATTCCATCCCATTGGACTAGTACTTCTTTAATAGGCTTATCTGCTTGCAGTCTTGTCCTTTCTTTTAGAATTCTGATGGGTTTTACCAAAGGCAGGTCATCTATGAATTGTGCTAGGAGAATGGCTAGATGTAGCTTGGAGTCTTACCTGTATTGCTTGAGTCTAGAGACATGGAATACATTGTGGATCCTATTTCACGGAAGTTCCACTCAGAGGCTCTCCCATTTTCTATAGAATTGAATGGACCATAGTATTGCCGTTGTAATTTTGTGTAAGGTGCGTGATATTGAAGTTTGTCGTAGGGGTAATTTTACTAACACCAGATCATTTATCTGAAATTGGGGTTCCCTTCTTTTTCTGTTGGCCATTTGTTGCATTCTGTTTTGAGCTTCTTATAAATTTTCTTTAAGTTGTTGAAGTATTTTATCTCTTTGTTGCAGTAAGGTGTCTACCTTTGTGTTGTTACTTGTAGCACCATTGTAAGATATGATTGTAGGTGGTAGTCTGTCATAGACTATTTGAAAAGGAGTCATTTTTGTGGAAGTGTTTACTGATGTATTGTAGGAGAGTTCTGCCCATGGTAGAAACTGGAACCAATTTCTTGGTGACTCTAGGACAAAACTCTTAAGGTATTGTTCTAATGTCTTGTTGGTGACTTCTGTTTGATCATCTATTTGGGGATGATAAGCACTAATGTGGCTGAGTGTTGTTCCACTTAACCTAAATAACTCCTGTCAGAAATTACTCATAAAGATGGGGTCTCTCACGTATGCCATGTAATTTGCCTATAATATGAAAATATGAGCAATAGATGTTCTTTGTAAAGTTGGTTTGAAGGAAAAATGTGCATACTTGAGAGTCTCTACTACTATGATAGATGTTTTGTTGTGAGATGGGTAATCTTGTGATAAAGTCCATGAAAGTTCCTCCCAAATAGGTATGGTATAGAGGGTTGCGACCTGCAGTTTCAGCGTCATACTTTACTTGTTGATATATACGGGATGTTGAAATAAACTGTTGAATGTCTTGCTTCATCTTTTTTCAATAGAACTATTAGTAATTCTTGCTATTGTTCTTTTAATTCCACAGTGGCCTACTGGTGTTGAGTGGAGTTCTCTCATAATGGTAATTCTTACTTCTGAATCTGTAGCTATAAAAATTCTATCTTTATAATATGCTAATCCATTGGAAACTCTGTGCTTTGGAAAGAGGTCTGAGTTTCCAATTATCTGTTGATAGAGTTGCTGTAATTCTGGAATTCTTGTATTTCATCTTTAATTTGTTATAATAAAGAAGTGAATTATTGGGTGTAAGCATATAAACTCTGATAGGTATATACCTATGAGTTGTCTGTTGTAGGTTGTTCTTCTGAACTGTAATTCTTTCTGGACAAGGCATTGTTTTGTTTATGATCCCGTGTTTGTATTCTATGGTGTAATCAAAGCCAAGGAGTTTAATTAAGAACCTTGCTATTGTGTTGCGGATTATTTGTTGCATGAGTTCTCTAATACTTTTTTGATCATTGGTAAATTTGATATCTCCATCTCCTAACTACTTCTGTTATGACATATAATTCCCTTGCATAAGTTGATGATTTCTGTAAGGTTGGAGATAGTTTCTTGCTAAAATACGCAATAAGATGACTATTTTGAATTAATGTTATTGTACTCAAGCATCTGCTTTCTATAAAAGGTAGAGTAAAATTTGGAAAAGCTAATACGTAAAGATACCATAGTTTGTTTAATATGAATGCTTTTGAGACTCTTATGTTCACCGGAATTCATTTAGCATTGATGTTAATTGCGGCATTCGCATCTTTTCTATAATAATAGCCCTTAAACCTAGGAATCCTCTTTAACGCTTAAAAATTGAAAATGGCCATGATTGTCTTTCAATTTTCTTTTGATCTACTTATCCTCTTTGATAATATGTGGCTAAATATTCTATCCTTTCCGGATGAATGAGCATTTGGAGGGTTTGATAAACAAGGTATTTTGTTTCAAATTTTCCAATACCTCTTGTAGATGTTCTTGATGTTCCAAGGTGGCGTATATTAGAATATCATCAAAGAATACTAACACAAATCTTCTTAGAAATGATTTAATATTCATCATGGCTTGGAAGGTTGAGGGTGCATTGGTTAACCCAAATGACATTACTATGAATTCATAATGTTCTTCATTTTGTATATATATTTTCTTCTATCATTCTGATTTGATGGTATCCTGAATGCAAATCTAACTTGGAGAAAATAGTTGCTCCATATAATTCATCCATTAATTCTTCAGGAGTTGGAATGGGGAATCTGTCAAAGGTGGTGATTTTGTTTAGTGCCCTGTAATCTACATAAAATCTCCAAGTTTCATCTTTTTTTTATTAGTAAAGCTGGTGAGGAGAAAGGGCTAGTACTCTCCTTATTATCCCTCTCTCTGATTAACTTCTCAATTTGCTTTTCTAAAATGTGTGGATATGGTTTTAACATTGGTTGAGTTCCAGGTGGCAGATTAATATGATGATCTATGTCCCTTTTAGGAGGTAAGTTAGATGGTGCTTGAAATAATTATTGGTATTGGTGTAATACTTGTTGTATATTTGCATGTAAGTTGTTAAATTCCCTTGTTGTGGACTCTGTCAGCATTGATACTTCTCTGACTTGTAGGTAGGATGCTATCTCATCCTTGTTTTGCAGCTTTGTAATGTAATGTAATGATTTCCACATTTGAAGTAGATCCCCTTGCGGTTGTACTATTGTGTCATTATATTTGAATTTCATGATTAACTTTTGTAATCATTGTGCATTTCTCTCCTTTGCACACATAATACGTCGCTCCTTGCATTGGCGGTAGGTAATCACAAAAGTATATCCTTGTAGTTTGATGGGTATGTTAGAGCAAACTCCTGAGCATTTTAATGTTTCCCCATTTCCTACTAATACTTTAAAAATTGATGTAGGTGTGATTGTGTGATCTATGAACTTAGCTAGTTTGGATTGAATAAAATTATGGGTTGAACCACTATCAATCAGTACTTGTACTGATTTATTTCCAATCATCCCTTGTAATCTCAATGTTCTTGAGTTTGACTAACATGTGAATGTATTGAAGCTGATTTCTAGAATACCTTCTTGTATTGACAGGTTTTCTTCTTGATTTTCTTGCTGCAGGTTATAATTCTGATCCTCATTGACCATCATGAGGGCAAATAACTTTGATTTACATGTGTGGCCCTTATGATATTTCTCATCATAGTTAAAATATAGTCCCTTTTTCTTTCTTTCTTCTAACTGTGTTGGTGTAAGTCTTTGTATTGGAATAGTTGGCTTGTTAGTATTGTTGTTATTGTGAATTGGCATGACTGGGGTGGGAAGTAAAGGCTATTGTTGTCTTGTTGTTTGATTGAAACGTGAGCTTGTTGCTATATAAACCTCATCTGCTAGTCTGTCTTCCATTAATTTTGCAAGTTGGAATGCTTGTTGTAATAAAGTTGATTGTAATGCTCTGACTTCTCTTTTGATATCTTGTCTTAGACCAGATTCAAAGCAACTTTGGAGGAATTCAGGAGGAATTCCTGAATTTTGGTTAGTCAATTCTTCAAACTCATTGTAAAATTTCTGTACATTTGTTCTTTGTTGTAATTTGGCTAATTCTCCCCTTAAATCCCTGTATAATAAAGGCCCAAATCTCTGTATTACTTGTTCTTTGAAATTATCCCAAGAATGCAATTGCTTATTAGGGTGCATCCATTGGAACCAACTTAGAGCATGTCCATCCATATACACTGATGCAATTATGAACTTTTGTTCTTCTGAAAGATTATAATATTGAAAAAATTGGTCTGCCTTGAATAGCCATCCTCTAGAATTTTCTCCATTAAACTATGGCATATCTACTTTTATAGGTCTTGAATTTTGAGTGTGTGACCTAATTTGAGGAGTAATTTCTACAGGGTTTAAGTTACATACCTGTGATTCTTTACTCTGTTGCTGATGTTCTTGACAAGATTTATCCAGTTTGTCTTCAATTGCAAATAATCTGATACTTCATTTAATATGATAGATTGATAATGCTCATCGCCTTGTTTAATCTTCCTACACATTCTTCCAAGATTTTTGTTGTGTGTCTTATGTCGTCTACCATTATTGCTTGCAGGAATCAACGAGAGCACCAATGATATGACCCCGGATTTAAATTGGGGCGTTGGATATGCCTGGGAACTCTTACCGCGGGATCTGATCACCATCGTAGGATGATTGCCTCGCATTTTGCTAGTGACCGTCTGATGAAACTTTTGGAGGAAGCTTCGTGTCTCTTATCGAGGATGGATCAGAATGGGATAAGCGGCTCTTCAAGCTCTCCGTAAAAGCCGAGAGGGGAGGACTGTGGAAGAGCTCTGGGAACCTAGGGTTTCTGCCTGAGAAGAGACGGTGCTCTAGCGAGAGAAGGGTTGCAGGAGAAGATGAGATGGAAGAAGAAGAAGATGCAGAAGAAAAGGAGAAGTAATAGAAAAATATTCAGTCTCCCTTCTGTTTGTCTTTCTGATCCTATTTATACATTTTTTTTTTCTTTAATTATCTTCTAGATCTCAATATTTCTTTACAGTTTTCAAGATCTGCTCTAGGTTTAGCTATTTTTCTATTATATGACCGTGATGCCTGTCTGTTTTGACCAGATGTTGGTTCATTTCTTGTTTTTCAGTTATATTACTGTTGTAGTTTTGTCTGAGCTGGCAATATCTTTACTTTCTTTCTTGTTTTTCAGTTATATTACTATTGTAGTTGTTTGAGCTGGTCATGTATGGAAATCTTGTGCTGGATCTTATTCTTGTAGTTTCTGTCTTGTTATTATGGCAATATTCAGTGATCTTTTTGCTAGGTATGTTGGTTATTTATTGTAAAAGTATCTTCTAAAATAGCTAAGTTCTCTGTATTCTTTATTCAACAGTGGCTCATGTATATAATTTGATTTATTGGGTAAAATCTTTTAGCCAGAATGGGGCTTTTCTGTCTCTTGTACTCCTGATGTATTTTTCTCTGTTTGGGTCCATATCACAAGCCTTATTTGTGGATGTGGAGATGGGAGAGAAGGTTGGAATTGAGGTTGGACAAGGGATTCGGAAGTTCAAGAAGTGGCTGAAGATCGCCGATGTGAGGGTGGACCAGATGAAGGATTGGACATGGTAGGGCAGAGCATCACAATCAGGGGATGGGTTCGAACTTGCCAAGTCCAAAGCACCGTGACATTGATCGAGGTAAATGATGGTTCGTGCTTATCCAACATGCAATGTGTGATCAACTCATCTTCTAAAGGCTATAATGAGGGTAGAAGCTAGCAATGTGGGAATTGAGGCATCAGTGCTAATAGAAGGAACTTTGGTTAGAAGTGAGGGAAGTTAGCAAAAAGTGGAGCTAAAAATGGCAAGGCTTGTAATGGTCACTTAATTTGAAGATTGAAGTCCACATATGAAATCCATTTACATAGTTGTTCCTTTCAAGATCTTCTTTTCATGTTGTTGTTCATCATCTGTCTTGAAATTGTGAAAAGTGACCCTTCTGCTTATCCTATCCAAAAGAAGAGAGCAAGTAGAGAATTTTTTAGAATAGTAGCTCGCCTTCATCCTCGAACAAATACATTTGGTGTGGTTACAAGATTGAGGAATGCCTTGGCATATGCAACCCCTTTTTTGGCAACCGAGAGGCAACTCCGTCATCAGGCGGGCTCCTCTCGGTATACCCTTCTTGATTCCTTCTCTCTCATACCTAGCAGCACACTCTCCTTCCCTTTTTGCAACCTAGAGTATAGCCAAGAAGCAACTCTGTCATTAGACAAGTTCCTCTCAGCAACCACTCTTTCTCGCAGCCGAGAGGCAACTCCGTTATTAAGTGAGTTCCTCTCAATTTCTGGCATCTTCCCCACATATTCAACCCAGATAAGACTGATACTCTCTCCTATTCAATTCTTTCCAATCGAACACTTGCAAAATTATTATTGTTGTTGTTGGTGAATGTATGTATATGCTTGAATGTGTAAAAAGAAATTGTATATTTGTGCTTATGCTTCTTTATGCAGGTTTCAAGATCCTGCTAATGCCCATTAGGGCTTAATGGGTGTGAAGACATAGTTGTGGTATCACAAGACACCGCTCGCTATGCTTAATAGAGCGTATCGAGTATGCCAAAATTGTTAGATGCAGCCTCCTATGCTGGCATGCTACCGAAATTTTGACTAAATTTTGGACTTTAAAAAAGGTGAATAATCAAGATTCATTTAAAAAGAAATCAAGCACATCAAAAATAAATAATCTAAAATAAAATTTGAATGATGTGGGAATTGCATATATGTGTTTGCTATTTACAGGTGATCGAAGACCCCACTAATGCTCAATATGGGTTAGTGGGTATGAAGACTCGGTTGTGGTATCGCAAGACACCGTCAGCTACGCTCAATATAGCGTACTAGGTAAGCCAACCCAGTTCCTATGTAACTCCCCCACTAGGGGATGACATCGAAATATTGTCGAAATTTTGATTAATTTTGGACTTAAAAAAAAGCGGAATCAATCAAGATTTATTTATATAAAAAAAAAAAAGAAATCAATTACATCAAAAATAAACAATCTAAAATGAAATATGGATGTGGAAATTGTATATATATGTTTGTTACTTATAGGTGATAGAAGACCCCACTAATGCTCAATAGGGCTTAGTGGGTATGAAGACTCAATTGTGATGTCGCAAGACGCCATCCACTACGCTCAATAGGGCGTACCGAGTAAGCCAAACCAGTTTGATGCAACCCCTCTACGCGAAAATGACGTCGGAATACTATCAAAATGCTCTCAAAATTACATATATGTGTTTGCTACTTACAGGTGATCGAAGATCCCACTAATGCTCAATAGGACTTAGTGAGTATGAAGACTGCCGCTGTGTCGAAGACATCGTCGCCACGCTCAATAGGCATACCGAGTAAGCCAGCTCGATGCAACCCCTACGATGACGCCGAATACTCAAATTTTGATTAAATTTTGGACTTAAAAAAAGGGAAAAGAATTAAGATTCATTTAAAAAGAAATCGAGCATATCAAAAATAAATAATCTAATATAAAATTTGAATGATTTGAAATTGCGTATATATTTGCTTTTATGTAGGTGTTCGAAGACCCGGCTAATGCTCAATAAGGCTTAGTCGGTATGAAGACTCGGTTGTGGTGTCGCAAGATACTGTCCGCTACACTCAATTGGGTGTACCGGGTAAACCAAATCAGGTCCGATGCATGTAGGGATGACGTCGGAATACTATCAAAATGCTGCCAGAATTTTATCTAAAATTCATAGTTGCAAACAAAAATCAAGCCAAGCAAATAGCGTTGCCTAAGCTTGCTAAGATAAAATTGATATCGAATTGAATTTTGAATTATAAATGAGAATGAATTTAAAATGAATTTAAAGATTGTATTTCAAATAAAGAAAGATGGATTGAACTCAAATAGATTTATGAACTTGGAGCAAATTGAATATTTTGACAATAAATATAAATTTGACACTTCAATATATGTTATTCCAAGGGATCAAATAAGATATTAGAATAATTTAAAACATCTTCCTCGCTGTCGGATCGACAATTCTTCATACAAGCAGATAAAAGGTAATACTAAATTAATTGCTACACTAATTATGGAGCTTCCTTCAATCCAAAAATAAAAGAAATTTTATTATAGGTATGATTTTCAAAATCAATGATTTTATTAATTAGATGAAATTATCTAAGTTATAAATACCTACATGTGATCAAACATAGAGATTTAAAGTGTAAATTTTAATGTCTGAAAAGGCTGCACAGGCTAAGTTGAGATTAAATAAATTTTAAATTAATCTCATAATATAAGAATAAAATTACCTAAATTACTAAATACCCCCATGGGCCCCATCACAGTGTTAAATGTTTAGATTCATGTGTCTGAGGATGCTTCGAAAGTTTTAAAAATAAAGGAGAGGAATGATAAAATCAATTCAATCCTTTATAACTATATGCATGTAAGCTAATGAATGTCTTCATATGCTAATTCAAATCAATGAAAGAGATAAATATTCAGCTCCATAGAATGTGATCACAGTAGACCTAATCCTCTATGCTTAAAATAGAGTTGATAGGGTCTACTAACTGATCAACTTCTAAATGAACTTAAATTATAATAGATCATAAGACTCAATCCTCTATATTTGCAATGGAGTTGATAAAGTCTGTTATGATATCAATTTTCTAAAGAATTTAAATTACACATAAGTCATAAACCCGACCCACTACTAGCAAATAAGTATAGTTGATAAGGTCCACCCCGATGATGGCCACGTTGATTAAAAATCTCAACCGAATGGGATATTATCATCAAAAGATACTTGAGCTCTAAACTAATTCAATGTAAAACTAAATTTCAACTAAGTAAACATCTGAAGTAAATGAAATTTATTATTTAAATATTTAAACAAATAATTCATCCACCTATCCATCATCATTTGTTGGGGATGACAGATTAAGAAAACTCTAGCTCACAAAAGAGCTAATATCATGTTAAATAAATCACTATATTCAAACTTAAATAATCTCGTGCTAGTAAGGACGTAGCTCGTGTCCTATGTCCGTGTGATTTGGCCAATAGGCTCCACATATGATACGGTTATGACCAGAGTCCTCTAATCGAGTGGTTGCCGCCAAATGACACCATTATATTACGGTCACGACTGTAGCCCGTATGTTCCCCAATGGCTCAGCCCTTTGAGTTATGAATCATAGGGTATATTTTTGATAGACAGAAAGCCTTTTTGTCAACTAAGGTGGACTTAAGCTTGTCTCCTTAGACAAACATCACCCCAGGTCTACAATAATTACTTAGACGACGTAACTCATGGTTGCTAACAGGGATCCTTCGGTCAATTTGGGTCGACTACCTTCTTTAACTAAGTAGACTAGGGACCACGACAGCCTGGGATGATGGAACCATGGGGTCTAGATCGGACACGTCATCATTCCCCCAACCATCCGCTTTAAGTTAAAATGATGAATTTAATAATATTAAATTTTAAACTCCACATGCTGCTGCTATACGCTACGCATTTAGTAATCTAATGACTAATATTAATCAAAAGTTCTCTCTCAGCATTGAGAGGGGTAATTAACTAAAGGTGATTGTGCCTATAGGAAACCTGGAATTAGATCTAAAGTCCTCACAAAATGAGGATAAAATTTATGGGTAGTATCTTATCTACTATCTCATCTGCCTTCTGAAAATTACCCTGATATTTTAAACCATACTCTCTTTAATGTGAGAGGTCGGTGGAAAATTTTTGGAGTCCATAGATTTCTGGCGACTCCCTTGGGGATAAGATTCTCTTTCCATCTTTGGCTAGTTGAACCTAAGTTATAGTAATAGTGGAGTATATATAAAAAAATATAAATGAAAATAAAAATGAAAGTGAAAAGTTTGAATAAATCTTGAAATAAAATACTTACTAAATGAGGTCTTAAACATCTAACATTTCATTTAGAGTCTATTTTTTGTGTTGTTAGTTTTGTTACATCTCAGCATTATGAAAGTGTGGGGTGATACATCAATTATTGATTACTAATCCCCATCTTTCATTTGTGTCGATGGATCTTCAGAACACTCCGTTCATCATGCATTTTTGTCGTGGAGCCAACAATCGTCTAGTTAATGCTGTAATCAATATTGGAGATATTGGAGCTACTATCCAATTTGGTAGTGTAGACTTCCTAGCCATCACTGCTGCAAATAATCCTCTACCTAAAGCACATGCATATTGTACAGACCAACCTGTGTAGGGGGAAGACAACTTGGATGTCCACTACTACTACTGAGGTTCCTCGAAAGAGATCCTTTGTATTCGAAAGATTGAGTCATTCTGAGGTGTCAATCATGAAAAGAATAGTCACTAGGCAGAAAGTTTCAATCATACATATGAATATGATCGCTCTGCTAATTGAACCTTTTGCACTAAGAAGACATGATGTTGAGCCTCCTTTTCTAGAGGAAAACTTACTATAAGGCAGAGGAGAAGAATGAATGCTGAGTTACGAGCTCATCAACTCTCACCTAGGCTATCTATTATACAACCAGCCTTACAACCAGAAGCGAGTATTCTTACCCGCAATAAATTTAAAAGTTTGAAATGGGTGAAAATGAATAGCTCTACTAGTGATGTTAAGCAATCTTTCTGGGCTCAATAACAGTCAGCTCAAACATTATAGAAGAAATAACCTGAAATTTTATTTGCTCAAGTGCATAAAGTCCTGAAGGTTATCAAGAAATAAGATCTTATGAAGAAGAGGTATCAAATGCCGGTTATCAAAGAAGCCAAAAATGCTCCACTACAAAAGCTTTCATTAGTAGTAATAAGAACTCAAGATCATTCTACACAAGTTCTGCACGGTGATCGGGGCATGACAGCTGGACCGTATGTCCAAGAATCCACCACCAAAAGGTCCCGACGAAAAGGAAAATAAATATGGAGGTCGAAGCCTCGAGAAGAAGTAGCGATGCAAAAGCTTCTTCATCTGGAAACAAGCTAACCCAGAGGCAGCAAAGAAAGAGAAATACTGAACTGTATGCTCAACAACCATTGTTCAAGCAAAAAATTGTACAACCAGCTATAGAACCGGAAGTGAGTATTCCAACCCATAATAAGTTTGACAGCCTAAGATGGGTGAAGCGAAATAGCCTTATTGGTCAAATCAAACAGTCCTTCTAGACCCGGCAACGTCAGGTTCCAGCTTCTCCAATGAGGAACTCAAAATAGTATATGTAGTGCATCGAGTCCTCAAAGTTGCTAAGGAGAAAGGACTGATGAAAAGAAAATACCAAGGTCCTATTATCAGGGAGGCTAGAGTTGCTCATCCAAGGAGACCTCCTTTGGCAACCCTAACAAGATGTCAACCAATTCAAGTCCCGCACGGTGATCATCGATGCGTGACACTTGGATCACATGTCCAAGAATCCTCCGTCGAAAGGTCCTGGCGAAAAGGTAAGAAAATTTGGGGGCTAAATGATGGAGGTGGGCGTTCTTTCTTTTGATGAGATTGAGAGAACGTGGGTATTGGAGGTGAAGGAAGAAGATATGTTGGATAACTAGCCCCATCAAGGATTGCCAAGGGTCACCAAGCTCTCAAACCACAAGAATAACTCAAAAATTTGTAATTGCCAAAAGATCTCCTTCATTCTAATAAGAGGGGTTATTTATAGCCATTACAAGCATCTTTCAAAAGAAAAGAATTCAAAACATGGAGGGAAAGGTGGGTGGCCACATTAATGTAAAGCAATAAATTACCTCATTATTTTATGTCATCCACCCATTTCACATGCTATTATTTTATGTGGATTCAACCACCTCACATGTCATGCTTTGAATTTTTAAATGCAAAATTTCAAACATGGAGTTTCTAAGAAAATTAAAATTACATAAATAAAAAAAAGATGAAATCATAAAATGGGTCTTAGTAGGCTAATGCAAGTCTTCTTTCTTGAATTTTCTTGGCTTTAGCTTGAGATCTTATAAATGGGCCTCTCTAATTTGTTGATCCTCATGATTAGCTTGAGATTTTGTAAATGGGCCTTGGCTTTAATTTGTTGATCCTCATGATGTTCTACATCAACTCCCTGGCTCAATTGAACTCGCCCGTAAAGTTGAAATCTAAGAAGTCTTCTACTAATTGTGGGGCTAAAGTCTCCAAATCACCACGTCAACCATGTGTCTTGGCTTATTCTTCCAATGAACTAGAAAATGATGTTGAAGTCGGATTAATGGGTGCTTCCTGATAATATAGTCAACTTCAAAGGAAGAGGGTTTCGCAAGTACGGTGCTATATCTCCGCTAAAGAGTTAGACCAACAAGTGGAGGTTTTCTAATTCCTTCATATGATAGAATATCTTCAATATTAATAACGGATGAATGAACATATCGCCAGTAAATCAAGGTGATAAGCATTAGTTCCAATTTTCTTGAGAATTTTAAATGGACCACAAGCTCGTGCATGTAATTTCTTATATTTAGTAGCTTGATAACGCTAAGGCCGAATGTGAATCAATACATAATCACCTTCTTTATATTCTTTCGTTGAACGATTATGATTTGCCTTAGAAGCATAATTATCATTACTTATAGTAATTTGCTTTCTTATATCTTCATGGAGGCTTTGAAAATCTTTAGCAAATGAGAATGTCATCGAAAATACATGAGATGGTAGGTTTGCTACATCGATTGGTTGTCGTGGGTTTTGACCATAACTATCTCAAATGGTGATTTTTTGTAGTTCTAGATATAGTACTATTATAGCAAATTCTGAGGTTGGTAAATGTAAATCCCAATTTCTAAACTTTTACCTACCAAACATCTAAGCAAATTTCCTAAGGTACCATTAACTACGGTTTGTCCATCTTGTAGTGAAAGGCAAAAGAGAATTTTAATTTGGTACCTAATAATTTTCATAATATTTTCCAAAAATATGAGACAAACTTAACATCTCTGTCAGAAACAATGGTTAAAGGGAGACCATGGAGTCGCACTATTTCCTTAAAAATAATTTGGCTATATAAGAAGCATCATTTGTTTTGAACAAGGTAAGAAATGAGCCATTTATGAGAACCTATCCACTACAACAAAAATACTATCATGTCCTCGAGTGCCCTAGTAATCCTAGAATAAAATCCATTGATAGGTCTTCCCAAGGCCTATAAGGAACAGTGTAAGGCGGTATTGTCTGCACCTTTGTTTGATAGTTTTAGCTTGTTACAAATTAAGCATTGAGCCACTAATTTTTTAACATCCCGCTTTTAATGAAGGCCAATAAAATCTATTTTCTAATAAACATATGGTCTTATCCTTTCCAAAATGACCAAATACACCCCAAAGATGTAGCTCAGTGATAAGGAATTCTCTAAGAGAAGATCGAGGAATGCATAATTGTTTTCCTTTATATAAATATCCATTTGTTATCAAGAATTTTCCTTGTAAAGTTATTGGTTTATCTAGGTGTTCAAGATAAATTAGGTGAAAGTCAGGGCACACAATATAATCATCTTTGATTCTATCAAATCCTGGGATTCTCAATTCTAAAGAGGAAATCATTAGGTTTACCCTGGATAAAGCATCAGCAGGCTTATTCTCAATTCCAGGCTTATGCTTTAGAACAAAAGAGTAGTCTTGTAAAAAATTCAACCCATTTTGCATGCCTATGACTTAATTTTCGTTGAGTATTAATGAATTTTAAGGCATGGTGATGAATTAAGTATAAATTCTCTATGTAAGAGATAGTGTCGCCAATGCCTTAAGGATTGAATTACGATAAAACTCTATCATAAGTGGAATATCGTTGTTTAGCTTCATTTAACTTTTCACTAAAGAATGCTATAGGATGATTCTCTTGACTTAAAATTCCACCTATCCCAATTCCCTCAAGCATCACATGTCACTTCAAAGGCTTTAGAAAATCGGAAGCCTAAGGATTGTGTATGATAAGAACTTTAATTTGCTCTAAGGCCTTTTGTGCATTAAGTCCAACAAAATTTATCTAATTTTAGTATATCGCTTATTGAGCAACAATGGTACTAAAATTCTTAATAAATCTAAAAAGTGGCTAAACCATGGAAGCTTCTAACTTCAAGAAAACTTTTAGGTGGTGGCCAATCTAAGATTGCTTTCACTTTAGAAGGATCAGTTTAAGAAGTGGATATAATAAAGCCTAAAAAGATTACCTCAGCTTGCAAAAAGAAACACTTTTTTAAATTGATGTATAATTTCTCTTGTTTAAGTAGTTCAAAGATTTTTTGTAGGTGTTATAAATGTTCATTTTCACTTGGACTAAAAATCAGAATATCATCAAAATAAACCACCAAAAATTTACCTATATATGGTTTAAGAACAAGATTCATTAATCTCATAAATGTGCTAGAGCATTTGAAAGTCCAAAGGGCATGACAAGCCATTCATAAAGTCCATCGGGTCTTAAACGCCGCCTCTTCCACTCATCTCCGATCTAATGAATTTGATGATATCCACTTTTTAGATCAATCTTTGAAAAAAAATTTGCTCCTGAGATTAAATCTAACATATCATCTAGTCGGGGAATAGGAAACCTATATTTGATAGTAATTTTATTTATTGCTCGACTATCAACACACATTCGCCATGTTCCATCTTTCTTTGGAGTTAATAATGCTGGGACTGCACAAGGGCTAAGACTCTCTTGAATAAAACCCTTTCTTAATAATTCCTTAACTTGTCTTTTAATCTCAACATGCTCGATAGGGTTCATCCTATAATGTGGAAGATTAGGAAGTTGAGAACCGTGTAAGAACTCAATAGCATGTTGAATGTCTCTTAGAGGAGGTAGCTCATCGTGAAGCTCATCGTGTAATATCGTTAAAATCGAAGAAGAGAAGAGACCACGGGTATGTGAGTCTCATTAGAGTCCGTATGATTTCTTTTACATGTAATATGTGAAGAAGAAATGAAAAATTCTTTTCAGAAGCCAAAACCTATTATTTCTATCTTTGGGGTCAAAGGAGAAAGAGTAGGTGTTTTAAAATAAGGATCAGAAATGATTGTGTTAGGCATAATAGTGGGATTTTCTATGATAATTAATTAAAGTTTGGCATTTTTCTTCAATAGAGGCTTAGGTTGCAAGTCAGAAGTTGTTTTGTGTGATGTTATGGAGGGTGTTTTTTCTCTTTTTATTGGTAGGAGTTTAATAGTCTTATTATTATGTTTAAAATATAAGTATTTTCCCTACCATAGTGAATAACATTCATATCATATATCCAAGGTCGTCTAAGAGAATATGAGCAATGTCCATGGGGAGAACATCACACCAAATTTGATCCTCATAGCTTCCTATTTTAATAGAACTAAACACATTGGTGATGGGAAGAGATGTATGATTTACCCAACTAACATGAAATGGTTCGGTGGGGTTGATTTTAGGTTGGCTCGAGTTAAGGTATGTGTTGAAATGACATTCATAGACTCCTCCATCTATAACTAACCTACATCTCTTTCATTACACAAAACATACATGCTAAAATGTTCTTTCTCCTCCAATCTTCATTTTTTATTTTATTACAAGAAGACATCTCATCACATTAACATGAGGGTCATCGCTAATTCCAATTATTCATCGATAATGGGGTGTCATCATAAACTTCTTCTAGATTATCATCTATTGGATTTTAACTTCTTAAAAAATAAGATTTGAGCTTTACATTGATTTTGCATATGACCTTTTATGACATTTAAAACATATTACTTCCCTAATGTTCTGAGCTCCCTTCAATTGAAGTTTTGTGAGAGGATGGGCCATTTGGATGGGTCTAACAAGTAGATCTATTGGATGAAATGGAAGGTACTTGACTTTTAATTTTAGAGAGGGAGGCGGATTTCTTTTGTTGTTCAACTAATAATGCATAATGAAATGCTTCCTCTAAAGATTGTGGGTCAAATAATTCAACTTCATTTCTAATTTCACTCTAAGTCCAATAACAAATTTATTAGCTAATTGCCAATCATTATCAAGAATCTAGAAACTAGATCTTCAAAAGTGTTCAAGTATTCACAAGATAATTACCTTATCTCAAAGTTAATAATTGGCTATGTAGCTTCTTATCATGATGCTCAGACGATTTTGCTCTTAACATTTCTTTCATTTCTATCCAAGTGAGGTTTGTCCTTCCTAATCTTTGTTCTTTAGCTAAAGTATTTGTCCAATAAATTTTAGCATGCCCTATCAATTTCATTTTAGCAAAAGTAACCCTTTGGTAATCATCCATTTTATATCAATCAAAGAAGTCATCCATTTGAACTAACCAATCGAGAAATTTATTTGGATCATGTATACCATCATAAGTTGAGGCTTCTACTTTAACTCTTCGAGATGGATCATTAGAGTCTTCTATATTCTTAAAATAATTTTCTCCCCTTCCACCATTTCTAGCAATTGATTGTCTTCTAAGTGGTTGATTTTCTATGGTTTGGATATGAATCTTCTTCATCTATCCCTATTGGCATAGTTTGAGTAGTATTGGAGGAGGAGTTGGTACTCTATTATTTTGTAGCCAAAAGAGTTTGCATTTGTTGTTTAAGTTCTTGCATTTGATTCTTACTTTCTTCTAATATTTGTTGAGTTTTTAGTTCATTGTCTTGGATCCTAAGATCTAAGGCATCAACTAATCTAATCAAATTTTCAACTTGATCTTGAGAGGTAGATTTTGGTGCCATGAGATTTTTTTTTTAAGGAAGAAAAAAAAAGATATATGAAAAGAGACCAATGAAAAAAAATGAAAAAAATAAATAAATAAGTATAATATAATTGTGCAATCAAAGTGAAATTTTAAGCTAAGAGAACTTCCGTGTGAGGAGGTACAAGACCACTTAAATCCCAAGCTCTCCAGGACAGGTCTTTTGACAAAGTTCTATTTAGCTTCCAAAATCACCAAGTTTAACACCCTTATATTATTATGCATGCATATTTTTTTATATATATTTTGCAATGAAATAAAATGCTCAAATTTATCAAGCTCTTTTTTTCTTTTAAGAAAAGTTATCATAAGTTAATCAAAGAAACTTCTAAAATTAACCATAAACAATAACAAAGATAATAAAGCAAGTAATTAGATTTTGATTTGCACTAATGGCTAGGTTGCTTTAGGTGATGAACTACCTCACCAAGGTACTCTCTTAATTTTTTTTTTTCTCTTTTTTTTTTGAGGGAGGGGAGGGGTGCACACTTGGAAAATGGCTAAAATATATAATGAGCTTACTAATTGAAATTTTATGCTATCACCATAAACTTGCAGCAATATATATATTTCCAAGCTACTAATATGCTTTTAAACTATCACATAAAAAAATTAATTAACCTCACAAGTCCAAGAAAAACTCACAAGTTTGAAGACAAGTCCAACACTTGAGTTGCTCCCTTTGTTGAAGAACTTTTGACCAAATTTGTTCCTTCCGTGCTTTGCTCTCGATACCAAATTTGATGGAGGTGGGTTTTCTTTTGATGAGATTGAGAGAACGTGGTATTGGAGGTGAAGGAAGAAGATATGTTGGATAACTAGCGCTCACCAAGGATTGCTGGTTTGGCCACCAAGCTCTCAAACCACAAGAATAACTCAAAATTTATAATTGCCAAAAGATCTCCTTCATTCTAATAAGAGGGTTATTTATAGCCATTACAAGCATCTTTCAAAAGAAAAGAATTCAAAACATGGAGGGAAATGGTATTATTAATATGAAGCAATAAATTGCCTCATTATTTTATGTCATCCACCCATTTCACATGCTATTATTTTATGTGGATTCAACCACCTCACATGTCATGCTTTGAATTTTAAATGCAAAATTTCAAACATGGAGTTTCTAGAAGAAAATTAAAATTACATAAATAATAAAAAAGATGAAATCATAAAATGGGCCTTGAGCTAATGGGCTAAGTCTTCTTTCTTGAATTTTCTTGGGCTTTTTGAGATCTTGTAAATGGGCTTTGGGCTCTAATTTGTTGATCCTCATGATTAGCTTGAGATTTTGTAAATGGGCCTTGGGCTTTAATTTGTTGATCCTCATGATGTTCTACATCACTAAAACCTCGAAGTGAAATTGCCTTACAGAAAGACAACGGTGTGACATTTGGACTGTACTCCTAGATATCTGCCACAAATAAAATTTGTCAAGAATGTGTACCAAAGAAAAAGGTCATCTATGATGAGATTTCTGACGGTCGACACCTTGGAAAGTTATCCAAGGGATCCCATAGCCGACCAGCTCCATATCTTCGAGAGGAGGTTAGCTTTGATCGCAGTCCTCCGATTGAAGAAATATATATTCCACACTCCGAGCTAGAAGTTTATTAGAGGTGTCGATCAGAGATCCACGTCCAAGAGGAAGAAGCTGATGTAAAAGGATATTGGACAAAGAATGTTGAGAGATTTTTGACAGTATCAAGAAGTATCTATTGAATCCTCCCATTCTCGCAGCTCCAATCCTAGGAAGACCTCTCCTCTTATACACAACAACACTGGAAGAATCTCTACGTACTTTGTTGGTTCAACACAATGACCAGGGAAAGGAGAACGTTCTATATTACATTAGTCAAAGGCTAATAGGAGTAGTAATGCAATACTCTCCAATCGCGAAGCATTGTTTGGCTCTGAATTTTATTGTCTAAAAGCTTCATCATTACATGATATCTCATAAAATTACTCTCATCTCAAGGATCGATCTGCTAAAGTTCTTGATGACAAGACTAGCATTGATAGATCGCTTGACACGATGGGTTATTCTTTTGCTATAATTTGACATCACATATGTTCCCCAAAAAGTGATGAAGGGGCAAATTATAACAGATTCCCTTACCGCACCACCTACAATACTCCCGCAAAATCCACTTCTTATGTGCTAGTATTAAGGGCTGAAGCAGTTCTACCACTTGAAGTTGAACTACATTCGCTCCGAGTAGCCATCTAACATGATCTTACCCAGATGAGAATGTATGTCTATGGATAGGAAAAGCTTAATGTGCTTGACAAAGTTAGGCTCAAAGCTCAACAAAATTTAGATGTCTACTCGAGTAAAGATGTCTAAAACATTCGATCATACAATGCATCCTCGAACTTTTCAAGAAGGAGAATTGATCCTGGTATTAAGAATACCAATTATTCCTCACCGTCATTACATATGTAAGTTTTGCTTGAAAATTCTCTTGTAACACAAAAATACATTTTTGAAATTAAGCAAACATCCCCCTGTTAGACAGGGGCATTTTTTTAAATTTTATGGTAAAATATTAGGCTCTCCCTTATAAGACAGGGGGCCGCCTTTTGTATCTAGGTTGACATCACGCCTAAGACTGAGATCCTCATATACATGTTCAAATTATGTATTCAAATTTACAAGTTTCAAAGTCTTACTAACCAAAAAGAGAAATTTTTAAGTTTGCAAACATTAACAAATCAAGTTGAAAACACATTTTCCATCCATACATCAAATCCAGGGCTTGAGTGGGTGCATAAGGTCGGACTCAATATGCCCAAATATGGCCGAGTCGTTGATAGGTCTGCTTACTCAATACACTATAAAGGTCATAGTAAGAGATCCCCCGTCTCATTAGCCCGATGATAAAGTCCTCCAATAATTGCTCGTCCAAGACTCAAGTGGGTGCATATGGTCATACTCAACACGCCTAAATATGGCCAAGTCGTTGACAAATTTGTTTACTCAATACGCCACAAAAGTCATAATAAGAGATCCTCCTACTATGTTAATTCAAAGACGAGAGCATCCAAATCTCCAAATCCCTCCAATTTGGTGAGTTTAAGTGGCTCAGACTAGGAGATCAACCCGAATGGTCGTAAGGTCATTTTTCAAAATCCAACAAAAAGATCCTCACTCGAGAAGGTACTAAGCTGAGTTTGGTATCAATATCAAATGAGAAATGTCAACTCCTTCAACAAGTCTGTTAAAGTAGAAAATAAAGTCCGAAGGAATCTCTTCTTCAGTAAGTCCAACCAAGCAAAAAGCAAAGGACCGAAGAAGTCATCCCAATATTCGTACAAAGGTAAAGACTGAACTAAGGGAGTCATGTCATCAATATATCTGTTATGCAAAAAGCATAGGACTGATGACTCTTTGCCATTGATCCAATACAAGCTCTAAGGGCTAGGTTACCGACAGACATTCTTCTATAAGCCCACGAAAGTAAAAAAGTTATGGCATAAGGTAATTTCGTATCGTCTAATAAGTCTTTAAGACAATTCAGGAAATTTCTTCGCCAAATCCGTCAAGGCATAAAGCCAGGATAGAAAGAAATAAGAACTACAAAATTTTGAGATTGAATCTTCAACAAGTCCGTCAAAGCACAAAGCATAGGACCAAAGATGTTCTCATCTCGCCAATAAGTCATCAACTCCATCAAGTCCACTAAGGAACGAAGCGAGGACATGAGAAAAATACAAATTTCAAATTTCAAGATTGAATCTTTAACAAGTCTAGCACAAAGCATAGGACCGAAGGTACTCTTATCTCAGTAACAAGTCATCAACTCCATTAAGTCCCCCCATGGCACAAAGTGGGGGAAAAAATATGAATTTCAAACTCTCAAGAGGAAGTCTTTAATAAGTCTGAAAGCACAAACCATATAACTAAAGACATTTCAAATTCTCTCAACAATTACTACAAAGCCCCCCTGTTAGACAAGGAGCATTTTTATATATTTATCTAAGTTGACATCATGCTTCAAGCTGAGATCCTCAGATAAATACACACGATGATTAGAATGAGCTGCGTTTATTTATATTAAAGAAGTTCAAACTTTGTGATATATTTTTGAGCTAACCTGCAATCCCCCTATTAAATAGGAGGCTTTTTTTATGATCAAGATTATTCAATCCTCTTCTGTGAAATAGGGGTTCTTCTTGTATATATAGTCAAGTTGACATCGAGCTTTATGCCGAGATCCCTGAATATATCTATAATTGTTATTATTAAAGTTGCAGACTCTTTCAATGAACAAAAAGAGTCTATTTCTATGCACGAAAAGACAGCCCTAAATATCAAAAGTTTATCTCTCATATTTATCAAATTCTGAAGAGAAAGTTAGAAGAACTCTCAATTTTAGAAGCTTCAGTCAACTAAGTTTGAAAAGCATCAACTTCTACATATTCAAGTCTAGGACACAAATGGGTTCTAAAGGTCGGACTCAACAAGAATAGTTGTCGACGCTCTTCTCACTCAACAAGCCATAAGAAAATGTCGCAGTGAAAGAGCCCCTACTTGTTAGTCCAATGATGATAGTTCAATATCAAACTAGGTCCAGCTTATTGACTATAAGTAACCAGAATCTAAGAGATCTTTCTACTTGATCAATGGAGCAAGACATTCTGAGGAAATGACTCTCAATCTATAACTACCTCAAATTAATTTCTATATTGCCTGCAAGGTGATATTTCAATCTATTTTCAAGAGCTGATCAAGCACAAAGCACAGATCAAAGTCGATTCCCTCATCAAGTCTGTCAAAGCAGAAGCACAGAATCGAGGAAGCAATTCTATAGTTCATACAAACCTGATGGTTGAACTAAAGAAATTTCATGGTTATTCAGTGTGTTAAAGCACACATTGCTAAATTGATAACTCACCATTATAGACCTCATATAAGCGAGAAGGCTGGATCATCTATATGCACCATTCAACGAGCCCGTCAAAGCAAGAAGCATAGGACTGAAACATACATGCACTTCTTGACAACTCAATATGGACAAATCAGGTCAATCATTCATCAAGTTCGTCGAGCTTAAAGCTAGGACAGAAGGGATTTCAAATCTCAAAGCAAATAAATCAATTCCTCCATCAAATTCGATCAAGCATGAAGCTAGGGTCGGAGAAAATCCAAATCTACAAAGACACAAAATCAAAAGATCTTCAACGAACCCATCAAAGCAAAGAGCAGATGGTGGAAGAAGATTTTCAGTGAGCTCATTGAAGCCGAAGTAATTCATTGTCGACACGAAGGGTCAACCAATTTTCAACAAACATGACTCACTCCATACGCAAATTACATTTGTTGGAGGGCAATTTTTGACCTCAATGTGTACTACATAAGTTGAGTCGAGCTAACAAGCCGAATTTGATGGACTTCGGATACAATAGCAGGCAAATCAAAGCTAAAATATGTTGTACATCATTGAAATTTTAAACGACCTCGACGAACGGATATCGCCTTGTCGTAACATCGAACTTGATGTAATATACAAAGACAATTTAAAGGTTGAACGATCAAGAAAGAGGGCTGTCGATGCACCGATGCGCATATTGAGGCCGAGAAGCTGAGAAGATACCCAAATGACATATGTTCATAAAATTAATCATGTCATTAGCGTAAAAATGTCAAATTCTATCAAATGAGACCGCTCACATGATTGGACAAGTCACGCAACATCGAGCGGAAGTAATAATATGCATTTTGAGTGAAATTTTAACGCCGATCAATCAAACTCCCAATCTAAATGTTGTTGAATTTAGAATGTCAAATTTACCTATAAATGACACTCATATTATATGTGTTTGATTTCAACAAGATTCACAAGAATTTTGATAATATATTTTGAAAATTAGAAATCGAATTTAATTAAATACAATTCAACTTAATCTTAATAATTAAACTATAATATGATTAAATCAAAATTTTTTATATATGAACTAGAATTATTAATCAGATTAAATAATTTTCATAAATACTTCTTAATCACATTCAAAGTTTCATTCAAAATTTTCAAAATTCCGCCTAATCCTACATGAAAATACTCTAATGAATAATTAAGGTAATAATCGGCATTAATTGGAAGATTTTCCCTAGTTTCGGGACGATCTGGAGGCAACCAAAGTAAAAAAAACTTTAATCGGCATTAATTGGAAGATTTTCCCTAGTTTCGGGACGATCTGGAGGCAGCCGAAGTAAAAAAACTTCTCCTATCGTTAAGTCTCTCTCGTCCGTTCTCTCTCTTGGGATTTCCTTCTCTTCTTCTTTTTTTTCTTTTTTTTGCGAGAGGTTTAGTCGAGGCTGGCGGCTACAAGCCGAACAAGACAGATCACTTCCCCTTCACCACCCTTCTCCTCTTATAATCCTTCGCCCAACCCCTCACCAACTTTCGTTGAATCTAATCTCTAATTCCTCCATCTGGAGGCTGTTCTGCAGCCAAGCCTTATTTGCGAATGTGGAGATGGGAGAGAAGGTTGGAATTGAGCTTGGACAAGGGATTCGGAAGTTCAAGAAGTGGCTAAAGATCGTCGACGTGAGGGTTAGACCAGATGAAGGATTAGACATGGTAGGGCAGAGCATCACGATCAGGGAATGGGTTCGAACTTGCCAAGTCCAGAGCACCATGACATTCATCGAGGTAAATCGTGCTTATCCAATATGCAATGTGTGATCAACTCATCTTCTGAAGGCTATAATGAGGTAGAAGCTAGCAATGTGGGACTTGTGGCATCAGTGCTAATAGAAGGAACTTTGGTTAGAAGTGAAGGAACTTAGCAAAAAGTGGAGCTAACAATGGCGAGGCTTGCAATGGTCACTTAATATGAAGATTGAAGTCTACGTACGAAATCCATTTACATAGTTATTCCTTTCAAGATCTTCTTTTCATGTTGTTGTTCATCACTTGTCTTGAAATTGGGAAAACTGATCCTTCTGCTTATTATATCCAAAAGAAGAGAGCAAGTAGAGAATTTTTTAGAACAGTAGCTCGCCTTCATCCTCGAACAAATACATTTGGTGCGGTTACAAGAGTGAGGAATGCCTTGGGATATGCATGTTAGTGTTTTCTCTGGAATAGAGGAAAGAAATAACACTACATAGAGTTTAGAAATATTTTATTTAGATGATCAAATACATCATTAAGGAATAAACATATTATCTTGAAAGATAAGAATGCTCTCCTATAATTGATTTGATCATTTCAATGAAAGACTCCTAAGGTTAATGAGTCTTTCATGTACAAGAATATTTTCTCCTAAACTACATGAAAAAGTAGAACATGGTTTATTTTATCCTGAGATCATGGTTCCCTATAAAGGCAAGCCTTTATAATTAATTACATCTTAGGAAGGGTCTCTTCCTAAGAATACTCTCGATTAAAGAAATAAGCGGTTATTTATAAAGACTACTAAGGTAGCTTTCAAAGGATTGATTTTTGGAAATTTAATTCAGAGAGGTCCAAATTGGAGAGAGTTATTTTCAATAGTCAAATGGGAAAAAGTAGAAAATATCTATTGATATTGGGATACCCAGTAGACATTTCAACTATCATATGATTGGGTTTCACATTTGGGATTTTATTTTAGATTTTGAGTTATTATTTTCTTAAAAATCTAGGGCTTAGATTCTAGCAGCACAAGACTACAGAAATGTCTAGGGTTGAAGACTTATTTCTAAAAGGATGCTTCAAAACCTAGTCTATAGGTGCTTCTGACACATGTCAGATGCTCGACCTAGTTCTATTTATGGGAATCATTGGTCATTCTCCTCACTTGAGGGAACTAGCCTATCCCTGACTCTTCTGGACTTACAACCTACCTGGAGAGGGCTGTCAGCTAACACCACCTATGTGCATTTTAAATTCATGAAGTCAAATCACATGAATGCAAGATGGCTGAGTTATTTCATTTTAGAAAAGAAATCTATGAACCTAGACTCGCTCCCTAATCTCTAAGATCATGTAGGGTATGAAGATGCATCTAACTAATGCATATTTTTTAGATTTTATGAATTTTGACTCAAGATTCATTTAGGTCATAGGAATATAATTTATTCCTAATGCATGCAATTAGAAAAAAGTTATGGGCCAAATCAGAATAGAAGAATGTGTACTTCCATCATAGACTCTCAAAGGTCAAGCCCAAGTTCGCTTGTAATAATGGTAGTCTTTCATTAATGAAGAGTGAAACAATATGATTTATGCATGATGTTAAAACATCCAGCAAAGGGGTTGCTACATATTTTATCTTGCTTTAATACCTGGGCTTTTATATGAAGATTATGAGTTGCATTTATTTTTATGTTTTGATTGATTTAGTTGGGTAGAAAATTTAGTTTATCTTATGAGCCTATGTCCAAGCATACATCACAGTACAACCATAGCACAGAAAGAAACTTAGAAAAATCAGGTTATTTTTATTGCGCACCCAAAATAAATCAAGTCAAATTAAATTATTGAAAACGGGAATGCGGTAAAATCATGCATACCCCGGAAGGAAGAAAAATGGGCGTGAAGTTCGCCTTATACATTCCCTAACTACAAGTTTAGATTTATGGGTCTTCTTTCCAGGAAAGTCTTCTTCTTTAGGGACATCCATTGGGCTCCGCAAGGGACCACTACACCATCTTTTCGTTGGGTTAGCCCTGTTAATCCTAGATCCCATAGATCATAATCTAATTATAAGCTCAAATTTACATTTAAAATTCAAAAGAAATCCTAAGTCCTGCAAAATAGATGTTAGGAAATATACACATAACACAAAGTAGTTTATATTTCACAAACATATGGGCTTAGCATTAGTTGCTTACCAAGCCCACCTATCATATGGACTATGTTAAGAGATTTTTTAGCACCTGTAAACAAACATCAATTTTATGATTTATTTATTACAACGATCCCTTTAACACAGTCCCCTGCAGAAAATAATGTTAAATCTGGAAAGAATGTCCTAACATCCAGTCTAATGTATAAACAAGCCTAGGCATCCAGTCTAAAGCAATACACCACACAGACATGTGAAGCACAACACAGAAGATTAAAAAAAATCACAGAACGATATAACCTAGATCTAGAGTCCATGACCTAAGTAATCTAGTGTGTGTAGAAGTTAATCTTGTGTGGTAAGTCTTTGTTAGGCTCCTTTTAAGTTCAAGTTTAAGTTTAAAGTTTGAATTTGTTTAATGTTTACCTTTGGGTGGTTTCAGTTCAAATGGTTTAGTGATTTAATTCCTATTTTTATGTTCATTTTATTTAATTAAAGTTGTATAAGTTTTCAAGAATGAGAAATAGAATGAATTTCATTTTTTTAGGTGAAACTCACTTTATTCCACATCATAAATCCTAATGAAGTTTCCAAAAGTCTAACTAAGATCCTTAAGTATCTTAATTAATCATTTTGATGTTATTTATGTTTGGATTTGTTTTATGTTTCTTTTCTTTTTATATTTGATTTGAATTATTTCATTTGTTTAAATTATTTTGTTTGATTTGTTACATTTTGAATTAAGTTATATGGGCTTCATTTTATTTGGCTTATGTTAATTTAAAGAGTTTAATTAAAGTTTGATGTCATTCAATTTAACTTAAGTTATTAAATTATGGATTTGTAAGCTCATTAATATGAATTAGTACCTTAAGTTTGCTCATGGATTAGGCTTAACCTAAAGTACTTAGGTTAATTATTTGATTGACCTAAGTTTTAGATTCATTCTTAAATTCATTAGAGATAACTGTTTTCATTAAATTTTATTGATTCAAAGTTTAATGTTTAAGTTAATTAATAATCTTATTAACCTAAGGTTTTATTTCATTAACTTAAGATTGAATTTGATCATTTTAATTGACTAAGGATATTTAGATAAGTTCCTTAATAGTCTGATGTTTGATTGAAATTGATTTGAATTACATTTAATTTAATTGATTAATTAATTTCTTTAACCTAATTGATTAATTAATTTCCTTAACCTAATTGATTAACATTAACCTAAGGATTTAGAAAATTAACAAACTCCCAATCCAGAGATCAATTGGGATTGAAAATTTTCTGGCAAGTGGGGTTACATGCCAATTTTAAATGTTCAAAGTTTCATCTTAATTAAATTTGTAATTAGGGAGTAATTATGGTTTTAATTATTTCATTTAAACCTAAATTAAGCCTAATTTATTGAGATTCAATTAAGGGTTTTATTTTTCATAAATTCATCACTGAAATACTTTTCCAATGAGGGTTTATTAATAATTTTTGACTAATTGTTGATTTACTATGATTTAATTAAATTCAGGTTATTTAATTGAATTATTTAATTCATTTAATTACTTAATTAAGTTAATTTAAAGATTTTTAGGGTTAATTGAGTTTAAGTGGTGTTTTAATGTTCACTGAAGTTCATTAGGGTGATTTAAGATTGTTAGATTAAAATTTCCTAATTATTTCATTAAAGATTAATTAATTTAATTAATTTAAGGGTTAGGCATATGAAATTTCAATTTTCTTTGAATTCAGAGAATTAAATCCCCACAAATTCATCTAAGGTGTGTTTTATGCTTAATTTCATTTCCCCAAAGTTTCAAATTAATTATAGTATTAATTTCAGAGTAATTAGGGTTTAATGTATTTCAATTAAGACCTAATTAAGGGAAAAATACCTAATAAAAATTAGGAATTTTTCTCATCAAGATGAATCCATAGAGCTCTCATTTATATTTTTCTGGTTTGTATTTATTTTTTTATGATTTTTAGAAGTTTTCTATATTTTTAATTACTTTAAAACTATTACTTAATGATTTTAGGGTCACGCTGTGTGCGGTCATGTGCCTATGGGCGACTGCTGCGGCATGCCTTCATTGGTCCACGCGGATCCCACGCGGTGCCATGTTAGCCCGCGCGATTACGCGGGATGATCTTAGACTATCCGATCGAAGATCGGACGGTCTAGATCGATCACGCGGTTCCTAAGGGCAAAAATTGTTCGATATGCCTAGATCTGGACCGTCCGATCCAAATACACAGATCGGATGGCGGAGAGCTCGTCTCCTTCATTTCCTGTGGGAGCCAAGAACTGTCCAACTTATTTTGCTAATATCTTTTGATCTAGGCAACGAAATCACATGATTTCAATTGGTACACGATCGTTGAAGGAAATCTTATGATTCTATACTATTGGATTAACTTGAAGATCGTGTTTCCTATGAAAATGACCACAACTGAATCTTTAAGGAAAAAGCTCAAGGCCGTTAATGGCATACCTAAATTCGTTGGATGATTGGCCTTGGAATTGATCCTAGAGCTTCGAAACCTGAATTGAACTTGCTTGCCAAAGGAATTGGGTTAATTCATTACGGATTGTTTCCTAGACCAACCCTTGGCTTGAAAATTTCAGCTTTTGTGGTTTACAATGGTTAAGGACACTTGGGAGGGGAAAGAACTTTCGTTTGGCTTCGGTTTGGATGTATGAAGATGATGGAAAGTTCAATTCTCCTTGGGGAAGTGTGTGTGTGGGCTTTGCAATATGGCCGAGAGCTTTAAAAGCTCTTTTTCCTTTATTCCTTGGTCGATTTTGATGATGGAGGCTCTTGGAAGTTATCTAATGCCCTCCTCTTCTATCCCACACCTGTCTAAGGTGAAAAGGTGGGAAGAAGGAATAAGGAATTTGGCCTCTTCATTTCTTTTGCTTGCATTGGCCTCTCTCCATTTGGATTTTATGTAATAATGCAATAAAATTTTAAAAGGCTTGATTAGGGATGTAAACCTTCATTAGAAAGGTTTAAGGAAGTTTCATCCCCATCTCATGTGATTTGGTTGGAAGTGATTTGAATTTTCCTATTCATTTTGTCTTGTTTAACTCACTTAACCCAAATTGGGTTAAGTGAATTAAACCTAACTTCTTATTGGTCAAATGACCCATTTGACCCGATTACACCCAATAGGGAATTGGGTTATGTCCCATCATCATATGATTTAGGACAATCAATTTAGACTTATTTTGATTTTTCTTGGGTTTGAGTTCATTGTAGCCTATTTAGGTTATTTTGATTTAAGGAATTTAACTTACCTAATATATGCCTCATTGGACTCAAATTTCTTTATCATTATGATCAAACATGTTTATTTGACAATTTAAAATATTTTTACAATTTGATTTGGTCAAATTTTTGTGGGTTGACTTTTTGACCAAGTGGGCCCATTTAAGTCAATCCTAGGTTGACTAGAGTTGACTTTAGGTTTGACTTTAAATTTCCATTATATTTTCATTGATTTACTTGATTTAATTTATATTGAATATTTGACTTGATTTTGCATCAAACTAAGTAGATTGGATTTAGCTCAAAATGCATTTCCTAAGTCACTAAGCATAGTGACTTGAATATTGAATTAGGAAATCCCTATTTGAACTTGAGCTTTTCTCATTGCTAAAATGACCTCTTCCAAAAAAGAGGTCAATAAATGGACCCCCAATATATATAGTGGATTATTCAGAATACACTGCACATATTGGTGTTGACCAGATTGATCAACACATAAGCATAAACTTGGGGTTCCAATTCATGATTTTGATTTTTTTTTATTTGAATTTCTGTTTAAATTTTGATTATGAAAGATAGGTATATGTATACCTATTTTTTCTTTGGAGATATGATTCATTCCTATAACTTAACATCATTAAGTTTTAAGATGAATAGGAATTCCATTAGGAATGGAATAAAAAAATGATCAATTCCCAATACAATCACTATGCTTAAGGAAGATGTCTTTAAGGGACTTACTCTTGGTTGAGAATGGTAGTTGGAAAGGATGTCAATGTGGACACTTACTCCTAATCCAAACTACCTGATGTCTTTAACCAGAAAAAGATACCACTGAGGATTTACTCTTATCTGGTTAGCTATTAGAAATGGGTCATAAAGACCATCCAAAAAGCTCGGGAGAAGAGGCTTGAAATGCTTGATCCTAATCCGCAGCACTTTGACTACTAAACAGAGGTCACATGGACTTAATCCTATTTGAGTAGTCCAAAGAAATAAGGCCTTCAATGGCTTGATTCCATTTCTTAGTTCTTTGAATAGGAAGCCAACTTGGGGACTTACTCCTATATGATTAGAAAGAATGTCGACTAAGGGACTTACATCTTTCTGGCTACTAGAAAGGGGTCATAAAGACTTGATCCAATCTAAATAGCTAGTGTAACATGAAAGGAGCTTTGATGGCTTGATCCAATCATATACACAAAAGTGGGATGCCAACTGAGGGCTTACTCCTAGATGATTAGAAAGAATGACGACTAGGGACTTATATTTTTCTAACTATTAGAAAGGAGTCATAAAGACTTGATCCAATCTAACTCGCCTGTGTGATATGAAAGGGGGTTTGATGGCTTGATCCAATCATGTACACAAAAGTAGGATGTCAACTAGGGACTTACTCCTAGATGATTAGAAAGAATGTCGACTAGGGACTTATATCTTTCTGGCTATTAAAAATGGGTCATAAAGACTTGATCCAATCTAACTCGCTGTGTAACATGAAAGGGGCATTGATGGCTTGATCCAATCATGTACACAAAAGTAAGATGCAACTGGGGACTTACTCCTAGATGATTAGAAAGAATGCTGACTGGGGACTTATATCTTTCTAGCTATTAGAAAGGGGTCATAAAGATTTGATCCAATCTAACTCGCCTGTGTAACATGAAAGGGGCCTTGATGGCTTGATCCAATCATGTACAAAAAAGTAGGATGCCAACTGGGGACTTACTCCTAGATGATTAGAAAGAATGCTGACTGGGGACTTATATCTTTCTGACTATTAGAAAGGTCATAATGACTTGATCCAATCTAACTCGCTAGTGGAACATGAAAGGGGTCTTGATGGCTTGATCCAATCATGTACACAAAAGTAGGATGCTGACTGGGGACTTACTCCTAAATGATTAGAAAGAATGTCGACTAAGAGACTTACATCTTTCTGGCTATTAGAAAGGGGTTATAAAAACTTGATCCAATCTAACTCACATGTGTAACATGAAAGGAGCCTTGATGATTTTATCCACTCATGTACACAAAAGTAGGATGCTGACTGGTGACTTACTCCTAGATGATTAGAAAGAATGTCAACTGGGGACTTATATCTTTCTGGATATTAGAAAGGGGTCATAAAGATTTGATCCAATCTAACTTGCCTGTGTAACATGAAAGGGGCCTTGATGGCTTTATCCAATCATATACACAAAAGTAGGAATGGTGTCACGAAGGGCTTGTCCCAAACCTACAAAGATAGTTTTTCATGGGAATGGTGCACAAAGGCTTACTTCAAACCCAGAAGGATATGAAAAAAGTGCCACAAAGAGCTTGCTCCCATCTCAAGTCATGTATAGGAAAGGTGCTACAAAGGGCTTGCTCCCAACCTATAGGTGATATGGATGAGGAAAAGGCATCAAAGTGACTTATTCCTAATCCCCTTGACTAATAAGCAAGAGTCTCATGGAGTTAATCCTTACTTGATTAGTCTAACTTAATGAAAGGGTAATGGAAGATTTTCTTCCATTTCTTGATTTCACTAATACTTCTTACACATGAAGAAGTTTAGTGAAGAAGATTTCAAAGAGTTGGAATTTATTTTTGAAGGAAAACTTGGGTATATTTTGGACCCAATGCTTTACTATGCCATGAGCATAGAAGTTCAACATTTTTCTTTCTTTCTTCTTTTTATCTCAAAGTTACAATGAACCATGCTAGATGTCTATTTCACTGAAGGCAATACATCATAGGGTACTAACCTGAAAATTCTACCTCTTTAAGCTTGCATGTGACTGTGCAGTTCCTTAGGAAGTAAGAACCAAAGTCAACCAGTGCTTCTCAAATGGAATTTCTTTTTCTTTTTGTTTGGACATGTATGTCATTTTAGCTTTGTTGACATGAATCAACAGCTTATAAGGCATTCTCTTGTGATCAATAGAGATCAAGAGATTCCTTTAAAGCTTTCTAAAGTAAATGAGAATCAAGATAATCTTTTGGATTCTCATGGAGACAAAAAAATTATCCCTAATCAATAAGGGAATTGAAAGAATTAACTTATTAGAGAAATTAAGATTCTCTTGATAAGTTTGAAATTGAATTTCTTCAGTTAATTTGTTATTCTTATAAAGGATATATGAAATAAAATTTCATAAATGTTTTCAATTAATCTCTTATTTTTGCATTTTTGATCCTTCTACATTTTACTACAAGGTCTTTGAAACTACTTTAAAAGAAAATTTCAAGACTCTATATGTTGTAACAGGATTGTTCTTCAAATCATATTGAAGTTGCTTTTATTTTTTTTTCTTCTTTGGCAAGATTTTTAATATAACCATCTACCTAATTGAAAGTGGGATTATAAGAAATCTTCATCATGACCTTTTTTTTGCTAAATTTTCTCAAATATTTTGAGATTGAATGATATGACTCTAAAACAAAACATTCTTGTAAGAATTTTGAATGTCATATCATATGCTTTCAATTCTTCTTTTCTAGAATTATTTTAATTTGAAAATTTTCAGATAAGTTATCCTTAAGAAGGATAATCCTATGCATGAAAGTCTTTTTGATTTTGAAATGAAATATGAGTAATGTGAACCCATTTTTAAGATAAATATTTTACCCTAGTCTCCAGATGTGAGTCATATAATGATGTTAGCTAACCAAGAAGAATATTTTCTTCTCATGTACATCCATCATTTCCTAGCTTTTAATTTAGCAAAAATTTTGCTTTTCTTTTGGAATTTGACCACGTCAAGCGGCTTAGTTTATTGAAATGGCATCAAGCTTAAGTTTATAGACCGCTACATCTGGAGATCATTTCAATTTATTTCCAGATAAAGTAATCTTTAAACCCAAAAGATAGCTTGATCAAATCATTGATAAGTAACTCATTAAAGAGTTAGATCATTAATATCAATTTGTCAATTGTGGAATTGGATTTTTCTTCAAATTCTAAGGGTACATCCCGAACTTGAAGATTATATAAATCTCTAGACACATCTAAACAAAATTCATGCATTGTGCTAGAGTGCCTTTTGAAAAGAAACTTAGGACCCAAACTACTTAAGCTTTTTTAACTTGCAATGGCTCTATGACTCCAAAACTTTTATTGTTTATAGTTATAGGCCACTTGCAATGAAATCAGAGTATACTCAATGAGACTTTTGCCATACAAAGATATGGACCCCTAGAAAAGAAGATCTACTATCTTGTCTTTCAACCTGCCAAGTGAGCTCATCCAATCATGGCAAAGGAAAGATGATAAAGTATGAGATATTTGATTATTTTTGTTTAGCTAGAGATAATTTTTTACTTCTAACCCTACCACTTTATTTTGATGTGGAGAAGTTTGAAGTTAAAATGTCCATTTACATTGGGTATTTTCACTTCATTTGTAATGGAATCAGAATATACTCAATAGAATCTTTACCATTCAAAAGATATGAACTCCTAAAAGAAAGACCCATTATTTTTTTATTTAACCTGTCAAGTGAGCTCACCCAATCATGGCAAAGGCTAAGATGACAAAGCATGAGATATCTGATTATTTTTGTTTAGCTAGGGACATTTTTTGACTTATAACCCTACCACTTTATTTTATTGTGGAAGAGTTTAAAGTTAAAATGTCCACATGCTTAGAAATTTTAGACTTCATTCTTTTGCTCTTGGATATAGTCCTTCCATCCCTTTACTATTTTTTCATTCTTTCTTTGGTAATATTCTGATTTCATTTCTTTATGAAAGGTTATGTTTGGTAATTTTCCTAGTTACAAGATTCACTAAGAAGATAGATGTATTTGACTCATTTCCATAACATTTCACTCTATGAAATGACTCCACTAAATGATTTGCTAAAAAATTTGATGTATTTAACTTTTTGTCCAAATGCAACATTTTATTGATTGACTTTTTGATATAATTCAAGTCTTTACTTGATTGATCATATAATATGATCCAACATTTTCTATTTCTTTTTCATCTTTTCATAGAACAACGAATTAAAGCCATTTAAGATTGATAAAAATGACTTTCTCAAGATGTTACACTTCTGAATTCAAAATTATTTAGTGGAGTGAGTCATTTAAGATTGGCATAATGACTTTCTTGAAAGTTTTACACTTTTGAAATCAGAATTTTCTATTGGAATCAAATATTTAGTGAGATCATTTAGGAGTAGTTGAATGATATTCCTAAAGACTCAACACTTTAGGATAAATATGAATAATAATCAATATTTTTCTTCTTCTTTTTTTCATTTGATTCCTTTTTTTTTGTGGATAGAACCATACAAGAGCATTTAAAGATGTTTCATGAATTCCTAAGTTGCTCTTTTTATGTTTGAATTTTTTTCTTCAATCAACAATGTGATTGAGACTAAGTTCTTTTTCTAGGTTGAGTTTTCAAGATTGAATTTTCATGTAGTTGAAAACTCCTTTCTTTATTTGATTGAATGTATATGACACCATCTTATCAAAGGTTGATTAAAAATGAGCCTATATAAATTCACTTTGACGTTGACCGATGCACCTGAATCAACATATATTTTGGAGATTTTCTTCTTTTAAATTTTCCACATTAACTAAGATGTTAATAAGTTCTCAGTAGTCTATCTTCATCAGAGAAGATAACCCTATAACTTCTTTATAGTAGAATGCCACATCAGGAAGTGCTTATAGTTAAGTAAGATAAATTACATGATTATGTAATGCCATGCTTTACTTTCATTTCTTTTTTCAATTTTATTTCTATTTCATATTTCATTTTATTTTCAACAGAGCATTATGATGCTTGATTTTGCAAGCAACTTCTCTAAGATGGGCAAAACATCACATTTTGAAGATGACTTATTTGCCATTTCTTTTCAAGATTTCAAGAATTTTCCTTTTGGTATGAAGGGAAGGTAGGTCTAACTATATTCTCAATAAACCAATGGACTTCATGATCTATTCATTTAAAAGATCATCATTTAAAAGAGGACTCTCTAGGGTAGATGATGTGCTATTAGAAAGTCAAGTTTGACTTGTTTTATTTTATTTTATAGCACATACAAGATTAAAGGTAATCTCAGCTTGCAATGGAATCTTTGACCACCATACTAAACATTAAGACAATGCCAAGTGGGTCATAAGACATTGCAAAGGATTCTCCTTAGATTCACTTTATATTGAAAGCATATAATGCCTTAGTCTTTGAACAGAGAAAACTAGGGATTTCTTCATTCATTTGGATTTACAAAGTCCTAAATGATTTATCTATCAACTAACGAGAGATAAAAGTTTCATATTTTTACTCTAAGAGATAGAAATATCACCCTTAGGACCCAATCCTAAGGTCATGATTTATTTAGAAGGATTAAACTCTTCATTCATTTTATTTTCATTCATGATTTATCCTTAAAATTAATTAAAGCTATTCATGAAATATCATTTCATTTTAATGAGAGAAGACTCCCATTAAGGAAGTTGATTTAAATTTCATTCATTTCAACTTTATCAGAAGAATTAGAATTCTCTTTCGCTGCCCTCTCTTTTCTTTTATTGATTAGGAGCAAGAGTAAATCCTATCACTTCTTTTTTTATGTCATGTCGTCTTTCTCTTTTGACTCTCTCCTAAGCTCTTAAGAATTTAAGGTTTTGAAAATGTCTAAAAGAGGGTTACCTCCAAGTCACTCTTTAGATTTGGCAAATCAGCTTAAGCAATTGATTTTCCAATATTCTAGTGACATGTGGAAATGAATTGAGATTAAAGCCGCTTTGCATTTATGTAAAATTTTCTTCTATAGGAATAGAAGATTTACATTTAGTTCCTTAACCAACCTCTGCCTAAGGTCAATAAGGCATTTTCTTTTTGGGATGATTTTTGTTTTTATCCTTATTCTTTTTTAAAATGCAATTCAAAGGGCAATAGGCACAACTATGCCTCCTTTTGATTCTCAAGTTTTGAAGGAACTCCTTCATTTAAATTTACATCCTTAAGTGTTTTCCACCTTTGAATAAAGCAGAACAAAGGGCACCCATTCAAGGACCATGTCCTCGTTCTCTTTAGCTCTAGTACAAAGCCAAAGTAAGATCAAGGATAAATTTAACTTTGAGATTTTATTTTTTGAGATTTGCTTTTCAAATTTTGAAGTACTTTTCATACTTCTTTAAATTTAACATTTCTTTTCTAGATTGGAATGATTTCAAATCCGTCTTGACTAGATTTAGGTCATAACATAAATGACTTGATTTTTATTTATTTCTCTCACCTCTCATTTTATTTCGGGATTTGGTTCTAGGACCCAATCAGTTAACTATGATAAATGAAGAGTTCTAGAACCCCTATTCAAGATGTTGGATAGGCTCAACCAAGAATGAAATGGAGAGGTATCCAACAGAAAGAAAGGCATTCTTGACCGGTTAGTGGCACTAGTACACTGCCGATATATAAAAATAATCACCTATTTCTAAAGATGGAGAGATGAATCATTCCCCAGTGGCAGAAAATATGTTGGTGTTTTCTCTGGAATAAAGGAAATAAATGACACCACATAGAGTTTAGGAATATTTTATTTAGATGATCAAATACGGCATTAAGGAATAAACATATTATCTTGAAAGATAAACATGCTCTCCTATAATGGATTCGATCATTTCAATAAAAGACTCCTAAGGCTAATGGGTCTTTTATGTACCAGAGTATTTTCCCGTGAACTACATGAAAAAGTAGAGCAGGGTTTATTTTATCCTGGGATCATAGTTCCCTATAAAGGCAAGCCTCTATAGTTAATTACATCTTAGGAAGGGTTTCTTCCTAAGAATACTCTCGATTAAGGAAATAAGTGGTTATTCCTAAAGACTACTAAGGTAGCTTTTAAAGGATTGATTTTTGGAAATTCAATTGGGAGAGGTCCAAATTGGAGAGAGTTATTTTCAAGAGTCAAATGGAAAAAAGTAAGAAACATCTATTGATACTGGGATACCCACTAGACATTTCAACAATTCTATGATTGGGCTTCAAATCTTGGGTTTAATTTTAGATTTTGAATTATTATTTTCTTAGAAATCTACGGCTTAGATTCTAGCAGCACAAGACTGCAAAAATGCCTAGGGTTAAAGACTTATTCCTAAAAGGATACTTCAGAACCTAGTCTACCAGTGCTTCTAACACATATCAGATGCTTGACCTAGTTCTATCTATGGGAATCATTGGTCATTCTCCTAACTTGAGGGAACTATCCCCCGACTCTTCTTCTGACTTACAACCGCCTGGTCGCCAACTAACATCACCAATGCGCATTTTAAATTCATGAAGTCAAATCACATGAATGCAAGATGGTTGTGATGTTTCATTTTAGGAAAGAAATCTATGAACCTAAACTCACTCCCTAATCTCTAAGATCATGTAGGGTATGAAGATGCATCTAACTAATGCATATTTTTCAGATTTTATGAATTTTGACTCAAGATTCATTTAGATCATAGGAATATAATTTATGCCTAATACATGCAATTAGAAAAAAATTATGGGCCAAATAAGAATAGAAGAAGGTGTACTTCCATCATAGACTCTCAAAGGTCAAGCCCAAGTTCTCTGGCAAGGATGGAGGTTCTTCATTAATCAAGAGTGAAACAATATGATTTATGCATGATGTTAAAACATCGAGCTAAGGGATTGCTATATATTTTATCTTGCTTTAATGCCTAGGCTTTTATATGAAGATTATGAGTTTTATTTATTTTTATATTTCAATAGATTTAATTGTGTAGAAAATTTAGTTTATCCTATGAGCCTATGTCAAGGCATACATCATAGCGCAAACATAACACAGAAAGAAACCTAAAAAAAGCATGTTATTTTTATTGCGCACCCAAAAAAAATCAAGTCAAATTAAATTAATAAAAACAAGCCAATGCGGCCGGGTACCATTGTACACCATGAAAGAAAGAAAAATAGGCAGTAGAGTTCTACCCTTATACAACCCGACTTAGAACTATAAGTTTAGATCTATGGGTCTTCTTTCCAAGAAAGTATCCTTCTTCAGGGACATCCATCGAGCTCCGCTGGGGACCACTGCACCATCTTCTGGTTGGGTTAGCTCTTGTTAATCCAAAACCCCATAGATCCTAACCTAATTCTAAACTCAAATTTATATTTAAAATTCAAAAGAAATCCTAAGCCCTACAAAATAGATGTTAGGAAATACACACAGCACACAAAGTAGTTTATATTTCACAAACATACGAGCTTAACATTAGTTGCTTGTCAATCCCACATGTCTTATGGACTATGTTAAGGAATTTTTAGCACCTACAAGCAAACAATAATTTTATGATTTATTTATTACAGCGATCCCTTTAACACAGTCCCCTGCAAAAAATAATGTTAAATCTAGAAAGAACGCCATAACATCCAATCTAACGAACAAACAAGCCTAGGCATCCAGTCTAAAGCAATACACTACACAGACTTGTGAAGCACAACACAGAAGATTAAAGAAAATCACAGAACGATCTAACCTAGATCTAGAGTAGGTGATCTAAGTAATCTAGTGTGTGTAGAAGTTAATCTTGTGTGGTAAGTCTTTGTTAGGCTCCTTTTATGTTCAAGTTTAAGTTTGAAGTTTGAATTTGTTTATTGTTTACCTTTGTGTGATTTTAGTTCAAATGATTTAGTGATTTAATTCCAATTTTTATGTTCATTTTATTTGGTTAAAGTTGTATAGGTTTTCAAGAATGAAAAATAGAATGAATTTCATTTTTTAGGTGAAATTCATTTTATTCCACATCCTAAATCCTAATGAAGTTTCCAAAAGTCTAACTAATATCCTTAAGTATCTTAATTAATCCTTTTGATATTACTTATGTTTGGATTTGTTTTATGTTTAATTTCATTTTAGATTTGATTTGAATTATTTCATTTGTTTGAATTATTTTGTTTGATTTGTCTCATTTTGAATTAAGTTATATGGATTTCATTTGATTTGACTTATGTTAATTTAAAAAGTTTAGATTAAAGTTTGATTTCATTTAATTTAACTTAAGTTATTAAATCATGGATTTGTAAGCTTAAGGTTTAAGTTCATTAATAAGAATTAGTACCTTACGTTTGTTTATGGATTAGGCTTAACCTAAAGTACTTAGGTTAATTATTTGATTGGCCTAAGTTTTAGATTCATTCTTAAATTCATAAGGGATGAGTGTTTTCATTAATTTTTATTGATTCAAAATTTAATGTTTAAGTTAATTAATAATCTTATTAATCTAAGATTTTATTTCATTAATTTAAGATTGAATTTAATCATTTTAATTGACCTAAAATATTTTAATAAGTTCCTTAATAATTTTCTGATGTTTGATTGAAATTGATTTGAATTATCATTTAATTTAATTGATTAATTAATTTCCTTAACCCAATTTGATTAACATTGACCTAAGGATTTAGAAAATTAACAAACTCCTAATCCATAGATCAATTGGGAATGAAAATTTTCTAACAAATGAGATTTTATGTCAATTTTAAATGTTCAGAGTTTCATCTTAATTAGAATTTTAATTAGGGAATAATTATGGTTTTAATTATTTCATAAAACCTAAATTATGCTTAATTTAATGAGATTAAGGGTTTTATAAACTCTTTACTAAAATACCTTTCCAATGAGAATTTATTCATAATTTTTGGCTAACTGGTTGATTTATTATAATTTAATTAAGTTCAAGTTATTTAATTAAATTATTTAATTCATATCATTGCTTAATTAGTCAATTTAAGGATTTTTAGGTTTAATTGAGTTTAAGTGATGTTTTAATGTTCACTGATGTTAATTAGAGTGATATAAGATTATTAGATTAAAATTCTCTAATTATTTCATTAAGGATTAATTATTTTAATTAATTTAAGAGTTAGGCATATAAAATTTTAATTTTCTTTGAATTCAGAGAATTAAATCCCCCAAAATTCATCTAAGATGTATTTTAAGCTTAATTTCATTTCTCCAAAATTTCAAATTAATTGGATTATTAATTTGAAAGTAATTAGTCTTTAATATTTTTAATTAAACCATAATTAAGATAAAAATACCTAATAAAAATTGAGAATTTTAATTTCTATGGATTCATCTCATCAAGATTAATCCATAAAGCTCTCATTTATATTTTTCTAATTTGTATTTATTATTCTATGATTTTTAGAAGTTTTTTGTATTTTTTTTAATTACTTTAAAATCGTTACTTTACAATTTTAAGTGAGCCATATCCACGCGGCGCGGCAGGCCACGTGTCATGTGCCTACGTGGCATATCTGTTAGCGTGGCATGCCTCCATTGGTCCATTTGGATTCCACGTGGCGCCGCGTCAGCCCGCGCAATTACGCACTTATTATTATTTATTACTATTATTATTTTTTTTATTACTTCTATTTTTATTTAGAGGCATTTACATAACTAACACATAATTCTTATATATTTACATATATAACCCAAACATAAATATTTATATATATAACATCTAAATCTTTATTATTACAATAAAAATAATACTTTTCTTACCTTTTTTTTAAGTTAAATTCACCTTTTAAATCATAGGAAAGATGCTATGTTTGTAAATATCAAATTTTTAGTGTTAGATATGTAAATGCATACAAATTATCTGCTATGTATGTAAATTTCTCTTTTATTTATTACTATTATTTAATAGTAATAGTATTATTATTATTATTATTTATTACTATTGAACACTTACCTCAAAATTGAGCCATAAAATTCTAGTCTCATGCTCAAAGCCACAAGAACACTGCTAGTTATCTCCTGCCATTGCTCCCCTTGGCAGACAACTATTTCCATAAATGGTACCATATGGTACCAAAATTATAAAAGCAACTAAAATTCAAATCAATAAAAAAAAACAATGATAAACTAATACACAGTTGAATGGGCAAAGCATTTGAGAGAATGATACCAACTAAGGTTTGAGAACTAAACCAACCATTGAACGAAAGAAAGAGAGGTTCTAAATTCAAACGGTCTAATTGAAGTTGAAATGAATGATATAATACATATTAAAATTATTTTAATATAATCACAATAATATACTAAAAATATTTTCACCAATTCAATATACAATATTATCATTCAAGAAACTGTATTCTCAAATATTATAAATATAATATTAAATTAAATTTTGAGACATTATATTTTAATTGTTTTCTTTATTTTTAATCTAAATTTTATATTTTTAAACTTCTAATCAAAATTAAAAAAAAATCAAAAACTGACCGTTCCTTAAAAAAAAAAAGTCTTGTTTATCAGTTCAATAACAAGTTCTAGCTAATTATATACCTAAATGATTTTAAACCTAGAGCAAACCAGCCAAAGAACCAATTCATAGTTGAACCAATCGGTTTGGCCGATTTAATCCGATTTTGAAAACCATGATAGTAACACCTTGAATATATATGTTGTAGTCCCTCAAAAATTTGGTAAATCTTCTGAAACCATTTTGTTTCGGAAGAAAATCAACTACTAATTAATCTTTTGACCTGCTGCATCATATGCATCATATGAGAATCCATATCATAAAAAAACAATGCTTTACTGATATAGCAAAAGCAATAAAAAAATCAATTGCAAAAAAATCACCTTCAGTACTTTTTCATGATATGTTGCCTTCTGCACGAATTTGACAGATTAGTCCGCTTTTAGGCCGAGTATGAATTCTCTCTTCAAACTCAAAGCTATTGCTCTATGTTATTCTTACTATGGCTGCACCAAAAGACATTGAAAATATGGGATAGAGTTAGAATTAAATAGGAGAACTAAGCATACAATTTTTTTGAAAGAAAGACGTCTTTGAACCAAAATCAACCTTGCAAGGCCATTGCAGAGGGTTGTAAACGAGCCGAACATGAGCGAGTTGAGCTCCTGTCCATGTTCGGCTCATTTACATTGACTTGTGTTCATGTTGACTCATGTTTAAATTAAGCTCATAAGGAATTTGTTCGTATTTGGCTCGATATTGTTCGTGTTCGAATAAGCCAAAAAAATCTGAACAAATTTGGAGGTTGTAGGATTTGAATATGTGCCTCCTTTTTGCATGGGAAAAACACCATCCACCAAGCTATACTTGCTGCTATGAAACTACTTTATATACACACACACAAATATATATATATATATATATATATATATATATATATATATATATATATATATATATATATATATATATATATATATATATATATATATATATATATATATATATATATATATATATATTAAGCCAAATGAGATGAGATCGAGAGTCGTTTGCTTGCTTAATGAATGATTTGAACACGAGTTGTTTACAAATGAGTTTTTTTGACAGCCCTAAGCCTGCAAACTACTAGTTTTCAAAATCCCTTGTCACTTTTTTCTTCTTAGGCGAATGTCATGTTATGAAAAGAAACTCAACATTATGTTGTCATACATCTTGAATTTGTTTCCAGTGGCGAGCATCCAGCCAAGACATCTGCAGTCAAGAAAACACGGGAGTGTTTGACAGTAATAAACCACGAGTAGCTCTGAACAGAACCAGGCAGCAAGTGACATTCATGGCCAAAAGAACCCTCCTTTAGTCCTGCAAGAATCGAGCCCTCCATATAACAGCCTTAAGTTTCTTTGCATCCTTTCCAAATCCCGAGCACCGCAGACCACGAAGGACTGCAAGTTTAGCAGACTTAAGCACATCAATGCCATTGTTCAAGCAAGTCCATAAGAACTTAGATGCAACACGAAACCTGCCTGCTTTACATAGACCATGCAACAGAGCCGAGTATGTGAAAGAATCTCTTATCTTCATCATCTTGAAAACACTTATGGCATGATCCACCTGTCCAGTTTTGCACAACCCATCAATAAGGCAATTGTAAGCTACCACATTCATACTTAAGCCACTTATTTCCATTACACGCAGATGATTCCTAGCAGAATTAATATCACCCAATTTGCAAAATCCATCTACCAAAGTAGAGTACGTATACTCATCACTTTGTAGACCAGCTTCGTTGATCTCATTCAGCAGCCGTAATGCATTATTCATATTTTTTTCCTTGCAATACACATAAATTAGAGAATTATAACAAGCTAGATCAATCCCAACACCATTATTAAGCATCTGCCGGATGCAAAGATGAGCATCTTGAGTCTTACCGTGCTTGACTAGGGCACTAATAACTGTGCAATATGCAAACACATCTGAAGTATATCCTCTGTTCATCATCTCCGAAAATACGTCTAAACCTTGCTCAAACTTTCTAGACCTAAACCAGCATTTCATGATAGTAGTATAGGTTATGGCATTGGGAACAATACCTGATTCTTTAAGCTCCTTAAAAATGCTTCTTACCTGACCTTGTTTGCCAGCTTTAAAGAGCCCATCAAGCATTGTATTATATGTAACGAGTTCTGGAAAGAAACCAAATTTATGTAGCCTCTTAAATGTCCTGATAGCGCTAACTGATTTTCCAGACTTAAAATAGCCATTAATCAATGTATTATATGTAACAATAGATGGGGAGATCCTTCTTGAACTCATATCAGAAAATATCTGTAAGGCTTGCTCTGGATACCCACAGTTAAACAAACAGTGCATCAAAGTATTGTAGCTCCATTCATCAGGTGTTATACCATCTCTTGACATTTCCTCAAACAAATGCCGACAATAGGAGAGCAGATTATATCTGCTGGCCCCAGCCATAAGGGAATTGTATGTAATCACATCAGGTTTTACTCCTGCTTCTCTCATTCTTCTAATAATCAAATATGCATGGTCTAATCCTACAAAGCGACAATATGCAGCAATAAGCGTATTGTATGTGACAACATCCGGAAGGCAACCTAGCCTTATTCCATCGACAAGAATAGCCTCAGCCTTATCCAACATCCTAGCCTTACATAGAGAAGCAATGCAAACATTCAATAACTGAGTTGACAATCTGCCACGCATTCCTCAAAAGTATCATGGCTTGAACAATTCCATCATCTGTAAAAGAATAAAGATGCCATGTGTAAGTGTGTTGTCTGAAATTTCAACCTCAAACAATGAATAGAATACTAAACAATGCCTGATTTTCAAAAGTTCAATAAAGAGACAAGATGGTTCAGTATTATTTGACTGTGAAATATGAACAGAAAGCCATCTGTGATTAATGATTTCAAAAGCCTCTTCTCTATTGTCCATGAACAAAACCTTAAATATGACATCTTGAACTGTGTACATTACTGTGAAGAGAATTTTTACTCAAATAATAGTTAAATTGTGATAAAATTTAACTGAAAGGAGAAATCACAAGTACATGAAAAAATGGGTTCCTCAAAATTGAATTCAAACTATTTAAAAGCAGTCTAAGACTTAACTTCCGTTACAAAAACTTCAATTACATTGGTATCAAAAGCACTACAATGCAAATGCTTCTGCAAAGAGGCAATTCCAACATGAGCAAGCAAATTTCTTCTCAGATTGATCTGCTCTAACAGGTTTATGAAAGAGTTTTTAAAAGCACATGAGCTCAAAATTTACTCACAAAACAGTCACTGAACTCAAGTTGGGACAAAAACAAGTCAGCAACCTTTAGCACATGCTCATACTCGATAGCTTGAACTCAACTCGACAACAAAGTCTAAGACTTAACTTCCGTTACAAAAAAACTTCAATTACATTGGGACAAAAACAAGTCAGCAACCTTTAGCACATGCTCATACTCGATAGCTTGAACTCAACTCGACAACAAAGTCTAAGACTTAACTTCCGTTACAAAAAAACTTCAATTACATTGGGACAAAAACAAGTCAGCAACCTTTAGCACATGCTCATACTCGATAGCTTGAACTCAACTCGACAACAAAGTCTAAGACTTAACTTCCGTTACAAAAACTTCAATTACATTGGTATCAAAAGCACTACAATGCAAATGCTTCTGCAAAGAGGCAGTTCCAACATGAGCAAGCAAATTTCTTCTCAGATTGATCTGCTCAAACAGGTTTATGAAAGAGTTTTTAAAAGCACATGAGCTCAAAATTTACTCACAAAACAGTCACTGAACTCAAGTTGGGACAAAAACAAGTCAGCAACCTTTAGCACATGCTCATACTTGATAGTTTGAACTCAACTCGACAACAAAGTCGACTCAATGGTTTGAGCCTGATTAGACAGCTCGGACTTGAGCAAATCACTAGTTTTCTGCTATCACTAAGCTAGAATAAACAATTTCATCCACATGAATCTCTAACTTCACAAAATAAAAAGGAATTTGAGGAATGAGTGTTCCTTTACTTAAAAAATGGGAGAGTACTGCACCAAAGTTTATCATCCATAATTATCCAAACAAAAGATGAATTTTAACAAAAATGATGCAAATAAACCTGCTCCATTTTCGAATCATGCCACAGTGAGTGACAGTTCCCAGTAAGATAAAGGATCGCTGTTTGGAGTTAACAAATAACATGATGGAAAGAGATCACGGATAGTTAGATGTGAGATAACTCTAGTGAAATGAGATCTTTGAACAAGGTTATGGATAACTTCCAGAAAGATGTGCTGATTGTTGCTGATAGCAATGCCTCTAATATGGTGAGGCTGATGGCTATTAAATGAGACATGAAGAACTTCAGTGCTTCAAGGCACCTAATGGATGAGTTTAGGTTCTCCGCAAGAGAGAGATGAGGCGTTGTTTGGTTGCTTGTATTTAAATGACATGAATTTTAAGAATGCAAGATAAAATAAATGCCTTGCATTCTATTTACATAAAACTATTTGATTGGTGCAAATTGCAAAACCAAATGCAATGAAATAATTTTTTCAATTTCGTTGAACACAAAGCATGGAATTTAATAACCCACTAGAATAAGGTAGCAAGATTGCAGCTTGGATGAAAGATCAAATAAATTTCCTGTTAATGTAATGATTCATAAAAACACCAAAACAGCCTCATTTGTAAGCATCTTTAGAAAATAAAATCTGCACTCCTCTACAACTGCTCATTGCATTCCATGTGAATAGGAGAACCTACTGGGGGATAAGAAAGAATGGAAAGAAGCAAAAACTGCACCAGCACAATGTAAATACAATTGGTTAAGCCATTACAACTAAACCAAACTACATGAATTTCTATCATCTCCCATGGATTCAGAATAAATTGTCAGTATCAAACGGGTTTTTGCATAAGCTTTTTGACTCTATCACAGAAAGAACAACCAAACTTAAGCTTTACACACAAAAATCTGTATAAAAGGATGATATGATTATAGATCAATGCAGAAGAAAAAAAATGATAGAACAATGATTTTGAATAAATACAAGTATCAACTGAATAGCGTATGAAATATCCAAACCTAAGTGTCTTGGGTAACATCATAGCAATATCACCATGACCATCCAGCATAGCAATCCAAATATCAATCAAAATAAATATTAATGCATGACAAAACATCAAAACTAAGATAACTAATCCATTATTCCAAGCTCCTCGCTCATCCACCCAGCCTTTGCTTTCGATGGTTTCAAAAGGAATAATCAAACACAGGATAGGTTATTAAATAACACTTATCATATGCCAACAAAAATAGACTAGTCTGGGTATTCACTGGCAATGCATGCATAAATGGTCATGTTAAATTTTTCATTGTTTTTAACAGGAGAACTCTAAATACAAGAAAAAATATAAAAAAAAATCTCGTTGAAAGAAAATTTATACACAGCCTTTGCTGAGAGCGTGAATAGAGACGTGGCAGAATGGTTCAGAGCTTTCGCTCCTCGCAGCCGCTCGAATTAGGACTCACTGGCCTTCTAATTTTAAACAGTCCAAAAAAAGTAACTGCTCAGTTTTTGGAAACTATCTGCTCGTATATTAGACTTTAAAGAGGAAAACTCGATGAACTTAGAGAATAAGAACAGTAAATGGTCACTTTTTCTCATACAAGTTTATTGTAAAACAAAATTACTAATAAAATGGAAACGTGTCCAATTTCTTGAAAATTATTATTTAGATGTTCAGATTATGGGGTTTTCGATCGAAACAGAAGATCTCATTATGAAAAAAAGTCATTGCACTATGTGCAAGAAAAGGGGCATGCAGTACCCTGGATGTGCAAAATAAATGCAAAGAAGTACAAAAAAAAAAAACATCTAGATTTAGAAGCTGCTTAAATTTGTTCTGCAGATCTAAACAAAAAGAAGCAATTTGAAAAACCGGACAGGGTAGAAGTTTTACCGGTCACGAAAAGTAGAGGCGTGCAATGGCGATCGAAGAATCGCGACCGCTTTCGAAGACAAGTGAAGATTCGTAATAGCGCTCTCCTCCTCCAGCATCGGTTTTTGCTTTCATCTCCGGCGTGCTCAGCAGTGCGGTAGAGAAATGAAGTCTGAAGACACTCAGGGGGTGTTTGACAGCGGATTTACTTAGCCTGTCAAACACAAAAAATAGATTTACTAAATCCGGGACTTAGTAAATCCTGCTAAACAAATCGGGTAAATCCTCTTAAATCCCGGATTTAGTAAATCCTGCTGAAAGGTAGGATTTACGGGATTTAGAGAAACTGGGCGAGAGAGAGAGAGAGAGACGCGAGCGAGAGAGCGAGAGCGAGAGACGCGAGCGGGAGAGCGAGAGAGAGAGGCGCGAGAGAGAGAGAGAGAGAGACGCGAGAGAGAAAGAGAGAGAGACAGAGAGGCCAGCGAGACACAGACGAAGAAATTTCAGTTTTTAAAAAAATTTATGTATATAACATATAAATTTTATGTATTTATACGTCTAATATCTAAAATTTAATATTTATAAATATAATATATTTTCTATATTTTAAAAATTAAATTTTATTTTAAATAAATTAAGAAAAAGAGTATTTTTATTGTAATAATAAAAATTTAAGTATTATATATATAAATATTTCTATTTAAGCGTTAGATATATAAATATAGAAGAATTGTGTGCTATGTATGTAAATGCTCTTTTTCTTTAATCTTTTAAAAAATCTTATTTTTAAATAATTCATTTAATTATTATTTTTTTAATTAAAATATTATGATAAATTAATTTTTATTTAATATTATTAACTATTTATTAATATGTAATTATAAGTTAATTATAAATTATTAATTTTGATTATTAATTAGATTTAAGTAATTTTAGTTAATATAATAGTTGATAGTTTTTAATTTAATTTAACTTTATTTAAACTGATTTAATAAAATATTATTTAAGATTAACTTATAAGTTATTAAAATTAAATTATAATTTAGTAAATATAATTCTAATTGTTATAAATTTGATAGTTAATTAATTAAAAATTTGAAAGAATTTGTACGATTTTGGACTGTAATTAATTGTTATAATTTCATTATACTTAAAAATATGCATTTCACTTTTAAAAGTAAGTGATGATAATATTTTTGATGTAATATTAAAGATTTAATTATATATATATATATATATATATATATATATATATATATATATATATATATATTAAAATTGAGATATTAGATATATAAATATATAATAATTATGTGATATGTATGTAAATCTCTCAAAAAAATTAAATTAGCGTTCAAATATTAGAATTCATAACAAAACCCAACTCATATTTTTTATTTTTATAAAATTCCTATTAATTTGATCATGATAGTTCGAAAAAATTTAGATATTAATTAAATTATAAATATATATCAATTAGATGATTAATTTGTGTTGCATGCTGGAAAACCAGTCGCGGTAGAGTGAAAGTTTACTTGTCGATTAATTACAGTAATTAAAGCGAGCAGAAGACACTCCAAATTTTAACGTGGAAAACCTCGAAAGAGGAGAAAACTACGGGCTGGCAGAAAAGCTTATGTCTTGTACAAAGTCTTCCCGATAACGGATTACAAAATTGCATATAAGAGGGATAACATGTATGATGATCGTTGTAATTGTCGATGGTGGAGATGCTTGGGGTGTGATCTGCTTGGAGGATCTTGATCTTGAGCTCTCTCTTCCTCCTCACTTGGGCTTTTCCTCTTCTTCCTCTGACTCTTCCTTTTCTTCCTTGGACTCTTTATCTTCCCTTGGACTCTTCCTCTTCTTCCTTCCGGGCGGGTGTGAGGATCGGATCACGGTGGCCGGTGGTGGTTGACGACAGGTCGGCGGTGGCTCCTCCTCTTCTTCCTTTGCCTCTTCTTCTTCACTTCACTTCACTTGGCTTGGCCTCATGTGATGAATGAAGGCTGTTATAGATGGGAGGAGAGCGTCTTGAAATTCATGTAGGCATAACTCCCTCGACGGACTCGGGATGATTCCTTTGATCATTTGATGTATTTTGAGCATTTGGATGCCCAAATAAAGTCGAATTATGAGATCTTAGACTCATTAGATCCGCTCGTCGAGGCGCCGATTTTTTATAAACATCCCATATTTGAGAAATTTTGGGATTTAATTGATGTCCCAAAGATTCCAATGATATTTTAAGTCTTGATCTCGATCGGTTTGACAAAATCATATAGCTTTCGACATCAAGATTTGTGCTTTGATTAGTGGTATTTTGAGAGCCATATCAGTTGCCCCCCTATTTTTGGATGATATTAGCTTAATCATCCAAAAATATATGTGTCAAATGCTCAAAAATAACGAATTGGAAGTTTTCGGCGTTCAGGGACTGGCGCCGTGGGCCGTCATACCGTTGCGTCGCGAACGCATGAGCCGCCGTCGGCTCCGGCCCAGCGCTACCAGACAGCGTCTGGCAGCCGCAGCCAGCTGCATGACGGTCGCAGCGTCATGGCCCGTTCCGTCGATTGTGTCGCGGGTTGGTTCGGATCGCGGGTCGGTTCGGGTCGCAGCGACGGTTCAGTCCTGACGGTCCGTCGCTGACGGTCGGTCGCCGACCCACCTCCCGAACGAGCGGCGGAGGAAGGCGAGCGATCTGGGCAGACGCGTATATGGCTGCGCTGTGCAAGCCGTAGCGCCGCTACGCTGCTGAACGCCAGCCTCCATGAGCGGCCGAAGTTTTGAGCCTTTTTGAGAGGTTTTACTCTTTTGCTCGTGGCTATAAATTCCCCAGGGTGAGAGGAGAACCTTTCCCTCCCTTTCTTCTTGAGTGAGGGTTCTTTGGAGGCAATCAAGAAGGCGATCAAGAGGCGTTCAAGGAGGCGATCAAGGAGGCGATCAAGGAAGCGATCAAGGCCCACGGTATACGTCGTGGTTCCGGTTCGACGCCGGACCGTCCGGTTAGAGGCGATCAAGGCCACGGTATCGTCGTGGTTCCGGTTCTCGCCGTCGGACCGTCCGGGTTAGGAGGCGATCAAGGCCCGCGGTATCGTCGTATTCCGACCTCGTCGGACCGTCCGGGTTGGAGCAATCAAGGCCCACGATATCGTCGTGGTTCCGGTTCGCCTCGTCACCGTCCGGGTTAGAATCAAGGCCCACGGTATGCGTCGTGGTTCCGGATTACCGCTCCGGACCGTCCGGGTTAGAGGCGATCAAGGCCACGGTATGCGTTGTGGTTCGGTTTCGACCCGTCGGACCGTCCGGGTTAGAGGCGATCAAGGCCTCGGTATCGTCGTGGTTCGGTTTCGCCCGTCGGACCGTCCGGGTTAGGGCGATCAAGGCCTACGGTGCTCGTCGTGGTTTAGTTCGCGCGTCGGGCCGTCGGTTAGAGGCGATCAAGGCCCATGCGGTCGTGGTTCCGGTTTCCGACCTCGTCGGTTCGGTCCGTCGGATCGTCGGGTTAGGCGGTCAGGCCACCTGCGTCGTGGTTCCGGTTCCGGCTCGTTTATTTACCCGCCGTCGGATCGTCCCGGGTTAGAGGCGATCAAGGCCACGGTCTGTCAGTTCGGTTTCCGCTCGTCCGGTTCGCCGTCGGATCGTCAGGTTAAAGCGATCAAGGCCGATGCGTCGTGGTTCCGGTTTCCGCTCGTCCGGTTCACCGCCGTCGGATCGTCAGGTTAAGCGATCAAGGCCCGACGTCTGGTTCCTCGGCCTCGTTTGGTTTTCGCGTCGGATCGTGCGGGTTAGGGCGATCAAGGCCCATGCGTCGTGGTTACGGTTTCCGGCCTCGTCCGGTTCGCGCGGATCGTCAGGTTAGAGGCGATCAAGACGGCGTCGTGGTTCCGGTTTCCGACCTCGTCCGGTTCGCCGTCGGATCGTCCGGGTTAGGGCGTCAAGGTATCGTCGTGTTCGGTTCTGACCTCGTCGACCGTCCGGGTTAGAGGCGATCAGACGGGTCGATGCTCGATGATGGTGGCCGAGGATAACCAGCGATGGTAGTGGATTAATTCACGGTGATGCCGGGCGATGGCCGGGCAATGTTGAAGCGATCCGCAGCAGTAATGCAGCGGTGGTATGTATTCAGCAGCCGATGGGGTGGTCAATGCGTGGTTGGCGATGTGGTCAGCGATGCTGGCGGCAATGATGTCACCGGCCGCGAAGATGCCGGTGATAATTCGTAGTAAGTAGCCAGAATGTCAGCGATAATACAACGGTAATCAGCAGCGATAGCTAATCAGCGGGTGGTTGCGCCAGCGGGTGTAATTCGCAACCAACTAGAGTAGTCAGCGGCCAGCGTCGATAAGGAAAGCCGGTGATAGTCGTAGTAGACCGTGAAAATTAATCAGCTGGCGTAGCCGGCAACCGGTGAGCGAATCAAGTGGTCAGCAATGTGGTTAAGCGCAAGTGTAATGGTCGTGCAACAACCGGTAGCGGCGTGCTTAATGCGTCGATAAATGAAGATACCGCGATGGTCAGTGGTAGTAAGCAGCGGTAATGATGCGTGACCGCTATAATAGTGGTTGGCCGGAGGTTATCAGCGGCAACAGCGATGGTAGCCAGTGGCGGCAAATGTTAGTAGTCAGCGGAGATAACGGCACGGCGGTCGGTGATCAGCGAAATGATAATTCGGCAACAAGCGCGTCGTAGTCAGCTGATGACCGGCAACAATGATGATGGCGGAGATTGCGCCAGCGATGGTCAGCAGCGATGGCCGGACCAGTGGACTCTGAGGTTAGCGGCCACGGGGTTGTCAGCGGGCTGTGGTAACCCGATGTCAGCAGCGGCGCGTCGGAAGCGCTGATGATCGGCGACAATGGTGGGGACCGGCGAAGATTGCCAGCGATGGTCGGCGGTGGTGACCGGCGACGGTGGTTAGCGGCTGACGGGGATCTTTGACCTATCCGAGGTTGTTTGTCAGTGTGTGACTCGATGATGTTAACTTGTATGAAAGAGGTTGAATTGAATCCGCTGAGGATTTTGACCTATCCAAGGTTGTTTGTCAGGGTGTTACCCGATGACGTTAACCTGTATGGAATAGGTCGAATTGAATCCGCTGAGGATTTTTGACCTATCCAAGGTTGTTTGTCAAGGTGTTACCCGATGACGTTAACCTGTATGGAAGAGGTCATGGGAAGTCCACAAAGGACCTTTTGACCTTTCCTGGGTTGTTTGTCAGAGTTTTTGCTCGATGACATTAACCCGTATAGAAGAGGCCGTGGGATGTCCACCAAGGACGTTTTGACCTTTCCTGGGTTGTTTGTCAGAGCTTTTGCTCGATGACATTAACCCATATGGAAGAGCAGGAAGTCCACCAAGAACGTTTTGACCTTTCACGGGTTATTCGTCGAAGCTTTTTTGATGACATTAACCATGGAAGAGGTTGAATCTTGAGTAGTTGGCGGTGGGCTAGCGTCGTAGGTCAGCCGATGACCGGCGACATTGGTGATGACCGCGAAGATTATCAGCGATAGTGGCCGCGGATTCTGTCAGCAGCGGTACCAGCCTGGTTGGCCGACGGGTTGTCAGCGATGGCGCAATAATCGACCAGCTGATGAAAGCGGCGTCAGCCCGGATCGGCTAAATTGGTGATGACCGGAAGGATGCGATGTCAGCAGCGGTAGTCAGCAATGAGACCGTAATGGTGGTTAGCGGCCGACGGGGATGGTCGGCAGCGGCTCACGGCGTAGTCAGCAGTGCGGCGATTTGCGGGATGGCCGGCGAATGGTGGTGATCAGCGAGGTTGCCGGAGATGACCAATTGTCGCGGTGGCTGTCGATAGTTGGCGGAATGACCGTAGTGGTGGACCGGCGAAGATGGTTGGTCATGATCGGCGGCGTTGACCCGATGGAGATGGTCTGTAGTCCCTCCTTTTTGTAGGAAATAAGATTTCTTGAAACTTCAATGGATGGTTCAACAGTTGAAATTGATGTCGTTAACTTGCATGTTAGAATATAATTAGATCCGGCGAGATTTTGACCCATCCAGGTTGTTTGTCGAGTGTTATCCGATGACATTAACCGTATTAGTGGTACAAAGTTTTGACCTTTTCCAGTTATTGGTGAAATATTATTCGACGCTAACCATGGAAGAGGCCGGGGAAGTCTACCAAGGACTTTTACCTTTCCGGTTGTTTGTCAGTGTTTACCGATGGCGTTAACGTATGGAAGAGGTGCGGAAGTCCACCAAGGACGTTTTGACCTATCCTGGGTTGTTAGTCAAAGTGTTTACTCGATGACGTTAACCCGTATGGAAGAGGTCGAAGAAGTCCTGGGACCTTTGACCTATCCTGGGTTGTTAGTCAGAGTGTTTACTCGATGACGTTAACCCGTATGGAAGAGGTCGAATATTTGTATGAGTTTGTAGCCAGAGTTGACTATTGATCTTTGCCTTTTCGTTGGTGTTACTGACTTGCTTGTCTTTTGAGATTAAGAGTTGCCCCAGTTCGATAGAATCGAAGGAACAAAGTTTGATGAATCTTCATTCTTATGCGTTCTTTAAAAGCTTGAATGCTCCACCTCGATGGTGGTTTTGATCTTGTTGGAAAACTTGATTGTCATACAAGATGAAATAATGGGAATCAACTTCCACGTGATGCCAAACTTTTGCGTCTTTGGAAAACCGTCCGAGAGTGAAAGTTTACGCCTAGCCTTGTCGATTAGTCCGGCCACACAGTAATTAAAGAGCAAGAGACACTCCAAATTTTAACGGAAAACCTCAAAAGAGGAGAAAAAACTGCAGAAAAGCTTCCACTATGTATCTTTGGACAAAGTCTTCGATAAGGATTACAAAATTGCATATAAGAGAGGGATAACAACTATGTAACAATGATCAGGTTGTAATTGTTACTGATGGTGGAGATGCTTGGGGTGCGATCTTGCTTGGAGGATCTTCAATCTTCAGAGCTCTCTCTTCCTCCTCACTTGGGCTTTTCCTCTTCTTCCTCGCTCGGACTCTTCCTTTTCTTCCTTGCTTGGACTCTTCCTTATCTTCCTTGCTTGGACTCTTCCTCTTCTTCCTTGCTGGTGTGGCAAGGATCGGACGCGGTGGTGCGGTGGTGGTTGACGACCGTCGAGCGGTGGCTCCTCCTCTTCTTCCTTGCTTCAGCTCCTCTTCTTCTTCACTTCACTTCACTTCACTTGGCTTGGCCTCTTCATGTGATGAATGAAGGCCTATTTATAGATGAGAGGAGAGGCATTCTTGGAAATTCATGTAAGGCCATACCACTCCCCTCGATGGACGGTGATGATTCCTTTGATCATTTGATGTATTTTGAGCATTTGGATGCCCAAATGAAGTTGGAATTATGAGATCTTAGGCTCATTAGATCCGGCTCGTCGAGACGCTCGATTTGACTATAAACACCCCATATTTGAGAGCTGTTTTGGGATTTAATTGATGTCCCAAAGATTCCAATGATATTTTAAGTGCTTGATCTCGATCGGTTTTGACTCAAAATCATATAGCTTTCGACATCAAGATTTGTGCTTTGACTAGTGGTATTTTGAGAGCCATATCAATTTGTAAAAACTCAAATTTCTAATTAAGGTCATGTTTGGTGATAAATATGTGTTTTGTCTTTTTTATGATATTTTTAAAAATATATTTATTTTATGTATTTTTAAATATTTTTATTTTTAAATTTTACAAATAAATCACATTTAATTTAAAATATTTTTTAATATTTTAAAAATATTTATTAATTATATACACCCATTATGAATTGTTAATCATCATTAATTATCTCACTCCTCACCACTATCACTATCATCATCTATGATTATAATTATCATCACAAAAAATAAAAGTATATTTCTTATAATACTAAATATGTTTTATTTTAAATATATATATATATATATATAATATAATATATAAAATAATCCCAAAGATGCTTTAATAATATCTAAATGAAAAAAATATTAGTAAATATTTTTTAATTAAAATAATTATTTATTAAAATTAATAAAAAAATATAAAAGAAATTTTTTTCATAATATTACTTTTGTGGGTCACTAATTTTAGCCTCATAAATTCGAATTGATGACTCATTATTAAAAAAATAAAAAATACTTTTAAAAATATGATTAAATGATTGCTTTAGTCGATTACATTAAGTCTAATTATAACTTAGAGTGCATTTGGGATAGCTTTTTGACTGTTTTATTTTTTTAGAAAACAAAGAAGCTTCATTTAGCTACGAGCCTTTTATCTATTTTTTTGAAAATTTTGTGATGAAAAAATTGTTTTGAAAACTAGAGCTATTAGAGTGTTGTGACTGTCAGAAAGTTGTTATTTGAATTTTTCAAAAAGAAAAATATTTGTAACACAAATAACTATTTTTTAAAAAAATTGTTTTATCCACAACAGCTTTACAATCAACTTTTCAAAAAATTATAGGTGCCCTAAACAGACCATTTACTCCTTCAGTAGAGATGATTCTATATTTTTGACATCAAAAGTTTTATCCCTCCTTGCCCTACATTTGACAAATAAATATGATCCTAAACAGTATAACAAGACTTAAATATCATATATATTTTTATAGTGGTATAAAGAATATATGCCCTATGATGAATAAGGGGATTAAATTAGTTAATGGATGGAATAACTTGCATCTACACATGATCATTGTTGCTATACTAATTGACTAATAAAATGAGTCATACTCATGATCACGTTAATTATTAAATCTTCATTGCTCTAATAAATGTGACATATTTTTACTGTATAGCAATATTGATGCATCTAATCATTACCAATATTTCTATAATACTTGATTGTCACGTTAAAATTATAAATACTATAACTGGTTCATACAACGTATGATAGATTTACATATGATCATCTCCTGCATCCCCATCAACTACTGAAGTTTAGACGCTCAACCCACTTCCATCATTTCAAAAACTTGATTCATGTGTTCATTTATCTTTGAGAATTTACATATCGTTGCATCATAAATTGCATCTCTGCTCTCATTGGCTGATTTGTGAGCTAAACTCAATCAAATAATGAACAAATTTGATTCAAATCTGACTAAGCTCCCTATTCATGAACTGGTAGTTAAATAAACTGAACCTTCACTCCAGGAATGGTTTGAACCATAAGTATATTTGCCTGCAGATCCCTCTTGGCTGCCAAGGATCAAAACCACACATTAAGAACCCTTTGCTTACTTTTAATTTATTTATTTTGGGACATTTGAGTGAATATAATCACAAAGTCACATGCATAACATATGTGCACAAATTTAATTATATCAATAATTAGATCTTAATAGTTTGACTGTATCATATTCAGCTTTGCAATGTCAGTTAAGAAATTCATTAAATATAAATGTGGGATCCGAATATTTGCCACTGACCTCTTTTGGAAAAGAAAAGAGTTGTTTTAGTGTTGGTGAAAATTTTAGAAGACAGATGAATAGTAGATAAGACACTACCTAGAGATTTCGTCCTCATTTGGTGATGACTTTTTATATCTGGTTCTAAGTTTCCTATAGGTGCAAGCCCCTATAATTAATTACATCTTCCAATACTGAGAGAGCACTTTCGATTAAGGCTAGTCAATGAATCGTTAAATAACGAGTATATAATTGCAATGAGTGGAGTTTAAAATTTATGAAATTTATCATTTTAATTTAAAACTTTTGGTGGGGGGAACGATGACGCGTCCGATCTAGATCCCATGGTTCCGTCATCCCGGGCTGTCGCGATCCCGGTGCCTTAGTCGAGGAGGTAGTCGACCACTAGAAGGATTCTTGTCAACACATGGGTTACGTCGTCCAAGGTGTCCTTGTAGACTTGGGGTGAAATTTGTCTAAGGGGACAAATATAAGTCAACCTTAGCTAACATAGGGCTTTTTGCCCAACCAAATACATTCTAGATTTCATAGCTCAAAGAGCAAAGCCGTTGAGGAACATACAGGCTGCGGCCGTGACCATAATTTAGTGGTGTCATATCACGGCGAACCACCCGGTCAGGGGGCTTTGGTCGTAACCGCCATTTATGTGGTGTCATTTTACGGCAAAATCACGTGGACAAAGGACACGAGTCACGTCCTTATGGGCTTAGGAATATTTGAGTGTCCAAATAGTTATGCATTTGATTTAATATTGACTCTTTGTGAGCAAAAAATTTCTTAATTTGTCACCCCAGACAAATAATTGTGGAGGGGTGGATTGATTTTAAATTTTAATTTAAATAATTAATTTCATTTTTTTATTTATATTTTATTATTTTATTTGAATTTTTGATCATTTTATGATTGATTTAGAGTTGAATATATGATCATTTATCATTAAAATTTTATTTATAATTACTCTTCTCGATCATAAGACTAATATCGATTAAAAGACCTTGTTTACTCTGTTTAGTTTTCTACAGAGGATCGGGTCTAAATTCATTATCTCAAGAAGTATAATCCTTCAAATCTTGACCACTCTAGCTTGAACATAGAGGATCGGGTTTAGAACTTTTCTTCTTGAGAGCTTGAACTTCAGAAGCTATATCAATTGATTCATATCTTGTAATTATATGACATAATTAACTTCTCAGATATTATCAGCTTGAAATTCTTATAATAGCAAATTTTTAGGTTTTGTTAACCCAGACCCGGTCCTAAGACCAAATCGAGAAGCATAGTATATGTTCGTTTGCTTTGTATTTAACTTGCATATGTTCCTAAATGTTTGCACATTATAACACACATACGAGTATCTGTTCTTTTAAAATTGTATAGACATGTGAATGTCAAGTTGAAATGTAGGTGTCAGTTTGCAAGTTTAGTTATTGATACGATATTTTTATGTTTTATTAACCCGGACCCGGTCCTAAGACCAAACCGGAAAGATGTAGCATCTGTTCTTTGAATTTGACTTAGTAATCACTTCAACATGTACACGGATATATGTTCTTTGAAAATTGCATGGACATTTAAGATGTCTAATGTTGAAGTTTATATGTCAAATTTTGATTTTTGAGTTTTGTTAACCCGAACTTGGTCCGAAATCCAAACTGGGAAGCATAGTATCTGTTCTTTTCTTTATCTTGCATTTGGATTACATGTCTTTCTAGATATTTAATCTGTTGGATACTTCAACATACATACATGTATCTATTCTTTGTGAAATATTGCATGAACATATGAATGTCTAAGTTGAAGTAGTTGAATTTGACATGATGCATGCGCCAAAATGCAAGTATGAGTTTCGGTATAGGATTTTTAGATTTTGTTAACCCGGACCCGGTCCGAAGACTAAACCGGGATAGTATAGCATCTGTTCTTTTGCTTTGTATTTAACTTGCATATGTTTCTAAATGTTTGAACATTTTAACACACACACGAGTATCTGTTCTTTTAAAATTTTATATGGACATGTGAATATCAGGGTTGAAACGTAGTTGTCAATTTTCAAGTTTGATTTTCAATATGAAATTTTTAGGTTTTGTTAACCCGGACCTAGTCCTGAGACCAAACCGGGAAGCATAGCATATATTCTTTTATATTTGACTTAGTAATCACTTCAACATGTACATGGATATCTATTCTTTGAAAATCGCATGGACATTTAAGATGTCTAATGTTAAAATTTATATGTCAAATTTTGATTTTTGAGTTTTGTTAAACCGGACCCGATCTTGAGACCAAACCGGGAAGTATAGCATCTGTTCATTACTTTATTTTTTGTTTTGCATTTGGGAAGCATATTTTCTTAAATGTTTGATCTAATAGATATTTCAACATACATACGAGTATTTATTCTTTTAAAATTTATATGAACATGTGAATATCTAAGTTGAAATAATTATGTTTAGTATGACATGTCACCTTTAATACATGCTATAAAATAAGTAGTAATCTATTTTTTGATCAAACTTGTATCTGCACTTTTTGGTATTTAACATTCCCAAATGCAGACTGAAATCATATAAATTTACACATCATAACCAAATCCCTTTTATGCATACTAGGATTTGGATGGTTGAATGTTAATTCAAACATAAGCATATACATGGGTTCCTATTCATGCCTCTTTGAATTTAAAAGAGAGCTTTAACTTTAGCAACCCCTTTCATATGCACATAGAAAAGAAAGAGTGGTACATAAAAATGATGCTTATGTTAATTAAGCTATCCACTTACTTCCCATTTAAGGAATAAATATTTAGGGTCCAAGGAACTTTCCCAAGAGACTTAAGCTTCATGTATAGAAAGTGATTTTGGAGGATCATATCGATGTAAGTTGAATGTCTATGCGGTAAAATGCAACTTAAACATTGTCAATCAGCCAACTAAAAGGGGTTTAAAGTTGTATTCAATGTGGCATTTTAAAGGCTCATTGACTCAAACGTAAAACCATTTATGTAAGGTATAAATTTGGTACTCATTGATGACTGAATTATGAAACAATGACATTTTAATGGATAATCAGTAAAGAATACCCTCTCTTAGGTAACTAATCAGCAAACAAAAGGGGCTGAAATTTAACATTTTAGGAGCCCATTTTAAAATCCCATTGGATCAAGTATGAAGCCCTATAAATTTTTCATATAAAGAGGAGGTGTATTAATTCTAGAGTGCATCAATCCTAGATGGGCCCTCTCTTTTTGTAAAGAAATCCATTTTTACATTATGGGAGTATTAAAAGAAATGGCATAAGGAGTTAAGATCATTTCTTAGATCTATGCTTGTTATATGACATTAAGAAGAAATGACAAGGATATAAGTAAATGTCACATGTCATTAGGAGACAAATGGCAAAGATAGGAATGCGTGTCATATGTATGTCATTAGGAGACAAATGGGTCAATTAAAATGAACCTCCTTGCATGCAAGCCCATGACAAAAAGGCACAAGTATTCATCGTATCTCATTAAGGAGATATGGCAAAAAGAGAGTTTATTTTTCCCTCAAATTCATATTTTTGTCATATGATATTAAATGAATGATAAAGATGTATAAGAGCATGTCATATGTCCTTAAAAGATAAATGACAAAAGATAAGAAATGCATATCATATGTCATTAGAAGACAAGTAGATTAATTAAAATCAATCTCCTTTGGATGACCTCCTTTGCATGCAAGCCCATGACAAAAAAGACACAAATATTCATCACATCTCATTAAGGAGATATGAAAAACAGAGAGTTTATTTTCCCCTCAAATCCATATTTTTATCATATGATATTAAAGAAATGATAGAGATATATAAGAGCATGTCATATGTCCTTAAAAGACAAATGACAAAAGATAGGAATGCATGTTATATCTTTATAAGGCAAGTGGATTAATTAAAACCAACCTCCTTTGCATGCAAGCTCATGACAAAATGGGCATAAGTACTCATCAAATCTCATTAAAGATGTATGGCAAAAAGAGAGTTTATTTTCTCCTCAAATCCATATTTTTGTCATATGACATTAAAGAAATGATAGAGATATATAAGAGTATGTCATATGTCGTTAAAAGATATGGAAAAATATAGGAATGCATGTCATATGTCTTTATAAGATAAGTGAAAATAATTAAAATCAACCTCCTTTGCATGCAAACCCATGACAAAAACATAAATGAAAGGAAATTAATGGGATACCACAAGTCCCACCTTTTTTTATTTTTTATTTTTTGTTGGCCTTATGCTAAGAGGTTTATAAATAAGAGGGGAACCCTCCTCTCATGAAACTTTACTTTTTCATTCCTCATCTTTTCTTTCAAGACAGATTACAAATCTAAATCCTCTAAGGGAATATACCCAACTTGCAAAAGAAAAGCCAATTTGGATCATCTTAACTTGAAGTCCCTTCTAATTTCATATATTAGATGTATCCAACATCATTTCATGTAAACATTTTTAGAAGGTATATTCTTTTTATTTCCACCATGCATAAGTATATGCCCATAAGATGCATCCATTTTCTATGTTCAACTATGCATAAGCATGTGCCAATAGAATATATTTTCTTTCTATGTTCAACTATGCATAGGTATGTAAGGGTTGTTGCAAAGATGAACAAGTAAGATAAAATAGATGTTCATACTAAACTTGTGTTTAGGCAAAAGAGACATGACATATAGTCAATTTAAATAGAGATTAAAATAAGCATTACTCAATATCAAGTATTTGTCATATGACATGTCATGGAGATTAAGATAAGCATTAATCAACATCATAGCATTAATCAACATATCATAATTATCATATGATAGAATAGCTTACATAATACTAAATCGACACATAAACACATACATATATATCATGAAAATTCAACTAGTACTTTAAAATATTTACACCTTTTCTTTTTTTTTATATATAAAAATTTTCGGCAGTCTCCTACGTCACCCCCGCATATGGGGGTTGCTTTGGGAGGCTAGGCCTTCCCACCACGTCAAGAAAGGCGTGCATGGTAGGTGTCGTAAGACACCTCGGCCAAAAATTTATTTGCTCACCCCGCCAAGAAAGGCGTGCATGGGTTAACACAACATAGCATTTCTCTACCACGTTGGAGAAACGTGAACATGTACTTATATAACAATAAATTTTCTTGTCATGTTGGAGAAACATGAGTAGGTACTTATAGCAAATTCCCTACCATGTTGGAGAAACATGAGTAGGTACTTATAACAAATTTTCTTACCATTTTGGAGAAATATGAGTAGGTACTTATAGAAAATTTTCCTATCATGTTGGAGAAATATGAGTAGGTACTTATAGCAAGTTTCCCTACCATGTTGGAGAAACATGAGTAGGTACTTATAGTAATAGATTTCAAGCTCGCATTTGCATGTAAACATGCCTGCATATGTACTTAAACAAGACATGACATTTGCTAAGCATTGCAATGAAACAAAGGTGAATTCATGATATCAATATATATAATAAGCACTTGCATTAGAACCTAACAGGCCCAAAACAAATCTTGAACCGACCCAAAATAAATATGAAAATTAATCTTCTCCCACATTATGATTCTCATAATAGTAACTAGCCATACAATGGAGTAAAGGAGCTCCCCAACAATAATTTACCTTCCTCCCCTCCTCTTTTTTTTTTTTGGGAATAACACATATATATAAATCTGAATTTTCAGATTTAAAAAAAAAAAAAAACACTTTCCTTTTGATAAAGAAAGATGAGAATAGGGCTTATTGTTGAGCAATAATTACAAGAAAGATAAGCTTTGCACTTTTTAGATTCTAGCTTAAGGGAAAGTGTATTTCAAAGAAGCTTGTTTAGAATAAAATTCATCACCAATATGCATAAGCCGTTTCCCTTCATTTCTACCCATCTCAAATCATAGGATGATCATTCCTATTTAATGTTCTATCATTTTTAACCTCATTCTCACATTTCCAATTTTGTTTTAGACATGTAAGAGAAGCTTTTGAGCCATACATTATCTTAAATCATATTTTCACACTTTTGACTTCATTTTATACAATATGAAAGAGGTTTAGGAAGCATCAACCCCTCCAAACAGTGAAGTGAAGCATAAAGGAGATGAGGAATTTTGCACATAATCTAAATTTAGGCCATGCAATATTTTAAACTCTCTTTCAATTTCAGATTTCATGCTAGCATATGCAAGAGACTTAGATCTTTACATGTAATCTGGGATTTATGCTATGCAACACTTTAAACCCTTCTTTCAATTTTGGATTTCAGCATGTATGTGAAAGAGACTTAGAACTTTCCATATGATCTAGGATTTAGGTCATGCAACACTTCAAATCCCTCTTTCACTTTTAGATTTCAACATGTATGTAAAAAAGGCATGGCATGCATCATCTCACCCATAGAGAATTGATTTAGGCAAGATAAGAAGAATGAAACCCATAAAACAAAAGCAAACAACATGAGATTGGTATCATGCACTTACCTTAAACATGCTTCCATACTTTTAGACCAACTTTCCATAGGTAAGAAGAAATTTCAGCAAGTATTATTTCATCCAAATGATAGGAACATGAAATTAAAGATAAGGAATACTTGCATCTAGCTTAGGAATGTCACTTTAAGAAGCTATGGGAGACATTTTTATCCATCTCAAAACTGATTTTGAAATATCAGATTTCATTTTTCATAGGTAAAAAAAAAAAATTTCAGCAAAGCATTGTTTCATCCAAATGATAGGAACTGAAATTAAGGGTAAAGAACACTAGCATCTAGCTTAGAAATTCTACTTTATCATACAAGAAGCTATGGGAGGCATTTTCTTACTTATGCAGAAATTATTTTCAGCATATTAGAAGCATAAATATCCATAGAGAATAGAAAAAACAATATGAAATTGGGTCATACATCATCCCAAAGTATTTTCAGCAAGATAACAACCATAAAATCTATAGATAATATAAAGTAAAATGAGATTTGGGTCATACATCATCTCAAAGCATTTTCAGCAAGATAACAACCATAAAATCCATAGATAATAGAAAGTAAAATGAGATTTGGGTCATACATCATCCCAAAGCTCCAAAGGAAACTCTTAGCATAATCTCAAGCATAAGATATAGCATATTTAACAAAACCTTAATCTCCAAAAGCACTTAAATGTGTGAAAATAAATTTAGGGTTAGAAAGAGACGACCTGGAAGTGTCGAATGCTAAGAGGAAAGGAGGAGAGGGATTTCGGTTTGCTTAGGAAGAAAAGGTCGAACGGATGGAAGAGACCGCCGCTGAGAGCCAAGGAGCCATGAGAGACGAAGGAGCCGTAAGGGGAAAACGAGAGGAATTGGGTGAATGAGTCGTTAGCGCAAGTGAGGAATCGAAAGCCCTCATTTCGGCCTTTAGGGTTGATTGAATTCTCCGATTGGCTGCCCAAACGACAGCCAATAAAATTAAAAAGGCGACTACTTCGATTGGATGCATTTGGCGGTTGTTTTGATTGGATATGTAGGCGGTAGGATTAAGATAAGGATTAGGGGGAATTGCTTAGATTAATTGCATATTAGCTTAATAATTAAGATAATTAGCCCTAATCACAGAAATTTTGACGAATCATCCTAATAATAAACCCAGCAATATGGGTGTTGATTTTAGATTTTTTCTGTTGTGTCGAACGCAATGGCGCGATCGATTTTGCGATGTAGGTCGTTTAAGCAACATCGGCAACGGTCGAAGTGAAATTAAGTTTAAATTGTGCGCGTCGCGCTGGAATTAATCGGCGTTCGCGCATACTTTGCCGAATCGATCGCGGAAAACGTCGTTTGATAGGTTTCAACGTTTCAACAACAACGGCGCGATCAATTTCACGAACGGAAGTCGTTCGGACGTCGTCGGGGCTTCCCGACTTCAACATGCGCGTAATTTTATTAAAAATTGATTTTAATTATTTAATTGATCATTAATTGATTCGATATTTTGTTCATTTAATTAATTTTTATATTTTAAGCGCAAGCCGAATTTTCAAATCGATGCAAGTTTGATCGAATCCGATCTATATTAAGTGATTTTAAACCCGATTCATGCGACGTCCCTCTTGTTAATATTTATTTTAACTTTTATAGTTTATTTAACTTGTGAATCATATGTAAAGGCCAACAAAATATATATATATATATATATAACCCCAAAATTATGAACAACTCAACTCACTCAAGATCAAAGATCATAATATAATTTTCAATTGAAGCAACAGGCGTGATCCAAAAATAAAATAAAAAAATAGAATTTTACTTCATTTTTATTCTAGTTAACTTGCAACAGTAAACCGGTAGCAACTATTACAAAAGTGCAAAAATAAAAGAGTGCACAAGTCAATAACCATAATCCTAACTCACCTAAAAATTTCAATTATTGTCCACCGTTCCATAAAAACTAAAGCGTAAGTTAGTATTCCACTTCAGAAAGTGTTGAAAGAAACTTCAGATATATAAAATATATACAAAGATTAGTCTGGTGGCTCAGCAAAACTGCTAAATTATGCTTAGCTAGGTTATAAAGAATGGATACACTGTTAAATTTCCATGAAAGAAAAATTTAACAAAATACACAGACCAGAATGCAGCAGAGAGAAGAACAATACACTTCTAAATACATGTACACATGCACTATCCAGAATTAAATTTGTACATCAGCTTCAGTCAATCTTCATGCTCCTGGCATTCTGGGAGAAAACTCTTGGATCAGCTTGCTGTCTGCAGAGAAAATATTGATTCTTCTGCTCTCCTGGTTCAAAATTTGATCTCTGAAATGGAAGCAACTGAGCTGTTGCTAAAAGAGCTATGAGAATAAGAGTTACATCACAAGTCTGATATGGGTTTCGAGGCGACAAACTTAGCTACAGCCTGAGATAATTGCTCTTCGTCAAAGGGCTTGGAAACATAGCCATCCATTCCACACTTCATGCATTCTTCGTAAGTTGCCTGGATGACATCAGCGGTCATGGCCAAGATGGGCAGGTGCCACTGAGGAGGCTCACTGTAAGAGTCATAGCACGAGTCATCTCTGATCCTAGTTTGTTCATTGGCTTCAATCTCCAGCATACGGATTTGTCTTGTTGCTTCGAATCTGAGAAAGAAGGTTTGGGTTAGTTTTATGACATTCTGTCAGAGAAAATTGAAAGCAAATGCAGCAATTTGGGCATTCCTCATTATGTAGATCAATACAAATTTTTATAATTCTATTGGATGAAGTTTCATATCTAACCAGAATACAGTATCCAAACTAAAAACATACAAAGATGAGGAGCAATTTCATTAAGAAAAGGACTAGTATGCAAGTAGTATACTCATTTGGTTTCAAGTTGGAAGAAAACACATTGTCGTTTTCACAGAAAAATAAATCTTTATATTTGAAAGGCTTTACAGTTAAAAATCCATATAGATTATAGTTATTGAAATTTGATAATTTCATTGTTTGTAAAATGTGTTTCTTATCAAGTAACCAAATAAATCGTAAGGAAAAATTATCAATTTTTTTCTCTTCCTCTCAAAAATAGGACTTGCTAGCAAAAGTAACTTCGAAGAACTTCACATTAGAATAATAAAAGTTAGAGCACAAGACAAACGGACAGAATATTAAAATGTTGCTTTGTTTTCTTCAAAATTATATATGATAAAAAAATAAGTATGAGATCATCATCATCATTAGTTTTATCCAAACTATATGTGATTGGGTTCATGAATCCTCAAATTCTATTTGTTCCAGCTCAGTATTTCATATGTTGCTAAACTTACTATTAAAAAAATTTTTTTGGGATGTGCTACATAAGTCAAACCTTCTTGCCAAAGATGATATGCTACTTCTTTATGATGACACAAGATCAGCTTATGCAATGAGGTTTGACTCATTTAAAATTTCTAAGTGGACAACTTCTATCGATGTTATCATAAGCCTTGCATTTTTCTTCTTAATTCTTCAATACTAATTTTATCTGCATGTCTAATAGGTGCATTTTCTACTATTCACTATACATGTTGAAATTACTTATCTATTTTACAGCTATCTTATCTTTAATAGATGTTACTAATCTCTCTCATATAATTATTATTTAATTTATCATTTATAGTTTTAACACATCAAACCTAACATTCTCATTTCTATTACACATGCATTAAGGGGCTGTTTGGTTGCCTGCATTTAGAATGCAGTGTAAAAGAAATCTGATGTAAAATGAATCTGATGAATTCAATCTTTTATTGTTGTTTGGTTGTGTGTAAAGTAAATACATAAACTATTTTTTTTCGTTTGGTTGGATGAATGTAAAGTAAATATTTGTATTCTGAATATTTTATTATATATAAATTAATTATAGAATTTATTCACTAATTAACGTATTCAATTAAAAAATAAATATATATTAAAATATAAATAAAATTTTTTTTATTGACTAAAAAATAAATAAAATCAAATACAAATACAATGTATTTCGAATATTTAATTATTAGTAATTAATTTACAAATTTTCTAAGATATTAATTATTAGTGTTATAAATAAATAAAATTTGAATATTATCATTTTATATTAATATAATGACCCAAATTTAATATATATATATATATATATATAATTTTATTATTATATTAAACATTAATTAATTAATAGGAATTCGAAATACGAAAAAGCAAATTCGAAAAAGCAAATTCGTTTGGTAGTCTCGAAAAAGCAAATTAAAAAATCTCTTCTTCTCGCTCGCTCATGAGTGCTCACTCATGACTTTAATAGCTCATTTTCGAGTATTTAGAAGTCACGCAAAGTAGGCTATTGTGGGATTTGGGTTTACCTCAAAAAATTACACTGAATTTATTTTACTTCCATCCAAACAACAAAAAAGAGAAAAAAATATGTAAATTAATTACAGTGCATTCTATTTACCGTTAACCAAACAGCCCCTTAGTTGAAGTATAATCTCTCAACTATTAGGATAAGGTGTTTTGCAAATTTGATATTTATAAATATAATATTTTTTTATGAATGGAGATATATATTTCACTTAAAAAATTAAAAATAGAGTTATTTTTTATGTAATACTAAATATTTGAATGCTACTTATAAATATTAAAATTTAGATGTTATATATATAAATATATAAGAATTATATGATTATATATATATATAATAATAATAATAATAATAATAATAATAATAATAATAATAATAATAATAATATTATTATTATTATTATTATTATTATACGATCAATTAAAAAATTATTCATATTTAATTTTAACTTAAAATATTTATTTATAATCGATTAACTTAATTAATAAATTAGCAGAACATAAAAAACCGAATCGTATTCATAGATATACTAAGGGGCTGTTTGGTTGCCTGCATTTAGAATGCAGTGTAAAGTGAAATACAGTGTAAAGTGAATACTGAATTCGAATACTTTACATTGTTTGGTTATGTAAAATATACGTAACTATAGTTTACGTTTGGATATGTAAAGTAAAGTAAATACGTATTTAAATATTTGGTTGGATGAATATAAAATAAATATTTGTATTCAATACCTTATTCAATTAAAAAATAAATATTATCAAATAAAATATAGATAAATTATAAATAAAATTTTTTTCTTGACTAAATAAATAAAATAAATCAAATACAAATAAAATTTATTTCAAATATTTAATTATTAGTAATTAATTACAAATTTTCTAAAATATTAAAATAAAATCAAATACAAATAAAATTTATTTCTAATATTTAATTATTAATAATTAATTTATAAATTTTCTAAGATATTAATTATTTGAATATTATTATTTTATATTAACATAATATATAAATTTAATATATATATATATATATATATATATATATAATTTTATTACTATATTAAGTATTAATTAATTAATAAGATTTTTATTAAATAAATTATTCATCAAGATTTAATATTTATTTATTAAATAATTTTTCTTTAATAAATAATTTATACTTTAATTATTTTTTTATTAAATAAAGAAAAATTTAATAATTATTTTATTTTTTTTTTATCATGAATTATTTATCATCAATTTAAATAAATTAAAAAATAAATTAAAAAAATAAAAAAATTTTCCCAGCCTCCCTCCTCCCAAAAAGAAAAAAAATTAAAAAAGAAAAATAAAATTTCCCGACCTCGCCCTCACAAAAGAAAAAAAAATTTCCAGCGTGAAAATTTTCCTCGTCCCTCACTCAGTTCATGATTATAACGAAATCACGTTTTGAGTATTTAACTAAAAATAGACTAAAGGGAAATGGAATACTCCCAAATTTTACACAGAATTAGATTACGTACCAAACACCAAGCAAAAGCGGTATTTAGATTACTTTACACCCAAAGTACTCGGAACCAAACAGCCCCTAAAGACAGTTTTACTACCCAACATTCATATCCATTCAACTTGGGCAGCCTAATTGTATTTTTATAAAATTTATCTTAAAATCTCCATGATATCCTCTTATTGATTGAGGCAGAGAATAGTTGGTAAGCTTCTTCGTCTTAAAGAAGAAACTTAGTTCAACAACCATTTCAATTCTCCCAAATTTTGAATGTGCATTTGAAGTCAAAGATTATGCCATTATGATAGGCATAGATGTTGTCCTCATGTAAGAAAGTCATCCGGTCAGGCTCTACAATGAAAACCTTAGCAAGCTACATCAAAAGTAAACCTACGAGCAAAAACTTAAAATGATCATCAAACCCTTAAGTACATAAATTCAAAAAAAAAAAAAAAAATCTCAAATGCATGCACGCTAAGTATTTTTTTTTAATACAAAATTCACCTTTTTATTCAAATATTTGGCAAAAAGTCAACAAGCGCATCTCACCTTACAAGCTGAATGACTAGTCCCAATTCTCTAAAACAATTGCATGTTGAGCACATCCATTTCAGTGATTTTGGAAAAAAAAAAAAATACTCATAGCACATTCAACCCAATGATTTTCATATCCAATATAAATTTTTATTTAAGGAAAATCAGTTGTGCATCCCTAGAACCTCGTTGTGTGAGTTCATCATTAGAGACATGACATGCACATGAGAGGACTAGCAGCACACACTGAGCACGATAAGATATTGGTGGTCATCAAAGACCATTTTTTCTAGCCTCAAATGCGACATGAAGTTTCTAATTTTGTTTTAAAATGTGGGGCTAATCAAGCCACCGAGAGCTATAAGCAAAGCACGCAACTTTATATGCCATTGCCACTACCAAATAACATTATGCCAAGACAATAAGATTTCATATTGGGGTTGCTAAAAATGCAACAAAATAATATTTCTATTTGTAATTATTGACAGATTCTTAAAAATGGCTAACTTTATTTCAAGTCATAAGATTGTCGATGTTGTTAACATGGCTAATCTATTTTTCTAATAGATTGTTTGGCTACATGAAGTTCCTACAAGTAGATTTACTAGATCATTTCAAGATTGCAATGACTTCTAATGTTAAAGATATTTTTGAATGCAACCCCCCAAATGCGATCACCATCATCCAAGTTGTAGTGAACTCCGGATCAAGCTCTTCAAAAGGCTGAGAAGATTGATGCAGCAGCCTTGCCTCACTACTAACCATCTCATTTATTTTACTTTGTTGTTTAACAATATTTTGATATAGTTCAAGTGAGGTGTATTAAGGATGAAAATAATAAAGTGTTTTTCTTAGACAAAGATATTGAATATATGTGGACGAGGTATTTTGCTAAACTTTTCAATGAAGGATCTGAAAGTACGATTGATTTTAACAATCTTAATACCCTAAACAAAAATAGAGAATTTTATTTTATCATCGTATTAGTAAATTTGAAATGTGAAAAAACAGTAGGACCTGATGATATTCCAATAGAAGTGTGAAAATGTTTAGGAGATCAAGGAATTTTTTGGCTTACAAATCTTTTTAATATTATTTTAAAGACTAAAAATATAGCAGATGAGTGGAGAAAGAGTTTGTTGATTCCTATATTTAAAAATAAAGGTGATGCACAAGAGTGTGCAAATTATAGAGGAATTAAGTTAATGTGTCATACATTAAAATTATGAGAAAGCGTAATTGAGCATAAGTTACGATGTGATACAAAAGTTTCTCACAATCAGTTTGGTTTCATGCCAAGTAGATCTACTATGGATGCTATACATTTGTTAAGAGGTCTGACGCAGAAGTATAGAAAAAGTAAGGAGGATTTACATATAATATTTATTGATTTAGAGAAAGCTTATGATAAAGTTTCAGGAGATGTTCTTCGGAGAGTTTTAGAATAGAAAGGAGTTAATATTGGCTATAGTCAAGTCATTAAAGATATGTATACTAGAGCTGTTACTTGTGTTCAAACACAAGGAGGATTGACAAAATATTTTTCTATTTCAATTGAATTACATCAAGGATCAGCTTTAAGCCCTTATCTTTTTTATTTAGTTATGGATGTTCTTACTAGGCATTTACAGGAAGATGTACCTTGGTGTATGCATTTTGTTGATGACATTCTTCTTGTTGATAAGACTAGAGAGGGAGTCCAAGAGAAACTTGAATTATGGGGGTCAACATTAGAGTCTAAAGATTTTTGTTTAAGTAGATCTAAAACTAAATATATACAGTGTAATTTTAGTTGTAGAAGTTCTAGGGATAGTGTTGTGACATTAAGTGAACAAGTCATTAATAAGAGTGAGTGATTCAGATATTTAGACACTATTGTTCAAAATGATGGTGAAATAGATGGAGATGTTATTAGTAGAATTCAAGTTGGATGGTTGAAGTGGAGGAATGCATCGGCTATGTGTGATAGAAAATTCGCTTAAACTTAAGGAAAAATTTTATAAGATGGTGGTAACACGATGACTTATGGTGCAGAATGTTGGCCAATAAAAGAGAAGCATAAGATTAAGTTAAGTGTTACAGAAATGAGGATGCTCAGGTGGATGAGTGGCTTTACTCTTAGAGATAAAATGCGAAATGAGTATGTTCGAGAGAAAGTTGAAGTAGCTCCAGTGGCAGATAAGATTAGAGATAATGATGGTTTGGCCATATAAAGCATCTCGTCCAATGGAGAGAGTAGATGCATTAGATTTGACTTATGTTAAGAAAGGTAGAGGTAGACTTAAAAAGACTTGGTTAAGATGTATAAAAAATGACCTTAATATACTTGAATTAAATGAGAATTTGACACATAATGGGACCACAATGAAGGCGAAGGATTCATGTAGCCGACCCCACTTAGTGGGATAAAGGCTTGTTGTTGTTGTTTAACAATATTTTGATGCAATTTTCCTTTTTAATTACAAGCACTTTTAGTTTATTAGCCCTCTTATTCTCTTGAGAAATCCACTATTGATTTGTAGCTAAAGAGTAGATGTTTAAGTCCTCTCGTACGAGGGTTGGCTCCTCGCAATCTTTATGTCTAGAAGATGAAAGTAATTGTGTTGATTGTAAGAGCTGCAAAGCAAGTGATTTGTTCTTTCGTACATTTTCGTTAGAGTAAAGGCATTAAGGAGTTATTTCTCTATTTTTGAGATTATCCTCTACACCACTTCACCATTTGAGGTCGTTCAACTGAATAGCTGGGAAAGCTACGCACCAAAGGTTCCCCTGCTGTGGCGTATCAGCATGCACTACTGCACTTCAAGTAGAAAGTACCGAAAGGAATAATACTTGGTATACATTACAATTTGGGCATTAAGTTTTTATTTTTTATTTTTTACTTTTGTTAAATACAACTAATATAATGTGTAGCATGATTTCAAACAAAGAAAATATAAGTATTCATAAATCACAATTTACTAATAAAACTATTAATTCTGTTTAATGTAAATATGTAGTATTAGAGTTTAAAATTAACCAATAATAAAATGATCAAAATAATTCAAGAATTTCAACAAAAAATTAGAAACATATAAAATTAATGAACAAATTGTATTTAATTCCCAAAAATAATTTTTTATGTCATTTTTTAATTGAAACCAAATATTTTATAATATGGTGGTGAGACCTGCAATTCTTCATGGCATAGAATGTTGGCTAATAAAAGATAAGCATAAAATTAAGTGTTACAAAGACTAAGATGCTTAGGTGGATGAGTGACTTTATACTTAGAGACAAAATGCAAAATGAACATATGTTGACCTCATTTTTAGGATGAGCTCTCAACCCTTCATTTTAGACATAAGACTTCTCTTAGATACTAAGAGTTCCTTAGTCTTAAGACATATCTAGTAATTAGGTGGACACTCAACTTAGCCCTAAAGACTTAGAAGAGTTAGCCATAAGAATAGATCATGTTTTAGGGGTATTAGAAAAATTTATCTACCCTTAGCTTGAACCACTCCTCACCTTCCTTCCTTCAAGTCAAATTTCAAATCAATCATAATTGATTTTCTCAAACTCCAAATCAATGTCATTTGATTTTCTCCAAACTCACATCAATACCATATGATTGAAATCCATGATAAAAACCCATTATTGAAATTTCAAGTTCAAAATATTTCTAAAGTCCTTAATTCTCTCTTAAGGACTTAGTCTAAATCATCTTCAAATCAATTCAAACTCATGAGATTTTCTCACAACTCATTTATATTTACATATATAAATGAAATATAAATTCAAATCAATCAAATCAAATCCAAAATTCAAATTCCTAATTCAAAATCCTTCTTAAGTCCTTAATTCTCTCTTAAGGACTTAGCATAAATCATCTTCAAATCAATTCAAATTCATGAGATCTTTTTATAACTCATTTATATTTTCATTTATGTTCACATATATAAATGAAATATAAATTCAAATTAATCAAACTAAACTCAAAAAAATCAAATCCAAACTCCAAATATTTTCTAAGTCTTTTAACTTCCTCTTAAGGACTTTAGCTCAAATCAACTTCAGATCAATTCAAATTCATGAAATTTTTTTATAACCCATTTATATTCTCATTTATATTCTCATATATAAATGAAATTTAAATTCAAACAACTAAAACCAACTCCAAAATTTAAGTTCAAATTCAATCAAAATCTAACCTAAGTCTTTCAAGTCAAAATCTTGAATTTAGCCAAATCAATTTCAAATCAAGCCAAACTCTTGATTTTCCTTCATGATTCAATCAACCCTTCAATCATGAATCCAAATATAAATACAAACTTCAATCACCAAATCAAAACTCAATTCAAAAAATCAAGCCAAAATACATTTCATGTTCACCCTTTGAACTTGAAATTGTCAAATGAATCAAAACTCATTTGACTTCAAACCACTTGTAAATGAATTTATATTTCAATCATAAGTATAGTTCATGTAAAGCTCAAGCAAAGCTTTGACCAAGTCATTTGACCTACTTAGGTTCACTTGATCCAAAGTGACCTAAATTGCATATGAACCAAATTAATAAGAACTAAATTGGATTGAATCAAACTCACCTAAGTCTCTCATCATGATCAACAAACATCACGAGATGATCAATCACTCAAATTGAATCAAACCAAGTCAAACCTAAAGGTTGACTAAGTCAACACCTAAACAAAATGAAACCCAACATAGCTAAAATCCACCATAGGCCAAATTGATTGAAACCAATGATCTAAGTTCATTCATGATCAATATTTGAACTTGACCAAGTCAACATTTGAGCCTAACCTAGCTCAATTGGTCACTTGACCCAAGTTGACTCAACATGACCTAAAAAGTCAAAATGTGTAAAAACTTGATCTAAGCCAAATTGATTGAAATTCATGGGTCAAGTTCATTCTAAATCACTTGTTGAATTTGACCAAAGTCTTAATTGGCCAACTAAACCTAACCTAACCCAATTGACCTTAAACCCAACTTAACCTAAAGTGTCACATCCAAATTGAAACTTAACCAAAATTGATTGGAAACAAAGAAACTAATCCACTTCATATGATTAACCAAACCTAAATCTAGTCGTAGTCTAGCTCAAATAGATCAAATCGATCAAATTGATCAACTTAACCCATTTGACCTAAATGAAGTCATATGAACCAAATTCAAGCATAATCCAAATTAAATCAAACCAAAGCCACCAAAAAATTTTAAATAGTCATATGAACTTGACCCAACCCTTGGATTGACCAATTGGTCAACTTGTCTCTCGCTTGACGTTATCGGGAAAGCATTTCTTGTTAGATCGAATTGAAAGTGATCCGCTGACTAACATGTTTTGCTTGTGCATTTGCAACATCCATTGCTTATGACTATATCGATGAAAAAGACTGAAATGGGACCAGGAAGACTGATCTAGTCAGGCACCCGCACCGACTTTCTCTTTCAAATGAATTGATTTGCCAGTTTATGAGCTCACTAAGTCGGAAGCCAACGTGAGATTTCTTGCTATAGCTTTTAGCTCATTATTGGGATATCTGGGCAGCACACTAAGAATGAAGTAGTACGATCGGCGGGCGTTGAAAAGAGAGCTTCAGTACAATTAGACACCAATTTATTAATCTAGATTTTTTTTTTCTACACTTTCTACATAATATAGATACAAAATGAGACAAAATGAGCATACATAACTCACCTTTCAATTATTCTCTCCTAAAAAGCTGGCATCTATCTATCCATGCTGAAGTAAGTTTTTGAGGCTGAGGCGCTAATTTGGAGAGGGATAAGAAAATCAATCCAAATGGATTTCTGATCTCAAAGTGCGTTTGACTTCCGGCAATCTTCAATAATGTATGTATATTGGGCATTTTGAGACAATGGTCCTGGAAGACAATTCTGATTGATCAATAAAAAGACATGCCAATGGAATTCCTTTTTTGTTTTTCTTGAGATTAGTGAAGCTATCTTGAAAGGAAAAAAATGGTAGATGTCATATGTTTTCATTTTCCTCTAAATTCATCTACTCTTCCTCTGCATGTAGAAAAGGAATCAATCAAATTACGAGAAGCTTCCCCCTCGTTTTTTACGGATTTGACGGAAACCAGCCTGGTGAGAGCTTGCCTGATCTCATTTCTGAACCACATAGAAAGTGAGTTCCTTTCTCACTAAAGAAAGAAAACTAAGAAATAAGAAGATTTTTTTTCATAAATGACTGGAATTATAATCTCTGGGAAATTTCAGTTTCTTACTCCTAAATATCATAATGCACTCATAGCACATAAATGACTCCTTCAAGCTACTTTCAATTTCTCAATACATTCCAAAAATGGAAATCTTGGTCAACTATTGAAAATAGACCCTTCCAGTTCTAGCTTAGACAATTCCAAATCAGAGCAATAACGAAATGAAACACTCATGAGCTTATCTAATTACCCTTGGAAATGCGTAGGGACTCCTTGAGATTCCTTCTTTTTCTATGTCTATAGCTAGCCTTAACCCAAGTTAACCCATTTTGACCTAAATGGATCAACATGAGCTAAACCATACCAAATGAACTTCAAATCCAATGAAACTTGGTCAAACCTATTTTTTCAACATACCAAACATACCCAAATTCAAAAATCAACCAAATGACCATTTTACCCCTAAGCCATAGGGTAAATTTTGGCCAATTCCACTTAGAATTTGGTCAAATCTTCTTCATATCTACTTGATACTCTCCTAATGGATCAAATGAACACTAGGGAGGTGGTGCACACAACTCAATGGGTTTGGGCCAACCCAACTTGACCCAATGGTCAAACCGACCACTCCCCTTGAAATGGCCACATGGGAATCATGCCTCCACTTGTTTTGAGCACATGGGGAGTTCATATTCCCACTCCTCTGGCCAAATCGAACTCAAGGACAGTCCTAACAGCCTAACAAACCCTTTGAATCAAGGCAATTAGATCAAAACGGCAAGCCTATGCTCGGCTGTCCGAAAGAGAGGTGCATCCAAAAGATTCTGAATTGATTTAGTATTCAGAATGTAAAGCCAAGAGAGACTCCATTTGATAGTCATTTCAGAGAATCTAAAGAACGATCAGTCGCCAAAGTCAGATGAAGAGCGTGAGCACATAAAAAAGGTATTATATGCATCTGCAATCAACAATTTGATGGATGGATATGATGCGTAACAGATTAGTCTCATGCAATGGAAGTCATGAGTAAATTTATATCTAACCCAATAGACAAACATTGAAAAGTTATAAAGTGGATTTTAAGATCCTTGAAAGATATTTAAGTACAATCCTCTGAAATGAGTTAGTCTAATAAGGCTATTTAGATGCAGACCTATGAGAAGATTTAGATGATCGCAAAAGCACATCAAGTTATATGTTCAACTTGGAGGAACCACAATCAATTGAATGTCTAGACTATAGAAAAATGTCTTACTATTTACCACTAAACTTAAATATATGACAGTAATAGAAGCAGCCATAGAGATGATTTGATTAAAAAAATTTCTAAGGGAATTAGAAAAAAGCAAGTCTACATCAATCTCTTTAGCGGCAGTTAGAGCGTCATTCACCTTGCAAAAAATCAAGTTTTTCATACAAAAATAAACACATACAACTATGGTATCATCACATCAGAGGATTGATTGATGATGAAACTTTACAGTTGAAGATGATTCATGGAACAAAAAATCCTACAGATATGCTGACCAAGTTAGTGATCATCTCAAAATTGAGATTATGTATGACTTTAATTGACCTCCATGAATCATGATGATGAAAACATCACACTAGAAACATTGGTAGGTCCACATAGAGAAATACAATAAGAATGTACTCAGAGATTACAGGTTATGTATTAAAAATAACAAAAAGTAGTTAATTTCAAATGGGAGATTGTTAAATGTGGAGTCAAATCCACATGTTTTTTTCTGTAAAAGTTTAATAACTACTTAATTTTAAATTATTTCACACTTGAAATTTAAAATTGGTGGCTAGATAGTCATTTAAAAATATTTATTATCCCAAACGTATTAATTGATCTTAGCTTGCAAAAGTAGAGGAAATCCATAGGTGAAGCCATCATAATTTTTGTATATCTCCTAAGTTCCTTATAAGAGAGAAATATAATAAGATCCTATTGCGACTATGGACGAAGGCAAGACTCCGAACCACATAAATCTTCTTGGGTTCTCTTTCTGTGTGTGTGAGATTGTGTTCTCTATTTCTCCCTCTATCTCTTTCTCCTCTCTTAATCACCCATCAACAAGATTAGAGAGAGATACCTTAAATGATTTGGTCACATAAAACGTTGGCCGTCCAATGACCCAGTTAGAAAAGTAGATGTATCAAAATTAGCATTTGTTAAGAAAGGTAGAGATAGACCTAACAAAACTTGGTTAGGGAAGTACAAAAAATGACCTCATTTTCTTGGAATTAAATGAGAATATGACACTTAATAAGACACAATGGAGAAAAAAGATTCATGTAGCCGACCTCACGTAATGGGATGAAGGATTGTTGTTGTATTTTTTTAATCAAAATCAAGAGTACTAAATAAATTAACAACAAATAATTTAGAAGAAATAAAACATAAAATGGAAATCCCAAAACAAAAAAAAAGGTTCTAAGCTGATACAAGGAGATGACTTCCCCTAAAATCAAGGAATTGCATTTGTATAGCACTCAAAGAAATAACGCATATAATTTGTACTCAAAAGATTGGAACTACAAAGAAAAATTACTTTAATTCAAACCAAAAATTATGAATTTCAAGTCTCATATCAACTATTTAGATCTCTCACAACCTAGGTTAATAAACAAAGTTGAAATGCTTAATCTCAATTTAAGCTTATATTAATTTTCAATTTAATTTACAATTCCAAACTAGTCGAACAACTCTCATTTAATTTTAAATTTTCAAAGCAATCTCAAACTCCAATGCCTAAAGGAGAATAAAGCCAACAATCAACACGTCAATTTCACACTATGGTAAGGATAAAGTTTTATTACTAAAAATTAGAATGTAAGAATTCTCCATCTCTAAGTACTTAATAAAATTTATTTAGAGAAAAATTTATTATTTGTGGTGGGTAAAATTTTAATAAATGCTATCTGAAAATAAAATGATAGCTTGGCCTAATGACTGCTAATGTCTAGGATTAGACAACTATCAGTTCTCACCAACTAGACTGGGCAGATATCAGTTCAGTCCTCAACAACACAAAATCCACCTTGAAAACATAAACAATTTACAATGAACCAAGTTGTCATGGGAAATTAATTATACTAACTTGCATCAACTCCAAGCAACAGCGTATAACATTTCATTTTCAGCAATTTAGATGAAGATTCTATCTATGAGATTATTTGTCTTACAAGTACCTAGATATTAAATGCAATATGTCAAATGTGATGCGTGAGGTTCAGTGCTATGCTATCTAAAATGATCATCCATGATTATTGCCTTTCATGTTTTTTTTTTCCTCCTTTTTATTTGTCCGACCAGAATGAACAAAAGTCTAGATAGCATTTATGTTATCCAGAATATATCTACGTTAGAGATAACATAAAAAAACATCTTTAATCAAATTTGAGAAGACATAACAATGCATCAAAGAAAGGTTTGCACCAAACAGCTCCTTGCTGTTAAAATAAAAGAGAACTCCAAGTGATACACATAAATTTACATGAAAAATTATCTAGTCATCTTGTTGAACAAGAATTTCTTTCCAATGTCAACTGCTGGTGTGTAAAGATATTGAAACAATGTAAAATTCTTCGGAACCAACGGTGCCAAATTATTTAATCTTACAACTGGATTTGTTAGCCTGCTAAGATAGTTAATCGGTTTCATGAAGCTTTTGTATTAAAAAAAAAAAACAGGAACTTTTGGCATCAACGCTATACAACTGGCAGCTATATTGTATACCACATGAGGATATATAGGATGCACTATTTATGGTAGCCTAAGTTAAACAGAAATTTTAAATTTAGAAAATATCATTCCAAAGTATGAATTAATAATGGTAATTTCTACCATAAAAACATCTATAGCATTTATCAAAGCATATGAAGAGCAAATCATCATTCAGAGGATAATGCAGAATTTAGATTATTAAAAACAAGAAAGGAAATCTAACTATTGATACGCAAGTATTTTCTAATATAGTGATGCTGGTCATCATACCCATCCATGTCTGGCATTTGGACATCCATGAAGCAAGCATCGAATTTGTGTGGAAGTTTAAGAAGTGAAAGAGCTGCTTTTCCACTCTCAGCACACTCAACTTTAGCACCATACTTTTTAAGTGCAGCAGCAGCTACTCTAAGATTTACCTTGTTATCATCAACAACTAATATATTCTTCCCCATCAGTATGCTTCGTAGGAAAACTGACCCATAAGGCAATTCTTTTCTCATCTGGTTTTCAATTCCCAGTGCTTGCTGAAGACATACTGCCACTGTGCTAGCTCTCAAAGGTTTCATGATGACAACATCTGCAAGAGATTCGCCCTTTGCTTTATCACATTCTGATGTTCCCAAAAGGATCATCTTGGAGACTTCAGGTATATGGCCAGTTTGCTTCCACTCAAGCAACTGCTTACGTAAGCAAACATCACTATTATTCAAAAAATCCTTTTCGAACAACAAAATCTTTGGCATTTTCCTGTATGATCAAATAGTTAAGTTTAATAACAATTACCACATTAAGAAAAGGACAAGAAAATTTGCGGAAACCAATTCAGAACCTAATTAAAAATGATTAGAGATATTTTCCTTAAGTGAAGGATAGAAAAAAAATTTAAAAAAATATTTAAGGTTGAATTCAGCAGTAAAGCTTCAACAAAGGAAATTGTTCATACTATTTCAAAACAAACAGAAGCCAACCATACAAAGGAAAACAAAAATCACCATAAAAAATTAAAAAAGGTTATTCAATATTATTCAGTAAGCAATCTACCCGATCCTCGGGCAGCCATTTTTTCGAGATAATATGCTGAGAGCCATCAAGCTATTTTTTGCAACTTTAACAGTAATACCCAGTCTATGGAGATGGTAACTCGTCACGGAACTTCTGACTGGCCTTCGATCAAGTAAAACTGCTTTCATACCTTTGAAACAGTTTGGCAAATCTTCTGAAGGAGATCTCTTGAAATCACCACCTACATTTTCAATACATTGTTCGAGAACAGCAGTAAATGTAAATGTACTTCCGACATTGGGTCTGCTTATGAAGTTTATTCTTCCACCCATAAGTTCAACCAAACATTTACTTATGCTCAAGCCAATACCAGTCCCACCATAATTCCTTGATGTTGAGCTGTCAGCTTGCATGAAAGGCGTGAATACTCTATCCTGAGCGTTAAATGGGATTCCTATCCCAGTATCCTCCACGCTTACAATCAAAGTAACATTTTTTGGATTTTTTTCACCCGTCAATCCATTTAGAGAGACAGCAGCCTGAGATGATTCATTTGAGAGCAACCGCTTGAAATTTTCCCAGCTGTTCCTGTCATCAGCTGCTTCAAATCCGCTTAAGTTATTGATTTTTCTGTCACCGAGTATATCCTTGACTTCATCTACCTTTCCATTTAAATGGGTGCATGCCGTGCCTTCAATTGGCATATTTGATGGTCTGGCCAAATGAACTTGTACGAGTATGTGACCTCGTTCTGTAAACTGTTACAAATAAGAAAAAAAATCAATATCAATAAATGAAGGAATAATACAGCAACCTAGCTCTTGAAATTTGACAAATCAATGCTTTGTATATATGTTAACTTTGCTTGGAAAAAATCATGCATCTTCTGGAAGCTGCAAAGAGTAATTTAGTGCATAATAAGGATAAAAAATACTTACTTTTACCGAATTCCCAACAAGATTAGTAATTATTTGTCGAAATCTTCCTGGGTCACCAGTTAGAACTTCAGGAACACTACTAGAGACGAATGCAGCAAGCTACATTTTGACAAATCAGTGTCATAGAAATAGTTAGAAATTCAGCATGGGCAGGACTTAATGTAGTAACAGATGGAAAGAACTTAAAACAAATTAATAGAGACAATGTCTTGAAATTGAGAAAAGTACTTAAAATATTCTGAATGAATTTTTTTTTAACAAAGGTGGTAAGAAAAGCACAAATTGACACTAGTAGCTAACTACTCCATTAATTCAATTATAAAGACTATAAAACTGCAATAAAATATCAGAAGGTCTCAGGAATGACCATGATGAATCAAGCTAACCTCAATTCCCTTCTCCCTTGATTTAGCAGAAAATAAAGAAAGTACATCATCAAGAATGGAGCGCAAGTCAAATGGTACAGCTTCAATCTCTAACTTTCCAGCTTCAATCTTAGCCCGGTCAAGGACTTCATTGATCAAGGCTATTAATGCTTTCCCACAGACCTGAGCAGTATGGGCATAATCCTTCTGAGGTAGATTCAAATCAGTATCCAAAAGCATATCCAACATTCCTTGCACAAGAAAACAAAAGCCAATTTAATTTTTTAGCTAAAAGGATTCAAAAACAAGTCTGCAAAGCATATATATATGAGCTATTAAATACACATACCAAGGACGCCATTCATGGGTGTTCTGATTTCATGTGAAACAGTTGCAAGAAACTGGCAACAAGTAGATGAATTAGGTGAATTATAAAGCTCAGACAGAAGGAGGTATGGGAATAAACTGAATTTAAAACCTGAGACTTTGCAATGTCAGCAGCTTCAGCTTGGACTTTCAATTCTTCCATCTTTCTGCAATCCTCCATGACCATAACATAACGTTTCTGAGCAGCATACAATATATAAGCTACTAACATTAAGATCACAACCAGACCAGATGGTGAGGTGATTGCTGACCATGGCATGGGAGGCTTCTGGCTATATCTGCCAGTCAAAAATAGGAATAACATTATTTACTCCATAAATCATTAGTGAAGTAAATAGCACACTGAACAACTTACCGGCACACCATTTGATGCTTCCTGAATGGATCACCAAAATCTAGCATACTCACATGAGTCAACGGTGTATAACCTTCTGAATTTTCAGGTCCATACATAGTCAAGGGATTAGAAGTGTTAGTGACGTCATACACATTGACCACTATATCCTGGTTACCAGCAAGTTTCCTCAACAAATTCTCTACTAGCGATTCTACATCAAAAGCGCCACCAAGATATCTGCAAAAAGTAAACAAGTCAGGGCCATGGTTAAAACTGTTTGCTTCCAAAACAGAGTATGAAATAGGCTGGAGTTACCATCCATTAGAATGAAAATGCTGAAGATTTGAATTGGCAGACTAAACCAAAATTTAAACACAAATGACAAGGTGCAAGTGCAAACTCTCACCCTGCTGTAGCTTCTATGCGTTCTTCAATGGTTGCATCTGCAGGAAGCCCCAATTGATAGACTGGCAATGTTAGAACGACACCAAGATGATTAGATTCAAGTAGCCTAAAAGGATTCGTAAGAACTGCTTTTCCAGTGGCTCTAGCCCTCAATATATTCCCCCGATCTTCCTGCAATGAAAGAAGGATCAGTAAATAAAACAGCAAAAAAATTAATGGGAAGCCAGATTGTGTGACCAACCTCTCCGGACATCATGTCAATAACTTCAAGATAAGAAACAGTCTCCTGAGAAAAGATCACAGGAGCATATTCATTTTGCTCAGGCGACGGTTCCTGCTTCATGGTTTTGATTGTCCGACCCTGTTGACCCTCAAAATTTTCCCTTTCAGAATGAAGGACTCGCTGCGCATATGCCACGCCATTCAACAATGGTCGCTCAAATGCCGTCATGCCAGTGTAAAATGCAAATGTATCCTACGCATTAGCAAAATAAATAGAGTGAAATATTTTCTGATATGGATCCGTGAAAATGAAACGACACCACTGACTACTGTAGAAATTAATATGTGAAACAACAATGAGAAAAGAAAGTAAATAATCTACAGAGAAAAGACAGAAAGAACCGCTGCTTAGACCCTCTCGAATGCTAACACCAACAAATTCCCAGTAAAGAAATGAATCAACTCAATAAGCTCCTAATATTAGACAAAGCAATCAACAGAGACCGAAATAAATTGTGAAGAAATCCAGGGACAAAACGCATTGTGACCACGAAGCATAGAGAAAATTCATTAGTTTTGACCTGGAAAAAAACTAATGGACGTAGAAGGAAACTTACTTGATCCATGGCGCTTGGGTTCTTCTGGTAATGAAAAGTGGAGATGAGAATAGCTAGGGCATGGACATGGTTAACACTGACGGCAAACTGGTCTTGAAGCATTCTCGCTCGCTCGTCGCACATACTAACCAAGGCCTCCTCTGCCGTTGTCATAGTTGAAACCAAGTTGTACCAATGAATTGCCATCCAAACAGATATCATCACCAACATCCACAGCGTCCACGCCGTCCATGTCTGCCACCACCGCCACCCCGCCGCCGGCATCTCCGATCCCATGGACCACAAACACCAGACCACGTTTCCGCTATATTATTTCCAACTCTCCAAAATGGTCCTTAATATACTAATTTCCACCACCTCTTTTCTCCTTCTCTTCATCCATTTTATTCTATTGTTCCCGGACGCATCGGTCTCCGTGGGAAGGAATAAAAAAATGGAAAGCGAGGGTTATAGAGTCGGAAATATTACTTGCTAGTTTGGAGGCATGGGCTAAAGGTTTCTCAAAAGAAGGAAAGTCGGTGAGAAACACTCGGAAGGGATGAAACTAGCTCATCTTTGCGACTCCAACAAGTTTTAACTTTTTTAATCTATTGTTTCCACCAAAAGACAAGCGGATGCTATTTTGAACAGACCTATGATGCCAGCAGAGGAGTCGAAGAGTTAGAAGAAAGAAGCGAGCTGAGTAGAGGAGGGCAGAGACAGAAGAAGTGATTGTCCAATGATGCTATTAGCACACATCTCGTGGAGTGAATGGAGCTAAGGAAATACTCGCTGCATCTTCTTTTCCCAGAGCAACTGAAACAAATTTTTGGATATCTTCAGATACGCTGCTATTAAAAAAAAAACTCTCTCGTTCCAGTATTCAATTATTCCTCTTCCTTTGATCCCATCTGTCTCCCGTTTCCACCAACTTCGCTACATCAATTATTTATGGTCATAATGAAACGTTTTCCAATCTCATATGCTGCTGCTCTGTAATTGAGCTCAGACCAAGCTCAAGAGCAACTACGTGAGGCCCTCTCAGGCGGCCCACACCGCCAGAGCAACAGCCAGTATTCGGTTATCTGCGGAGTTCTCCGGCCGAGAAGAATGGAATCAATCGCCGGATAAAAGTTAGGGTTCGGCTTCGCTTTCAGACGAAGCAGAAAAGCCCAAAGAAAATCGCCCCCCAAGATCTCCTGGACAGCGACTGCAACTAGCGAAACGATCCCCACATGAAAGTAGAAGTGGATAAGCCATTTTACGGTTATACCCTCGCATGCAACGAAGTTTGAGAGGACGAAGGTGAAATCCTCACTGGAGCTATGAACGGCCATTAAAGGGCACTCTTATCGAACGACTAGTGTTACATCTCATAAAATATATTTTTCGGGACTTTATTCTTATTAATTTGATAAATCTCATATTAATGTTCAAATTCTGATTTTTTTTTTTAAATACTTAAATCTCATCATTCATGTAATTTAACGAATTTAAGCATTTCTTCTTTTCTCATTTAAATTCTGAAATACATAATTTAAAATTTAACAAAATTAAAAGTTCTAGATTTTAATCTCTCAAAATTTTAGTAAAATATAAATTGGCAAGTTTTATTACCAAGGCTTCGATGTAAATAATATTTAAGTCAATGAATATAGAGATCAAATTATCAATAAAGATTGAATTTTCTTGAGAGATTTTAATTGCATTCGCCTCTCTACTTTGATTGGTTATAACCATTATATCTTTCATGTGATTCTTTTTGAATTATCAAATATGGGAATTTTATATTTTAAATTCAATAACAAAATTAAAAACTTTATTATAATATTGTTAGTTGACAGTATAAAGGTATTACTTTGATGCACTATCTTATGGATCTCATATCATGATTTCTAATTGTGTTGCTAAAAATCGGTAGAGTAAAATTTTCGCCTCTTCGGAAAATCCAAAGACACACAAGTATTTAAAGATGAACAATAAAACTGAATTTTACGTGGAAAACCTCGAGGGAAAACCAGAGCCCAAGAAAAGCTTCGCCATGTATCTGCTTCAGTACAAGATCTCGATTTCGGGATTACGAATTGAGAAAGGGACAATAAAGCAGAATGCAATATTCGACGACGATGTTGACGACAATGTTGACGCGATGATCAACAATAGTGGTGTGATGATGACCGGCACGGGTCGAACCTACGAATCGGGTAGCGGGATGGCGGCGGCCGGTGGTGGTTGACAACCGCCGAGGTGACGATTGCGCTTGGAGGATCTTTAAAGCTCTCCTCTCTCTTGGCCTCCTTCTCCTTTCTTGGCCTCCCCTCATATGAGGAATGAGGCTTTTATAGGTGGATCTCAGAATACAAAACCCGTACCACTCCACTTCATCTGGACGGCTCAAAATGATCCCCTTGATCATATGATGTATTTTGTGCATTTGAATGCTCAAATGAAGTCGGAATTGTAAGATCTTTGGCTTGTTGGAACCGGTTCGTCGAGATGCTCGATTTGACTATAAACACTTCATATTTGAGAACTATTTAGATATTTAACTGATATCCCAAAGTTTCCAAGGATATTTTAAGAGCTTGATCTCGACCAATTTCAACTTCGGGTCAGCTTGCTTTTAACATCAAGATTCGTGCTTCGACTAATAGTATTTTAAGTATCATATCACTAATATTTTTTATATGTTTCTTCTTCTTTGTGGCTAATTTTCTTTTTATGAAAAATGATGAGGGAGCTTAATCAAGTCTCATATATACTCTAATGGAGTCTTTAGGTCACCCATTCAAATTTATATCTACAACATTTTTAAATCTAAGTATATTAAATATATATATATTATATTTGAGTTTGGTATATTTTAATTTCATTTTGCGGTAGCGAAAGGTATACATCTTATTATTTTTAGTTTAGATTCTTTATTCAGAGCTGCTCTATAATATATGACCCTCTTAAGCTCTATTGTTATTTTACTTTTCTTCATTTATAATTTTTTAATTAATCGATGAATTCAAAATGCATTATATTATTTTGAAATTTTACCTTACATCATGTCAAACACCAAAAAATTTAAAACCCTTGCATTTACTTTGTTGTATTTTATTTTTTATTCCAACCAAAACCCTAAGATCATCTCAAAATTATTTGATTTATTTTTATTTAATAAAGATAATCATATATTTAATCTAATTTTTTTTAAATTCATTATTTTCAAAATTTTATCAAATATATTCATTCAAAAATTTCTCTTTAAATTCATGTTATTTAATGAATGAATTATTAAATTTTTTTCAATGTAAATAAAAAAAAATTTATCCTATTATAATTTCTATCAAGGTAGGTTTAAAATTTAATGAATTTATTTTAAAATTAGTGCAGTATAAAAAAAATTATAAAATATTACTCTAAAAAAAATTAATAAATCTACAATTTTTTAATATAAATTGTTTTTTTTTTTTGGACTTTAATATAAATTATATATTTTTTGCGGGAAAATTATATCTTATTTCTTCTCAATTAAAAAAAAAAAAAACAAAGAGTAGGATTTCAGATTCTCTGAAAAACCTGAAGTACTCAGCGTTGGCGGTATCTGATTATTCAATGATTAATTTAGACCTTTACTTTTTAAGAGGATGAGGGTATTCGGATGAGCTCTAGTTTTATAAATGAAGTGCAAAGTTTTGTACTATCTTCTGTCTAACTCCTTAAATGTAATTCAAATTTAATTATTACATTTTTTTATTGAATTAAATTTAAAATGATATATATATTTTTTAATCTAATTTGAATTTAGCTCTAACATAATCCTAAAATTAATATTTAATTCACAATTATTTATAATTTTTATCATACTAAGTCATAATTGTGCTTTAATAAAATTTCACTTACTATATATTTCATGCTAAGAATTTTAACATGTAAATTATTATTAGACTTAATTAGATTTATAAATTTTAAATAAAATGAAAATGATTTGTTATTTATTATCTAAATTACTCGCCAAATTTAAAATATTAAAAAATATTTTATTTAATATCTAGTTATTATTTATATTTTAACAATACTTATATATATATATATATATATATATATATATATATATATATATATATATAATACTTAAAATTTTTAATTAATTTATATGTTAATATCAAAATTTTTTTGGGAAAAAACCTTAATATATAATTCACATCAATATATATTACTAATATTTTAATGTGATTTAGAGACTAAAATATTATTTAAATAAATATAAAATTTAAACATAATATATGTATATCAATAATAAATGAGATTATCATTGCTAAATTTAAACAGTATTTAAATTTATTTAATTATTCAAGTTAAAATATAAACGAATGTTTTATGAAATATTAACCTATTGAAGTTTAAAAAAAAAAAAAATATTCCCAAAAAAATATTAACTTTTTTTTTTTTTGGGAGTTAATATTAATCTATTAAGTTCATCAATTCTCTTACCGTCAGGGTGCACTGACACGTTCCGCGGGTTGAAAAGCGTCATTATGGTGGCAGCGGGGCTGTCGGGTAAATAAAGCAAGAATCTGATGGTATTTGCTATTGATTAAAGAGAATAGGGCTGATGATGGTGACTGTTTGTCTAAGAGTTCGACCAGCGGTATATGTCTCGCGGTGCAATTACCGGTTAAGGCATGGAAGTACTTAGTTGCTTCGTTATTTAGAGTCCAGAAGCAATGGATGCGGGACCGCAGTAACTGGCCGGTTGTCTGAAAAGAAAAAATGAAAATTAAATTAGTAGGATATGTGTAATTAAAAACTTATATTATTAATAAGTTAGTAAATTTGAATTTTATAAGGCTTATCTTAACTAGTTTTTATCACAACCTGATATAAGATTTTTTTTAAAAAAAAACGAACACTTTATTAGATGAAAATTTGTAGTTATGCTTTTGTTTTTGTTTTTTTTTTTTTTTTGGGGAATGATTAAATTTTAAAATGTATTGCTCCAATAAAAAAATTTAAGGTATATTTAAGATTAATATTATGATACATTTATGTGCATAACATATAATTCTTATATATTTATATCTAAAATTTTAATATTATATTAAAAATATCATTATTATTCAATTTTTAAAGTGAGATATACCTTTTAATGCATTGAAAAAAATGATAAATTTGATAATATCAAATTTCAGATATTAGATGCGTAACTGTATAAAAACAGTGTACAATTTAAATCTTCCTATTTTTATTTTGTATTTACTATTAATATATTATTATTTTAAGTATTTTTATTTTTTTACTTTTAAAAATAAGTCAAATTATTTCTAAAAATATTTAAATTAATTGTTAAATATTTTATTATTTTAAAATACTATTATTAAATATATTTTATTTTAAATTAAAATATAAAAAAAATATAAAAAAACTGATCTCAAATGATATTTTAGCAAAATAATTCTATCCATTTATTGGGCTGCGATAAGAAGGGATGGATATGATCCAACTCACATTTCTTTGTAATAATCTGAATAAAAAACTTCAGCATCAGTTAAAAAAAAGTAGAAATCGACGTTAAATAGACAAGAATTCTATTTTTATGTCTGAAAGAATAATGCAATTTATGGAAAGAGGAAATTTCGTCATATTTAGTGCATGATAATGACATATTCACCCTCTTTTTAAACAACAGATGAAAAAGGAATTTTAAATTTTATAAGATAACATCGTGTGAAGTTGCATTATATAAAATAAAATCTTCATTATTCTCATAGAAGTGATATATTTGTAAATAAATATTTCATGAAGTTATTGCATATGGATGGTCAAGATAAATGCTCTCTTGAAAGGAAGATGATCAGAAGACATGGATCCGGATAGCAATAATAGTTTATTAAGATAATCTCTCTTCTAAAAGAAGAGGGATTGCATGGCATGGAGTTAGCTGATGATTTGAGGTGGTTTAGGCCATCTTTATCTTATCAAGAGAGGAAATTGAATGACTATTTGACAATATAATGTTGTTAGAATCATCATTATGTTGAGAAAATTATTTTGACTGCAAATTTATAAAATTTTAACTCTTCTTGTACTTAAAATACTTTTTTAAAAATAGGCAACAAATTTTAAATTCAATGTCACAATAATTTATCAAATATTATTTGATTTCTCATATATAATAGAAAAAATCGACCGAAGATATTTTTATCCAAATTTTATTTATAAAATAATGCAATAACTCTTTCTTATTCAACTAAAATATTTGAGTTATATTACATAATTATTCATCATTAATGCACATGCTATATATTTTTAATAATGGGTTTTTTTTCCCACGATCAAGATTATAATTGTTGACAATCATTAGCAATAACGTAATGCACTATTTGAGTTAATTTGATGAGAATTTAGAGATCTGAAAAACTTTAAGACACTATTTAACAATCATTGGCACTAACTATTGTCATCAGTTAACCATCGACGCATGATCATTTTCACTTAGGAATCATCTAATAATATTAACACACAGTATTGTCAATAATATTAATGCATGTGATCGATATCAATATTGATGCCCACTAACTTTATCTCTTACTATCACCAATGGCGCTAATGTATGTCATTGCCATTAAGATTGATACACACCATCAATACTAAAGTCAGTGCTTGATAACTTTCTCACCATTGTAATTAGTAGTATGAGCATATGATATTATTAAAAAGAATACACATTGTTGATGCCAATACTGACATTCATCAACTTTATCATCTGATATCGTTCACATCATGGACACACATCTTTATTATCGATGGCCTACAAACACCATCAAAATTAACACTAATTCTCGTCAACTTTGTGGCCCATTATTGCAAATAATAATAATGTACTTTATTACTAATAAAGTCGTTGCATATAATAGGCACTAAAGTCAACACCAGTCAACTTAGACTGCATCCATTGCCATTAATATTGGCACAAAACATGATCAATAAGGCCAATGATGTTGTTGATGCCAACATCAACTCTTGTATTAACTTTTTCACCTGCGGTTGTTAATAACATTATCACATGCAAGCATTAACATGATAGATTCCTTTCATCAATATCAACTACGATGCATGTTGTCATCAACTTAGATGTCGCCTATTATCACCACCAATATTAATGCTTGAAGTTGACACCAAGGATTATGATAAATTTCTTAGTATATGATATTTTCTCCTTTAAAGAGAGCACACAAACATATCACCAATGATCTCTCAAAAGATAACATCAATGCTTTAAGACTAAGGATCTGTTTGGGGAAAACTATAGCTTTTTTGAAAAGTTTATTGTAAAGCTATCATAGAAAATAGTTTTTCGAAAAAGCTGTTGTATGCTTACAATTATTTGTCTTCTTGACAGTCACCACATTCTAACAATTCTAGTTCTCAAAAATATTTTTTCATAACTGATATGACCCTAAAAATTCTAATAGTCGAAGCACGAATCTTGACGTAGAAAATAATCTGATCGTGAATCAAGACTAACCGAGATCAAGCATTTATTATCAATCGACTCTTAAACATGGAGTGTTTATAGTCAAATCGAGCATCTTGACGAGTCGAATCTAACAAGCCCAAGATATCATAATTTCGACATCATTTGAGCATTCAAATACACAAAATACATCATATGATCAAGGGGATCATTTTGAGTCATCCGATGAAGTGGAGTGGTACGGGTTTTGTATGTATTTATAAAGACGTCACTCCTCCAATCTATAAATAGCCTCTCATTTCTCATATGAGGGGGGCCAAGTAAAGAGAGAGGAGAGAGCTCTAAAGATCCTCCAAGCACAATCGTGCCGCCACTCGACGGTCGTCAACCACCGCCGCCGATCTCGCACACCGTCCTCCATCATGATGACTTCTACCATGATTGTTCTGATTTCTACCTGATTGTTCTCCGCCGTGATTGTTTCTGCTTCGCCGTGATTGTTCCATGCATTTCTACCGTGATTGTCTCGATTGCTGATTGTTCCGATTTCGCCAATTGTTCCCTCATTTCGCTCTGATCCCGCATAGCTTCACCATCATCTACTACTACTAGCAATCGTTACAACCTATCATATCACATTTGTTCCTTTCTCATATATAATTATGTAATCCCAGATCGGAAGATCTTGTACTCAAACGATACATAGTGGAAGCTTTTATCTAAAGTGATTTTTCCCTCTTTCGAGATTTTTCACGTAAAAATTAAATTTTCTTGTTCACTCTTTAAATTGTATCGGATTTCACTATGAAGCTAAGGAAAACTTTACTCGCCAAGAATCGGTTTTCTAGACGACAGCCATACCGTCAAAAAAAATGATTCTCATTATTTCATCTTGTATAATGACCAAGTTTCCCAACAAGATCAAAATCACTATCGAGGTGGAGCATTTTAAGCTTTTAAGAGCGCAAGCGAAAAATGAAGATTCATCAACGTTCGATTCTTCAGTTTTTGTTAGAGACTGGGGGGCAACTCTTAATCTTAGAAGATTATCCAAATCAATATTTTGATATCTAATTGATTATCGCTAGAGAAGCAAGTCAAAGAATACCAATGAAAAGACCAAGGTTAAGAAGCAACTTTGGCTACAACCACAAAATGGATTGATTTGACCTCTTCCATACAAAGTTAATGTCATCGAGCAAAAAACTCGACAACCTAGATAGTCAAAGGTCCTGGTGGACTTCCCACCTCTTCCATACAAGTTAACGCTATCGAAAATTATGACAAACAACCTAGATAGTCAAAAGGTCTGGTGGACTTCCCACGACATCTTCCATACAAGTTAACGCCATCGAAGCAAAACACTCGACAAACAACCTCGATAGTCAAAGATCATCGCGATTCAAACTCTTCCATACAGTTAACGCCATCGCAAACACTGACAAACAACCTAGATAGTCAAAAGGTCCTGGTGGACTTCCCACGCCTCTTCCACAAAGTTAACGCCATCTAACACTCGACAAACAACCTTGATGGGTCAAAATTCTCGCCAGATTCAATTTGTCCTCTTCCATACAAGTTAACGCCATCGTAACACTCGACAAACAACCTCGATGGGTCAAAAATTCTCGGGATCTACCCAACCTCTTCCATGTGTTAACGCCGTAACACTCGACAAACAACCTCGATAAGGTCAAAAAATCTCAACGGATCTAATTCGACCTCTTCCATATGTTAACGCCATCGAAGTCACACTATGACAAACAACCTTGATAGTCAAAGATCTCGCTGATCGCAACCATCATCGCCGGTATCTCGCCGACCATCGACTATGTTGCATTGTTGCTGCCACTCATCGCTACCATCGCTTGAACTACTGCCGGCATACTAATCCCGGCTACCATAATCGACGCTCTGCCACTATTCATTGGTTGCATTTCATTGCTGACTACCTCTTACCACTAACACTATCGCTGGCTACCGCAACACCGACGCTAACACTGTTGTTGATTACCGCTGGCTGACTACGCTGCCGCTTAACGTTTACTACCATTGTTGACCACCGCTGGCTAACTATAGTTGCGAACATTTATCGCTGGTTACTTGCTACACTCGCTGGTTATTATTGCTGACATTTATCGCTGGTTACTACTGATTACTATCGCTGGCTACTGGTTGCCATTATCATTATTACTGGCTACCGCTGCTGACATTGCTGGAATCGTTACTAATTATCACCGGCCATCGCTGACTGTTACTGCTGTTACCGCCGCCAGCTGCTGCCGGACCACCATTGCCGGCCGCTAACCACCGCCGCCGGCCACCGCTGCACTACTGCCGCTGGCCATCGCCACACTATCGCTGACAATCTCCGCTTACCACCACTGCCGCAGTCACCGCCGGCTAATTAATCGCTGCCGGCCACTATCCGCATCGCCGCTAACCTCGCTTCTAATTATTGCCGCTGATCGCTTCCAAACCCGGATACTGACGATAGCTTGACGCTTCAAAAACTGGACACGACGATGTATTCCGGCCTGATCCCAACCCGGACGCCGACGAGTATTACACCTTTGAGGGAAAATCATGACACGATGTATCGTTTTGATCACCACCGACCACGGTCCACGAGTACACGCCTTCCGAAAAATCAGACTACATATGTACGGCCTTGATCGCCAAACCCGCCGGTCCGACGAGTTATTGACACTCTTTCGAGGAAAAACTGGAGCTCTTATGAACACGGATCGCCTCCGGCCGGTCCGACGAGGTTAGACACCTCTTTCAAGGAAAACGTCTTGTCATGAACTACGCCTTGATCGCTTCAACCCTCGATCCGACGAGGTCACTGACACCTCTTTCGAGGGAAAATCGGAGCCTTGCCGATGAACACGGCCTGATCGCCCAACCGTCGGTCCGACGAGGTCGACACCTCTTCGAGGGAAAACCGAGTCTTGTCGATGAACTACGTCTTGATCGCTTCAAACTGGCGGTCCGACGAGGTCGCTAACACCTCTTTCGAGGAAAATCGAGCACGATGAACTCGGGTCTTGATCGCTTCAAACCCGGCCGTCCGAGGTCACACCTCTTTCGAGGGAAAACTGAGCCTTGCATGAACTATGGGTCTTGATCGCCTTCAACCCGGCCGCCCGACGAGTTCAACACCTCTTCGAGGAAACTGGAGCTCACGATGAACTACGGGCCTTGATCGCCTCTAAATGACCTTCTCTCAAGAAGAAGAGAATGTGCTTTCTCTCTTGGCCCTAAGGGATTTTTATAGACCCCTTTTAGGGGCAAAAGGGTAAAAAAGCGTCCAAAATCGCCCAAAATCATTCAAAACCGCTCAAAAAGGGTCAAAAAGGGTGAAAGCGGGCCAAAATGGATGCCCATGGCACGCACATACGCCTGAGCACCATGAAGGCCACTACGCGGGTCCGCACGCTTACTGCCCTCCACCTTTTCCAGGCGACAACTTCCACCGCTGATCAGAATATCGCTGACTACAGACCGGCCAGATATACCGCTCATGATTTCACCTCGGCTCACCTCGCGAGCCGCCATCACTCATTACACCACGCTGCAAGCCTCCTACCATTTCACGATCCTCAACCCGTTCAGCCATCGCCAAAACGCTCGCCATCCAGCCTCTTTCCACTGCTCAGCCTCGACTCCACAGGTCTCGCAAGACTTTCTTTCTTCGCTCTATGAAATCAGGCCACTAATTTTGGTACTGCTCGGTAATCCAACTAAACTCAGGTTCTAAGCGTCAGAATATCCGCATGGGTCCATAACTCAAATCTTGCACCACGCACATATACATCATGCGCCCGCACCGCTTCATGGTCATAATCTTATGCTCTGAAGATATGTTTCTCAAAATATATGGTTAAATTGCAAATTTCATTGAAGAATTTGCTATTTTCAAATATTCGATATATATTTTTGGATGATTGAGATAATATCATCCAAAATAGGCAACCGATATGACCAAAATTTCACTAGTCACGAATCTCGACGAGAAAGCAACTGCTAATCAAGACTAACCAAATCAAGCGTTATTATCAATCGACTTTAAACATGGAGTGTTTATATAAATCGAAGTGTCTTGACGAATCAACAAGCCAATATATCATAATTTTGACATTATTTGAGCATTCAAATACACACATACGATCAAGGGGATCATTTTAAATAAGTCTACGAAGTTTTGCATGTATTACAGAGACGCCATCCAATCTATAAATAGCTCATTTCATATCCAAGAGAGAGCTCTAAAGATCCTCAAAGCACAATCAAATACAGCCAACCAATATCATGGATCATTTTGAGCCGTCATGAAGTGGAGTGGTGAAGTTTTGCATGTTTTTAGACGCCACTCCTCCAATCTATAAATTCTCATTTCATATGAGGGGGCCCAAGTAAGAGAGAGGAGAGAGCTCTAAAGATCCTCCAAGCACAATCGCGCCACTGACGGTTGCCAACCACCGCCGCCAAGTTGATCCTACTGCCGTTAATCCGCCTATCATGATGACTTCTACCGCTGATTGTTATTTCTACCAAGATTGTTCCATGTGTTTCGCCGATTGCTCGCATTTCTACCATGATTGTTCCTGCGCTGATTATTCTCGTGATTTCTACCGATTGTTCTCGATTGCTGATTGTTTTCGCAGAATTGTTCCCGATTTCCATCTGATTGCTCCATACACCATCATCGCTTACTAAGAATCGCATAACCCGACCTGTCACATAGCTATGTTCTTTCTCTCATATATTATGTAATCCCAGCGAAGATCTTGTACAAATGTATACATAGTGGAAGCTTTTATCAAGCCGTGGTTTTTTCCCTATTTTCGAGGTTTTCCATGTAAAATTCCTGAGTTTTTTTGTTCACCTTTAAATACCTGTGTGTTTGATTTCATAAAGCCAAAACTTTACTCTATCAATGGTTTTCTAGACGCAATAAAACTTTTAAAAAATAATAAAAGTTAAGAATAAATGAGTCGCATTACTTTAGATACTTTCTGAAAAATAAATCAACTAAAAAGCTATCTCAAATGCAACTTAATTTTTATCATAAAAATTATTTTCTAATTGATGTCTATTATCTTGAATAAATGCATCCCCTAATTACATGAATGGATTTTTTAATCTATTCTATCTACTAATGGTATACTTTTAATTGGAGTAGGCTTTATAATTTAATATTATCCAAAATTTTCACAAAAAAATTTTGTATCTTCTATAGGTTATTCTTAACTTACTAACAAATTTATTTTATTGTTATACAAATTTTAGAATATAAAATTATAATCCTGACATTCAGTTCCATTCGAATGATTATAATAAAATGGAATGTTATTTTCATTGTAAAATAATGAAAACTTATCAAATAAAGCCTACATAGTGAGAGGAATCCTAAACCTCGATGAACGGCCTCGCGTGCCAACGGTTGGGTACTTTTAATACTTAGAGCTATAAAACACCCGGAACTCGCTACCTCTTTCGGAATTAACAAATAACACGCTTAACTTTAATTACATATAATGATTAGAATCTGCGAAATTTCTAGGCAAATCACTTTTCCATTTATTTAATGTTTTAATCTCAATCATTATCTCATCGATGTTTGTACCCGTATTAACTTTATTTTATTTTATTCTTTGGAAAAAAAAAACAGAAAAAGCTAAGGATTTATTGGAAATCAGTTTTATTTTTATTTTATATCTTTATTTTTTATTATTCTTTAAATTATATTTAGTTAGCATGTTTTTGAAATATTTTTTCAATAAATGGAAACAAGACTTCAAAATGTAAATCATTTTTATTTATTGGTTGAAGGTTTGAACTTTTAATTAAGAGATTTTAAATTTAAAATTTTATATATGAAATGTGCAAATTTGTAATTAAATTCGTTCAAGAAAAAAAAAATGAGGACTTCAAATGGTTAGGGATGGTACTACGAAGCTTATGATGAGATGAAGAATAGTGAAGTCCAATACGAGTGTAAACGAGTCGAGCCAAGCTAGAGCCATCATTGACATGAACTTGAGCTTGATTAATTAATTGAGTTTCAGCTTGAGCTTTATTATAAAGGTTTGAACCAGCTCATTTAGTATGAAAAGATAAAATAATTATAATTCAAATAATTATTATGATAAAAATAATAAAAAATTGAAGAAATTAAAAGTAAAATAATAAGAATTCATTTGATTTAAGAGAGAAATATACAATTTTTAAATTTTTTTTGAACAATTGTATGCTTAAACTAATAAATTTTTTTTAATTTAAATATATTTTATATTAATATTTATTAAATGAGCTAGTTTGTGAGTTAACGAGTCAAGTCATGATTAGCTGAGCTTAATTTATTAGCTCATCGACCTCAATTCATAAGCTATTTATTACATCGAGCTCAAGTCAGCTTAACTCAATTGCTCCTCTATAGTCCAATAATCTTTAGCTCTACTATTCTACACTGCACCTCTAATAATTCAAATATGATGATTATTTCATACCATCCCTAAAATATTGTTAAATACTTTCTAACTCTTGGAAATTTGAAAATATATCAAATAGCTTTCTCATATTAATTTGTTATCTAAATAAATAAATAAATAATAATAATAATCAAATAAGTCAAAGGTTATTTTAAGCCAACAATTATTGCCCGACATTACATGAGAATTGAATTAGATTAGATTAGATGATGTGGTACATAAAAAGCAAACTTCATTTCTTTTTTTTTCCTGTTTTTTTGCAGCTTAGGTAAAAAAGGCTTGAATATTAATCTGATTTAACTGATTGAGTGAGGTGATTATCATAAAGCTATAATATAATCTTCTTAAAAAAAATTTATAATACTAATCATAATTTCTTAAAATTTTGTTTCTAGTTTTATTATTGTTTTTTAAATAGTTGCAGTTCCCAAACTGATCCTAAGAATTTAAGAAAGTTTGATATTTAATATTTTAAAATGTAAAAATATTTCTTATTGTAAGAGTAAAAGCATCGTCTCTCCAAATAACTTCAATAGTTTTTTTTAAAGCATCCTTAGATAAGTTGAACCGTTGATGATTTTCTGATTTTCAAGAATAAAAGCCGCAGATATTTGAAGGAAAAAAAAAATTGATAGAATAAGCAGCGCAACAAAATCAAGGCTTTGACTGATAATATTATGTTATTATTATTAGGTTGCTATGTTTAACATGGATTAATTGCTGCAAAATTTACTTAATTTAATAAATTATTTTATTTTATGAACATGAAATGGATAAATATGTGCTTATAAGTCATGATATGTCACTTAAAACTCTATTAGTTGAAGCACTAATCTTGATATCGAAATCAATCTTATTCTGAGTTGAGATTAGTCGAGATAAAGTACTTAAAATATAATTAAAACTTTGGGATATCAGTGGGATCCCTAAATAGCTCATAAATATAAAGTGTTTATAGTCAATCAACGCCTTGACGTGTATCTAACAAGTCTAAGATCTCAATTTCGACTTCATTTGAGCATTCAAATAAAATCGATCGACCAAGAAATAATTTTGAGTCCGATGAAGGTTTGAATTTTGCTTGTATAAATGTCGCCACCAACTAATTTATAAATAACCCATCGTTCTTCACGGGGAGACTCGAGAAAGAGACTCGAATTTTAAAAGCATAATCGGGTCACCGGCCGACCATCGTCGGATCATTGCCGACCACCACCGACCGCCGTCGTCGGCCACCACCGCCGGTCATCACCGCCGCTAACCGCCGCCATCAATCCTAGCCGCCGTACCATCGCCAGCGCCGATCGGCTATTATCGCCACCATCCGTGCGCTTATCGCCACCATCAATACCAGCGCCGCGCATCCTCGTGGCCACTACTACCACCACCGCCGATATCACCACCGCCATCACCCGGTCGGCTGCCACCGCCAGTCATCGCTGCCGCCAACCGTCGTCATCGATCACCATCGACCATCGAGCCGAGCCGAGCAGAGGCTTGTTCGTGTTCAAGCTCGTTTTCCATTGTTGAGTTTTAGCTTGGCTCGAGCTCGATTCGAGCTTTTAGGATGATATTCAAGCTCGATTCAAGCTTGTTCATTTAACAATTGAGTATTTACAAAAGTGTTCAAGCTCATTCGATTAGTTAAATAAATATAAACGAGCGACTGAAGTCAAGTAGCTTGTTGAACGCGGTTCACAGAATAACCGCCATGCCGTGGTCACCACCACCATGTCATCGCCACAACATCATCGATCACCGGCTGGTCGCTGGCCGCCATTGCCGACCATTGTTGGTCGCCCACCGGCTATCACCTACATCGCCTGGCCGCCAGATTACCGCTGAGTCGTTGCACCACGTACCGCTATCCACCGCCACCCAACCATCTTTCGATTCGATTATCGATAACGCGGCTTTTCGACGCTAATCCAAATAAGTTTGTTACAAAACTTATTTTTTGTAAACTATCATTCTTCAACTTTGAGAAATAATAATAATTAAACAAAACGATATTGTAAATTATTTCTCATCTGATTTTTTTCTTTTTGGATTTTTCAGTAAAAATTGGATATCTCAAACTTTTGTTATAAACTTTTGTATAACGCTAAAACATCAAATTTTCTTACTCTACCGACCCGAATCTTCCTGCACCCAACAAGTCATGATATAATATTCTTTTTAGTACATAAATTCTATATATTTATATATCTAGCATCATAATTTTTTATATTTACATAAATAATATCTAAATTTTTAATATTACATTAAAATCACTATCGTTATTAATATTTTAAAATAAAATGCATCTTTTACACACAAAAAAAAAATACTATTTTTATGTATATCAAAATTTGGGTGTTAGACATGTAAATGTTTAAAATCTGTCTCTCTTTTTTTTTTATCACTTGTTATTTATAGGGATCAAAATTACAGTTGAAAATTGTTTAAGGAGAATCTGAGAGGCAGGTCAGAAATAAGTGCCCACAATTGAATTCAACGATAGTAATGAATGGGAATCTGAGAAAGAAGCTTTACATCGATCGTTGCCAAATCCGATAAGGTAGCTTTTTCAACGGCTAGTAATAACTCGTAGTAATGTAGGCGTATATGCTGGCCCTCTTACCTTCACCTTATATCTATACATAATATATAGACAATTTTCGTATAAATTTTTCATAATTTTATTATTTTTAATCGCTAGTATTTGTTGCTATTGTTTGAAGGTGAAACATTTGAAATTAGATTGAATATGTTTAAAGTTGAATTTGGTTTGAACTCAAGTTCAACTTAGGTTCGGATTCAAACTAACATTGAATTTAGGTTCAAACCTCGAATCAAATTAAATTTTCAAACATGCATTTCAATAATCTCTTTTCCAAGTCTTTCCCCAACGAGTTCTCATCAAACGCTTCCCTAGTTGTCTTTCATCGTGAACCTTTCCTCTCCTCAGCAAGCTGTTGTCCCAATCGGCATCTTGTATGGTGAGCTCCTCTCATGAAGTCATATCATTTTTTCTTGTCTTGATCTCTTAGATACTTTTTCCAACAAGCTTCCATCATGAATCTTTTGACCCTTCACATATCGCTAGGGGTGTAAACGAGTCAAGTCGAGTCGAGTTTTGACTTAATCGGGCTAAGTTTATTTAAATTCCGTTAAGCTCGAGCTCTCGAGTTTGACTCGATTAAAAGAAAGTCAAACTTGAGCTTGACTTGAATGCTCGATCTCGTTTCAAAAGCTCAATAAATTATTGAATTGATAATGTGATATATGATCATTCCAGTTCGCCATTATATAAATGAGCCGGCTCTATAAGCTACTAAGCCAAGTCAAATTAGGCTCAAATTTGAGTTTGAAAATTTTTCAAGCTTATTTATGAGCTTGAGCTCGAGCTCGTGCCTCGATAAGGTTGACTCGTGAGCTCGAGTCGGCTCGTGAACCCGCTTGACTCACTTACACTTCTACATATCACTAGTGTTTTCTTTCGCTTTTCTCTTATTCACATGTTATTGGTTTCAATACTTTGAGTATATTTCAATCAATTTTAAATACTTATTTTTTTTTTAAAAAAGTTTGAGAATATAGGAAAAAAGAGATAATTTCATTGTTAAAAAAAAAAAACTAAGATACATTTAAAAAAAAATGGAATATATTTTCAATTATGTATATTATGAGTTTTATGAAGTCAAATTACCTTATGATTTCTACTACTTTCCTGTGACGCCAAAGCAGGGAATGGATGGTGACACCCGGATTCCATCAACTTTATCAAAGCAAGTCTTTCTCAACACTCGAGCACTTTGCCTAAAAAGGATATGGACAGATAAAAAGGGAAATGTATAGAAAAAATTAATTATCTCCTATAATTATATTCAATATTTATATCAGTTTAATTGTTAATATATCAAGATTATTTTTTAGGTTACAGAGTTGGACTACGTAATTATACCCACTTACAAATCTTTAACCGCAAATTACAGAAAAAGAAATTTCACACATTTTAAATAAAACATAAATGGGACAATTGCATATCTAACATTTAAAATATTGGTATTATAAAACTTATATAGTCTTGCATTATTATTATTTTTCACATTTTTAGCTAAATAATAAAATGAACAGTAAATTTTAATTAATATCTTTGGATAATTTGATCATGGCATGCATAAAATATGAATATAATAGTTCAAATAAACAAATAAATATTAGTTCTATAAATATATAAATTTTGAGTGTTATATTTATAACTGTAAAAATATTGATTTTTGTTTATCCGGCTTTTTATTTGGACTTATATATATATATATATATATATATATATATATATATATATATATATATATATATATATATATATATATATATATATATATATATATATATATATATATATAGTTTAGGATTTAGAATTTAGAACTGATTTACATATAATTATTAATATATCAAAATTGAATAAAGAAGGTATCATGATGGCTGATTTGTAAATAAATAAATTTTGTGTTACCCCCAAAATTATCCCACAACAATAACAACAACAACAAGCCTTAATCCCACTATTTCGGCTACATAATCCTTCTCTATTGTGTCCTATTATGTGTCAAATTCTCATTTAAATCAAGTATACTAAGATCATTTTATACATCTTAATCAAGTCTTTAGGTCTACCTCTACCTTTCTTAACATAAGGCAAATCCATCTACTCTCCTAATCGGTCATCGGATGGCTAACGCTTTATGTGGCCAAACTATCTAAGGCGACTCTCACTAATCTTGTATATCCTGAGCTACCTAACTTTTCCTAATACTCATTTTGCATTCTATCTCTAAGAGTAAAGCCACTCATCCACTTAAGCATCCTCATCTATAACTTAACTTAGTCTTATGCTTTCTTTATTGGCCAACATTCTCGCACATAAGTCATTGTGGTCTTACCACCATCTTATAAAATTTTCCCTTAAGTTTAAGTGGAACTTTTCTATCACATAATAGCCGATGCATTCCTCCACTTCAACCATCCAACTTGAATTCTACTAATAACATCTCCATCTATTTCACCATCATTTTGAACAGAGCCTAAATATCCAAACGCTCACTCTTATTAATGACTTGTTCACCTAATGTCACAACACTACCACTAGAACTTCTACAACTAAAATTACACTCTATATATTCGCTTTAGATCTACTTAAACAAAACCTTTAGACTCTAGAGTTGACTTATATAATTCAAGTTTTTGGACTCCCTCTTAGTCTTGTCAACAAGAAGAATGTCAGAAAAGCATACACCAAGATACATCTTCTTGTAAATGCCTAAGAACATCTATAACTAAAGTAAAAAAGATAAGGGCTTAAAGTTGATCCTTAATGTAATCCAATTGAAATAGGAAAATATTTTGTCAATCCTCCTTGTGTTTGGACACAAGTAACAGCTCTAGTATACATATCCTTAATGACTTGAATATAACTAATATTAACTCCTTTCTGTTCTAGAACTCTCCAAAGAACATCTCTTGAAATTTTACCATAAGCTTTCTCTAAATCAATAAATATCATATGTAGATCCTCCTTACTTTCTCTATGCTCCATCAAACCCCTTAACAAATGTATAACATCCATAGTAGATCTACCTAGCATGAAACCAAACCGATTGAGAAACTTCAGATCACATCATAACCTATGCTCAATTACTCTCTCCCATAATTTTAATGTATGATACATTAACTTAATTCCTCTATAATTTGCACACTCTTGTGCATCACCTTTATTCTTAAATATAGGAACCAACAAACTCTTTCTCCACTCTTCTGACATCTTTTTAGTCTTTAAAATGACATTAAAAAAATTTGTGAGCGAATAAATTTCTTGATCTCCTAAACATTTTCACACTTCTATTGGAATATTATCCGATCTTACTGCTTTTCCACATTTCATTTTCTTTAAAGCTTCACTAACTTCGTGATTTACTAATACAACGATAAAATGAAATTCTATTTTGTTTAGGCTATTAAGGTTACTAAAATCAATCGTACTTTCAGATTCTTCATTAAAAAGTTTATCAAAATACCTCATCCACCTATTTTCAATACTCTTTTCTAAAAAAAGTATTTTATTATTTTCATCATTAATACACCTCACTTGAACTATATCTTTACTTCTCCTATCTCTTTATTATATATATATATATATATATATATATATATATATATATATATATATATATATATATATATATATATATATATATATATATATATCTTTCACCTTCTTTGCATCTAATCTATCAGTATAAATCACTAAAAGTTAAATTTTCATAATCGCTTTCTTAATCTCTATGTCACTTTATATCTTTCCCAATTCTTGAAGTTTTACATCTAAACCAAGTTTTATAATACTTTTATTTTTATCTTTTCTTGCAATTCCACCACCAACTATTTTTTATTAAAAGAAGCTTTTCCTTTTGATCCTCCAAGCACATCTTTAGCAACTTGCTTAATTTTATCTATTTTTCCCACATAATGTTAGTTTCCTCATGAACATCCCAAATTCTAATCTCTTGTATTGCTCTTAAAATATTTTTATTTGTGTTAAGTGTCCCCATCTAATTCTGAAAATAATTTATTTTTTCTCTTATAACCTTTCATCTTAAAATCTAAAACTAACAATCAATGTACTTAAATTTTCACTTGGAATGACTTTACAATCTTTACAATCTAAACGATCTATTTTTCTTATCAAAAAATAATCAATATGTGTTTTACTAGATTCATTTTTATAAGTAATAATATGTTCATCTCTTTTCTTAAATAAAGTATTAGCAACTACAAAATTATAAACCAAAAGAAAATCTAATATACCCCTTTCTTCATTAGTCACTCCAAATCCATAACCATCATGAATACTTTTAAAATCTTCTCTACTCTACCAACATATTTATTTAAATCTCCTCCAATAAATACTTTTTCTTCAAGAGGTATCTTTTATATTAATCCCTCCAATAAATACTTTTTCTTTTAGGCTTACCCCCAAAATTATCCCAAAAAAATTTTATAAATAAAACATACCTAATATTAATAATCTATTAAAATGAATAATAATAAAAATTTTGATTTAATATCTTAAATTTTAATCCAGTGAAAGAAGTTGGGGTAGTTAAGCATGACCCTCACCTCCAAAAAATTATGAATAAAAAATAAATGAATGTTTAATTAATAAATTATTTTATAATTTTTTATAATATGAAAACTTTGTCCGCATCTCATATACGGAATAAACAAAGTTTAAAAATATAAGTTTTTTAATACCTAACACGAATCAACTAATCCTATCACACGCGTGCAAACAGTTTTCTCCGTTATCTCGATCAGAAGCAAGTAAGAGAATCACTACCAAACTTAACTAAGCTCCACAGGATAATTATTATTTAATTACTTTTGTTAGCACTTAATTTTTTTAATATAATTTTAGTGTTTTGGATGCATTAATCATCTGCTATATGCTTCAGTTGTCTCTCAGAATTTGTTTTTTTTATTAGGTTATGAAGGAATCTTGCAAATAAATAATTAATTAAAGTATGTTTGTATTCTTAGTCATTGATTTTTATATTTATAATTCTATAGACAATGTGAGCAGAAGGCAGAAGAGATTAAATTTTTAATTATGAGGTGAGTTTAATTTATGCATGGTCTATGTCTTAATTAGACGTAGTTGTTCATCTATTAATTAACTTTATAATTTATAATTTTGATTAATGGAGCTGTATTAGTTGCCAATTATAGTTTATTATTTCTAATTAAAAAAATATATAAATTGCGAAACAAAGAAGAGAGATGGCCAACTTATAGTGGTTTTTTGCTGCTAATTATTTTATGTTATTTTTAAGGATTTTGCTGCATCATGTTGCAATGGGTTATAGGGTTGATTTTGGAGGTTTCGAGAATCATTTCTATGAATATTAGTTTATTTTTATCATTATTTTAATTTTAATTTTATTTTTTGGATGGATAAGTAAGGATATAACCATAAACAAGTAAATGTAAGTCTATGAACAATACGATGAAACCAATTTCAATACTATGCTTTCTTCTCACAAAAAAATAAAAATTAATTATAATACGAAATTACATAAAAAATAATATTAAATCACAAATTATACGTTATTAAGCAATATTTATGAAATAATCACGTTTACACATAAAAAAGTTATTTATAATTAAAAAAGTCAAAAGTCAAATTTTTGATGCCTAAATTATTTGGAATGTAGTGTAAAATAAATTCAGTGTAAAAGGATTACTTTACAGTTGTTTGATTGAGAATTTTATAAATTCATGACTTTGCTTTTTGTTGTTTGATTGAAAAATATAATAAAGAATACCTGCTGATATCCCGACAAATGACCAAGTCTGGCCTGAGGCCGGTGGAACGAAAATGGCATACGGGTACGGGCGCCGCCAGATTAATTTGATTGACCTACAGATTTTGAATTACCAATTGCTAATTTAAAAATCTAAAATGACCTTTCTAGATTTTAATACATTACATTACATTTGAAATTTACATTACTTATAACCAAACAACTAAAAGAAATAATGCATATCAAATACAACGACTCAAACGCAAGTAACCAAACAAATTCTTTAAAGTTATCTTAACCTAATGGTTGAGAACTTTAAATTTCAATCAAAAAGTCTTGAATTCAAATTCTTGTACATATATTATATGCATGAATTTATAATTAAAGTCACTCAAATATTCTAATATATATATATAAGAATGATAATTCTAAGAAAACTCTCTTTTATTTAAGGTACAATAGGAGAAATTGAGAAAATTTTTAAAATAAGCACATTCTTAATCTTAATTAATAATTTAGGCATCAAAATTTTTTTTTATTAAAATATTATCCGTAATGATGACCATCGACGCTGAGAGTACAAACGACGACATGTGATTTTTTTTTTTTTTTTTTTGCTTCAGAGAGAGAGAGAGAGAGAGAGAGAGTGTGTTGCATGGAGGGAAGAGAGAATATATAAATAAATAAATAAATAAATAGGTATATATATATGCATTAATAATTAAATAATTAAATAATTTTTTAATAAATAAAAAAATAAAAAAATAAAATTTTTTTTATTTGCGTGTTTTTATATGCATTAATAATTAAATAAATAAATAATTTTTAATAAATAATTAATTAAGTATATATATATATATATATATATATATATATATATATAAGAATTTTTAATACATATATATTTCACACATGATTAAAGATGAATTATTATTTATTTTTATATATTTATATTTTTTTATATTTTTTATTTAATTTATAAATCTTCATAATTTTTTAATAACTTTGATATTATAAATTAAGAAAATAATATATAAAAGTTATTAAAAATTATGAAGATTTATAAATTAAAAAAGAAAGAAATAAAAGAAATAAGTAAAATAAATAATAATTCATCTTTAATCATGTGAAATATATATGCATTAAAAATATAAAATATAAAAAATATTATATTTATGCATTAAAAATAATAATATAAAATATAAAAAATATAAAAAATATAAAATAAAATATAAAAATATAAAATAAATAATAATAATAACAAAAAATATAAAATATAAAAAATATAAAAAATATAAAATAATAAAATATAAATAATATAAAATAATATAAAAATATAATGTAATATAAAATAATATAAAATATAAAAGTATAAAAAATCTAAAATAATAATAATAACAAAAAATATAAAAAATATAAATATATAAAAAAATAAATAATAATTCATCTTTAATCACCTGAAATATATATACATTAAAAATTATTATATATATATAATCTCTCTCTCTTTTCTCTCTCTCTCTCTCACAGCTACCGAAAACAAAAAATAAAAAAAATAAAAAATCAGTGTCGGTTTGAAGGACTAGATCTGACATAGTACGTCGTCATCATTTTTCATAAAAAAAATTTTTTGATGTCTAAATTGTTAATTAAAGTTAAAAATATGTCTATTTTAAAAATTTTATCAAATTTTGTCAAATTTGACCTACCAGCAAATCCAGCTAAGCGAACTTAGCCTGAAGTAGGCTCTTGCTTAGCTCAAACTTATTATAGGCTTGATATTTGTGCACATATGTTAAAATATTAGACTCAATCTTTACTCAATGCAAAAACCTAGCCTAGCTAGAGCCAGCCTATATTTTAAATTCATTTAAGGAATTAAAAGAAATGGGAAAGCATGACAGCAGCATGCGGTAATCCCAAAATAAAATTTAATTAGGTAAAGATATTCCAATTAAATTTTAATAAAAAAAAGATATTATTAATTATTTTTTTAAATAAAAATAATATATGAGTTATAAAATAATTTATATTACATTTATCTTAGAATAAATTAAATGGAATTAAAATATATTATGATAAAAATTTTGATTATAATAAACAATGAAGATGCTGTAATGCGGGCAAAAATAAAAAGAGCCTTGATGAACCTATGAAGAAGTCTTCAACATAAATCAATAATTATGAGTATATATTACAACAACAGAGCTCAGATGTTCTGTATAAAGCAGTACAACATACTAACATTACAAAGAAACAAACATAGCACAAATGTTACAGCCCAAACCTATATTCTCCAGCCAAGCAATCACATTTTTAAACCCCAAAAAAACAATCAATTTACTCTCACTTCAAACACCCTAACACAGTTATCTCCTCCACAAGAAGCAAGCTGCATGGTTTTTGAATCCCCCATATCATCAGACCTCCAAGCCAAACGGTGCACCGTCGACACGTGCGATAGGTAAGGATCGAATCGCACCGCCGCAGAAGCATTAAGTGGCAGCGATGGATTGACCCCACCGGAAACATTCCAGAGTTCAATCAGGCCATAGTCCATGCCGACGGCAAGGATTCCGGTGTTCGAGGATCGATCACGACCAAGCCAAGATAAGGCTGTAACACTGTCCTTGAAGATTGGCAAGGTTGTAAGCTGCTTTACAGAAGAGGTAGAGCTATCGATAGCCCAGATCTTGACTTGACTTGTCCGATTTGCAAATTGGTGGCAGAAGGGGTTCCATGAGCAAGTCCATATTATTCTTTTGTGTGCCTCTTGTTTTGTGATCAGTCGATGGTTTACTTTATCTCCTAGAATAAAAAAAAAATTTCTTCTCATGAGAAGTAGTAGTAAATTGAAAAAAAAAAGAGAGCAAATTATTAATATGTGATTGATCACTTCATATATTGCAAATTGTGCTCTTATTCGGTTACTAAAACTTACGATTGTTTAGATTAGAGATGACAAGTTAATTAGATTCTCATGATAGTCATGGTTTTATTATGGGGCTATAAAATATAAAAGTCTAATAAATTTGCAATCAAAGAAAAGGAAGGTACCAGGAATATACTTGTGATTGTATTTAGTATGAACCAACTATCCAAAATAAGAAATGTAATCTGCTTGCATAGTAGATTAAAATTTTAGATGGAATTATATTGCCACAAAATTGATTTGTGAAAGTTATACAAAATCTTGAGGGCCATTTGGGATCACTTTTGTATTTTTATTTTATTTTATTTATGTTTTGATTCAAAATAAAATATGTTTGATGATAATATTTAATTTTAAAAACACTCAAATCACTTAAATATTGTTTAAAATGTTTTTAAGAATAAGAATACTTACAAAAATAGCACAAAATTCATGCATTTAGATATATAACATCTAAAGCTTAATATTTACAAATATAACATTTTTTTTATGTATGATAATGTACATTTCAATGTAAAAAGTTAATGATGATAGAATTTTTTATGTAATGTTAAAGATTTAGTTATTAGATACATAAATATATAAGAATTGTGTGCTATGAAGGTAAAAGATCCTTTAAAATAATATTATTTACTTTTAAAAATAAAAAATAAAATAATTAAAATATATACTACACAAACATATTTTAAAAAAAATAAAATAAAATTGATCTCAAATGATGTGAAATATCTTTTTCTGGTTTGGAAAGTTAGAGATTCGATCTGAAAGATCTAGTTTTTCTTTGTGCATCATTGTCAAAATAATTCAATCATGCTCTCTCTTTAAAAGCCATAATTAGCAAATACTGCAGATGGACAAACCAAGCAATGTGGTTTGATCCGATACCTACAAGCTGTAAGGTAACTATGGAATAGATGAAGGCAAGCCATTTCTTCCACTAATGAAGGAAATGAAAATATACCGATTTCTCGATCAAAGATGGAGAACTGGCGATCCTCAAAGCCCAAGAGGAAAGAATCATCATGAGAAAATTCAATTTTGTTATGAGGCGCAAACGCCTTCCATGATGCAACTTCCCACGCCATATTTAGCTCAAGCTACTGAGGGAGGGAAGAATTGAAACTAGTAATAGAAGGTAAAAGTTTCAGGAGATTCAAAACCTCAGTTGGCATAATAATGAAAATTAAATATTGAACCTTTTATTTTAAAATATACATGTGGACATCAAGTATTCACAGCAATTTATAAGAAAGAGGTTCATACCATTTTATGTTCAACCCCGGTTTACAAGAGCTTCATTATGCTTACAACAAGCTTTTATCCCATGGGGGTTAGATGAATCTTTTTCTCCATTATGTTTTAATAAATGTCAAATTCTCATTTAATTCTAATAAAATAAGATCATTTTTATACTATATAACTAAGTCTTTTTAGGTCTACCTCTACCTTTCTTAAAATCAGCCGAATCTAATATATTTACTCTCCTAACTAGATCATCAAATGACCGACGTTTTATGACCAAACCATCTAAGGTAACTCTCCCTAATCTTATTTGCCACTAGAGTACTCCAAATCTTTTCGTGTATATATTTGTTTTGCCTTTTATCTCTAAGTGTAAAGCCACTCATCCACCTGAGCATCCTCTTTCTCTGCAACACTTAATTTTATGCTTAGATTTTGAAAAATTTTAGCAAGATATCTTCATGGTGATAGTTTAATGCAAAGTTAGCATACAATGGAATAAAAAAATAGGAGAACAAGTTGAACCCTTTAGGGCCTTGAGTTAATACCAGATAAATACTTGAATCACTAGTAAAGGTGGTCTACTTTTGTCACCTGAAGGTTATGGATGTAAGTATCAGAAAAGGAAGGGTTTTAAGGTAGTTCCCTTTGCAAAAGAACAATAAATTACGTAATATGCGACTTGATACAACAATTACTTTCTAAGTTCATAACCATTTTGGGAATCATCCAGCAACGGGCAGGCATCAATCTCATCTTTACCAAGTTTTAGAATCACATGGAGCTATATTTATGGTGAAGAGATCACACAGAGCAAACAACTTGAAACATCTATCACAGACAATTTCCCAGGAGCAAGTTTCCAAGAACTGTAACATGAAAATAAGCATAAGAATTTCCATAAGGGGGAAAACACGAGATATGAACTATAGCTTAATTTGTATTCAATTTTATCCAAAGCAGTGGATGTAAATGCTCCATTAAAAAATTGCCACACAAAAGTACTTCATCAAATTTAAGTTCTTATAAATGCATTAGAGCTACCATTTTTCATAGAGTCTGCAATCATTGTATGCTGAGAAAGCTAAAAATTTTCTATGGCGTACTAAATTTTTAAACTTCCTGGTTTATAAAGAGTTTCCTTTCCTAATCAAAGATAGAGATAAAAATGCCCGTATTTGAGCTTTATAATGTCAAACTTAAACTAGTAAAAAGGGTTTCATTTCTCAATTTAAAGCAAAAAACTAATCACCCGACATGAACGTAGGATGCATCCAAACAAAGTAGAAGCAGGGAATTAGGGCACAATAAGGCACGTGAGCCTATTGTTGCACGTCTCTCCCCCGCTATCAAGATTAAAGCACATGGTGGTCATAATGCTTCTCGACCTCTCTCCTCAATCAAGAAGATTCCCACCACTTGCTTCTTTCTCTGCAGAAAGCTTAACTTAGTGCCTCCACAGCTCTACCTGATGACAGGAGACCAAGGATCCCTTCGAAGATCTCGAACATCTGGTCCACCATCTGCATCTTTTTCATTTTATCTCTTTTTTTTTGTTTGCTAGTTTCTTTAAATGAACAAATAATTAGATTTTACATATCAAGAGTTTAACTCTGAAAGAATTGATATAATTGGAATTCATGAAGTATTTATATTTGACTAGATCTAAATAAATTTTATGAAGTTTCTTACTTTGAATCCTTTGTCTAACTATAACTCCTAAGACGTGTAAAAATCATTGAACATTAAGGATTGCAATAAGCATTCTAGTTTTCTTTAGCTCTTGTGTGTGTTGGTTGGAACTTGGAAGCATATAATTCAAGCGGCATCTCTAGTGTTAATGACTACTCTTGGGGGATGTTTCCTTCTACTAGTACAAGACACTCTTCTTTTTAGGGGTGTAAACGAGCCGAGTGAAACCTTTGTTCGTGTTTGACTCAAATTGTTCGAAATGACTCGTATAGACTAGAAAAGAATCGAAAAGCAATAATCACAAAAATTTGTAAGAGGGAGTATTTAAACCTAAACCAATCTTTTGCATGACAAAAGCTCCGATCATTAAGTCATGATTACAGGTATGATATATATATATATATATATATATATATATATGTGTATAATATAATATAATATAATATAATTTTTTATTTCGAGTTAAATCAGCGACATAATCGAGCGAAGATTGTTCTTGTTATTTCCGAAACATGAGCAACATATACACTCATAATATTTGTGTGAAATTTCAGATCTTGATGATTACAAAGTTAGAGTTTTGAATGAATGATGTGTTTACTATTTGTAAGTTAAAAGTAGCTGATATTTACTAAAGTTAATAATTGGTAAACTACATATTGTGATTTCTTTTATATGCTGTCCTTGTGGTATCTCATCCTACTTGCTTTAATAAATCTAAAATCTTAGTAGGCTTACATCATCTCTCCCGAGCAGACCAAAGGTCTTTGTTTCAAAACTTGGAAAATGCTTATATTCTATAATCCAATGATCCTAATCAGGACTCCAATTCAAGACTAACTCAACATCCCTAGTTAAATATGAAATTCACTGTTCAATCCACTTAAAGGCAGTAAATACTAATCTAATTCCTAGCATTTAATATGTAGGCAGGACAATTCAAGTGCCTCTATTAAAATATGAATCTTTAGAAAATTCCATCCATGCTCTATTTGTCATGCATACTTGATTAGCATCCCTAATGTATTAAAAAGCCCATCAAGCCTTGGTGAAATTATAAAAGCACCATCATGATGAAGATCATTTGATTTTACTTGACCTGTAAGGGATTTCCATTGGAACCATAGCTCAGCAGTTCATCATAAGATGGCATAGAAACCAACAACATGCAAGTGAGAATAGAATAGCCTTTGAAAGTATGAAGCTTTTCAAATATGCATCATACTTAATGAAGCACGTAGTTTACCTTGCATGATGAAGCAACAAGCTTCCCCTCATGATCACAGCACAGTGAAAATAGCTCATTCCCATGGCCATAAAGTTTGTGAGATTCAGGCCATAGTGTGTGCCAGGCTAGTTGTTCTTCAACTGGAGGCTGATTCAAGACAACTGGCACAGCATCTAGAATTGTTTCCAATGAATCTGGGACGTCCTCCTTCATCTTATTGGAGGCCACATTTACAGCTGGATTGAATGATCTTTACAATAAGTATAAGCCTAATTAATCACAGGGCATAAGCACATGAAAAATATACACTTGAAATAAAAGTTTATAAATGCAAAAAAAAAATCCAAGAGAAAATATTTTATCATGCTTTTGTGCGTGCATACACACATAAAAATATATAGCAAAAAAGCACCACTCAATGGCTGGAAATGACTCGAGAATGCAAGCAAGTTTGCATCAATTCAAGTTTAAAGTACATGTGAATCTAAATTGAGTGAGTGAACATGAGCGAAAACTCTACTTTGTCCTCGCCATTGGATTTTGACAAAAAAGTCTCCACAACAAGAATCAAAACCATAGAGCTTGATCAACAATGAAATTTTTTTTAAAGGCTTCAAGATAATAAAAAAGATGTCAATAAGCTTGGTTGAAAAAGCAATAACAACAACAAGTCTTTATCCCACTACACAGGATCGGCTACATTAATCTTTGTTCTCCATTATATTCTATTAAGTGTCAAATTCTCATTTAATTGTAATGAAATAAGATCATTTTTTATACTACCTAGTCAAAACTTCCTAGGTTTATATCTACCTTTCTTAACATGGGTCAAATCTAACATATTTACTATTCTAATCAAGTCATCAAATGGCTGATATTTTATGTAGCCAAATCATCTAAAACAACTCTCTCTCAAATCTTACCTACCTCTAGAGCTACTCTAACCTTTTTCACGTATATATATATTTTACATTTTGTCTCTAAGCGTAAAGCCAATAATCCACCTGAGCATCCTCATCTCTGGAACACTTAATTTTATGTTACTCTTCCATTGGCCAACATTTTGCTCGATAAATCATTACAGGTCTTACCATCATCTTATAAAATTTTCCTTTAAGTCTAAGTGTTGACCATATATAAAATTCATTATATTTATGCTTCTTAGGATATAAAAATTAAGAAATTTGTTATCTCACAATCTGAATCATTTCTTGATGAATATTTTGACAAAGACTAATTGAAAACCAAACTACAATGGTTTTCAATAATTTTTGTCATCATATACTCATTACATGGGGATAAACGACCTTGATTTATCATTTGGAAGCTTGGAGACTTAGGTACATCAGAAAATAATGATTGAGAGTAAAAAAAACAGTTTTCAGTTGTAGACTACAGTCTAACTAAAAAATTGGATGTCTAATCAAATGAAAACATATAGGAAAGTAATATTGCTAGTTTATTTTGATAAAAATTTCTAATTTATTATTGAGGTGCAAGTGGGAATTCATGGTTGAGATTAATTTTCAAAGGTTTTGCAAGCTTACCAAGTGAATATATAGGCTTCTGTGAAAGCCCAAGAGCAGACATATTTGCACCCAGAATTTGTACATCTTGCAGATCCTCAAAACTAAAGTTTTGAAGAACAGCATGGTTAAGGGTCTTCAAAAATGATAGAGGAGCTTCAAATACTCTTGCAACTTTTTCTTCGGCTCCACTAACAAATTTGTGGTTTCCTGTCCCCTTTATAATGGCCACACAATTGATGTCATGTCCGTGAACTTGTGGCCGTGCTATTTCATGCCAAGAAGCCTTAGCCCCAAGGCATACTTCATCTCTCCATGGTGAAAAGATTCTAGTTGTCTGCAGCCATAGTTAACAACATAGTTAACTAAAATCTTAAAAACAATAAATAAGCAAAAAAAACCAATAAAATCAATTACCACAATCAACAAAACATGAAACATAGAAATAATAAATCTCATGAAAGGATTGGTGAAAAATTTTCAAGGTAAGATGTGCTATAACTAGATTCGGATGTTTATTTTATGTTTTAAGAGAAGAAACCTCCTACTTGATTGTTTTACAACATATACAGATTCAATATTATAATTACCGTAAGTTTGAGTTTGTGAGAAAAACAAAATTATGCATTAACAATAAAGAAATATCAAATTAAATGATTTTAAATTTTAAATGACAATTTACAACAAAAATATGCATAAAATATTTTAACTTATCCTATGTGATGCAATCAGATACATCAAAAGAGAGAGGTGATACTCCGTAGAAATTTTCTATGGTTGGTGAGCAATGAGATGGAAGAAAATCAAAGGATGGATCAGAAAGAGAATTATCGTAAAAGAGAGATCCCCTTTGACTCAATATATTAGAAGGAATATCATATAAACCAAGAAAAATCACATGTATGAACCAAAAATTGCAGGCATAACGCTGTTTTTTTTTTTTTTAAAATGTGTCATATGCTGCTGTTGCCAACATTAATGAAGGACTTTACAAGGGATGATAATAATTTAGTTTGTGGTCAAGAATATTTTTCTTTCAAGAATAAAGTTCATGTTTCTACCATTGTTGCTTCTTATCGCAAAACTTAACGAACTCATACAAATTTTGTCACTGCAAGAAAGAAAACAATGACGTAAGCAGAACATTAAATGCAGATAATTTGTCTTTGCAGCTTTAACAGATCTGGAGGGAAGATAACAGTGACAATTGGATATAAGAAAGTGAAAGCAATAAAAGGAAGACGATAAAATATTTGCAGCACATCAATAAGAAAACTAACCTGGTCATTACTAACTGATAGTACATATTCACCAGATTTGGACCAGGCAATATCGCACACAGAGGCAAAATGTCCAGAAGGAACTTTATGCGGCTTCCAATTTTCACAATCTAAACCAACATTTTTCCACAAATGAAATGATCCACCATATCCATGAGCAAGAATTGATTCACCATCTGGTGCCCAGTGCCCACCATAAAACCCCAATGCAGAGTGACTCAATTCACCAACAGTCACCATGTTTACCCAAATACCAGTGAGTTTTTCAGGTTTCCATATCATCATTGTCTTGTCCATAGATGCAGACAAGATACTCAAAGGTTGGTAGCACTCAACCCCATTTGTAGTTTTAAATAAAGGAGGATGCCACATAACTGAATATACCCAGTCTTCGTGTCCCACAAGAAGTGATTCTAGTGACACTTGATAGCACATATTCCCTGCCATAAATAGAGGTCCTTCAATAAAGGATGTCAAATCTATATCTTCCTTGCGATATGGTACATCAGGCGAAGAACCACGTAAGGACAACTTCCATATTCGTATTGTTTTGTCCTGAGATGAACTCACAAGCAAAATGCTCTTCTTCTCACCATCCAAACAAATTGGTAAAGAAAAATCTAAACTTCTAATCCAGTCAACGTGGGCTTTCAGCTCACAAACATGCACAAACTGTATACAGGAATTCAATATTAGTCAAGGGAGTGACACTGTAAAGATTACTAAGACAAGAATGACAATTCACTGGCCTTTCCCTTATGACCACCACAATAAAGATGGATCTTGTTGTCTAAGCCCCCAGTTGCTAAAACTATATTTTCTTTATCATCTGGCAGTTCTGTTAAGGACAATGCAACCACTGGTTTTGAACCCGCTGAGAGGGCTTGCAGGCATGAAATTTTGCATTCATCTGTTATAAAACAAAAAATATTTAACACAATATAGCTACAGGTAAAATAGAGAGAATTATAACCTGCAATCACTAAAACTTTGTTTTAAAGCATTACAAGATTCTAAGGGAAGTTTATGATCAATATGAACATTATCATCACCATCATCTTAATGCATTATCTCAACTATATGGGGTCAGGTTTATGATAATTTTGTTGAAATATTAACTTTGATTCATGTAATATCTTTCCATGCAACTTCTAGCCACATAATATTCAGTCCGTCCTCTAGCTTCCTGATACCCATTAATTGTGGTTGGCTTTAGGATCCTATTAAGTTCACCTTAAGTTCATATAAAATTATTGCCGCATCTTCTACGTTTCAATGTACATGCCCAAATGACTAACTCCATATTCCAGCTGTTAAACTAAATTTTCTGCATCATCTGGAATTTTTTTGTCAAAGAAACGCAACTAATAGTTTTGAACCAAAGGAGGGAAGGATTCCAATCATGAAATTTTACAAGAACTACCACCAAGAAAGTGGTAATCAATGAGTACATTAATGCTTGATGAGTGCATGTTTAGCCTTTAGATATGACATGTGATGCATATTTATGCTCAATATGATCCGCAACATCAGCCTCTTCCCAATAGTTTGGGGTCAATTCTCTGATTCCATTCATTTTTATAGCGTGTAAGTGTTAACTCTAGTTTATATAAATCTTTTGGCATAAAATCTAGACATGTTATATTTGATTCATCATTTTTCTATATATTACCTTCATTTTGTTTCCATATTGATGCATCTCCTAAATCAATTACAAGATGCCTACATGTGAAGTCATTACAAGTGACTTGAAATGCAAGTACATGAATCATGCTCCATCATCATCATCATGAGGGTGGGCAAATATCACCCTCAAATTATTTTTTTTCTCTTTAAAAAATCTTTTTTAACCTTTTGCTCACCCTCAATTTACAATTTATACAATCAACCCCTCTCCATAAAAATCAATTTAACTTATTACTTTCCAATGACTACATAATTAATTAAAATAAAAATCCATAAATTTAATAATCTTGCTCACATATATATATTTTTTATAAATTTAGTGATATTGTTTTATTAATTACTTATATTTTTTTTTCAAAATATTAAATTTAAGTATTATTTATTTATCTAATTATTATATTATTTAAATATTTAAAATTTTGCCCACCCTGAAATAATGAGCTAGTTCCGCCCATGACCATCATCATCATCATCATCATCATTTAGATTTATCCCACCTATTAGCTTTAAAAATATTATTCTCAATTTTTTTATTGAGTGCTAAAAGTGTTTATTTTAGTTCATGCAAGCCTTTCTGCACAATTATCCTAAACTCGGTTCGTCTCTTTTCCTTCACATTTATATTACCTTAATCCTTTCTATATATTTAATTGATATCTTTTTGGGGGATTTACATACATACCACACAATTCTTATGCATTTACATATTTCACACCCAAACTTTAATTTTTACTTAAATAGTACTTAAATCTTTATTATTACATCAAAAATACCACCCTTGTTATTTTTTCTAAGTGAAATGCCTTTTTATGCATAGGAAAAGTGCTATTTTTGTAAAAATTAAAGTTTGGGTGTGAAATATGTAAATGTATAAGAATTGCGTGGTATGTATGTAAATTTTTCTATCTTTTTTCCTTAGATATTAAATTCCAACCCACTAAAGCTGTCAAGTGGCGAGTCTGACCCATTGGCACTCAAGCACAAACTTTAAATGCCCTAATAGGCTAATCATAATGGTTATAACAATAATGACCCAAACATATAGACTCAACGCTTGCCCATAAGCCCACATGAAACTTAAAAGCCTAGCCACAACCCCTGACATGGAATAACTCAAAAAATAAACTAAAAATATTACTGGAAGTATGATTTGAACCTATAACTTCCCATAAACAAAATAAAATGCTTGCCTAATCTTTTACATAAAGTTTGTATCATTATTAATTTTATCCTAACTATTAAGGGTTGACTTCAAAAATTCTCAATTTTTATTCTTTCCTGCTAAGTATAGCTTGAGATGTCAAGCTTACTCTTACTTTGAACTACGTCTAACCATGTTATCCTAAGCATACCACTTATCATTTCTAATATTTTAATGCACATTTTATCAATTCATATAATACTATAATAGGTTTATTTTCAACTCCTTTATGTACATGTCCAACACATGTAAATCTATATTCTTATATGCAATAGTTGCACTCTTATCATTTCTTTAATATAATCATTCATTAATTTTGAGAAGAAATGAATTATTTTTTATTTTTTTGATAAAGTCCACATACACTTGAAACTAATTGCATACGAATTTTGAGCTTGAAGCTCAATATGTTCAAGTGGATTTTCAATCGTCAAAAAAATCGAATGTGTTTATATATTAGTTTTAATTGGAGAGTTATATTATATTTGAAATAGGACTGAACAAGCTTTAATGGCACAAATCCAAGCTAGCCAAAGTCCAAGATAGACTTCAATTTTTTAGATAACATAAATGGATTTAGAGTAACTATAACGTCAAAATGAGTTCACCTATTGAGGAGGAGATGCATGGCCCAAATAAGGGGTGAAGAAATGCGCCCAAAAGATGGAGAAGCAAGCCTTTGGCCTGTGATACTTCCAAATTAAGGGAAGATAATAGAATGATAGTCGATCAATCCGAAGAGAGAAAATAGGTGGTGGGTGAGGAGGGAAGTGTAAAGAGAGAGACCAAATGTCTCCAAAGATGAATGCATACAAACATAAGGGATTTATGTGATTCAATATTGTAACATACATCAATGATATAGTGAGGGCAAAAAATCCACCATGCAAAAGAAAATGAGTACATAATACAAGAAAAATTCTCTTCATCTTACAGGGTATAGCCTAAGGGTGAAGGATGAAAGGGAGGAGGAGATTGTTGCACATGATTTCAATATCAATAGTGGCCTAATCCATTAATAGGTCCAAGGCAATAAATATTTATTTATTTATACAAAAAATGAAAGAATCCCATTGGCTCTCCTAAAAAATCACTATAACCACTAAAAGGGATGTCATAGAACTTTTTTTTTTTCTTTGGTTTTGGATGATTAGGTACAAAGGACTTGAGTCATCTCCTTATGAGCACCGGAAAGATCATGCTTTGGCAAAGCTCAAAAGTGTGCAATGATGTTTCAAGTTGATGATCTGAACAACCCAAAAATGAGAGAGAACTACCACAGATGAGAAGGATTTGGAGAGAGAGATTGAGCTAGCAACAAAGGGCACCAAGTAGGTGTCAATAGATGGAGGTATCAAAAAATAATGATGAGAAAGATGTCAGTTTGGTATGAGTGGGATGCCCATCTTTGAGCCTTCAACCTTAAGCTAATGGGAATGAGGTGTCAACCTTAAGACGACATGAGACAGGGAGTCTCACAGGTAGAGGATACTATCCATCAGTGGAAGAATCGATGGGTGTTGAGTCCTTCGATAAGATATGGAGAACTAAGAAAATTTTGGAGGAATATTAGATGATGCCAACAAGGGCATCACTAAGGGAGTAGCTAACAATAGAGCCAATGAGAGTAAAGATGCCGATCAAGAGCCAATTATGGCGATTGGAAGCAGGTTGGTGGGGTGTCACAACAAAATCACTATGAACCAACAACTACTAGACATGAGCCCCCAAGAGTAGACTATTACTTGTTGACCTCCATATATGTGTCGTAAGTCAAGTCAAACTCACAAGAATGACGAACTCAACATAAATCGAGCCGAAATGCCTCGGTGAAAAAATCATTGAAAGACTCGACGGACGAACTCCGTCATCGCGTTCAAAACGTCGAAGTTGATCAGAATATGTAACTTGCATAATTCGACGGTCTACCGATCAAGAATGGAAGTCGTCGACACATATCGAGGTGAAGCACGATGCCAAATGGCCTCGCATAAATTGATTGTCGTTAGTTAAACGCCGAAACCTATTTAATAAGACCGTCAGCTCAATTGGAAAAGTCTAGAAGCGCGAAGCCATTTTGAACCAAATTTGACTGCATTGAGAAGACGTTCGAATCGTGAGTAACTAAAAATACAACATGTCGATATGGAAAATAAAAAATAAAAAAAAAATATATATCTCCTAAACCTAACTTCTTCCCAAACCCTCCGACCCTTTTTCCCTCTCTAAGCTCTCTCTCTCTCTCTCTCTCTCTCCAACGCATAGTGCTGTTTCTCTAAACAATCCACAAGATAGAATCCATGTTCATCGTGCCACGGTTCGACAAGAAATTTCGCGAAACAACCCGACCAGAGTAAACACCGTTTCACTATTTCATACTATTCACATTGCATCCTGGCGCCACTCACCCTCGCCATGGATCCCAGAGCTCCCCTACGTGCCGCCTGCCTGTGTTGATCATAGTACGCCTTTCTTAATGGAAAATCATATTTGTTTGTTGATGTATAAGTACCCGCATGCCTTTTTTGGCGGGGAAATCTGCTTGCCAGCATATGATCTGCATACGCCTTTCTTGGCGTGGAAAAATTTATTTCAGGTAAGAGACATGCCTTTGGCATGATGGAAGATGATTCGGGTGGTTTATACCACCCATATATGTCTTTGCGGTGGTCCATCATAACCCAAATTACTCATACGACGGACCTTGAATGTAAATTTCACACTGACAGTGGGACCTATATAGCTTGATAATGAACTATGCCGCAATATAAAATTATTATTTGAACTAACATTGCAGGTGTATAAGTCCGTAGCCTTTCATGGTGGCGGAAAATCTTTCACATGTATTTAGAGCCATATTTCTCTTTAACATAGAAGGCGATTCGCGTGGTTTATACCACCCAGACGCCTTTCTTGTGTGAGGCCCAACATACCGGTAGCTCTATACCTGAGATCGCCAAATGCCAAACTTTAAACTGATATAAATTAAAAAAATCAACTAAAAAACTAAAATTGATATTTTAAACTAACATTATAAGTGTGTAAGTATCCATACATACTTTTCTTAGCGTAATAAATATGCTTCATAAGTCCGTGAGACTACATGTCTTTCTACATGACGACGATTCAAGGGTTGTTACACCACCCATACATGCCTTTCTTGGCATGGTGAGCCCCATTTATGTGGAGACGGCTGGATCGCCAAATGTCAAAAAATTTTATCTAAAATTTATACAAATAAATTCAATTAAAACAACTAATATTATACAAATACCTTAAGTTTAAATTAATGTTGAATCAAATACACCGCAGCCTCGACACTAATTTTAAACTTAAGGGATCTTTACGCCGATTCTAAGTCTTAGGACCGTCGTTAACAAAACCTAAAAATCTAATGATGTTATTATAATATCTTCAACCCAATAAAACATCGAGCTAATGTCATATGACTAGATCGATCCTCTATTATTAAATTAATGATAAGATCTAAAAATAACAAAACAATAAACCACCATGATGGTATAAAATTAAAATCGAGGGGGATACATCAAAAAAATATGATTACAATTTCAAAACAAATTAACTTGAAATATCAATCTAAATGCAATTTAAAATATCAAGCTATAAATGTCTAAGTGAAATTCAATATTAAAAACTTAAAGCTAAAAAAATTTAACTCTTCACATTTGTTTTGAGGATAAATTAAAAAACTCACAAAGGAGCAAAGTCAAATCAAGTACACAACTATGTTTACTCAAACAATCTCATGCAAGCGGCCCCGTGTCCTGATCAACGTTGGCCAAGATTCCATATGATACGCATTTACTAGTCCTCTAACCGTCGCCAAATGACCCACTATATCACGGTCAGATTGTAGCGTATGCCCCCAATGACTCGCCTTTGAGTTGTGAACCATGGGTATACTTGATAGGGCAAAAAACCTCTGTAAGGAAACTTAAGTTATCTCTAGACAAACACCACCGTTAAGGATTTCTGGACGACGCAACCCATATGCCGACAAAGGATCCTTACAAGTCAGTCGACACTCCTCGACTAGACCAGTGACCGCGACTGATGACAAATCATAGATCTAGATCGGGCATCATCCCAACCATCCCTTTTAAATTAAATATAATTAATTTCATCTAAATTTTAAAACTCATGCTATCATGCTATGCACTAAGCGACTAATACTAGCCTTAATCGAAAGTTCTCTCTCAACATTGAGAGGGTAATTAACTATGTGCTATAGGAAACCTGGAACCAGATCTAAAGTCCTCACAAAATGAGAGCGAAATCTCTGGGTAGTGTCTTATTTACTATTCCATCTGCCTTCTGAAAATTTTACCAACACTTTTAATCATGCTCTCTTAATCAAGAGGTCGGTGGTGAATTTACAGATTTCTGGACTGGGATATGTTTCTTTTTCATCTTTGACTAGTCAAATTAAAAGCTAATAAGAATGAGTATAAGAAAATGAAAATTTAAAATTATTTATAAAGTTAAATTGATTGAAACTCAAAATTATTTTTATAATGAATATAATTGTTTTGAAAATCTTTTTTTATTCATAACTTGTTTTCATATTTTATCATTTTTGTTATATATCTCATTATGAAAGTGGGATGATATATCAATTCGATTACTAATCCCCATCTTTCATTTCATGATGGATCAAGAACACACCCTTCACTGTCACGAGCCAACATCCGGCTAATGCTATTATCAACAGGGACGTTACTACAATTTGGTAGCTTGATTTCGATGATCGCTTTCAATTGTTGGGCCATGCGACAATCATGCTCAATTTACATCAACCCGCGGCAAAGCCAAATCTACCAAAGCTCTATCGCTATCTTGAGGTCCTCAAAGAGAGCCTCAGATTTGAAAGGTTGGGACACAAGCTCCGCCATGAAGAATGATGACCGGGCAAACAATTTCAGTACATCCAACGCCATTCTCGACCTTGCCCTTTGCAAGGCCAACATGATGAAGCTTCCTCATGGGAAAGCGACTAAAAAGACAGGAGAAGGAATGCTAAATTGCGAGCCTATCAGCTCTCACCTGGCCCCAATGTTACACAACCAGTTGTGGAACCAAAAGCGAGTATTCCCACTCACAACAAATTTGAAAATCTCAAGTGGGTGAAAAGGAACAACTCTACTAATGATAAGAAGCAATCATTCTAGGAGCAACGATATCAAGCTCCAACCCACAAAGGAGGCATCCTGAGACTCTATACTCTAGAGTGCACAAGAAAAAAAAAAATAAAGGTCTTATGAAGAAGAGATATCACATAAGTCTACATCGGACCATCGCGTTAACCGAACCACTATACTGCGGAATCCGAAAGATCTCAAGAAGGGAAAACAAGCACGAGGCCGAAGCCTAGAAGGAAAAGGCGTGACATCCGGTTTGCATATGAAATCCAATGATGGCCGTGGGAATGGGTTCCTAAAAATAATGTTATAATTAATGAGGCTCGTGGTGGGACACCTGGAGAATCCTCCGGAATCCCATCACCAATCTAAGATCTTCTCTTGATTTTGATCGTAGCCTCGATCGAGGAGACGTCTCCACACTCGAGCAAATCGATGGAGGCGTCGATCAGAGATAAGGCTGCAAGAAGAAGAACAAGAAGAAGAAGAAGAAGAAGACACCATGGGGGTAGAAGTGGTGTATATGGTACAACAAGTTGGAGAATCATCTAATGTCATAATCGACCGGCCACCATGGAGCCGCACCTCCTATCCACATTGAAGAACCAAAGAAGGTCAAATAAGGAACCTTTAGTTCCTCAAGTGATGAGCAAGAAGGGGAACAAGAAAAAGAAGATAACACGCTATTCACCGACACGCTACACTTGCTGCAATGCAAATAAGAAATAAAAGCGAAGATAAAGAGATCTCTCACCGAATTCAAATATGAATGAAAATGATTGCAGATGAATCAAGTGATAAATGATGCAAATAAGTGTTGAGCGGTCGTCTCCCGCCAATCATCATCAAACAACCAACACCGCCCATCAATCCACCAGCAAGCTGCCACAATCCCTACAAAGTGCTCATAATGGTATAAACAAAGTCAATCAATTGACTGCTCCACCCATTCTCTAGCAAATACTGAGCACATCCGAGATGACAGATAACTTGAAATTATTATAAGTGAAAAGATTAAAGATAGCAGAGAATAAGTGGAGAAACGGGTGAATGAGGTCGCCATATTTAGAATATGACTGGTGTTGTATCCTAAAGGTTTCGAAAATTCCATTCATTTGCAGAACCCCTGTAGACTTAGCATAATTCAAAGCAAATGTGATAACACTAGGGGTAATGACACATTGTTATTTTTCAAGTTAGCACTTAACTTCAACCGCTAATGATACAGAGTTGTCAAATGACTCAGTTAAGACATTCCGAGCTGGAGGCAATGTTTATCAAAAGATTTGCTAGTGCAGTTAGAAAGACTACAATAGCCTCGCCTGAGAAGAGAAAGAAGGACGAGTCAGTTACTAAATACATAACCACGCAAACATGAGCATGAAGTGCGAGCTTGGAAGAAGAACATGCAATTCAAATGCAAATAATTGATGATAAAATGACGCCTATTTATGCACTTCCATCACCACCTTTCAAGAATTACTTGATCGGATGGCGAAATTTAAAAAGTTGAATCTTTTCAAAACTGAATGTCATTCAGACAGAACAAAGAAAGGAAAGTTCTCGGAATCAAGGAGTAGTGAATCTCACATTGCTTCATATGATTCGAATAGAGGGAGGCAAGCAACCTACAATATAGATAAGGGAAAACAACCTATCTATTTCGAAGAGAAAGTTAAACAACCTTCACTCAACCAAAGTTAATTCTTGGAGGCAATGACAAACCCAAAACTTTCTGGTAATGGTGACCGCCCAAGGCAATCATTAGGGATGATGATGATCGAATGCGCCCATCTCTTAAGGAGAAGATGAACATGAAATATTCATTCAAAGAAAGTGTGGCCAAAAACTATTTCAAGCACTCAAGGCAGTTGGAGTTAATGTAAAAGACAAGAGTCGATGATGAACGACAACCCAAATTATCACATATCGTAGTTAGCCACCTATAGAAGATTGTTATGTTCAAGGACTAGAAAGAAAATACGTGAGATGTGAATTCACGCTATCCAAAAGTGTTCTTATTCACCCAAAGAAAGAATGCAGAGGGTGGTTGCCCACTCTCTCCAGAAAAGATAAAACAAAAAAGACAAATTGAGATGACAAATAGAGACGGTCTCAAAGAAAACTGAAGATAAAGCAATTAGAAGCTCATAGTGTCAAGTGGAAATCACTATTTGAACAGATCAAACTAGGGAATCTACATCAAAAGGCTCTACAAAAGCCCAAGGTGGTGTTCCTCGAAAACAACCTATTCAAAGTTCGCCAAAAACTCTTAAAAGGCTAGCCAAATAAAAGATAAAGAAGAAATCTACCACCAAAAAAATTATTAATAATCTTGAAGAACATCAACAACCAGCAAGACAACCAATTAAACTTATTGATTTCATGTCGGACTCCAAATCATTGAAACAAATGATGAAGGAGATGATGACTAAGAATCTCTTTGGAGAAGTCTGGTTATTATCTCAACCCTTGGATACTCCCTGACAGAATCTATTTCTTCAAGATAATCCAAGAAGAAGAACCACCAATGATGTGGCATTCAAGCCTTGCCTGATGGTGAAGCAAATAGAAGATAGCTCGAAAGAAGACTTGTGCTTTCCGGAGGAAGATCAATCAGAGTCTTCAATATCACCATTGATGAAGGGCACAAAACTAGGAAGTGATTATGAAGGCTTTATCCGACCCTCAGGCATAAATAATGGTTGTAAAGAGGAGACTTGTTTAGAAGAATCTGAGCCAGATAGAGCAGCCCCAGTACAGCTAAGAAGTGGCAAGGTGTTGTTGTCATCACAGAAGAAAAGAACATCAAATAAAGGCAATGACAAGAACATAGAAGTTAATGAAAATATCATTCCCAAAGATCCAAAGAAGAAGTCTAACATGGATAAAGAATCGATTACAATATCCTGTCACACTTGAGGAAGATCCGCATAATTAAGTGTGTATGAGGCCCTTGATGTCGCAGGATCTCCAAAACCTTAATTCAGCTCTTAAGAATTGAGAAATATGAATACTACCGAAGGTGTATGATCAAGTATTACAATCTCAAGACCTTCCAAATCACCTTCTCGAGGAAGATCTTATGCTCACATCGTAACATAATTGCCCGCTATGTCTCTCATGGAGAGCGATGGTGTCATAATCAATCAATTCTAATTGATCCAGTTCATCCCAATCTCATGAGTCTGAAAACATTGAAGGGATTGTCTCTTGATTCAACATCTACAAAGACAAATTGATGATCCACTTTCAATAAAAAAGAGCAAAAGACTTTCGGATCTTTTACCATGCCACTAAGATTTGGGGAGCTTTACACAGAAGTAAAATTCCATGTCATTGATGTTGACATCTCATTCAGAGCCTTGTCACGCCCTTGGTTACATGAGTAATACAGTCTATTTTGCACCAATGCATGAAATACATAAGAGAGGAAGAACATAAAAAATTGACAACCTTCAACCATTTGCTCCCATGAAGCTAAAATCTAAAGATGTGAAATACTATTTGTTGAAGGAGCCCAAGCCTCAACAATCCAAAGCTTCTATCTCAAAAGATGCAAAACAACACAAAGAAGTGAATAAAAAAAAGGAAGAAAGAAGGACACCGACTTCTTCCTAAAGCATAGTGCATCACATAAGTTGAAAAGGCTAGTCCCTCATCCGCAAAGGACATAGAAGAAGATGATAATGATCCTGCTGTCGGACCCAAGGAAGTAAACAAGTCTCTGGTGAAAGGAAAGAAAATTATGGAATACTTAGATCCTAAGTATGATTCTGAACCTACTTATGAAAGTGAAGTTCGTGTATCTCTTCAAGAAGGAGTAGATTGTGATATCAATAATCATTAGATCATGTCGTTCCTTTTCAACACTTCAAAGAAATCACTCTGCGTGAAGTCCACATTGTTGAAGAGTTAAAGACTTTCTATGTGTCTCCTTTTCCTGGAAATAATGAACGTGAAATTTCATTTTACATAAGGAGTGCTATCACCAGGATTATGATTGGCTCATGCAATTTGATGAATCTGATGATATGATTCTCATAAGAATACCAAAATATTATCCTCCAAGGATTCGCAAGATGATGCATAAATTGTGAGTCGATATTGGAACAGACAAATGACGAGCCCACTTCTTTGATACCCTTGGGTCTAAAAGTCCATACCTCGAAAGTGTGATAATCATACATCTAAAGGTCTTGGATACATCCGACATAAACACCGTCGAAAAAAAAACCTATTATGCGATAATAGAAGAAGAGATTGATATTGAGACCGAATATGAAAATGATCCTCATGAAGTCAATCTTACAAATGATGAGGAGGTAGAAGCCAAGCCAGCGCTTGAAGAACTTGAAGATGGTGAACAATCAGCTACCAAGGATGAGTTAAAGGAAATCAACTTGGGAACAGAGAATGATCATCACCCAACTTTCGTCAGTGCCCTTCTGTCTGATAAAAAGGTTGAAGAAATGAAAGCTCTGTTATGTGAATTCAGAAACTGCTTTGCTTTGGACATACTCAAATGCGCTTATCCCAGATAGCCATAAACTACCATTAAACCATGAAACGCCGCTAAGCAAGCTCCTAGGCGAATGAGATTGGAGATTGAAGAACAGGTAATTGCAGAAACTAAGAAACTGATCGAAGCAGGCTTTATCCGAGAAGAAAAGTATGCATATTGGATAGCCAACGTTGTTCCAGTGAGAAAGAAGAATGGTCAAATCCATATCTGCATTGATTTTCAAGATCTGAACAAAGTATGCCCAAAAGATGATTTTTCGCTTCTATTATCAGAACCATTAGTTGACAATACTTCCAACTACGACATGTTCTCATTTAGGGATAGATCATCGGAATACAATCAAATTAAGATGGCTCCTGAAGACGAGAAGTATACATCATTCAGGATGCCAATTGGTATATACTGCTACACAATCATGCCCTTTGGATTGAAGAATGTTGGAGCTACATATCAAAGGGCCATGACACGCATCTTCGACGAGTTGATTCATCAGAAAGTAGAATGCTATGTGGATGACCTCGTCGTCAAGAGCATAGATCGAAAAGATCACTTTGGTGACCTGAGGATGGTCTTCAAAGAATTAGATGATCTCAAGATGAACCTCTCAAATGTGCATTTGGGGTTTCTGAAAGTTCCGTGGTACATACATGAGGAATTGAGATCGAATAATAAAATCGATAAAATATGCCACCGCCAAGAATCTTCGCCGCTTCATTCCATGGGACATTTGGCATTCATCCGACGCTTCATATCAAATCTGGCGTGTCAACCATTTGCTAAATTGATGAAGAAGAATGCACCATTTATGGGATGACAATGTCAAGAAGCATTCGATAAAGATCAAGAGATACCGAAATCCACCAATCTGGCACCAATCCGGAAAGCCTCTCATTTTGTACAATGCATTAGAAGAATCCCTGAGCATTGCTTACATACACAATGAAGAAAACAAGAAAATGTGTTGTACTATATCGAAGATTGATAGAGTCAAGCAAAGTACTCCGATCGAAGCACCGCTTTGCATCATCTTCGCTAAGCTTCGACATTATATATTATCGCATAAGATAACACTCATATCAAAGATTGATCCAAGTTCATGACAAATTGACAAGTCGTTGCACGTCTTTCTAGCTTCGATATTACATATGTATCTAAAAGTGTACTTCGTTCGGTTACGTATTGTAAATGCGTCTATTTTATAAATTAATGATTCATGATTTAAATACATCACGTTAATTAGCGAAAAGAGTTGTAGATGAAATGTATTTGATGGTGCATCATCTATTAAGTCTTTCGAAAATCTAAAAGCAAAAGGCGTTATTTCTTCATTACACGAATGTGGTATAATGGCGTCTTTATAAACCAAAACAATAATGAAAAAATGAGGCATTAGTATAATGGCATTGAGGATGGTTGCGGTCTCAAAGTTGTTGTTATTGGTATCCAAAACTTAAGAATCTTTGGAGACTCTCAATTGGTAATCAACCAAGTGTTGGGTCTATATAAGATTAACAAGGAATTGACGTCTTATCATAAGCGAGTGCTTGAGCTCATGAAGCAAATTCAAACATCAAACTCGAGTTTCTCGAAGAATAGTAGCGATTTCGCAAGTAGCAAAAAGAAATGCGAACACGGCGACGATGTGTTGATTGAAGCGTCACTGTCGAGTTACGCAACCGATAAATCCATACTCCTCGCAGATAGAGGAGACATCAAACTCAAGCCAGCAAGAAGCAATTCAAATTGCTTCTCACTCTCCCAAAGAACAGACAAGAGATAGAAAAAATCAAAAGTACTACAAATAAATTATGCGAAGCTTTCATAGTGAAAGAGCCTGATAATTGGAGACAACTCTTCATCGATTATTTCAAGGAAAACAAATTGTCAAGCAATAAATCATTAGTCACGCAAATTACAAAAAGAATCCTACAATATGCTTATATCCATGACATATTATACTGTAGATTCTTTGAACAAATGTGGCTGCGATGCTTAGGGATGGATGAAGCCAACAAAGTTATGTCCGAAATTCATGAAGGGCTTTTTGCACATCGGTCAGAATAAATGACAATAAAAATTAAAGGATGGGTTCTATTGGTCTTCAATGGTAAAAAAATCATTCACAAGATGTCACAATGAGTCCGAATCTTATTCATCAACCTCGAATCCTCACCCAACAATAGCGTCACGGTTTCAAAGTTGGAGACGCATATAGTGGACGATTGATCCTCCATCATCAACGGGACATCGATTCATTTTAAGCATTTCGACTACTTCTCCAAATGGTAATCTCATTTAGTCTTGATCGAGTCATTAACTTCTTTAACAATAGTCTATTGGTGCCATAATCATTTACGTACGACTTTCAATGCAAGATATCTGATTATTTGATTGGTACAAAATTGATTGGCGGTACTCATTTCTACAATCAATGACCAATGGTTTGGTGAGGCCTTATAAAACCTTGGTGAAGTTGTTCAAAAAGATTCTCATGAAGAATAAAAGAGTGACACACTAAAATAATGGAAGCAAGGCATATGACAACTTACAAAATGCCAAGACCTCATGCTCTAAAATTTGGAGTTGAAGCTATTACATAGTTGAGTTACCATCACGTAAAGTCAATTCAATCTTACTCAAGATGAAAGCTCGTTTTGAATGGAAGAGTTGGAAGCGTTTGAGTTAGACTAGCTCACAAAGCTTAGAAATTTATATTTCCAAAGCATTCAATAGTTGATGCGTCCCATTCAAAAGATGAATTGGTTATGGTGTGAGAAGGCCATCCCTCCTTTGGTGGTAAATTTGAAGCTAATTGGGAAGGTCCATGTCATAAAGAAGATGTCTGAAGGAGGAGCCATAGCTTATTGACAAGAATGGTTAGCTGATGCCACTGATCGATATAAATATCCAACATGCGATAAGTATATAAATATTTAAATGAATCTTGCACTAGTAATGCCTTCATATCAAATACGTATGTAATGTCACTTGAAGATTTTCTCGTAAAATGAGAATGCATTTTCAAGTTACTGCGAAAGCCCCCATATTAGACAGAGGGCATTTTTATAAATTTAACTAAGTTGACATTGTGCTTCAAATTGAGATCCTTAGATAAATATATATATAATAATCAGAACAAGCTCCATTTATTTATATTAAAGAAGTCAAACTTTGTAATGCATTTACGAACTAGTCAATCCCCATTAGACATGGGGCATTTTTAATTTTTATAAATCAATTTGTTGTCATTCGTGAAACAAGAGGCTGTATATGCATTCAAGTTGACATGAAGCTTTATGTGAGATCCAATCTCTATGTATTATTGTTAAAGTTGCAGTCTTACAAGAACAAAAAATGCCTTGATGCGAAAAAACAAGTCCAAATATCATGGTTTTCCAAGATTGTCAAATATCGAAAATTAAGTTGAAAGAACTCCCATTTTAAGCTTCAACAAACTAAGTTGGAAAACATCAACCCTTACTCTTCAAGTCTAGACACGAATGGGTTAGGTCTCAACATAGAGTGGCCAGTTCTCTCTCCCTCAATAGCCCGAAAAGGCGTAGTGAAAGAGCCTCGTCAAATAATGACAAACCTCACAGTCAAAACTTAGTAGTTAAGGTCGGTTCAACACAAATGATCGATTTGCTGCTCTCCTCACTCAATACAAAAGGAATGAAAATTATCGATGATGATAATTGTTGATCTCAAAGATCCAGAAATTCTAAGCAAAATAGAGATCTTTTACTCATTCGTAACTAAGACAATGAAAACTCTCAATTCAATCAAATTAACTTATATGCGCAGGTGATATTCCAATCTCTTTACAAATATGATCAAATACAAATTAGTCAAAGCCATTTTCAAGTTAAAAGCAAAAAGTCAGATGAAGCAATTCCATAGTTCACCAAGCAATGGCTAAGAATTTCATGGTTATTCAATCTGTTAAAGCACATATTCGGACGATAACTCCTTATTTTAATATGAGAATCTTTGGGTTAGTAACCAGCGAGTCCGTAAGCTTAGCATACAAACACTTACGACAAGTCAATATAGACAAATCGGTCGATCATTCTAAATTAAAGCTTAAAGCTAAAGAATTCAAATCTCAAACAAACAAATCGATCCTCCATCCAAGTTGAGCATGAAGCTTTGGTAATAAATTTGTGAAGACACAAAGAAAGACTTCTACATCGAGCAGAGTATATGGTGGAAGAAGCTCTTGATGAACTCATAGGAGTTGAAAGGCGAAGTGATCAAGACATGACACAAAGGGTCAACCAACTTTTCAACAAACATGGCTATCATTACATATTTGTTGAGATTGTTCCATGTATCGTCGTAAAATTCAGTCAAACCAGATGAATTTGTCTTATAAATCAGTGAAATACTTCGAAGGTGTGTCGGTCAAAAGATCTCGATTGATTGACTCCACCATCAGCGTTGAGAACATCATGATTAGAATAGTCTTGCAATTGACGATCCCAATCGAAGGGATCGTCAAGAGCGATACATGTCGAGGTTAAGCCTCGATGCAAAACGACCCGTTGATGAAATTAATTATTGTTAGTCAAATGAAACTTATTAAATAAGATTGTTCTTTACGATCACGAGTAAATATCGGCGGCGACGACGAAAATTTGAACAAATTCCATTTGATCTTGACCAAATAAAAAACAAGCTATGACTTAAAACATCAGTAATCTAAAATTTTACCAATTCATTTTCCTGAAACCCTGCAATTCTCCTCTCTCTCTCTCTCCAGCTCGTGTTTCTGATTGCCTTAGATTTTTCTTAAACAAGAGTTAGTATCAATTCATCATACTATAACAAAGAAATTTCCTCTAAACACCCGTAAGCAGAACAAGAAACTTTGTGCTCTTGCGATGAACGGAATTGTTGGTTCACACTAGCCGCCGTCTCCCCGGGCTGGCGCCCACTACGTAAGACAAGGGTTAAGTGCGAAGCCAGATACTTGCACCGCGGCCATATAGCAGCAATTTCGAGTCCCCCTTGAGGCTCGTCAAGACCCACTAGAACGGTGTTATTTATAAGTGCACTATATAGATCCCAGGTTTCCAGCTGATAAGTCAGGCTCTCATAAGTATACACCGGCCATGCCTGGACATCTACAATACATCACAGGCTTGTATATAATTCTCGTTACCTAGCATACTTAGGTTTCGAAAGCCAAGACTGAAAGCATCTGTGCACCGCAAAATGGCGCGTTTGATGTATAAGTGACACAGCCTGCCACGCCTGGTAACTTGGTCTTTGTGGCCGGGGAGAAGCATGTATTTACTTGTTATATGACGCATGGGCAAGTACCGTCTGCGAATTTCATCACGTATTTTCTTGGCGTACCGGAGAGAAAAATCTTGCTACTTTGCTTATGTTGGTGTAAAAAATAGATAAATGGCCAATTGTGCGTCAGAGTCATTTTCGCCTGGTACCTCATGATTTTATCCACCAAGTAAGTCGAAAAGAAAATTTGTTCAAAGGGGTAAGCTAAAAATGCCTTTTACGTTATTAGGAGGTGACTAGACCATACATCGCCTTTTCTTGGCGTTATGGTATTGGAAAGAAGCAATTGAACATTCAGCTGCGATGATGTATCTGAGTACTCATCTAATGAAATTAACGTTTTACCTTTTTTTTATGGTCAAATTGCATTTGGCAATTATATAGAAGAAACCCTACCTCGCAGAGTTCAACGCCATCTATAGAAACGAGAATCTCTACATGTATCTTTACCATTAATCGAATTCCTTAGGACATATATTTGCGGAAAAGTCCGGGACTTGCTGTATAAACGATAGTTCCATGGCGTATGGCTCCAATGTCTCCGTGACTGAATTCCCTCAAATCAGTCACTCCATCCATTCAGTAAAGGCGGTAATTCCATAAGAACGGACTGTACAAGTCGACACGAAGCATACTGATTTAGTGGCGGAAAATCATTATTTGATACCGTAAACTTTAGTAAATCCCATAGCGGCGAGATGTCTATCTTTCTTGGCAGTTTAAAACTGAAAAGATATCTACATTCGAGATTCATGGTTTAAACTGTACCGTACCAGCATCTGGGAACTCTTTCTTGGCGTGGTGCATTTCAAACTTTGGGGTTTGATACTCTGCAGACAGTAGCCAATTTATCGGGCGATCCCCTGTCGCGACTGATACAAATGGCTTGTTATGTCTTAGGCCGATCTTTATCTTGAAGGCGATAGTGCTACAATAGAAACTTTTACGCGGATAAAGGTGCGAGTCGAGATAAATAAAATTAATAAAATAAATTAAAAGCTAAAATTGATATTTTAAACATTGTTGTGTAAGTACCTCAGACTACGTGTACTTGGCCCGGGAAATAAAATATGTGTTTCATCTGGTACTTGATTTACATAGCCTCTATTTCGATCGGAGTCCCAGCTTTGTCAGGGATGCCACCGCGGATTCGGTGGCCGTCGCGTAAAGTTTACTGTGCGCATACTCAATGCAAACTTCTAGTTGGCATTGAGGGGTACGGATTTAGCTTGACGCGTTAGCTACGATATAACTATAGCAACCTAGAATGTTTAGAGTCATAACAATCGGACCAATCGACATCTCAAAATTTTATCTAAAATTTATCTTTAATGAAATTCGGTTAAACAAATATTATATAAATCTCTTAAGTTTAAATTAATGTTGAATCAAATACTAGCATCACCACTATCTTTGAATCTTAAATCTATGTAGTATCTACCAACTTGGCGGTCTCTCACAGACACGTCAAGTCGCGAGAAAGCTGATCTCCCTAGCTTGCGTAGAGGTTGCGATACGGTTGACGATTGATGCTTCCCCGGAATTCTGATTGTTAGCCATTAGTGCCTTATGAAACTTTAATGGAAATGAAACACAAAAATAAATGATGTTATTATAATATCTTCCAATAAAACTCCGAGAAACTAATTTTGTCATATAGCAGATCAATGTATATTATTAAATTAATAATTAAAAGTCAACCACGATGCAACTAACAACTAAATCATGTTATTTAACGGATAAAATGTTAAATAGAGATTTCAATCTTATCAAAATATGATTACAATTTCAAAGAAAATTAACTTAAATTGAATATCAATCTAAATGTAGAATTTAAAATATTATTATTTATAAATGTAAATGAAATTCAATATTAAAACTTAAAAATTTAAAAAAAATTATTTCCACATTATTTATGACAAATTAAATTCTAGTCAAATATGTCATCAAATTTATGTTTTACTCTCAACATCTCTGAAAGAACGACATGTATTATAATCTAAAGCGGCCATTTATGTTGCGATTCTGACCGAGTCTTGGGTGATTATTACGTAAATGACATTATCTGGGTCCCAGCCCGACCAATCAGAACTGGTCGGTTTAGGCACCTATCTACTCCCGGGATGATGGACTGCTCAACCAAGAGGTTGTAAGTTGGGCCTCCTCACTGTTATGTCTCATTAAGAATCTACATTCTGATATTTGGTTTGCAAAACGTGCTATGGCCCAATTTTGATGAAAAGTGAGTTTCTGTAAAATCGATAGCCCTGATGTAGAAGCAGTGAATTACCAGACTCAGTGGCCTGCTAAATTATCGATAGTACTTTCTTGGAGCCCGCTTGGTGACTCAAGCGGGCCAGAATTGACGGTACCTGCGGGCACCCTGGATGGGTACGGAAGGATTTGATGGCTTTTACTTTTACTCGTTTCACATGGTGTGGCCCAATTTAACAGGTACCATCACCCTTTAACACTTAAACTTAAGCTTTATGAAGCATCCACAGGACCGTAGCCATTGAGCAATGACTGAGAAAAAATGATAAATATGCGGGATCTAGATCGGTAATGCACGAATTTCCATTGATCCACGGCTTCCACCGCAATGGAGACAAGTATTAGCCCGGGCTGTTTAAATTAAATATAATTAATTTCTAAATCTAAATTAAATTCCAATCTTTATTTATTGTATGTTATCGTTATTTTTGTACTTCAGGATAGTTCTCGCGCGGTCAAAGATTGATTTATGTGAGTATTTGCATGCGTTTCACATATCGTTAGTTCGAATTAGGCTAATAGCTCGCTTCATATTGATACTAGGCTGCCAGTGAACCTTGGAAGAATTCTGAAAGTCATGGTCCTGCATTGGGACATTAAATGAGTGAAATCTGGTATGTCTTATATCCTGCTTATCCTACCGCTCTAGGCTTACTTTCACCGATAAATTTAGAGCGTCGAAGCTCATAATCGTCTTGATCTCTAATCACGCAAATACGAAAATTGTGCCAGCATAACCTTCGGGATTAAAGCATGTCGGCGGTCAAGATCATGCTAAATCGTAATAATGAATGATAAGGAAGGGAATGCCAGTAAAGCATTCACTGTTGGAGAACCAGTGGGTAAACAAGAGTTGATGAATGTTGATCTAATTAGATTATGATGAACTTATGAATCCCAACAATGACTGCTTCAATCTGAGTTGAGCAAAGAGAAAAATAATTAGCATTATAATAGACAAGATCCCTTCAGTAAAAATCACAGGTGTCATCTATACAATCTAAGAGTCGGTGAAAATTATTGATTTGATCTCGGACCAATCCACTAGGTTAGTCCAACCTGATGGGTTCTTTTGGGTATGGACTTCTTCTAAATATGTCAAACACAACCTACCAACTATCTACTATACGACCTTGAGTGAGGGCAAAAAACAAGGTATTAATAAAACCAATTCGACAACATTCTAAACCAATAAACTTTATTTTCCAATAGCTAAAATTAGATTTTGTATCTTTAGCTCTTCTACCATGGACAATACTACCCCTAGTTTTGATCTCATAGAGGGATTCCAGAAATGAAGTTGTACAATCATCTATTAAAAAATCCAATATGCTTAACATTAAATTAACTTATGAAAAGTATAACCAAAATCTTAATAAGCAAAATGAAATAGTAAAACTAATATTATTCTAAAAACTTTATAAGAACTCCAAAAGATAAAGAAATTAATAGTAAGTATATGTTGCCTACAAGTCATTCAAAGTGACTTATAATACAAGTTCATGCTCATTATTATGATCATCATTACAATAGCATGATAATGTTAGTGATAGCATTCTTATTTTAGGGAAGTCCTATTTAGAGTTAGTGGACTATGTTTATCATGCAGTCCTTCAAGACAATTTATTCGCTCCTTTAATATAAAAAAGAGTCTTTCAGCTAACAAGATAACTCTTTTCCCCTCATTGTATCCGAGTAGGGTTAATCCTAACCTTAGGCACTATTGTTCTTCCCCATTTTCTCTTTCCCAAAATTAAACTTCCACTGTGATTATGCCCTCACCAACCATGAACTTGCTTCTTATACAACATAAATGATCCTAGTTATCCACAACAACTGCAACCACCAGAATTTCATGTCCTTTGTAGATTTCGCTCTTGATCCTCCACCTAATGGTGACCTCACTCAACCACACCAACACCCACAATCAATCCTCTTATGCCCTAGTTGCAGAACTCACTCATAATCATCTTGTGCCTTAAAACTCATACACACACAAAAACTTCTCCTAATCCTTCATCCCTCTATTTACTGCACCTAATCTTCAAATTAGCTCACATGCCCACTCAATCATAGAAGTCTATGATTATTCTTGTCGTTCACTCCACTGCTTGATTGGACATTTGCCTTGTTGACCGACTTCCTCCACAGCCACTACTACCACTATTAATGCCCACATTACCATTGCCCACTATCAAGGGCACGATCTTCCTTGCATCACCTATTCTTATTAAGCCAAATTAATTATTCAATTTTCAACTTAGCTCAAGAGTGTCGTGTCTCAATCTCAACTATGCATGCTTATGATTGTTCAACCACATTCAATCCACCACCTAATTAAACTTTTGCCTTGCTAACTGACCTCCATGTCGGCCACTACTATCAATATCAATGCCCTCATTGCTACTTGCCCACTATCAAGGGCATGATCCTTATTGAATCACCTATTCTTATTGATTCAAATTAATTCTTTCATCTCAATCTTCTCTTAAGGACTTGAAACCTTCTCCAATATGAATATTACAATCAAATTCAACAGTATCAACTATTTGCTATATTTAAGATTCATCCGCTTGTCAGTTCTTATGAAAATTACATCAATGCATCTCCTTTGGATAAGACAAAAAACCTTCAAGTGTTCAAAATGATAAGCAACTAATTATATTGCTCTTATCTAGGTACTCAACTTGAATCATCCATTGACTAACCCATCCTTTCACCCCTCTATAATAATTGTTAGCACATTCATTCCCACCACCTCTTCAAGGTCTTCATTTTTCTCAGAAGAATTATGAATGCCTAATTCAACACTATTATACATTTGTGTTTGCCTCCTTTATCATTTTTTTCTACTAGTTCTATTGTAAATACTTCCTAAGTACATTGATTTTTATATTGTAAACACTACCATTGCTTGGGTCCCAAGTCGGATGCAAAAAGTGGAGTTTAGGTAGTCGACGCAGTAAAATTTGTCAAAATAATCATGACATGAATCCTTTAAATCATTGTGTTAATCTTGGTCCCAAGCGGCCTTGTTGTATGCGAATCTGATGAAAAATGTCTAAGCCATTGCATGGCCGTGCGATGTTAAATAGAGGGTTCCCACATTTTGACGGATAAAGAAGTTAGTCCAAATTATTAGGTTAGGATCTTGGAATATAGGTACTTACAGGTAAATTAATGGAATTAATAGATATTATGGTTCATAGAAAGATAAATATTTTATGTGTTCAGAAACTAAATGGGTTGGTGAGAAGGAGGAGATTGATAGTTTAGGTTTTAAACTTTGGTATTGGTAAAAGTCGAACTAGAAATGGTGTAGGTGTGATTATAGATAAAAGTTTGAAGGATAATGTTATAAGTATTAATAGATGTGGAGATAGAATTATAGCTTTAAAGATTATTGTTGATCTTAAGATTATCAATGTTATAAGTGTCATGCTCCTCAGTAGGTTTGGAGGTAAGCTAAAGAAAAATTTTGGAATGAATTAGAGGATTAATCAGATACTCTTGAAGAAAAAGTATTTATTGGAGGAGATTTAAATGGACGTTGGTAGAGTGGTAGAAGATTTTAAAAGTATTCATTGGTTATGGATTTGGACTAATGAAGAAGGTAGGGTATATTAGATTTTTTCTTTTATGATTTTGTAGTTCTTAATACTTTTTTAAGAAAGAGATGAACATATTATTACTTATAAAAATGGATCTAGTAAAACAGATTGATTATTTTGATAAGAAAAATAGATCGTTTAAATTGTAAAGATTAAGTCATTCAAGTGAAATTTTAAGTCTCGGCGTATTAGTTTTAGATTTTAAGATGAAAGGTTGTAAGAGAAAAATAAACTAAATTATTGTCTAGGATTAGATGGGGACACTTAAAAAACACAAATAAAATATTTTTAAGAAGCTACAAGATATTAGAATTTGGGATGTTATAAAGATCTTAACGTTATGTGGGAAAAAAATATCAAGTGAAATTAAGCAAGTTCTAAAGATGTGCTTGGAGAATCAAAAGGAAAAGCTTCTTTAATAAGAATAGTTGGTGGTGGAGTCGAGTGTGCGAAAAGATAAAAATAAGAAGCGTTGTTATAAAACTTGGTTTAGATGTAAAATTGGAGAATTGGGAAAGATATAAAGTGGCCAAGAGATTCTAAGAAAGCGATATATGATGAAAATTTAAACTTTTAGTGATTTATACTGATAGATTAGAAGAAGGTGAAAGATGTATGTATAAGTTAGCCAAACAAAGAGATAGGAGAAAAAGACATAGTTCAGTGAGGGTATTAAGGATGAAAATAATAAAGTGCTTTTCTTAGAAAAGATATTGAAAATAGGTGGATGAGATATTTTGATAAACTTTTCAATGAAGGATCTGAAAGTACGATTGATTTTAGCAACCTTACCTACAAACAAAATAGAATTTCATTTTTATCTTGTATTAGTAAATGAAGTTAGTGAAGCTTTAAAGAAAATGAAATGTGGAAAAGGCAGGGGCCGGGATAATATTCCAATAGATGTGTGGAAATGTTTAGGAGATCAAGGAATTTCTTGGCTTACAAATCTTTTAATGTTATTTTAAAGACTAAAAGATGAGATGAGTGGAGAAAGTTTGTTGGTTCATATTTAAGAATAAAGGTGATGCAGAGTGTGCAAATTATAGAGGAATTAAGTTAATGTGTCATACATTAAAATTATGGGAGAAAGTAATTGAGCATAGGTTACGATGTGATCTGAAGTTTCTCCACAATGTTTGGTTTCATGCGGTAGATCTATGGATGCTATACATTTGTTAAGAGGTTTGATAGAAGCATAGAGAAAGTAAGAAGGATCTACATATGATATTTATTGATTTAGAAAGCTTATGATAAAGTCTCGAGATGTTCTTTGGAGGTTAGACGAAAAGAGTTAATATTGGTTATATTGATTAAGGATATGTATACTAGAGTGCAAAAACACAAGGAGGATTGACAAAATATTTTCCTATTTGGTTGGATTACATCAAGGATCAACATTAAGCCCTTATCTTTTTTACTTTAGTTATGGATGTTCTTACGAGGCATTTACAAGAAGATGTACCTTGGTGTATGCTTTCTTGATGACATTCTTCTTGTTGATAAGACTAGAGGAGTCCAACGAAACTTGAATTATGGAGGTCAACTTTAGAGTCTAAAGGTTTTCGTTTAAGTAGATCTAAAGCGAATATATGGAGTGTAATTTTAGTTGTAGAAGTTTTAGTGATAGTGTTGTGACTTTTGATCAAGTCATTAATAAGAGTGAGCGATTGAATATTTAGGCTCTATTGTTCAAAATGATGGTGAAATAGATGGAGATGTTATTAGTAGAATTCAAGTTGGATGGTTGAAGTGGAGGAATGCATCGGCTTTATTATGTGATAGAAAAGTTCCACTTAAACTTAAGGGAAAATTTTATAAGATGGTGGTAAGACACTGCAATGACTTATAGTGCGAATGTTGGCCAATAAAGAGAAGCATAAGACTAAGTTAAGTGTTCTGAGATGAGGATGCTTAGGTGGATGAGTGGCTTTACTCTTAGAGATAGAATGCAAAATGAGTATGTTCGGAAAAGTTGGAGTAGCTCAGTGGTAGATAAGATTAGGGAGAGTCGCCGATGGTTTGGCCACATAAAGCGTCGGGTCAGATGACGATTAGGAGAGTAGATGCATTAGATTTGCCTTATGTTAAGAAAGGTAGAGGTAGACCTAAAAGACTTGGTTAAGATGTATAAATAATGATCTTAGTATACTTGAATTAAATGAGAATTTGACACATAATAGGACCTGATGGAGAAGGATTCATGTAGCCGACCCCACCTAGTGGGATTAAGGCTTGTTGTTGTTGTTGTTGTTGTTGTGCTTCTTCACATGTGATAGATAATGGATAGTTGTTCTCCTTCATTGGCATGTCTTTTATATAAATTGTCATTATTATTGATGATTCTCCCACCTTTTGTCTCAAAAAGGTTCCCATCTTTCCAAAATTTAATCCATCCTAGATGTTTTATATATTCTCAAATTTATTATCATTTTGTTATCTATTCACTATCTCATTAAAAATTACAACTATTTTGTAATTTTTTTCTCTCTCACATTTTATTTTTTTAAGATCTTGACATGGAAAAGATAATTAATGGAGGTGTTGACTCATTATTCCATAATCACGACATTACAGTTAGGATCACCCTCCAGTGCAAGACTTCAAGAGCATGTTATTATCTCCTCCTTACCCATATTTGAACATAACAACTATGAGTTAGGTAAATATAATCGAGTGTGTTTTATCTTCCATATCCAGTCATAATAGTGTCACATTTAACTTAGTTCATTATGATATTAAAGTCTAAGTCATAACAACTTCTAATTTCAAAATGTTGTTAAATTTGCTAATAATCATTCTCATTTTCTCAAATGGCAATCTAAAATTTGTGTTGTATTTCACACTTATTAAACAATAAAATCTCATTTGTCGCCATGATTAAATTCATTAACATGAAAATTCTTCGGAATTTATCCAGCCTCAATTTGCCTCATTTTCTATAGAAAGTGCCATCATTCATCACACTTTTTGTCAATCTACATCTCATCGTAATAAGGTTGATGAACACAAGCATCACCATCTGATTGATATCATCTAAACCTTGATATCTCATGTGAATGTTCCTAGTCAATTTTAGAGTAGGTGATACAATTTTGACAACATACTACCTTATTAATTATATCATGCTACTATTCTTGATGATGTCATAATCTTCTTCATCCTCTATCAAGGAAATCCTTCTTTCCTAGCACATCAAGGCTTTTCAATCGTCTGCTTCATGCATTCCTTTCAAACTTATAACAAACTCTCTCATTAGGCCATTAGGTGTATTGCTTTGGGATATTATTATCCTCAAAAAGGTTATAATTATTATGAAAAGACCAACAGATATATAAAAGCTTCAATAAAGTTACCTTTCATAAGTCTTTTCACTATTTTTATCCACCTTCTTCATTTAAAACATCCTCTCCATGTATTAATCTTTATCCGTAAGTATTTATACTAATATATCCACCTTTATAGACTACACATGATGACACCTCCAACAAAATTATTCTAACGAATTGAGCATTGCGTTATAAAGAGTTCTCAAATATCCATATGCCCATTGTCTAATAGAAATGAATGTAATGGTGTACTAGTTATCTTATTCATTCTAATGACCTTTAAATCATGTTTTTCTTTGGCTTCTAGTATTTTGGCTTTTCTTTATCATTTTCTATTCCACAAAATATCAAGAGATATAGCATCTCCAATGTAAATAGGTAATAAATATTGAAATAACTATCGTGCTAAATAGATAAGCATAGATCTAATTACCTCTCATGGCATTAAACTAATCCTAATAAAAAAAGGTTATTAAAGTAAACCATAATCTATAAAAATATTTATTGACCAAAGATATGAGTCATCCTAAACTTACATGGAATAGAGTTTTGCCAACATCAAAAAGGGATTTTCCTATCTCAAGGAACATATGCAATTGATCTTCTCAAGAAAGCTGTCCTTTTAGATAACATATTTTCACTCCCATTGACGCATAGTATTTTGATAATAAAGAAGAAATCTTTGATGATATCTCTCATTTCATAGGTTAATAAATTGATATATCTTATTGTCACCAAACTAGGTATCTCTTTTGTTGTAACAGTTGTAGGAAAATGCATAGAAAATTGCAATCCGAAACATTGAGATGTAATACATATCCTCAAATAAATTAAAACGTCACCAGGAAAAGGACTACCATACACTATGAAAAAGCATCTTAATGTGGAAGATTTTTTTCAAATGTTCATTATGCTGAATCAATTGGTAGGAAAATCACATATGGGATACACATATTTGTGTGAGGTCATTTGGTCATATGAAAATTTAATTAACAAATAGAGTGGTTGGAACAAGCAATGAGGTAGAATACAAAGTCATGACACACCCTACATTCAAAATGATTTTGCTTAAGACCCTCTTGAGAGAATTTTGTTTTTCAACCACACAGAACTCATTATCTTAAACTATGATAATTATGTTGTCATATACAGTGCAAGTACTCTCATATTTCATGAAAAAAAAACAAACAAATTAAGGTTGATTGTTACTTCATTCAACACGCAATGCTATTAAAAAAGATTCTTACTGCTTATATTTCCAACAATGAAAAACTAACAAATATATTAACTAAAACTTTAGACATACTTAGTTTACAATACTATATAACAAGCTAGAGCTAGTTGATATTTATGCTCATGCTAAAGGACTGTTAGCATTAGAATTTTCATTTTACGGAAGTCAACTATTTATAATTAGTGTGCTATAGTTAATTGCTTGTTCTTAGCATATTATATTTGTTCTCTTATTATAAATAGTAGCCTCACTTATTAAATGAAACACAAAATTTCTTTTTCCCCCAAACCCTCAACTCTAATTTAAATAAGCCCTTCTGCAATATCTATCCATATTAGCATTAGTCGCCTTCACCTTAATTGTATCTGCATAACTTATTGATATAAAATTTTAAGCGTTACTACACCTGCCCAGATAACTTAGGTTTGCTTCAAATATCTTTATCTTTTCTAGGTAATACTCTCACCATACGCATAACACAATAATGTCAGATAACTTATAAATAATTATCAATATCATAAGATCACTAAAGACTATGGTGTTAAGAAGGACGGCATTACCGACTGCATGAATACTACAGTTTAGGGATAAATTGACGGATGCAATTTTACCATAATATTGACAGAGTTATTTCTCGTATGCAAACCACCGACCACCACATAATAATTAGGATAACCTAACAATCACATCAAAGCAAGATCTCAAAAGCTAAATTTACAGTACTATTAAAAATCCACTTAGCAATTAGGCAAGCATTTTGACAATGCCAATATTTTATTTTAAGCTAAATTCTTAATTAATAGCATAGACCGACCTTAGTTGATAAATTTCAGGTTATACATTTATTTAGTCGTTCAAATCTTTCTGCTTTCATAAAATCTGGCTGCTAGTGGAGAGGACTGATTTTTAGCAGCCTGCATTCAAACGGAAGGCCTTTAGACACTATTCCCATAGGACAAATGGCTAAAATAATTCCTCTAGTCACGTCCAATGGCTTCTCTTAGATATAGAATAGAACTTCATAATCTACCTGAGAAAGAACGTTGAAAAATAACAAAGCACGCAGAAGGAATAGATCTCATAAGTTATGACATTGTCACACTTGACCAAGATAGAGTGAACACAGAAAATTCTGATAGGCCTTAATTACTCCTAAAATATGGCAAAACTTGACTTATCCATAGAAAGAAAACTCCACGAGTGGCAGTACAAGTCCATACTCCCAGCTCAATCAACTGGTCAAAAAAGCTGCTAAAGGAACAATGAGTATGAACAGAAGAATAAATTGGCAAACAGATTAACTTACCATTTATACCTATAGGAAGAACAATTTCCCACACAGTAATACTCCTATCTGAAGAGGTGGAAGCAAATATTCCAACATTTTCAGACAACAATATTCCTGTAAGGCAAGTGACACCTTTCTTGTGCATTTCTGGAATTTCTAAGCATGTCTCCACTGCAAAATTAAGTGGGAAATATTGAGCGAATCTATAACAAAGGTAAAAGCTGAATATGCTAACAACCATAACCATCAGTTCATGAAACCCAACATCTAAATTGGAAAACTATTTTAGAAATCATAAATTGCTGTAATAGAATTTTAACTAAAAACAAGATGTAATTTCATCAGCATATTTAACATAAACTCAAAAGAAAGAAGGATTTCATTAATAAGAAGTTAATTTAAAGATAACATCAAATGAAGTGTCACTAACATATTAAGAAACATCATTAAAACTCTCAAACTTTTTCAACGTTTTGTATGGTGGGAAGGAGGAAGAGAGTGTGTGAGAGAAAGAAAGCGGGATGAAACACTACAGTAAAGTGAGCGAGCTTGACTTGTATGAACCAAGTCCTTTGAGAACCCCGAACCCCCTCACACTTATTAAACTTTGCAACAACAGCAACAGCCAACCCATTGACATAATTAATACATTAAAGTAAAAGTTAGCTGCAAAAAGTTCCATGAAGATATGATTATAGATGGAAGAATGTCCTAAAATTACCATGAGACTATAAATTGACTGCTATAGTTGCTGCTAGGGGTGTAAGTGAGCCAAGTCGGCTGTGGTGACAAACTCTGTTATCAAGCTCACGAGTCGGGCTTATCGAGCTTCGAGCTCGAGCAATAATTCGAGCTCATATAATATACGAGCTCAAGTTCGAGTTTTCCCTAGCTTGACTCGAAAAACTTTACAATCTACTCGTTTAATAGCGTATAATCTTATTTGATTATTCCTACTCTTGACTCCTGAGATTCCTGACTCTCGACTTTCCGACTTCCTGTTCGATGTTAAACCCTAAAATGAGAAGTGGCACTCCTCCTAAAACTAATCGATTCCCATAATTGAACTCCATCTTTCTTCGTAGGCTCCACTTACTTCTAGGAGTAGCCACTACTCGCAAAATAAATGATCGCCACCGGTGCATCGCCGATAGAGGATATCTTGCTCGAGAGTCGGGATAGGCAAACGTTGATGGTTCGGTTTGGTAACTTTGGTTTATTCTTTATTTTTTCCTTGCATAAATCAGATTGGTATGAATATGGTGAAGTTGGGTTGTTGGTATGAAGTTCGTTTTTAGGAGCAGCCACATATTGTTTTTTGTTACTGCTATTTGTGACCTTGATTGAAGTTTGAATATGTTTTTTTTTTTTAATGTTGCGTGATGTATGAAGATGTGAAGGGATTGCATTATGTTCGACCATTTCCTCTTTAAACTTTTATGGAGGTAAAGTTGGTATGAAGCAGTGAAATTGTTTTAGCTTGATCTAGGATCGACCAATTTGATTCTTTTCAATCTTCTGAGAATCGACGGATTTCATGAGGGTCTTCAATCATTGATATTTTTGTTATTGATTCACAATCATTGACATAGCAATCTTCTCCAATTGCAATATGAGATAAGATGATCATTTTTTTTTTCTCTTTGCATTCATCTGGAGTCCAGATTGTTAAGCTTGGGTTTTCTTGAAAGCTTAACAATCTACTCAAAACTTGAAATGATGTGAATTTATTCTATTCATAAAAAAATAATCTATTTGAGTTTTGGTGAGGAATGATGTAATTTTATTTGGTATTTTTAATGGTTCTATTTCATTCATATTGGCTTTCATTGATTCAAGAGAGCATAATTTTCAATCTTTTATTTAAAGGTTTAGAGTTTGTTAAAGGTTTTTTGTCAAAGGTTATTATGTGATTATTATAGATTTCTTGTAAGATTATTTTTTTCTCTATCATGATTCTTTTTTGTATTTATTGTTGGGATAGATGTTAAATTTTTTATTTTTATGAAATATTTAGGTATCAATGGAAAGAGTTATTGAAGTTAATGTTAATGACTCAAATAATGCTGGGGATGATAATTTTGAGGAGCATCATGTTCAATTTCATATGGATGATCAACAAAATCCTATTAGTATTACTGATTTTGAGATTAAAAAAGAGCATTGTGATGATGATAATGATAATAAGAATAATGGTAATGAGAGAATGTTGATAATGATATTGTTGAAATAGATATAGAAAATGAAAATGATAGTGTAATATAAAGGAAGAAAAGAAAAAAGACGTCAAAGATTTGGAAAGAGTTCAAATAAGTAATTCTTTCAGATGGTCAAAGGAAGGGGGAATGTATACATTACAAAAAGAAGCTTGCTCTAGGAAATACAGATGCTACCACTCAATTTAGAAGACATTTGGAGCATTGTGCGGCTAGAATTCGCACTTTAAAGAAATAAAAATTGATATGTTTTAAGCCAACTGATAATGAAAGTGCAAAGCATCAAACAGTTAAAGATGGTGGTGTTTTAATTATATTCAGATATGATCATGAAAAAGTTAGAGAGATGATTGCTCATTATATATTGATTAATGAGAAGCCATTTTTAATTGTTGGGGAATTTGAGTTTAATCTTGTTTTAAAATCGATGTCCCCATATTTCATGAGGTATTCAAGAGCTACTGCACGTAATGAAATCAAAAGTATTGAATATGTTGTTGATAAAATCAGTGATACAGTTAATTTTATTAATGCATCTTAAGCAAGATTACTAAGATTTGTTGATGTAGTGCAACAATTGCAATTAACAACTAGAAAACTTGTAATGGATTGTCCAACTCGTTGGAACTCTACGTATTCTATATTGTCAGTTGCATTGAAATTAAGAGATGCCTTTTTTTTCTTATGGTAAAAGAGAAGTTGCATATATTAATTATCCTACAAATGAAGAATGAGATAAAATTGATAAAGTTTGCGATGTGTTGGCCTTCTTTAATGAAGCAACTAATATCATCTTTGGCAGTGAATACCCAACAACTAATTTATTTTTCTCTCAAATCTGCACTATTAAAAAAGTTTTAGATAAGGGGTCGCTTTCATCTGATTTTTTTATTGTGGAAATGACCAAGAAAATGAAAGAAATGTTTGACAAATACTTGGGTAAATGTAACCTTCTTATGGCCTTTAGCGATATTATGGATCCAAGGATGAAGTTCATGTTGATTGAGTTTGCATATTCTAAAATTTATACAGGAGATGAAAGCATGAGAAATGTGACAGTTATACGCAGTTTATTGTATGAGTTATTTGAAGAGTATGCTGTTAGTTTTGAACTTGAAGGTGATAGTGGCAACTTGTGAGTTGGGATGATAGAAAGGATAAGTGAAACAATGCGAGTAGGCCTACTCAAGCAATTGATACAAAAAAATTTAGTGGATGGCATGATTTTATTACATAGGAAAGTAAAGACATAGTTCAAGTGAGGTATATTAAGGATGAAAATAATAAAATGCTTTTTTTAGAAAAGGATTTTGAAAATAGATGAATGAGGTATTTTGATAAAGTTTTCAATAAAGATCTACGATTGATTTTAGAACCTTAATACCCTAAACAAAAATAGAAAATTTCATTTTATCGTCAGATTAGTAATCAAGTTGAAGCTTTAAAAAAAAAAATGAAATGAAAAAGCAAGAGACCGATAATATTCCAATAGAAGTGTGGAAATGTTTAGAGATCAAGGAATTTTTTTACAAATCTTTTAATGTCATTTTAAAGACTAAAAGATGTCGATGAGTGGAGAAAGAGTTTGTTGGTTCCTATATTTAAGAATAAAGGTGATGCACAAGAGTGTGCAAATTATAGAGAATTAAGTTAATGTGTCATACATTAAAATTATGGGAGAGAATAATTGAGCATATTACGATGTGATACTGAAGTTTCTCACAATCGCTTTGGTTTCATGCCGTAGATCTACTATGGATGCTATACATTTGTTAAGGGGTTTGATGGAGAAGCATAGAGAAAGTAAGGAGGATGTGATATGATATTTATTGATTTAGAAAGCTTATGATAAAGTTTCAAGAGATGTTCTTTGGAGAATTCTAGAACAAAAGGAGTTAATATTGGTTATATTCAAGTCATTAAGGATATGTATACTAGAGCTATTATTGTGTCCAAACACAAGGAGGATTGACAAAATATTTTCCTATTTGGTTGGATTACATCAAGGATCGTTTAAGCCCTTATCTTTTTACTTTAGTTATGGATATTTCTTGCATTTACAAGAAGATGTATCTTGGTGTATGTTTTTGTCGATGACATTTTTCTGTTGATAAGACTAGAGAGAAATGTAAACTTGAATTATTGAGGTCAACTCAGAGTCTAAAGGTTTTGTTTAAGTAGATCTAAACGAATATATGGAGAGTAATTTTAGTTGTAGAGTGTTGTGACATTAACAAGTCATTAATAAGAGCTTTGATATTTAGGCTCATTGTTCATGATGGTGAAATAGATGGAGATGTTATTAGTAGAATTCAAGTTAGATGGTTGAAGTGGAGGAATGCATCCGCCTATTATGTGATAGAAAAGTTTCAAAACTTAAGGAAAAATTTTATAAGATGGTGGTAAGACCTGCAATGACTTATGGTTCAGAATGTTGGCCAATAAAAGAGAAGCATAAGACTAAGTTAAGTATTACAGAGATGAGGATGCTTAGGTGAATGAGTGGCTTTACTCTTAGAGATAGAATGCAAAATGAGTAAATTCGGGAAAAAGTTGGAGTAGCTCCAGTGGTAGATAAGATTAGGGAGAGTCCTTAGATGGTTTGGCCACATAAAGCGTCGTCCATGACCATTAGGAGAGTAGTGGGATTTACCTTTACGCAAGAAAGGCAGAGGCAGAATCTAAAAGACTGTTAAGCATAAAAAAATGATCTTAAGATACCTGATGAAATGAGAATTCTGACACATAATGACACAATGGAGATGAAGGATTCCGAACAACCCCACCTAGTGGATTGGCTTGTTTGTTGTTGCTATTGTTGTTGTCGCTGATTTGTCAGATTTTATTACGCTATGGCGAAAGGTAAGTAAAAGACCAACAAAATCTGATTTGGATAAATACTTAGAGGATGGTTTAAAGATTTGTCAAGAATGCCAAAAATTTTAATATCATTGGATGGTGGAAGAACAATCAAACAAAGTACCTTAAACTTTCTAGGATGGTTGTTGACATATTATCTATACCAATAACCACAGTAGCTTTGGAGTCAACATTTAGTGCTGGTGAAAGAGTTGTGGATACCTACCAATCTAAACTTGGTGTAAAAACTGTTCAAACACTCATATGTGGATCAAATTGGGTTTGATGTCATTATGGCTTAAAGGGAAGAGTCAAAATAATGTGATTTACATATTCATTTACTTATTTTACTCATGATATTTAATTATTAGTTAACATATAATATTTATTTTTTATTTTGTAGGTAGAAAAAGATGATGAAGAGATGGAGATTCCTCTTCTTATCAATTGAAACTTGAAAAAAGTGAAAGAAGAAAATAGGATATTTATTTTTTATTTCTACTCACATAAATTTTTATTATTTGCAAACTTTTCATGGCATTCCTTCTTGAATGTTTGAGCTAGATCTAAACTTAAACATTTTCTTTTGGTTGATTATGGAGGTTCCTTATTTTCTATCTACGCTTGGGTTGTCTTACTTTTCTTTGGTTTTTTGGTGTGGAGCTTGGCACTTGGGTTTCGTGGTTCCTCTAGGTGGTCTGTTTCGGGCATGCTGCTTTGTTTCTATCTTTTGGAGTTTTCCTCTTGTGGTGGTGGCTTGGTTGCTGCTCCTGTTGTTCCTGTAACCTATTTGCTTTCATGATTGTTGATGGAGGTCTATCTTCTTGGGCCTTTGGTTGGTTGGGTGGCTTTGTTGGTAATTATTTATGTTGTTTTGGAGCTTTGTTGGCTATTGGTCCTTGAGGTAAGTTCTATGATGGCTTTGATGTTTTCTCCTTCTTCTCTTTGGATAGTAGCATTATATATGATTGTAACCGTCTATTGAACTTTGGATGCTTACATATTTTATTGTTCCTTGAGATGATTATGGGCTTATGGTTGAGCCTGAGCCTTTTCTGTGACTTTCCTTACTTTGCCTGAATTTATTACTCTAAAAAAACTCATTTTATTGTGTTGTAATTGTTAGGCCTTATGGTCAGCCTTGGGTGGTTCTAGATGAGGATGCTTCTAAAAGAAATGAGTCCTAGAGTTGTAATTGTTATGTTGTAATTTTATTTTATGCTATTTTGGTGGCTGCTGCCTGGTGGCTGTGCTGTTGTTTCTATTTAGTTGGTGGCATTCTGGAGCTTGTTGGTTATTTGTTTTTGACTTTGTTTATGTCTTGGTTTGGCTTGATGGGGGCTGCTTGGTGGCTACTATTTTCTTTGCCCGTTTGTTTTGGATGTTGGTGCTATGGTTAGGTTATAATTGAGTGTAGTTTGTTGTGGGTATTGTCTCTATCTGGGATTTTTTGCTTTCTCTAGTGGTGTTGCTTATCTTTTGGTGTTTCCCTCTTTTGGTGGTGGCTTGGTTGTAGCTCCTGTTATTTCTATTTGCTTTCCTGAGTGTTGATGAAGGGTGTGTCTATTTGGGCCTTTGTTTGACTGGGTTGCTTTGTTGGCCTGCTATTTATACTATTTTGGTGGCAGGAACTGGAGATTTGTTGCCTTGTTGGCTATTGATCTTTGGCTGAATACCTTAATCTAGTTAAATTGGCTGTGATGGGTTTGATGTTTTCTCCATTCTTCTCTTTGGCTGGTAGCATTATATGTTTTTCTAAGTTTTCTTTGACTGATTATAGAGATTCCTTATTTTCTGTCTAAGCTTTGGTTGTCTTTCTTTTTTTGATTTTCTGGTGTGGAGCTTGGCACTTGGTCGTTTCCTCCGTGGTGGTCTTGGCATCTTTGCTTTGTTTCTCTTTGGTGTTTTCCTCTTGTGGTGGTGGCTTTTGTCGCTCTGTTGTCAGAACTGTTTGTTTTCATGATTGTTGATCTATCTTCTTGGGCCTTTGGTTGGGTGGTTTTTTTGCTTATTTTGGCTTTGTTGGCTATTGGTCTTTGGCTGAATGCCTTAGTCAAGGTAGGTTGGCAATGATGGCTTTGATGTTTTCTCCTTCTTCTCTTTGGCTGGTAGTATTATATATTGTAACCGTTCTATTGAAGTTTGAATGCTTACATATTTGCTACTCCTTAAGATGATTATGGGTCTAAGTTTGAGCCTTTTCTATGACTTTCCTTACTTTGCTCTTTATCTGAGACTTTTTTATCCTGAATTTATTGCTCTACAAAGCTCGCATTCTGATTGTTAGGCCTTATGCTCAGCCTTGGATGGTATTAGATGAGAATGCTTCTAAAAGAAATGAGCTTGGAAATTCTAATTCTCATCAGATTTATCTCATTTTCCCTATCGAAAACACATTTCTATTTTTCTTATTTTTTGTATAAAATTATGTATTGATGTACTACAAAATTTTGTCTCAAATATATGTAAATGCACATCTATTTTTCTTATTTTTTTATCTCATATTATGTATTGATTAATATAAAATTATGTATTCATGCATTGATGTACTACAAAAGTTGGTCTTGTAACAGGAAAGTGCCTTATAGATTCTAAAACTATATGTGAGCTTTTAATTTAAAATTACCTTGCATTACAAAAAAAATTGAATACTTACATGCAATTATATGTTATAAAAGTAGTTTTCTAATCTAGATGATTGTACAACAACAACACACACACACATATATATATATATATATATATATATATATATATATATATATATATATATAATTATAAATTAACAAAACAGGCAAAAATTTTAAAAATATTACATTTGAATTTGAGCTTCTTAATCGAGCTCGAGCTCTTTTTTTTTTCACGGGCTAAGTTCAAGTTAAATAAACGAGCTCGAGCTTTTTTTTTCACGAGCCAAGCTTGAGTTAAATAAACGAGCTTGAATCGAGCCCGAGCTCTGGTTACACTAAACCAGCTTAGCTCGTTTAGGTAAAAACTCGACTCGATTGCACCCTTCGTTGCTGCTTCCTACAATCAGACAGGATGAAGTTAGGGGTGAAAATAGATTTAGTCACCTTGAATAACCACAATGTGATCTTGAGCTGAATCTATCAATAGAGTCCAAGCCCAAAATAATATTTGGGTTGAGCCATCTCATCTTCTTATGAAAGAAAACTCACGAATGTGAATTTAAGAAATTAATGGAAACAATGAAAAGAATAAGGTAAAAGAAGAAAATTTTGAGAAATTAGACGAGAGAGAAACTAATATTTTTTATTTGTTCATAATTGTGTATTAACACTTCCAATTATAATATATTCAAACATACTTTACATTAATATTATGGGTATCAATAAGTCAGGTGGTAAAAGCCTTAAAATTGTTACCAAAATTTTGGATTCAATTTTCCCCTACACAATGACAAACTTTTATCATGTCAACTTTCACGAGCGCTAAAAAATATTAAAAAATATTCTACATTAATATTTTAACAATAAGCCAACTATCGAGCATACAAGCCAAGTTGGAACAACTTTAAGCTTTAGCCTGTTACCTCATCAAATTCAGCTCATGAGCTATTCATCAAACTAAGATTGAGCCAAATCATAAGCTAAATCAGCTTGGTTACACCCTAGATGAAGATGACAAATGAGATTATTTGTAACTTTGCATCTTTTAACAAATTATAAGTAAAAAAAGGTATGGCAACACAAAAGTATGTTCATATTCTAGACAAGTATCTCTTCCTTTGCTTAAAGCAAAAGGATACAAGAAAAAGATAAGTCCAGACTTCAAAATAGAGGAAACTGCCAGAAACATGATAAGAAATGGCATTCCAAGTACCTTGCTTTCTATGGTATGAAATTCCCAAAGCATAATTACACCATCTGCACTTGCTGAGAGAAGATACTGCTTTATTGCATGTTGAACTGTCATAAACAAGTAAGAAAATAGCTTAGTACCACCCAGTATATTACCAGTTCAAGAAAAAAATTATTGTTTTCAACTGATGAACAACTAAAGATTCAATGTAGCTACTTGTAAACATTAATTCATCATGATTGGAATAAATCTCTATCCAAGTCATTACAAAAGTAGAATATGTGATCCTTAGAACGCCATCATCATCATAAACATCATTTTTATGCCAACAATTGGGATTGGTTTTATAAACAATCCTTCATTAACCTTTGTCTAGTACTACAAGCATTACCAACTCTAGTTAATGCAAATTTGTGAAACCTTTATTAATGTTCTCTTTGGTTTTCCCCTTATCCTTTATATTCCTTTGATATTAATTCTATCTCCGAGCCTTATGCTCTCCAATATTCATAAAAGTAAAAAAATCATCATTATCATTAGCCTTATCTTTGAGATCAATGTTATGAATCTTCATTTTCTATTTGTTCATGTTGAGTGTTGCCTAACATACTAAACTTATTCTTTGAAAATTACTTCGAACAACTTTTATCAATATAATTTTAGGTCTAAATATTTTCTTCCTAAATCTCTAACACTAGATTTATTAACTCATCTAATTGGTGCATTTTCTACACTTTAGTACGCTTGACCAAATCACTTAAGTCTCTATTCAATCACTTTACTTCAAACAGAGATCACTCAAGCCTTTCATCTAATATGATAATTCATTAATTTAACCTTTCTCATTTATGTCACGCTCAATTTAGATATTAATGATATTTTTTAATAGCCCAATTTTTGAATCTATACAAAATCAATGGCCTAATTGTGATTTTCATACTAAAAAATTTACTATTAAGACTTAATTATTTTCTCTTATCACACAAAACTTGAAAGATGCTTTTGCATTTTAAAAATCCAACCTTTATTCAATAAAGTATATCATAATCTAAATCTTAATTATTCTATAATAAATTCAAGATACTCACATGTAAATATCAAATAATTTTATAATAATATTGAATTATAATTGTAAACATCATACCACTAAAATAACATATCATATATTTAGTCTTTATTCTACTAAATCTAAGCATCTAACTTCTAAGCATTTCCTCATTATTCTAGTATTTCACCAAGTAAATATCTCGCTAATTTGAACTTTGTCATCCACAAAAACAAACACCAAGAAACATTATTTGGAGATCTTTCATAAACACCTCTATAATACAAAATAATATGAGCTCAATGTTGATCTTTGATGTAAACTAATGATTATTAAAAAATTTTGGGTCACTCCAAACTAACTTCAAAAACAAATTAATGTTCCACATACATATCTTGAATAATTTTAACATATCTTGGATACATCTTCTCAAAATCCATAAAAATTATTAGAGGATCCTTTCTATGTTCTCTAAACTCCTTTATCAATTGTTTGAGCATAAAAATCACTTCCATATTATATTTTCTAAGCACGAAATCAAAACAATTCTTTGTAACTAACTGAATTTCTAAGCTTATATTTCATTACTTGCTCCCAAAATATTATCATATGACTAATAGATTTAATTTCTTAAACAAAATCTTGAGTATCATACTTAATCTTAAATATTAGTACCAAAATGCTCACTTTTCAAGCTATTGGTGCCCTCTTAATCTTTGAAATTCTATTAAAAACACTTTTAATAAAATCACTATAATTCTCCTTAATTTTCAAAATCTAATTTGGCATCTCATCTGACCCTAAAGTCTTACATCTATGCTTTTTTTAGAGTCAACTCCACCTGATTTAATGATGCAATATACACTATACTTCACTGTTTCGTTATGCTCCTTCAAAATAATTTATTTTGTAAATCTCTCCTTTAGTAATTTCTCAATGAAGATTTTCATCATCAAGAAAGAACTTTTTTTCTTAATTTTTAAATACAGATAACTTGATCAAAACCTCAAAATCTTTTATCTCTTATCTTAGCTATTTAATATATTTATTTTTCTTTTAAAAGCCTATTATATAAATCATCAAAAAGTGTAACAATTGCTTGACTGACTACCATTTTTGTAAGACACTAGCTTTTTATAACAATTATAAATCTCAATAGTATTCAATTCTTATCCTTGTCCCTCAATTATTATCTGATATCAAGTCTCTTTATCAGTGTTAAAAATCTTGTAAAAGAAAAGAAAAGTAATAGACACAATGCATCTTTCAAGCAAACCAGATACATTTTCAATTATGCATTTCAACTAGGAGGACGAAATAATAAACACACTTGGTTGAATGCAAATAAACAAATTTTAAGCGTATTATATATGTATCAAGAGCACATAGTTAAGTAATATCATTGATGCTTTTGCTCCTCACATCAAGTCCGACAAAGTTTAACAAAATTGATGCAGCCTTAAATGTCACACGCTGTTAGAAAACTTAGATGAATAAATAAGCCATTCTAACTACATCATTTGAGCACACAACACATACTACATTGTTTCTTTATACAGTTAGAGAATATCAGATAGAATGGCCATTCAAATGTTAGATTAGGAGCGCATATCATACCAAAAATTATGGCACATAGATGTCAGGTTTAGCAAAATATAACAACTCGGCTTTTGTGTCTCTTAAATGCATGGTGCTAAGCACAAACTTATGCCTCGTTTGAATATAAAACACTATAATTTTCGCATATAATATAATTGATACTATAGCTTTATAAATTATAGGATAAATACACAAAGTAAAAAAAAAAACTCATGTATTAATTATTAAAATGTTTAATTAAGGCTAAAAAATTACTTATAAATGACCAAATAGATGACCCAAGTCACCTAAAAAAACCTCACGAGTAACGGCTCAATTAAAGCCTTAAAGGTAGACAGGCTGAGGCCTGAGGCTTTACTCTTGTATTCATAGAAATGCAATTCACGCCCTAAGTTCTAAGCTTTGTCAGTTCGTCCCTTGAAGTGAAGCCTAACTCGTCTTCAGGATCGACTTCCGTCGGCATTTCGTGTCGTTTCTTTGACTTTTGTCGGTCATTCCCTTGTCTTCTTATCAACTTTCATCGGTTTTCCCTCCATCCTTTTCTATCGATTCACAAGATAAAGCGGAGTAAATCGTGGCTTAAATCAATCGTTTTCTCCTTCTCTTCGACTTCCCACCTCTCCTTTTTGACTGCCCTCTTTTTCCTCTTCAACTTCTGCTGTGGTTTGGTCATTATCTCTCTCTCAGGTTTTGAATTTTTGATCAGCTTAGGTATGATATTGAATAAATTATCTTGTGCTAATAGGTAAGATTGATCTTAAAAAATATTTCCGATAATGAGAAGAGTGGTATCATTCTACAAAGACTTTAAAACGAGAGTATTCACCCTTTATTTAGCAAATGAATTTTTTTCTTAAATTATCAATGTGCCTGTCTTTATTATCATCCTTAGGAAAATTTAAAGGTAATTCAAGTCTTCTAATGGCATAGATAAGGCTTCCCATCATCTTGTATCCAGATAACATTCCGGTGGTTGATTAGGTTGATGAAGATATTATCTTGGCCTTTAATGTTAGTCTCTTATTTGGCTAATTATATGGAGATACTAATTAACTATTATATATATCATATGATAGCTTGATCATTACATAAAGTTATGTTTCAATGAATTATTTGAATATGCCTCTCACAATTAGTTAAATTGAAAGATATACACCTATCATTGATGCTTTTGCTCCTCTACTTTTTCGTTGATAATTGTGTGATCAAAATAAAAAATCTCAATAATTCAATTACCTTTGGGCACTTAGAATCATTATTATTTTAAAATTTTACATATTATATATTTATATATTTAATATTTATAAATTTAATATTTTTTTATACATAAAATATATATTTTACTTAAAAAATGAAATAATAATCATATTATTGATGTAATATTAATAATTTAGATTTTATTTATATAAATTAAATTTTAAATATTAGATATATAAATATATAAAAACTATGTATTTATATATATATATATATATATGACAATGATCCTTTTTAATATATTTAGTTTAGTTTAGGGTTTAAGATTTAGGTGTATATCTTTCAAGAAGACCACTGGCAACCTAAAAGAGAGTTTTTTGATGTGAGCTCTATTTGATATTTGATATTATTTTAGATTGGGTTTATTCCAATTAAGATTATAGCCCGTTTATATATATATATACTCATCTCTGCTACTACTGTAGATCTTAGTTTATTGAAATTTGAAAGAGTTATTTTCAACATTTCACCGACCTCTTCTCTTAGTTTAGGGTTTAGAAGATCAAGCTTAATATCTCTCATTTTATAATGGCACTAATGAAGTATTTTTATATGAGCCTATAATATTTTTTATCCTTTATATAGTTTTTTTTATATTTAATGTTTCAATTTAATAATAATGTAGTTGACCTTTTTTTTTTAAGTAATCATTACTTTGTTTTTTTTCTAGTGTTGAAATCATGAATGAGACTTGAGCAGATGTAGATGTTAGTATTATCATAAGTGTCACTGAAGGAGGTGTAGATGTTGTTATTGATGATATTCAAGAAAATCCATCTAAAAAGAGGAAAAGAAAGAGAACTTCAGATGTTTCAAAAGACATCACTATTGTAAAGCTAAGAAGAGATGTTGAAAATGTGTAATATAATCATTGCAAGTTATACATGAATAAAAAAAGGATGGCGCAACAACACAATATAAAAGACATCTTCGAACTTGTCCAAAAATTTTAGGAAAATGACAGCTGCTTATCATTATGGGAAAACCAACACTTACATCTGATAATGGGAGTAGTGTGCAAACTTGGAAGTATGATCATGATAAAATTAGAGAGATTACATCTCATATGATCATAGTGCACGAGTTGCCTTTCACTTTTACACAGTATGAAATGTTTAGTAATTTGATGAAGGCTGCTAATCTAAAATATGAGAAAATTTCAAGTGCAATGACAAAATAAGATTGTATCAGTAGTTATAAGATTGATAAAACGAAAAGTTAAGTCAATTGAGATAATAAGCATAATGATGAAAGCTACAAAAAATCCAATATATGATTATCACCGAACATTTTGTTAATAAAGAGTGGAATTTACAAAAAAAACTTTTAAATTTTGTTGATGTTAATCCACCACATAGACTACATGACGTTCATGATTCAATTTATAAATATTTGAAAGAGTGGAAAATCAAAAATTTTAATGTGAATAATGCTCATATACCAACACATAGATCAACTTTCAAAAGAAGCTTCTATTAAATGAGAAATTATTTAATATAAGATGTGGAATATTAAATCTAAGATAAGTAGTCTTTTATGAAGTTTATCTATAATATAAGAGAGTGTGAAATTCATTTCAGCTTCCACTGCAAGATTAAATATAATGACAAAGCAACTTTACGTGATAGCATCAACTTTCAAAAGAAGCTTCTATTAAATGAGAAATTATTTAATATAAGATGTTGGGCACGCATATTAAATCTCATAGTATAAGTAGTCTTTTTATGATAAGTCGTATTATCTATAATATAAGAGAGTGTGAAATTCATTTCAGCTTCCACTGCAAGATTAAATATATTCAGTCAAATTTCAAAGAAACTTAAACTTCCAAACAAGAGGCTAATACTTGATTGTTGCACTAGATGAATGCAACATATGCCAAGCTTTCATGTGCACTGGAGTTTAGAAAAGTATTTCCTCGCTATCAAAATAGAGATCCATTTTACACGTATTGCTCATGTGAAGAAAATTAGAATAAAACAGAAGATGTTTGCTCATTTTTGGGTTTATTTAATCAAGTTACAAATATCATTTCAACTTACATAAAAAATATTTCTTTCTTTTATCTATCATTACAATTTTTTATTTAATAAGTATGCAAACTTTATTTGTAGGAATGAAGTATCCAACTTCAAATCTCTTTTTTTTTATCTTTGTAGAATCAAGGATGAGTTGAATGAAGTTTCTATAAGTAGTGTTGATTATATGAGATTGATAGCCTTGAACATGAAATATAAGTTTGATAAATATTAAAGAGAATGTTAACTTGCTAATTTCTATTGCTGCAATACTTGATCCGAGAAATAAGATGAAGTTATTTAACTTTACATTTCTAAAATTTATTCTCATAATTAAGTAGTAAAGCATGTCACAACCATTCGTTAGTCACTATAAATATTATATAATGATTATGTAAATGCTCATACTTTAAATATCACAGAAAATATAATAACTAATGAGGTGATCATTAGCCACTTTGGACGCAACACTCATTTCACTTGAAGAGGCAAGTCTTTTGAGACTGGAAGAAAAAATTTTGAAAATTATTTGAAAAGTGATGTCAACGAGAATGTAAGAGTAATGATCATTACCAATTTGATACTTTTGAGTGGTGGAAAGCTAATAGATTGAAATTCCCTATACTATCTGAAATGGCTTGTAATATAATATCAATATATATTACTACTATTGCATCAGAATTCACTTTCAGTGCTAGCGGTCAAGTTATATATATATATATCGCTCATCCTTAAGTACAAGTATTGTTCAAGTTCTTATATGTGGAAATGATTGGTTTAATAATTATTATGAGATTAAAAAAATCAATGATATGTTGTTCTTTATTATTTTTAAGTTGATAATATATTTATAATATTATATTATATTAATTCAATTTTACTTACAGGATAAAGAAGACATCAAAGTCATTAATCTTTCTCAAGAAGTCTTAGAGGTGATATTACAAAATTTTTGGTGCAACCATTCAATGTGAAGAACAACATCATTGTTATTAATCCACTAAATCTGTAAATGATTATATATTTTTAGGAAGAACAATTATCAAGTTTTGATCATATGAATGTTTTTATTCACTATGAATAGGTGTTTTCAATATTAACCATAATATTTTTTTTTAGAAAAATAGCAATATATTTTCATTTTCTTATAAATTTAAATCATTTTTCTATTTTGAGGGGTTGATAGAAGCTTGTTCCATATAGAATGCTTATTATCCAGGTATGCTTTTTTTAGTATTTTTTTCAAATTAAGTTATTTATTAATTTTATTGGTTACGGGTGCCTTATTTTAGAGAGAAATTGGTGTAATTTGGGAGCATACAATAAGGTATGTTAAATAAATTTGATTATATATTTTTATATTTTTTAAAGACCGATTGTGTAGCATAATATTTTTCTATAAAAAGGCTGATTGTGTGCCTTCATTTTTTTTTTAAAGTCATATTTGTTTTAAACAATGGCTGATTATGTGCCTATATTTTGAAAATAGTAACTGTGTGTCATCTTCCTTTAAGAATTTATATGCATCATACTATCAGAATATTTAGCTCTTGATTTTATGTAAATTTTAGCCAAACTTACCCCTTATAGAAATTTTCATGATTTAGTTTCTTTTTAGAATCTAGATTATGTATTGTGTTGGGAACTTACATGAGATTTAAGAGAGGAATTGTACCAAAAAATTAGAGAAAACTTAAGTACTCATTTAAAACTCATTCATTAACTCGATTATATATTGGTTCACTTATTTCAAATAAGCCAAGTACAAATCAAGCTTAAGCATAAATAAAATTAAACAAGCCAAATTTAAACATCAATATGAAAGCTCAGCTCGAACTCGAACCGAACACGAACAACTTTTAATTTGTTCAAGCCAAGTCCAATCTAATAAGTACTCGGCTCGGCTCGGCTCGATTATAACCCTAATTATTCCAAGTTAATATGCATAATAAATAAATACTGCGATTAAATTTACAAACAAAATCTACTTGTTCATTTACCACAAATTATGACTTCTTTCTGATTTTATTTAATTTTTTTACTCATAAATAAATGGTAAAGCTAAAAGAAGGTGGAACACCGATGATATGAGAATTAGAAACTAATTTAATTTATTGTGATGTGCATAAATGAAATTGGTCTAGGACATTTCAGTAAGGATGGATGGAGAAACATAATAAGAAATTTTAATGAGCGAATAGGTCGAACATATGATCAAACATAACACAAAAATAAATGGGATCAACTTAAGAAGGAGTGGAAGCTATGGAAGGAGTTGATGCATGAAGAAATTGGAATTAAATAGAATCCAATGAAGAAAACTATAGATGTATCAGATGAACAGTGGAATGAAAAAATACGGTTCTATAACATTTAACATTGATTTTGATTATATTTTACCTAAATTCCTACAAAGTTCACAATTAATTATACAATTTCTTTTATAAGCAATATTGGCAGCTAATAAGTTTTAGTAATGGAATAATGCCAGAGCTGGAAGAAAAACTTGACAAAATGTTCGATAAGGTTGTGGCAACTAGAGATAATGTTTGGGTTCTAGTGTACAACCTCTTGAATTAAGAGAGGGACAAGGAGATTCATCCAACGATGAAAGGAGTCCAGATGATGATCCAGATGCTACACATGTCAATGGCATTGAAGAATTAAGTAGAAGTTACTCACAAAGAACTTATACAACTAACTTCCCTCAAAATAGGGAAAAAAAAGGCACAAAGATGTAAGTTAGGGGGTGGATAACTCTTCATAAATCATATTGAAGATCTAGTGAACACTGCACAATCTATTAGCACCTCCTTAGAAACATCAAATGTTTTACGAAAAACATTTACCATAAATGATCCATTGGAGGAGATTTCACACATACCATAAATTTTTGATGATATCCAGTTCTATAACTTTGCCACGGACTTCATGCAATCTAAGAATCAGAGAGAAACCTTTATGAGTGCTACAAAAGATAGAAAAGTATGATGGTCACGAAGACATTTCCTAAAGAGTTCATGTAGTTTATTAGGAATAGTAATTTAATTTTTAAGTATGCTTTGTTATGTATGTGTAGCTTTAATTGAAAACTATTATATTTTATCTATCATATATTATTCTCAAAGTTTAAAAAGATGTTCTTTGGAGAGTTCTAGAAAAGAAATGAGTTAATATTAGTTATATTCAAGTCATTAAGAATATGTATACTAGAGCTGTTACTTGTGTCCAAACACAAGGAGGATTGACAAAATATTTTCCTATTTCAGTTGGATTACATCAAGGATCAGCTTTAAGCCCTTATCTTTTTGCTTTAGTTATGGATGTTCTTACTAGGCATTTACATGAAGATGTACCTTAGTGTATGCTTTATGCTAATGACATTCTTCTTGTTGATAAGACTAGAGAGGGAGTCCAAGAGAAACTTGAATTATGGAGGTCAACCTTAGAGTCTAAAGATTTTTGTTTAAGTAGATCTAAAACTGAATATATGGAGTGTAATTTTAGTTGTAGAAGTTCTAGTGGTAGTGTTATGACATTGGGTGAACAAGTCATTAAAAAAAGTGAGTGATTCAGATATCTAGGATCTATTGTTCAAACTTTAAAATGATGGTGAAATAGATGGAGATGTTATTAGTAGAATTCAAGTTGGATGGTTGACGTGGAGGAATGCATTTGGCTTATTGTGTGATAGAAAAATACCGCTTAAACTTAAGAAAATTTTATAAGATGGTGGTAAGACCGAATGATTTATGGTGAATGTTGGCCAATAAAAGAGAAGCATAAGACTAAGTTAAGTGTTGCAGAGATGAGGATGCTCAAGTGGATGAGTGGCTTTATTCTTAGAGATAAAATGCGAAATGAGTATGTTCAAGAAAAAGTTGGAGTAGCTCTAGAGATATAAGATTAGAGAGATGGTTTGGCCACATAAAGCGTCGTCCAGATGACTTCGGTTAGGAGAGTAGATGCATTAGATCTTATGTTAAGAAAAGTAGACCTAAAAGCATACTACATAAAAATGACCTTAGTATACTTGAATTAAATGAGAATTTGACACATAATAAGATACAATGGAGAAGAAGGATTCATGTAACCGACCCCACATAGTGGGATAAAGGCTTGTTGTTGTTGTTATATCATTCTCAATATATCATGGTTCTCTTATATTTAGATTTAGACTTGTTAATGTGCATGTTTGTGAACCTATTATTTTATTTATTCTTAGAAAAGGTCAAGAATATTAGTCTATTATTCTGGAAGTGAATTTGATCTTTTGGCTTATTTTTCTAGAACCTTCTAGAATTAATGCAATGCGGTTCAACATGATGACAAAAATTTTGCATTAACTTTTTGCAAAACGAAAAGCATATTCAGTTTAAATTTTATTACACAATGCCTTTGATGGAATCTAAACATTCTTAAAGAAATAAAAAAAAACACAAAGCAAAATGTTTCCAGCTGCTACTAAATTTCCTGAAGTTATAAAGATTTCAAATAAATCATATTTAATTTTCTATCAAGTGATCCAAATAGTTGCAGGATTTGCTTCAATTTAGCTTACATGTTAATATTTTCCTGAAATTATTAAAAAATTACAAAACCTGAACTATTAATATTTCCAGCACTGCAGCCATTTTGAACTCTGCTACAACAAAAACCTTCAAACAAGAAAGCTTCCCCTTTTTTTTCTGAGATTTTCGTAGTTGGAGAACCTTTTTTTTTTTTTGAGAAATTCCATAGAATAAAAAAAATTTCTTTGAAAAAATTCTTTACTTGAATTCTCCATCATTACAAAAATAAGTCAAATAGTTATCTGCAAGTTCCAGAATATTAAAGGAAATCTTCAAATAACCACATGCTTTAATCTCCTTATTTTTTAAAAGCAAATGAAACAATATCTTATCAAGTTGTTAGCCACAAACTAAGTTTTAATTATTTGCAAACCAACTTATATTGCATAATTTTTTCTAGAACAAACATATTTCCAAAACAACGAAATAGTTGTAAAATCAAAGGAAGTGTCGTCACGTTAAATTTTATTTGCATTCTTTTAGCTTCGTGAAGTAGGAAAAAAAATCTAATTGTGAGATTTTTCTTCAGTTGAGCGTTCAGAATTTTTACTTTAAGTAATTTATTATTCCAAGTAACTTTTTTCACTCCCTTTAAAATATCTAATAATTTTTTTTGTGTGTAAAGCCTCATAAAAAATCATGATCTACTGTTAATTTGTCAAAAATTATTTTCTCACCCAAGCACATTTCTATTTTTTTTTACTTTCTTTAGTATTAATTAACATAGATATAATGCCCACTAATTTTAATAATTTTTCTAATTTATAATTTATAATTGATAAAATTCAAATTAAATTGTAATATGTATTATTTTTTTATTGTAGCTGACCCACGATGATCGAGGAAGCATTCGCCAATTTTTCAAATAGTTCAAAGGATGAAATTGTTCAAAGTACTGAATATATGGTTCTTATTCATTTTGCAAACATATTCGCAGCAACGACATGCTTGATAAATGATTATTATACTTTGTAGTTGGATAAAAGGTCGTGCATGTCATCAGATCAGAATGGTGATAAATGAATTTTAGAGCCACTATCCGTGCATCCAATGAGATTTCACAATATATTTATAATGTTGCAACAAAAATTTATGGATTTACTTTATTTGCTTAAATCAATAAATCAACTGATGAGATGCATGGACCATAATAAATTACTGTTAGAAAGTTCTCACCATAACTTTATATAACTTACCATAATAAATCTATAAGAGCAACGTGTGAATGCTTTTAGCACTCAACAGAGACAGTCAGTAAATATTTTTTTTGTTAGACTTAAAGCACTAGTAAACTTAGCAATGGATATTGTAACTCCAACTGATTAGCAATTTAATGACAAATTCTTAATGATGTATGTTGTATGCAATCTTTCAAAGACTGTATAGGAGCAATACATGATACACATGTTGATACTCGTATTCCTATAGAAGAGCAATTGCTTATATAGGACGTCATCATTCACCAACTCAAATGTTATGATTGTCTATGATTTAATATTTGTTTTACCTTTGTTGCATCTGGATGAAAGGGTTTAGCACATGATGCTCATATCTTTTAACATGTTGTGATGGAGCCAACATGCAATTTTCCATATCACCACAAGGTATTTTGCTAATCACTTTATGTTAAAAATTATATTACCTTTCCATTATACCTTGGACATATTTGACCTTTTTCTTTTAATATCAGGAAAGCATAATTTAGTTGATGTTAGATGCCCACTTCAAAGGGGATTTCTTAAGCCTTACCCCGAAATAAGATATCATATACCAGATTTTGTATGTGGAACTCGTCCAATAATGGGTCAAAGGGAGATATTCAATAGATCACATTCATCACTCGGAAATGTAATTGAACATGCTTTTGATGTGTGGAAAAAAGTGGGGAACTTTTAAGAAACGTGACAAATTACACTTTCAAAAAACGTCTTATTGATGTAGCTATAATGTGCAACATACATATGAAGCATCATTCACAAATTAACCTTGAATTCAAGCAATGTGATGTGAATGAAAGTTTTATTTATCCAGAGGCACATTTAGTGAAGAGTAGGTGTACGTGTTGAAGAAAATGTAAGTATGAACATTGATACAGACATGATAGATAATGCGGGTGTGAAGGAGATGGTTGAACTTAAATATAAAATTTCCATGCAGTTATATTGTTCTAATTGGTAATAAACATTAATAGTTTGTGCTAGCAAAAGTTAATATACATGTATATATATATATATATATATGTATGAATATATATATATATATATATATATATATATATATATGTATATATATATATGTATATATATATATATATGTATATATATATATATATATATATATATATATATATATAATTTTTTAAGTTAAATTATAGATGTTTCATCATTAATAATTTAGTGTATTATTATTTGTAATCCAAGTTTAACAACAACAATTGAAAACTTAGAAAGCGATTGTTCGTAATGATAGAAGCTATCATATTTCTTCCCTCCATAATGTGTTTGCCATGCTATACTAAAGTAGATATTCATGTATTTGTAGTTTATCGTAGTTTTGTGATACTATATTTTTATTTGTGTAAAAAGATTATAGGTGCTATAATATTTTTATTGGAATTAATTTTTTAGTTTTATGATTTAGCATAATCTTTAGAATTCACTTTATAATTATGTATACAAAATAATAATATTAATTTTTCTGGATACAGATGAACAACATATTTGAAGTAAAATAATACAAAATATAAGGTAAATATGAGTTAAGTAGATTAGACATATAATGAAATTTGAATGCATGTAATAAAGCACATTTTATTTCTTTTGATGAACTACCAATTTAAGTTCTCATGAAGTAATTGGATTTCAAGTACTATCTAAAATAGTTTACGATAATATATTTGTATTCTATAAAAATTTGATCATATTGAAATGTGGATCTCATAAAGTATAATTGTATGAACATTAAAATTTTTATAAGGATAAAATAGTAAACTAAAATAGCAATAAAAATTTATTTAACCAAACAGACATATTCTTATTTTCAAGGTTCCAAAGCAGCTCTAAAGCAGATTATTCAAACAAAGCATAATAAGAAAACTACAACTTTAAAATTCCATTTTTATAAAAACTACTTTAAAACCAATTTTAAAAAAGTTGAAAATAATCCAAACGAAGCCATAGGCTGTTTGAGGCAGTTTTATGCTAGTGATGTGGTCCGAACCACACCACAAATTACATTTGAAAAACTACATTTTGAAGAAGCAGTGGTGGGAAAGCTGTATTTTTCAACTTAACGTGATAGAGTGTGGTGACTGTCAAAAGTTGTTATCTAATTTTTTAAAAATAAATAATACCCACCATAGCTTCTTAGACATCAGCTTCACCACTATATTTTCATGCCACTACAATTGGCCCAAACAGACCTTTCAACTAGGCATAATAGATCACAGACCTGAACATGATCAAATCCAGAGTATACTGTGATGCACTCTACATGCTCTTCTTAAGCTAGCTCAATGCAATGCAAGGAAGTGGCAATGTTCATGCGGAAAAACACAGAGAAAAGTCATTGCATGAACAGAGGGTGTCAAGATTTCTAATTAATAAACCACACTAATTACTCAAATTTTATGACAATATTATTGCATTTGCAATTAGGATCAAGGCATGGAAAAGACAGATATCAAAAAGCAGAGTAAATGTATAAATTATTGCATTGTAAGCTGACATATCATCCCATTCACTACTCATTTTGTAATAAACATAATAATAATATACCTTTTTAGAATGATGAGTGAGAAATCATGAAGCATGTGGCTCAAACTCGTGACCATAGAAATACAACCATCTACCATTGTGTCATGAGTCCTTTTGTAATAGTACACTTAATTAGAGGAACAAAAAAAGGTAAACTAAGAAAAGCAACATCTAGGGAAATAAGAAATGTTTGAATCCTTTCAACTCTCTTGCTGGACCTCTTTTCTCCATAAATTAGCACAATTATAAACCACAACTCATTATATGATAATGAATAATGTGTCATCTATAAACATGAGATTTATCCAAACTATTTGGGTTGGTTTTAGTCATAAATTACCATCAATATAGTTGGACCACAACCAAGCTATGAAAGTTGGGCAATATAGAAAATCAACATCTAATTACATCTCACGTTAGTTCTACTTTTGTTTTGTTTTCTTTTTTTTTTTTCTTTTTTCATTGAATTCAACCAATAATTTCTCGTGATAATAATCAATCACATGCATAATCATGATCAAAGAAATACCCAAATCACATAAGCATAAAATATTATTCAAATGAAAGCATTGTTTGGAAAGTTGCTTATGTGAGATAGTAAGACAAAAAAATAAATGGATAATAAAAAGATAAAATAACAATATTAAATAAAATTAATAAATCATCAATGCAATAGATTATACCAATGATAATCTATAAATTTCTAATATTGCTACTAAGAAACATAATAAGAAGAAAACCAAACTTTCAACTCAAATCATGTAAAGATCAAGCAATCTTCCAAACAAGAAATGTAAAGATTAAATAGTCTTCTGAGAGGATAATTATACCCTTCATAAATGATAATTGTGAACCTCAATATAAGAACCAAAAAATATCAGAAGAAAAGAAGTACCACGAGTCAATATTAAGGAAAGACCAAAAAAACTCAACACCTTAATCTTGACGTGCCAAAAAATATTTTAATGTTTTTTTTTAAATAAATATAAGGATTGTTATGCCATTGTTCATATCATCCCATTCTTATAAATATCTATTATATCTTTTTATTACTTAATAAAATCAATGAATGCAATTTCTACTCTTTAGATATTTAGTTGACCAGTCCTTGGTTTATCAGGTTGTATGATTGTTCCCCTCCTCTGAGAGTGTCAGAGAACTGTGTGAGATAATGGATTCTTTGTTCCCTTGTAAATTCACATCTTAACACAAACCTCTTCTTACTTGGTAGCCAGCCTCTATGCTTTACTTTAAACTCCGATACACAACCTTATCATTTGATATCAGAGCAAAATTGATACGAATAAACTATGCTCTTTGGCACTCTCTCTAATCATTATAATCCTATTGCCTTTTTCATTCATTAGATGGAGAATCTATTCCTACAGCCATCAATTAGCCCAAAATTACCCAAAAACAATTCCCACTTCTTCGGTACCATGAGTCTCCCTTCCTCAATTTCGTCATCATAATCCTTCATTTGGAATTTAAGTTTCAATGTTTGAAACTCAAATCCAAACTTCAATTTTGAATTTTGAATTTCTAACCATCTTTCACGAACTTCCTCCCGTGTTATCATCTCTTTTAAATTCAACACTCGTTTTCAAATTGCATTCAAAATGTTATCGCATTCTAAACTCATCCATTCAGTGGAATCAACGCTCAAAAGCTCACAAGAAACTACTTTCCCAGGTTTCCAACTCAAAAACCATGTCTTTTAAACACAAAACTATTTCAAGCATTTAACCCAACAATCATAAAATCATTTTGCAAGAATCATCCAAATAAATAAATTTCAAATAAATAAATAAGAAACAAAGCACCTTTGCGCGCATCTTTGGTAGATGGAAGCCAAAGTGTGCAATTGACGACGGCCTTGTGACCAGGAAGCGTTGTCAAAATTTGAGCACTCTACAGGAACCAACGCAAAAATACTCTTACTAACTACAGTTTCCTGATCAGAAAAAGGGGATATTAAAAGAAGCGAACCTTGGGGCAGAAGACGCCGACGGCGTTTTGAGCACCGAAAGCGACCAGGCCAGAGGGGCCCCAAGATACGTTGTTCACCACTCGGTTGCAGCCAGCTCCAATGAACAGCCTCTCCACCTCCACATTGCCGCCGTCGAAGCAAGACCGCTCCATCGCGGCCGCTCGGAGGAAGAGAGGAGGCTACCGCAGGAAGAAGGAACGGTTTGCGTTAAGCACTAAACCCTCGCGTAATGTTGCCTGTGTTGTTGTGAGACATTGAGAATTGAGTTGACCCGAAGCGGCACGGCAGCTCAGATGGATTGGTTTATGAGACTTCAGTATTCTTTATATCATCTACATTTTTTTATTTTCAAATTCGTACACAATTTGATCTGAAAAACATAAATTTAGGCTGTCCTAAAATAACTTTTGGATCATGTTTAAGCCTAAGAGCTTCATTTAATTTCATGTTAAGTTTGAATTTACTCACCAACTCAAATTTATTGTGATTTTGACATATTTATTTGAAATTGACTTGCAAAATTGACTTTTTTTAACCTCAAATTTAATTTAAAATAAATATCTAAATCTATCACACGGATCATATTTCAAATCAATTTGGTTAAAGATAAATTTGGCTCGAGTTAAGGCCTTAGAACTGCTTAATAAATGAGCTAAGTTCGGGTTAGATTAAATTCAAGTTTGACCTAAACTTGATTCATTATCCTAAATTGATACAACTAATTCTGAGTTCAAATTTATTCTCTCAATCTTTTATGTTTAATTCAAATTTACTAATATATAATAAAATTATAAAAAATAAGAAAAATGATAGAAAAATTTATGAAAATAAGCTTTGTGATCCCACTATTACTAAAAGTATAATATCTCGGATAATAATTTAGTGTGTCATCTAATTAATTAGTTATAAGTGGGAGTTGAGGTGTAGCTTCTTTGAAAATATTATATTTAAGAAAAATAAATAACTTATGACGTGACTTAATGCATGATCACTATAAGACGAAATTTTGATAATCAATACTCTTTAATTATATCAAATATGTAATAGTGACTTTCAAATAAAAATTTAATTTGCATAAAGTCATTGACCAACTCTAGTAAAGTTAACTAAGTTCTAAGGAGTAGCCTTAAATGTTTGGATGATTTCAATTTTTGGTTAGTTCAATGGAAAAAAAAATATATAAACTCTCAATTAGATGATTTTAATTTTTTATAAGCTTGATGGATGAGTTGAGCTATTCCATAGATGACCTCAATTTTGGATGGTTTCAGTGGATAAATTTAATTTTAGCTTAGATGATTTTAATTCTAATGGTTTTATGGGCATGATGAACTCTTTATTAAATGACTTTGTTTCTTAGTGAGTTCAATGGATAAGTTTAAAGTCACCCTTAAGTAGCTTTAAATTTTTCTATGAGCGAAATGGGCAAGCTTCTCTCTCTCTCTCTCTTAAATGCCTTCAATTCTTGGTCAATTTAATGGATAATTTGAACTCTCCCTTGATTGTCTTTATTTTTTGTGAGTTAAAAAAATGAGTTCAATTCTTCCATGAACGACCTCGATTCTCAGTGAGTTAAATAAACAAAAAAGATTTCAAGCATAAGATGGGTTAAAATTCTCTAATGATTTCATATTTGAGAAGAGTTCATATTTTCTAATGACTTCAAATTTGGAATAAGTTTGGAGTCTCTAACAACTTAAAGTTTGAGATGAGTTTAATGTGACTTCAAGCCTAAGGCAAAGACAAATTTTCTAACAAGATCAAATTTGAGATAAGTTCAAGGACTAATACTTATTTAGAGTCAAATCAAACTACTGTTGATGTTGATGGATGTATTTCATCGAGATATTCAATTTAACTATAAATCTTTTACAATCACAATTTGGATAATCTTAGATATAATTTCAGAAGCTTCTAACTTGAATGTTACATCCAGGTTGGTACTTGATCAGATGAATTTTCAAATGTTATATCACCTCAATTAAAAATGTTTTAAATTAATAGTAATATGCATAAATTAAAAAAAAAATATTATTTGAGCTCGAAGAAGATATTATTGAGATTACTCATGTATAGTTAAATCGTCCTTGGACCAAGTTTGAGATAAAGGTCAACATCTTAAACTGAGTTTAAGATAAAGTTAATTGTTCACTTATAATATTCTAAAAATATCCGGTCTAAGTACAACCAAGCATAATTCATTATAACTGCATAACTAACTATTTGAATTAATGACTTATAATGCTAGATCCGTTACATTGTACTTGAAAAGACTAAAGTAAACAATTATGTACGCCCACGAGTCTATTCAAATCTATAAATATGGGAGAGTCCTCAAGAGTTCTGGGATTTTTTTCTTAGTTCTTAACCGAAGGCTTAGATTCTCTGAATGTTATTTTCATCTTTCTCTTTATCTTTCTCTAGATGCGTTCTTTTTCTCTTCCTCTCATAGTTCCTTGTTGGATAGTGTGAAACTACTGAAAATTCAGGATCCAACAATGCAAAACCAAGCTAGCACGAATTTCTCTGATGGTGTGAGAAAGTTAACAAAATTCATGATGATGATCACATTAATGCAGAAGACAATGTGACTTTGAGTTTCCAAACGAGTTAGCTCTAATAGATCTGAATTAACCATCAAAAATATTGGGATTGTCCTTTTCTTATAGGTGATGGCAACTCATGTATCACAATGGAGAGCAAAATTGGCATTTAAAAAGGATGGTTATTGGATATGTCGATCCGACAATTACTAGCACGCCACAAACACTTTTATGAGCTCTTTTGTTATTGTCAATTAATTTAGTTAAGTGTTGCGTGCTAGAAAATCAGTTGTGGTAGAGTGAAAGTTTACGTCTTAACTTTGTTGTAAAATCCAGCACACACACAGGTATTTAAAGAGTGAACAAAAAAATTCCAGAATTTTTACGTGGAAAAAACCTCAAAAAGAGGGAAAAAATCACAGGGCCTAGTCCAATAAAAATCTTCCACTATGTATCTGTTTCAGAGTACAAAATCTTCCCAATAACGGGATTACAGGATTGTGTATGAGAAGGGAACAACAACCATGTAGTCACGACAGGGTAACAGTGGTGGGTAGCGATGATGTGAACATCGAGGGACATCGACGAGGCGTCGCCATGATGGAGACCGACAAAGATTGACGATGAGGATCGGCGGCTGGTTGACAACCGTCGAGTGGTGGCACGATTGTGCTTGGAGGATCTTCAAGCTTTAGAGCTCACTCCTCTCTCTTGCTTGGGGGTCCTGATATGAACACATATCCCCAAGCCATCAACAGAGACAAAAGAATCAGGAAAAGGCCAAACTGGCTAAAAGACTTCACCAACACTCCCAAAACATTATAACGTGAGAGAAGTTCCAAATAAATAAGAGAAACAAATAAAAAAAAACAGCTTTTACTGAAGAACTCCAAGGTAGACTCAGTATACAATACATACAGAGAATAAACTTGTATAAGATTAAATCACAAACGAAGATGCCGACAGGAGTAATTAAGATCAAGAACTCAACAAGAATAATCGACAAGACGACGATAGAACAAATAAGAAATCTAGCTATCCAATCGATAGAGAGGCAACGAAAATCAATAACATGCAAATGAATAACAAATTAGTTCTGAGCCAAAGAACACTTTAGAAGAGCAAACTAAAACTATAAATAGAGGAGAAACAAGGGGGTTGAAGAATTTATCTCAAGAACTTCTCTGTTTCTAACTTCTCGCCTCTCTTCTCTTCCTTTTTTGGTCTCCCTCTTCCTCTCGAGCTTTCTTCACGGTGGAAGTTGGGATTCCTCCATGAAGGAAAGAAACCTCAACCTCTTCATCTTTAGCACCTTCTCCGACTTCCTCAAGACATTTCTTTGGATCTTCACTTTGGATAGATCTTCTAAGAATCTCCACCAAATCTCTAATCTTCTCCATCGCCTCTGTTAAACCCTCAGAGACAACCGACAAGTCGAAAGGAAAACAAGAATTGAATTAGGGTTTACCGATTGATCCCATAATTAGTAATCGATTTTGACATCTGTTTTCCACTCAAAACCATCTGACGATCCTTAATCGAAAGACATCAAGCCGTCGAGGCCAACATCGTATTCCACTCACCTCGAAGAAGGAAACCGGCGATCAAAACAAAGATCGAGGCGGCGAGATTACACAGTGATCCAACGGTTTTCCAAGAGTCTAAGAAGAACGCAATCAGTGAGCCCATCCAACGGCAGAGAAAAAGGCGCTAGATCCAACGGATCAGAAAGCTCCCGAAACCGATTCCTTCCTTTACTCAGCCGGGTTAACTCAATTGGAAAGGTTTAACTCATTGTCTTGACTCAAACCGAAGTCGACCCAAATCCAAGGAAATCAACTCAACCAATAGAAGGAAGAACCGGTTTAATCACTCACGCTCCTCAGATCAAAGCTAATTACAAATTAATCACCCTCTCAGTAATTACAGATATTAATACATATCGCCCCTCAGATGAGGAATGACTATTTATAGATGGTGAGCGACGCTCAGAATACATACAAAATCCGAACCACTCCACTTAATCGGACGGCACAAAATGATTCCTTTGATCATTTGATGTATTTTAAGTATTTGAATGCTAAAATGAAGTCAGAATTGTGAGATATTGAGCTTGTTAGATCCGGCTCGTCGAGGCGCTCGATTTGACTATAAACACTCCATGTTTGAGGACTATTTAAGGATTTAATTGATATCCCAAAGTTTTCAATGACATTTTAAGTGCTTGATCTCGACCAGTTTCAACTTCGGATTAGTTTACTTTCAACACCAAGATTCGTGCTTCGACTAGTAGAACTTTTAGTGTCTTATCACTAAGTAATTACTACCACAATGTTATTGTAGTATCTTCTTTAATTTATTTCAGTTTCTATAAAATTCCTGCCTTGAAAAATTTTCTTAGATCGTTTTGTACTCACAGCCAACTTCCAGAAGCCTATTTATTTATAATGACTCCCAAATTAAATTTTTATTCATATTGAATGCCAAAGTTCAAAAATGCATATGCGATTTATCCTTTGGCTCTGACCATTCCACCCAAAAAACAGAAAGCTTCTATCGAATAAAAAATTAAGTATAAGTGCTAGATGCACTAACCCACTTGTCCTCAGTTGTTTATTTATTTATTTTTTGGAAAATTTACATACATACCACGCAATTCTTCTGTATTTACATATTTTACACCCAAATTTGGATATTTACAAAACAAGACTTTCCCTATGCTCAAAAGTGTATTTCCAAAAAAAAGAATGCATGGTATTTTGATGTAATAATAAAGATTTAGGTGTTATTTAAAAAAATTAAAGTGAAAATAATGTGAAATACATAATTGCGTATGTATGTAAATCCTTTATTTTTCTCCTAAAAAATAACATTGTATTTCCTTCATTGTAAAGACTAATAGACCATTCTTCAAAAACTTTCAGCAGCCATGGAGTGGACTGACTTCCTCTGCAACTTTCCCTTCTTGAGGAGACTTCTCACTTGTCTTCTCCATTCTGAAACAAAATTTGATCAGATTGAAGAGAAAGGGGATGAAGAAGATGATCAAAAAGCAAGAGCGAGTAACAGAGCTGCTCAGAAGCACTTCCATCAGAGCCTTCAAGCTCTCAAGTTTTAGCTGATGGTGATGTACTTTCATGTCATTTGCTCTAAGTTTTCGTTTGTTGAGTTTAATATTTCTTGTATTGTAAGTTTGTGATGCTTAAATTAATCATGACTTTGAAAGACTAATTTGATTTTGTATTTTTTTTAAGAATATAGTTTAGTTGTTTAATTATAAAGCTGTGTGGTCTATGTTTCTACGATTTAAATATCATTTCTAGTGCTCATTAGAAGGATGAATTAATCGTAGTTACAGTAGTTTGTCCACTTTTGTACATTTTTTGAGGGAGTAATCGTCAAGCGCTTCATTTTGCTAATATTTTGGCAGAATCACGCAGCAGATCACGCTTCATTTTCCAATAGTATTTATCTCAAAATGTTCCCTCTTTTTGTTTTGGAACTTGATTTGTATCATGACATGCTCTATAACATTAATCTTGGTAAAATTAAAGCAAATCCACTTAAAATTATACTCATCAATTGTTATACGTGGAGTCTGATTGTGTTGATCAATCGAGATGTACTGTTTACTTATCCCTTACTTTCACCAGTCAAGCTCAGTGGTGAGTTCGTTGGGGGTAGTGCCTCTAAGAAATTTTTTTTATGGTATATAATGTCTCGATGCTATGACATAGAGGCCTTGGTAAGAAACAAAGAGGCAGTGTCTTGGCATTAGAAAGACAATGCCAAGTTTCGTGGATTTATACCAAAAAAAAAAAAAAGATTGAGATGATAGCGTCTCAATGATGTAACATACAACTCCTCGGAATTAGAATTTGTACTAAAAAGATTATATTAAACAAAATAGTGTCCACATTTAGACAATGCTTTTAAGTGACACCCCATCACAAGATTCAAATGTAGAATGAATATTTTTCGATAAAACAAGAGTTGGATGAGATGCGTTGAGGAATTAGATTGCAAGAAAGTGAAAAAGGCGAGATCGTATCTTTATTGGGCAATGAAAATTCAAGCGCGGGCGCAGAGCTAGAGGGCAGGTGGTTCACACCTTGAATGAATTAGAATGCGGAGGGAGAGAGTAGTGATCTATGGCACGTAGATGGGAGCTAAAGGGTGGTTTTAAAGGTCAATGATGAAAGAGGGGGTCGAGATATATCTATAAATTTGCTAGAGAATGTGCTTATAGGGAGGGTCACAATAACAGTAGAAAGAGGCAAAATGTCGAAGTAAGAGATTAGGATGAGAATGAGTTATGACCATTTCAGATCAGTCCCAAACTCTCATCGAAAAAATGATCATAAAAAACGATTTTCTTGCAGTACGAGATTCTATATAGCATATTAATCTCTGATTCAATCTCTCTAAAATCTAAATTTTGATTAAAAAGTATGCATAATCTAATATTGTCTCTTAGAAATCCACCAAGTTGATGTAATTGTGTTTATTTTCATAATACTTCTTCAATTAAGGCTTTGTTTGGATAAGCTTTTACTTTAAAAAAAGTTTGTTTCGAAATAGTTTTTAGAAATGCTACTTTAAAACGTCGTATATAAACAGCTTTTTATAAAGAGAGGAAAATGACGTTTTGTAAAAAGTACAAAAAATTCAAACGAGTTTTAAAATTTATAAACTCCGTTTTAAAAAATGTAACGCAGGAAAAAAGCTGAAACGAACGGGGCCTAAATGTTTAAAAACCTTATTGCTCGGGATGATGCATGCTTATTGGCTGCAGTCTGTTTTTTCTCTTGCCAGTTGCTTCGTCTTGCAGTTCATAATAGACAGAAAAGTCACATTCAACTTACAAAGTGATAAAGCTCATTGCCACTTCGGTGCAATAGAAGTATAAACTATAAATTAAGGGACCCATGATTTAATCCAATTCATGGTTTATTTTTCTTCTCACTATGAGTGGTGCAGTGATACTAATATTAATATCGAACAACCAATCTTCATAATAACATATTGCTAACAATAACGGATATCCTTAAACTTTATAGTAAAATGGAGCATTATAAGATAGATATGATCATTTTTAAAATTTTATTATTGGTGAGAATTCTATTATTGTGTGCATTCATCAGTTTCTATGAAGACCAATCTCCATTATATTTTTATTAGATTTTAGCATTTTAGAAATGGGATAGTGACAATTATACCTTACAAATTATTTTTTTATTCACATATCTAATCTAGCAAATGCATATAGCCATTATCAACTTATTGTAAATTAAAAAAATAAATAAATAATATGTTTTAGAATGTTGTTGCGTTCTTTGAAATTTCTGTTAGTAATATAAATAGTGATATTCATATATTAATTTTATAAATATATAAGGTTTGAAAATTACATACATATTTGGCGCAATAATTTTATATAAAAAGGGAAACTAAAATAATATATTTTTTAAAATTTTTTGAGACATTTCTTATATTGTAAATTAAAAAAATTTTAGGAAGGATAAATAACTAATTTGATATCCGAGAAATTATCAAATTCAAGGGGGGCAATTGCCCACTCTCAATTGTGCCTGAGTCCACCTCTGATCAAACATAATTTATATTCCTTTTATATGCAATCTATAAAATACTAAAATGAAATGACCATCTCGCTATAGAGTTACAGTTCATATATAAATACATGTGCTTTTTTTATTTACACCACACACTAGTTGATAACACTATGTACAGAAGGAACTTATTCACCCATGAAGTTCTAATATAAGATTTGAGGAGATATTGATATATATAATCTTATCCTTACATTCAGAAGAGGCTACTATTCTACAACAAAGTACACAAAAATTTTTACTAAACCTACCATAAAAGGCTCCTATTCCATATAGCTAACTAGTTTGGCAGAAATTATTATGTTCGGACATCGCACATAGAGCTACCATGCGGATGTACCAAGAGCACAACGGTGTGCTTTGAATTGTCTGTACATAGCTCTAATTATGGTATCCGAACGTAATAATTTCTCTCATGGAAAAATTATTCAGTCCAAGTATTGAAACAAGCAGCAGTGTGCAAATCAGTTACCATCTGTAAGTTTACTATCTGCAGGCATATATAGTCTTTGACCATCAAATATCAGATCCACATCAAAAATCTTGCCCCCCTCCTCTGATAATACACATGTCCCCGAGCATTTAAGCTGCTGCTTTGCAGAGTTGATCAGCTCTTCCATTGTCTGAGGAATCCATATCACTATGCCCTCTCTTCTTTCACTCATGGGGACCCATGGATGAAAAGGGAATATGGTGCATTTCCGACGCAGTGTTTTGTCTGTGAGGCAAATAGAAAAAAACTTTTCTGATCATTTATAAGGTTTGCCTTGTTATTGAGTTCTTTGACAAATGAAAAAGCTATGCTTGAACGTACAACAATATCACGACCTGTTTTCATTCTCAACATCATAAGAATAACTTATTAAAATTACATGTTAGTTAAATTATTGGACCTGTATTTTGATCTATACGCCTCAAAGAATGTTTACTGCAAAACAAATGTCCTCGTCCCCTTAATAGGGGAGCTGGGTGGTTAAGTTCAGTCATGGTTCTAAGAGATGACTCGATAATTTGCTGTCAGGAGCTGGAACATAATGTCTATAGCATAAATTAAATTGACTAAAACAATTTATAAAATGCTAAAAACTTGCTCTCACCAAGTTGTTCGATGTCTATGGACAATTATGATTAGAATATTTTATGAGACCATGGTTGTTCGATGACAAAGGGGGATATTGTACTAAAAAAAGTGAAAGCGTATATACCTCTGACCTCCTGAGAGCGATCTGGAAATTTTAACAGTTCTTCAGATTTTGCCTTCTCAAATAGCTTTATAAACGATGAGCTCCCTCTCTTCCGTGCTTCATCAAGAGGAGTTGTGCCCCATCTGAGTTTTGTGAGAAAAATGCAACAAATTATTAGATTGTTTCATTATAGAGGCCGAATACAGAATGCTGACGCTCTTGAAAGATAAAAATGCTCGAGCCTTTTGATAACATTTTGTCATCGTGAAATTCCAAGAAAGTTACAATTATATTGCGAATCTAGCTATCAGCTTATTTAGCTTGGAGCGGTCAAGCAGACACTAGTGCTCACAATAAACTCTTGATAATGACATCGTTACAAGATGAATAGCATTCGACTACAGTTTTTATCATTCCAAGCGTCCAGCCTATGGAGAGGGAAAGCAATTAAAAAGAATCGTATTTAGAATGAAGCCTCATATTAAATAAAACATTTTTGAGAATGAGCAGAGCTGGCCACACTGCCGAGGGCGAAGCCTGCGCGAGCACCCACCCACGCTAACATGAGCAGCTTGGATTGGCCTGCATGGACGTCACTCACCCACATGGAACAAATTACAGTTTTCTATGCTGCCATGGGTGGGCACAGGTGGGGCCAAAATTATTCTTTTGGAAGGCCATTACACAAAATATCCCCATAGAATACGTTGGTCCTGATTTATCTATGAACTGACATTATATTTTACTTAACGAGACATGCATAAAGAAGCAAGGTAAGAAGAGAGAGAGAGAGAGAGAGATAGAGTATATATATATATATATATATATATATATATATATATATGTATATATATATATCCCTAATTGTGTGATCTCAAATGAGGATATAAGAATGCCCAAGTTCAAAAGTTTTAAAAAAGATCCTAGATGCACCTTCAGACTCATTATTTATAAGGTTGGGGGCTATATGATTGGCTACAAAAAACTCACGAAATAATAAAAATAATGCACAGACTCCAAAAACTACTCAAGTACTGACAATAATACTGTATAGCGAGATGATTCAGCTTGCCTGGCTTTGATCATGGGATGAATTTGTCATCTGAGTCCCTTAATGAGTTATATTAAAGGAGAGTAGCCAGCGAGTTTTCCTATAGAAGTTGCCCGTCAAGTATGTTGGGTGATTCTACCCAAGAAGTCTGATAGGTTGTCTGGTTAGGTGGCTACTCCTTGCCGAGAGCTATCCCATGGTTTGTTATGGTCATTGAGTCGATGGTGAGTTAGCATGTATCGAGCTACATGACAAGTTTGCAAGATTGTTCTCAAGGGCAAGTTTACTTAGTATGTGGTATACCTTAGGAATACACTTAGGTTGCATTTGGGGCGACAGTGCGGTACGGTCGTTTTTGCATTACATCGTAGTTGTCATTTAGGAAATTATGGTTTGAATGTGTTTTGAAGAATCTGAAGTGGAAAAGTTCGTCTTAGAACCTCATCTAGTAGAGTACGATGCCTGCAATAAAGCTACGATCTGATTTTTTTAAAATAAAAAAAATTGTAGTACCGACCGTAGCTTCTTAAACAATAACTTCTTTTACATTATCTTCACCACTGTGCTTGCATACTGCTACAACTGCCCCAACCAAACTCTTAATACCCTAACTCTCTTACTCCTCATAGAGAAGAATTGTAAAAAGACGAAAGAATTAGTAATAAACACAGTTAATTTTGCTGCTTGAACTGCAATTATTGAAGCATTTATTGTTTGTGGAAATATTTTTGAAAAATGTGTTGCATTGCCTTTACTTTGACCGCTGACATGATAATTTAGAGATTTTGTATCTATAAATTAAGGGTTGGTAGAGTGTTAAGCCATTGACCTTACCCCTTTTAAACTTTGTTGAGTTTCTTTAAGAGAGATGGCTTCCTGAAATTTGATTGACAATGTTGACGATAATGGTCTATGGAAGGAGCTCCTGAAAAAAAAAACGCAGAGTTACAGCTGAAGTTGAAGGGCGAGAGTCTAGTCAACCTAAAGCAACAACTACACCTGTTAAAATGGCTCTTGTGGTAGGCAAGGCACCTGTTAAAGCACCTCAAATTGGAGACGACAATCCTATTGCACCGAGCGCACCTTAGTAGGAAGAATAAGAAGAGGCCCCGCTAATAAAGCAGCGAGTGAAGAAGACGGTGTCCTATGAGCAACGACTATCTCTAACTCACCTTGAGTTGGTAAAGACTTATCTAGACGAGATATCGTTATAGTTTTTTTTTTCAACATTATCACAAGAGTATGCTAAAAACTCACGATTTACTTATAGACTGGGTTAACAAGCAGTTTGAATTAGACAATAATGAGCAGCTAATTTTCAAGCACCATTGAAGATAAGTCTATCGTTGGTGAGTTCCTTTCTAGCCAATTAACGAGTTCTTTTTCTAGCGAGTCCAATTTTAATCTCATTATAGGCATGTTACTAAATCACGCACCAAGTGTGTAGGAGTTGTTCCCAAGCTTTTAGTAACTTTCTGAATTTGGGGCAACTCCCTTGGCGTGTAGTATTATTAATGTACCAATCACTATAGTGAACAAGGTTGCTACTAACTTTCTTTCTTACTAGCGTTGTATAAGGGTGAGCAATATTAGCAAGAACACTGTTATAGTGAGCTTTAACTTCTAATTCCTTGCGACGTGGTTGCTCACAAAGGTGAAGGAGAAGCTGCCACAAGTGGAGAAGGGATAGGTGTGTTGATCTCCATACATGCGCCATAAGTCAAGTCGAGCTCACAAGGTGAATTCGACGAGCTTCAGCGCGCAAATCGGAGCTGAAATATACTCGATGACACTTAAAATCAGTCAAAACGACCTCCGATCAATGATCGGACTCCGCCATCGTGTTTAGAACGTTGAAATTGATCAGAACAGGCATTTTATATAATTCGACGGTCGACGATCAAGCGGCCGTTACCGAGACGATATTGAGTTAAGTCGGTTGCCCAAATGACCTCCGTTCACGAAATTGATTGTGCCGTTTGCGTCGAAACATCAAAACCTATCAAATGAGACTATTCACGCTCAATTCCGACGAGTATGCGTGAATATCGAGCAATTGGATACAACAACATGCAAATCGGAGCTAAAATACACTCGACGACATCAAAAATCAGTTGAAACAACCTCCGATCGACGAACGGACTCCGCCATCGCGTTCAGAACGTCGAAATTGATCAGAATAGGTATCTTGCATAATTCGACAGTCAATCGATCAAGAAGGAGAGCCGCTGATGCGCTGACACGCATATCAAGGTCGGAAAGCCGCGACGATGCCCAAACGGCCTCCATTCACAAAATTAATCGCACTGTTACCGTCGAAACACCAAAACCTATTAAATGAGACTGTCCGCGCTTAATTCGAACGAGTTTGCACGAATATTGAGCGAGCGGAAGCAACGATGTGCAAATTTAAACTGAAATTGACCCCGATTTGACGTCGACTTGAACTAAACGGCCTCCGATCGCAAAACGGATTGCGTCGTTGCATCGAAACGTCAAAACCTATCAAATGAGACTATTCACGCCAATTCAGCAGTATCGCGTGAATATCGAGCATGGATACAACAAATACGCAAATCGAAATGAAATACACTCGGCGATCAAAAATCAAACAACCTCCGATCGACGAACGGACTCGCCATCGCTCGTAAGCCGAAATTGATGGTATGTATCGCATAATTCGGACCAATCGATCGAAGAGAGACGCTACCGACACGCATATCAAGGTCGGAAAGCCGCGACGATGCCCAAACGACCTCCATTCGCAAAATTAATCGCGCTGTTAGTGTCGAAACGCCAAAACCTATTAAATGAGGTCGCGCCAATTAACGAGCCGCACGGCGAAGCAGCGGAAAGGCGTGCAAATTTAAAGCGAAATTGACCGATTTGACGTCGACTTGAACTAAACGGCCTCCGATCGCAAAACGGATTCGGCCCGAACATCGAGAAACCTAAAATCATATATATTATCATGTGATGTTATATAACGTCCATTTAAACTTAAATAAATGACATAGAGTTTAAAACCCCCCTAATCGCGATCGAGATCGATTTAAATTCGATTTGATTTAAAAATCCGGCTTCGAATGCGTCGAAAATATTAAACAAATATCAAATCAATTAAGGATCAATCAAATAATTAAAATCAAATTTTTAATGAAATTACACGCATATCGTCGAAGCTCGACGACGCCTAAACGACTCCGTTCGAAATTGATTGCGCCGCGTCCAAACGTCGATACCTATCAAACGACGCCTTCCGAGATCGATCCGGCAAAGTGTGTGCCGACATCGATCAAATACAAGCGCGACGTCGCATAATTTAAACTAATTTCTACCGCTGCCGATGTTGTCGACCCTCATCACGAAATCGCGTTACGCTCGAACAACCAAACATCTAAAATTGACACCTATATTGGGGGGTATAAATTAATATCACATAAAATAATATTAAATTATAATTAAAGGGACTAATGGTTGCTTAATCCCTTAAACTCCTCTTAAGCTACCTAACTCCTCCTGCGTTCAGATCGAGAGACCGCTAAAGATCGAAACGATCGTTGACCTCATTTCACGCTTCTACTCATTTCGACTCCCCGCTCGTTCTCTGCTTTGCTCTGCTCTCAGTTTCACGACATTCCCTCTCACGATCTCTCGTTCTCTCCCACGCTTCCTCGACGTTCTCCTCCCCATGATTCGACTCCCTCTCTGCTTCCTGGCTTTTCAAATTTGGATTCGACTCTCCCTCTTGCCCCGTCAACTCCCCATTTCCTCACTCTCTGTTCACGTGATTTCCTCTATCTCCGATCGGTGGAAGCTCAATCGAACTTGGTTAAGAACCCTACCACCAAACCCCTTTCCTCCTTTCCTCTAGCATTCAATCCTTTCCTCTAGTAATTGAAACCCTCCAGGTTGAAAGTTTGTTCCTTATGTTGAGCCTTTGTGCTTTTGCCAAATATGCTATATCTTATACTGATTATGTTAAGAGTTTCCTTTAGGATTGATGATGTATTCTAAATCTCATTTCTCTTATTGCCACATTATTCATGGATTTTGTGATGCTTAGCTTACTAAAAAATGATTTGGGATGATGTATGGCCCAAATATTGTATTATTTGCTGTTTTTCATGGATCCCTATATGTTTCCTTTGCTGAAAAATTTCTGGATACGGTAAAAACGAAATTTATGCAAATATTTCTTATCTCTAGAGGCATGAAGCTTGCTGAAATTTATTTTCCTCTAAGGGGGAATCAATCATCTTGTTATTTAATGGGTAAAATACTTGCTGAAAATATTTTCCCCTAAGGGGAATCAATCATTTTGTTATTTGATGAGTATAAGGCTTGCTAAACTTTCTTATATAAGGGAGAAATCAATTAGCTTGTCATGATGAGATATGATGTCGTTCTCCTATGAATTTCATGCTTCTACTTTGCTTCAATTTATTTCCTATGAAGGGAATTATATATATATCATGCCTCTTTTATATGCAAGTTGAAATCTAAAATTAAACAAAAGGGATTTGTTATACCACTGCTATTATCTTGAGTTTCATTCATACTGATATTTGATATCTAACAGGAACGCTAAATTATCAAAGCCAAATTGTCTCAGACACTGACCCATGCACATGGCGGGTGTGCCCGCCTCTCATGGTAACACGGGAGAGGAGGTCGTAAACTGATATAGAGAAGGATTCGTGTAAAATTTATCTTTATACTCTGATATGTGAGATCTTATTAACAGGAAATCTATCAAAAGCCAGTGTCAATCACACCATGCACGCTTTATCGGCGTGTGCCTCCTTCACAGAACTCGGGAGAGCCGGAGGTCGTAGAACTTTGATAAGCGGGAGATAAGGATTCGTAAAATTCATCTTTATACTCGCAATATTAATGGAAATACTATGCTATCAAAGTTCTGCACTCACGACACTGACCCATGCACGCCTTTCATGGCGTGTTCGCCTCTCATGGCAACCGCTGGGAGAGTCGGAGGTCAGAACTTTGATAAGCACAAGATAAGGATTCGATAAAATTCATCGCCATATTCTCGGTGAAAAAAAAAATCATGGGATAAAATGCTTCACGCTTGTTCCAATGTGGAAATCTTGTTAAGATTGCTCACGTTCCAACGCGACAGGAAATGTCAGCGGCTAACCCACCTTTCGCGCTACAAATAAATTTGTCGCTCACGACACCTACCACGCCTTCTCGACGCTGGCGTCTGGCCTCCTCAGCGGCCCCATGTGGGATGACGGAGGGCCAAAATTTTGGTAAAAAAAATATGTAAAAATTTCCTAAGTGTTTGAAAGGAAGGATATACGATTATTCATGCTTAGTTTAATGAATGCTTGAATCTTTCTAAGATGTGGCAAATCATGCAATATTCAAAATCCTTTCTTTCTTACTTTAATTTCTTGATTGGAAAGATTGATGTTTGCAAATTCCCCTTTACATATCTAACATGTGATCAAAGTGTGGCAAATAAATCATATATGAAATGAAACTCAGACGCGTGATATCTGTTAATCAGGAAAATGCTATCAGCAAACGGTTCTGACACCACCCATGCACGCCTTTCTGGCTGCGCCATAGCAACCATCGCAGGGGAGTCGGAGGTCATTGTAAACTGATAAGCACGAGATAAGGATACGTGGAAAATCGTCACATGTTATGTTAACATGAACGCCTTTCATGGCGTATTTTTTACCGAGGTGTCCGACCACCATGCACGCCTTCTTGGCTGGTGAAGGCTGGACCTCCGCACTCATTGGGATGACGAGGCTACAAAATTTTGATAAATAAAATAAAATGTCTATGTTTGAAAGGAAGGTGCATGCATATGATTATTCATGCTTATCATCATTATATGACAATTACAAGATGCTTACCTGCTAAATTTTAGCTTACGAATCTTCATAAGATACAATTACTCATTTAAAGTTCAAATTCATTTTACCTATGATTATGCCATATGAATGGGTGAGAAATGAAAATGACACTCGACTGGAAAGATACAAGTGCATGTCATATATCAGTGAAATAAATGAAGGCTTCATTACGCTAAGAAAATGATTCAAATATATTTAAAGTGTTATCTCATTTTATTCAGAATGTCTTTAATACGCAAGTTAAATGAAATCTATGATCTTATGAAGCAATGTTCTTTTGTTAACCATTCGATTCAAATACTTGAAAGAATCACATTCATACTCTATAAAATGACGCTTGATTTGTTAAAAACGACACGCTGATCTACGATGTCTAAAGAATCAATCATATACCATTTAACATACAATCACTTAGTTTGGTAATGCATTCACATTCTTATGAGAACAAACTCTCACTGATACATGAAGTACATGAAAGAGTCAATGCATATCGTATGATAAATCTATACCACTCATGGTGAATAGTAAAAGAGTCAACTCACGCCTTATACCAGAACAAACCTTTACTGATCTACATAAACATTTGAAATGGTCAAATTCATATTCGACAAAACATCTATGCTACACTTCCTGCTTCTAACGTATAACAAAACCTAAAAATTTAATGATGCTATCAGAAGAAGTTAATTCTATCAATGAAAACGACTAAAGATAAATCTATCTATCATCATAATATATTCTTTCAGAAGTTCAAGATCTCAAGAAGAAAGTCCAACCCGATCCTCTATACACCCAGAGTTGACAGGTTTGGAGAATGATAGATCTTGAAATAATTAATCTAGACCGATCCTCGCAGAAGAGATAGCCGAGGGTCGATCTTCCGTTTTCTGACCGTCCAAGTTAACAAAACCCAAAAAATGTCATATTGAAATTTAAACTGCAAATCAACCTACATTTCAAACATTCAATGTCCATGCAACATTTTAAAAGAAGATACTCAGATATACCAAGTATTCAAACAAGGGACACGTAAAGGTATAAAACAAAAGAATAGATGCTATATACTTCCTTGGTTGTCTTGACCGTCCCGTTAACAAAACTCAAAATCAAAATTGACATCGAGACTTCAACATTGACATCTTAATGTCCATGCAATTTTCAAAGAACGTATATCCAGATGCATGTGGAGTAATTACTAAGTCAAATATAAAGAATATATACTACATAATCCCGCCGGTCTTAGACCGTCCCAAGTTAAAACCAAAAATTTGATATTATAAGAATTTCAAATTAATAATATCTCGAAACTAATTGCATATAATACAAGATATGAACCATTTAACATACTTCTAAAATTCAAATTCTTGAAGAAAAGTCCCAACCGATCCTCTATCAAACTAGAGTGACAGCTCAAGGATTATACTTCTAAGATAATGAATTTAGACCCATTCTCAGAAAACCTGAGTAGTAAGCTACCAATCGATATTAACCCGATCGAGAAGGGTAATTATAATTAAAATTTCAATGATAAATGATCATATATTCAAATCTAAAATCAATCATAAAATGATCAAAATTCAAAGAAAATAACAAAATATAAAAAAATAAAATAAAATGAACTATTTAAATTAAAACTAAAAAAATAAATAAAATAAATCCACCCTTCCGCAATTGTTTGTCTTCGGGTGACAAATTAAGAAAATTTTTGCTCATAAAGAGCCAATGTCAAATTAAATACATAACTACCTTCACACTCAAATATTCCTAAAGCGTAGACGTCTGTCCTCCGTCTCTCGTTTTTGCCGATATGACACCACATAATGGCTATGGTGACTGAGCTCCGACGGTGGTTCAGGATATATAACTACACTAAATTACCACTACCGCCAGTATCTAACGGCTTTCGAGTAAATGGGAAATTTGTATTAAAAAGCTCTACGTAAGGACTTATATTTGTCCCCTGACAAACTCCAATTCTACAAGTGACACCTTGGACGACGTAACTCATGTGTCCGACAAGGATCCTTCTGCCTTGACCACTCCTCCTCGACTTGACCGCATGACCGGATGACTAAACCATGGATCTTGACGGGCGCACCATCGCTCCCACAAAAAAGTTTTAAGTTAAAATAATAAATTTCATAAGTTAAGCTCCACTTTCGATTATATACTGTTATTTAACGATTCGATTCTTAATCGAAAGTGCTCTCGGTATTGGGAGGGTAATTAACTAGGGGCTTGCTTTATAGAAACCACAGAGATATAAAAGTTTCTGATGAGCGAAATCTCTGGGTAGTGTCTTATCTACTATTCATCTACCTTCTGAAATTATTACCGACACCTAAACAACTCTTTTCTTTTTCGAAAGAGGTCGGTGGCGAATTTTCGGATCCCACATGTGACAATGTCGGCGCGAAAATTCAAATTATGACAAATAAAATAATAAAAAATATAAACCCTATAAATACCTCTCCTAAAACCCTAAACTTAATTTTAAGCATTTCTTGGCGTGGCTGGGAAATCTATTTCAGCATGTACTTTAGAGACCCATTCATGCCTTTCTTGTCATGGTGAAGAGCGATTCAGTAGTGGATCTGCTTATATCATATCTTGGCGTGGTGGTGAAGAGATGCATATCCCCTTATATGAGGGCTATTTGGGATCTTTGTCAGAAATCCGTCAAACTTACAGATAGAGGACTGCATAGCGATAGTAAAATATCTTTATGATATAAAATTGTTATTTATAACATTGTAGGTGTATAAGTACAAGCATTTCTTGGCGTAATGAAATCTATTTCGGCAGTGCATTGAGCCTCATATATGTCTTTTTTGGCATGATGGGAAGACGCATTCAGGCCGTGATTTATACCACTCATACACGTCTTTCTTGGCATAGTGAGTGGCGGCGACACTGGGACAACGATCTTTGTCAAATTTTACGACATGATTCATAAACTGCTTAATGAAGTTTAACAATAAAACTAAAATTAATGTTTTAACTTGAGATTGCAAATATATAAGTACATGTACATGCCTTTCTTGGCGTGGCAGGAAAATATCGCCATCTGATACTGAGAGACCCATACATGTCTTTCTTGATATATGGTGGGATGGATTCGTGGTGTTTACACCCATACATGCCTTTCTTAGCATGGTGACTAAGTAGCTATATGGGACGACGCCGAGGAGAATAAAATCTTGTCAAAATTTTATCTAAAAATTTATACTTGTAATGAAATTCAGTTGAAACAAATAATATTATACAAATATCTTAAGTTTAAATTAATGTTGAATCAAATACGCATGCGACATTTATCTTTGAATGTTTAAACTTTAGTGTCGATGATCTTTAGGGTTGATTCGGTTGGAGTCTTAAGAAAAATTAAAAAAATCAAAAATGTTATTATAATATCTTCAATCTAATAAAATATTTGAAAACTAATTTTGTCGTATGACAACAGATCTCTATTATTAAATTAGAATTGACGATCAAACAAAAACAATAAACCACCACCGATGATGTGTTAAATAAAAATTTAATCGGAGGATACTTGATCAAAATATGATTATAATTTCAAAGCAAATTAACTTGAATCTTAATCTAAATACAAAATTTGAAATATCATTGACTATAAATGTAAAGTGAAATTCAATATTAAAAAAAAAAAACTTTAAAATCCAATTCACCTTATGGCTTGTTTGTGAGGGTGAAATTAAGAAAACTTTAGCTCAAAAGCCGAAAGTCAAATCAAATCTATGTTTACTCAAACAATCTCTAAAGTAGATGTGGCTCGTGTCCTTTATTTGCGTAAACTTAGAAATCCATGGTGCAATTACGACTCCGGGGGTGGTTGTCACAAAATGCCCCCACTATATCATGATCACGCCTGTTGCCCGTATGCTCTCCAATGACTCTTCCTTTTGAGTTGTCGTAGTATGATTGGGCAAAAATCCCCTTTGTTAAAGGTAGACTTAAGCTTGTCTCCAGACAAACACCGCAGTCTACAATTCTTGGATGGCGTAACTCATGTATTCATAAGGATCCTTCGATCGGGTTGGGTCATTATCTCCTGATTAAGTAGGCCCAGGGACGACAAACGGGATGTACGAACCATGAGATCTAGATTCGGCGTCAATGTTCCCCCAACCATCCGCTTTAAGCTAAATATAATGAATTTCATAAATCTCAATTCCAAAACTCCATGTATTCTTATATCTTACGCCAGCTTACTTAATCGAAAGTTCTCTCTTGCTTGAGAGGGTAATTAACTATAGGTGCTTGCGCTATAGAAACTCAGAACAAAGTCTTCACAAAATGAGGGCGAAATATCTGGGTAGTGTCTTATCTACTATTCCATCTGCCTTCTGAAAATTTCACCGACGCATAAATCAGACTCTCTTCATCGAGAGGTCGGTGCCGAATTTTCGGAGCCCACAGGGTCGTCCCCCATCACCCTCTGACAAGCAAGAGAAATTATAATCTATTAGGGCTCCATCGCTAGTTGGAGGTGAGGTAAGTAGGGGTCGCCAGTTGCAAGAGGTCGAGGGGCTTGCTTCTATGTCGAGTTCGCGGCCTTGTGTGATAGGGTTGTCATTGGAGCAAAGTATAAGTATAGCAATACTGCAAAAGCTACCTTGTTGGACAAGTGCGTGTATTATAATGAATGCTTATTAATAAAATTCTTCATTTGTCAAATTAAGTTGTAATTTTAAATACACATTTTTGAGTATCTCTATATATATGACGAATTAATTCATCTTGTTCATGGCAAGTTCATTATTTGCTATCTTGTTGGATTTGGCAAGATTCTATAATAATGATGTGAATTCTCATCATTAAAAACCTGATTTGGCGTTACTCGATAAATTGAAATTTTTATCATCTATAAATGTCTAACCCCCCTTATAGTAAGTGGGTTCATTGATTGAGGTAATTCACTTTGAGCGAGTATGCTTTGGTCTGTAAGTGCGAGTTCCCCTCATTTCTTTTAGGTTCTTTACTATCAAGTTCATTCATGATGGTTATAAAAAGATGCGTTCACACTGTTGAGTACGAGTCAAACTTGCAAAAGGCAAATGACATTACAGATGAGACACTACCAAGAGATTTTGCCTCTATTTTGTGAGGACTTTAAATCTGGTCTTACGTTTTTTATAGGTGCAAGCACTTATAATTAATTACTTCTCTGAACGAAGAGAGAACTTTTAATTACGGTCAGTCATTAGGTCACTAAATATATATTGTATTATAGTAACAAATAGAGTTTAAAATTTAAGAAATTCGTCATTATTAATTTAAAGCGAATTTTGAAAGAATGATGATGCGCTCGATCAAGATCTCATGATTCTATCATCTCAGACTATCATGGTTTATGATTTACTTAATCAGAGAAGGTAGTCAACCAAATCTGATAGAATGATCCTTATTAACAATTATGAGTTGCTTCGTCTAAGAAGATCTTATAGACTTGAGTTAATGTTTATCTAAAGAATTAATTTTAAGTTAACCATAACTAACAGAAGATTTTTTGTCTTATGAAGTATATTCTATAATAGACAACTCAAAGAGCAGAGCCCTAGAGGAACTTGCAAGCTATACCCGTGACTGTAATTTTGTCGAGTCATTGAGGGGTAAAACCACCCAATCAAAAGACTATGGTCATAATCGCTATTTTTTGTAGTGTCATTTAGGGGGCAAGATAGAGGACACGGGCTACACCTTTACTGACATGAAATTTAATGAGTGAACATTAAGATGTACTTGACTTGACATTGACCTTTTTATAAGTTAGAGTTTTCTTAATTTGTTATCCTCGATAAATAACTATGGAGGGTAGATGGTAAAACAAGCGTGGTAACAAAAACTTCTCGGGTCTATTATATCTAAGCAAATTTTAGGTATTTATCACATCGACCATGAGATGCAACTTGTTGTTAATCAACTATCAAATTACTACAAATCACTGCAGCAAGTGCAATCATCATCATCGACAACATCCTTAGCCTTATCCCAACAATCCGAGATCAGCTTTATAGCTTTATGAATCCTCAATATATGTTTGTTCTTTATTAGTGTTGTGTGAAGTGTTAATAAGTATTTTTCACAAATCCTTTAAATAAATTCAATCCAACTAACCTTACCATTTCCTTCTTAAACCTTTGATATTAATTTTATCTATACATCTAATGAGTGCATACTCTACACATATTTTTATATGTCCATACCATTTAAATATACTTCAATAACCTTATCACCAATAAATGTAACTCCAACAATTTCTCAATATAATCATTCCATGATTTATCCTTCATAAAATTATCACACATCCATCTTAATATTCACATTTTCTTCACACTCAACTTAGTTATCAATAACTTGTTGCCCAGAGGTTATATCCATACAACATTTTCAGTTTAATTTCAGTTTCATAAAAATACATTTAAGCCCAATAATATTCTCATACCGTATAATATCTCAAAACACTTCTCCATATAAACCACCCAACATTAACTCTAAAAAGTGTATCTTCCTATATACCCTTATTATTTTGTATAATGAATCAAAAATAATTCAATCTATTTGTTGATCTTCATATATATACCACATGAGTCGAATCGAGCTTATAAGATGAATTTGATCAACTTCGGATGCTTCAGAGCACAAATCGGAGCTGAGATGCACCAACATCACCGAAATTAGTCCAAATGACCTCCAATCGACGAACGGACTTCATCATCACGTTCAGAATGTCGAAATTAATCAGAATATAAATATTGCACAATCTAACGATCAACCGATTAAGCGAACGAGCTATTAATGTGTCAATGCGCATACCGAAGTCAGGAGACTGCGACGATGCTCAAACGACCTTCGTTCATGAAATTGATTGCGCCATTAATTTCGAAACGTCAAAATCTATCAAGTGAGACTGTTCTCACTCAGTTCGAACAAGTCTGCACGAATGTCGAGCAATCGGAAGTGATAATGTACATTTTTAACCTGAAATCTACTCGATTTAATACCGACTTGAATCAAATGGCCTCTGATCGCGAAACGGACCGCGCCGTTGCATCCGGAACATCGGAATAACTTAAGATTGATATATATATTAACTATGTGATTTTGTCAACGTGAAATTCACATTAAGAATAATTAGACACTTGAAAAATTAATAAAAAAGCCCATTTATAACCTAAATCCCTAACCGACCCGATCCAACCCGATCCAACCAGACCCCTTTCGATCCCACTCGCTCGGTTCTCCCCACTTCACGAGCACGACCTTTAGCCTACACACGCAAGCTCGTCGCTCGGTTCATCCCCTCCACACGCACGCTCCAACCTCAACTCTCCCCCTTCAACTACACGAACAGCTCCGCCTCCTCCTTTCTTCTCCTTCAAAACCGATCGGTCCCCTAACCGAAGGATTCACTCTTGTTTCCTCATCTCCAATTAAAGAAAACTGCAAGCAAACAGTAAGCTTCCTTCCTTCCTTCTCCATTTTCCCTCATTTCTTCCAATCCTCCTTCCCATTTCCTTACCAAAATCGCTTCCATTTCTCTCTCTTTGGTAACTCCTCTCTCCTCATTTTCCTTAACCCCCCTCTCCCTCATTTTCCCTTGAACTCCTCCTTCCCTCATTTCTCTTTCATTCATCCTTAGACCTCTATTTTTTTACAAGGTATTAGAGGCAACTCATCAGTAGTTCCTCTGTATACCTCCTCGTTTCCTCCTCGATCGGATAGTCCGAATTACCCTTCCGATCTCTCTTTTTGCCGCAGCCGAAGAGAAACACCATCATCAGGCGGATTCTTCTCTAGGTTTCCGACATTTCCATCATTCCTTCCACTCTCCCGTGCTTATTGATCGCTGCGCTATTCGTTACAAAAAAATGAGTTTGGATGTGTAGAAATAAATGTGTGGAATGTGTATCTATATATGCTTATTTATGCAGGTTTGAAACTTTTATCGAGAGGTGTTAAAACACCAATAGTCACGCATTAGGCGTGACGGAAACTCAAAGCTGTAGAAGCTGCCGAAATCGAAATTTCTGAAATTAACTTAAACAAATTCAAACTAAAATCATCTAACAACAACAACAACAAAAGCCTTAATCCCACTATGGGTAATCATGAATCCTTCGTCTCCATTGTGTCCTATTATGTGTCAAATTCTCATCTAATTCAAGTATACTAAGATCATTATTTATACATCTTAACCAAGTCTTTTAGGTCTACCTCTACCTTTCTTAACATACAAATGCATCTACTCTCTCTAATGTCATCGGACGGTAGCTTTATGTGGCCATCTAAGGCGACTCTCCCATCTTATCTACCCTGGAGCTACTCCAACTTTTTTCCCAACATACTCATTTTGCATTCTATCTCTAAGAGTAAAGCCACTCATCCACCTAAGCATCCTCATCTCTGTAAACTTAGTGTATGCTTCTCTTATTGGCCAACATTCGCACCATAAGTCATCGGTCTTATCACCATCTTATAAAATTTTCCCTTAAGTTTAAGTGGAACTTTCTATCACATAATAGGGATATTCCTCCACTTCAACCATCCAACTTGAATTCTACTAATAACATCTCCTCTATTTCACCATCATTTTGGACAATAGAGCCTAAATATCAATCGCTCACTCTTATTAATAACTTGATCACCTAAAGTCACAACACTATCACTAAAACTTCTACAACTAAAATTACACTCCATATATTCAGTTTTAGATCTACTTAAAGCGAAAACCTTTAGACTCTAAAGTTGACCTCCATAAATCAAGTTTCGTTGGACTCCCTCTAGTCTTATCAACAAGAAGAATGTCAAGAAAAGCATACACCAAGGTACATCTTCTTGTAAATGCCTCGTAAGCACATCCATAACTAAAGTAAAAGATAAGGGCTTAATGTTGATCCTTGATGTAATCCAATGAAATAGGAAAATATTTTGTCAATCCTCCTTGTGTTTGGACACAAGTAACTAGTATACATATCCTTAATAACTTGAATATAACCAATATTAACTCTTTTTCGTTCTAGAACTCTCCAAAGAACATCTCTTGAGACTTTATCATAAGCTTTCTAAATCAATAAATATATGTAGATCCTTCTTCTTACTTTCTATGCTTCTATCAACCCTCTTAACAAATGTATAGCATCCATAGTAGATCTACGGCATGAAACCAAACTGATTGTAAACATGTATCACATCGTAACCTATGCTCAATTTCTCTCCCATAATTTTAATGTATGACACATTAACTTAATTCCTATAATTTGCACTCTTGCATCACCTTTATTCTTAAATATAGAACCAATGACTCTTTCTCCACTCATCCGGCATCTTTTTTTCTTTAAAATAACATTAAAAGATTTGTAAGCAAGAAATTCCTTGATCTCCTAAACATTTCCACATCTATTGGAATATTATCCGGTCTACTTTTCCACATTTCATTTTCTTTAAAGCTTCTAACTTCGATTTACTAATACTGACGATAGAAATGAAATTCTATTGTTTGGGGTATTAAGGTTGCTAAAATCAATCGTACTTTCGGATCCTTCATTGAAAAGTTTATCAAAATATCTCATCCACCTATTTTCAATATCTTTTCTAAGAAAAGCACTTTATTATTTTCATCCTTAATACACTTGCTTGGTATGTCTTTTATTCTTCTCCTAACTTATACATACATCTTTCACCTTCTTTGGTATCTAATCTATTATCACTAAAAAATTTTTCTGCATATATTCTTTCTTAATCTCTATACTTTATATCTTTCCCATTCTAATTTTACATCTAAACCAAGTTTTATAACAATGTTCTTATTTTTATCTTTTCAGCTCGACTCCACCAACTATTCTTATTAAAGAAGCTTTTCCTTTTGATTCTCCAAGACATCTTTAGCTTTTAATTTCACTTGATATTTTTTAGTAATGTTATCTTTATGAACAATTCTAATATCTTGTAGCTTGCTCTTAAAATATTTTATTTGTGTTTTTAAGTCATCTAATCCAAGACAATAATTTAGTTTATTTTTCTCTTACAACCTTTCATCTTAAAATCTAAAAATAAGTCGATGTTGGGTACTTAAAATTTCACTTGTATGACCTTACAATCTTTTCTGATTTTGATCTATTTTTCTTTGTCAAAATAATCAATCTGTTTTCTTAGATCCATTTTAAAAGTAACAATATGTTCATCTCTTTTCTTAAAAAAAAGTATCACTAAAATCATGTTTAAAGAAAATCTAATATAGTCCCCCTTCTTCATTAGTAACTCCAAATCCATAACCATGAATACTTTTAAAATCTTCTACTACTTCAACACGTATTTAAATCTCCTCCAATAAATACTTTTCTTTGAGGGTGTCGTTGTATTAATCCTTCATTCATTCTTTTTACACTTACCTCAAAGCTACGGAGTACACTTATAACATTGATAATCTTGGTATCAACAATAATCTTTAAAGTATAATTCTATCTCCACATCTATTAATAACTTATCCTTCAAACTTTTATCTATAATCACACCTACACCATTTCTAGTTCTACTTTTACCAATACCAAAGTTTAAAACCTAAACTATCAATCTCCTGGCCTTCTCACCCCCATTTAGTTTCTTGAACACATAAAATATTTATCTTTCTATGAATATCTATTAATTCCATTAATTTACCGTAACCTATATTCCAAGATCTAACCTAATTCAGTTTCATGGACTAACTTCTTTCACATCCATTCAAATGTGGGAACCTGCTTATTTTATTTAACATCGTAGCACATTTCCTTCTCATTTTCATCAAACTTCAGGGCCACGCGTCTCTGATGATTTAAAGGATTCATGTCATGATTATTTCGACAAATTTTATCTTTGTTGTCATACTAACCCTCCACTTTTGCATCCCGACTTGGGAATGGTGTTAAACTAAAATCATCTAAGCTTAAGTTAAATAAGAAAATACACAATAAATGTTAAAACAAACATCAAACCAAAAAGAAAAAAGAGGAAAAACACTTACGAAACTTATTTAAGCAAGTTGAAAGTCCTCCCAAAGTTCGAACTAAAATCTTTCCTCCTCTTTCTCAAGTACTAAACTCAAGCAAGTGCTCTCTCTTAGCCTTATTTATAGGAATTGAAAGAAGTAATGAGGAACCCATTCTCATTTAAAATTAACTTCTTAATGTGAGTTCTCTTTACTTGTAAATTCCTCAAAATTAAATAAGCATTAATTGAATTTGGGGAGGCAAATGCCAAACTCATAAAAGACTTATAATAAGTTTGAAGTTTGACTTTTAAATAAACATAAAACTTGATGTGAAATTTAAAATAAAGTCAAATTGGGTTTGATCGCTTTTATATGAATACTGGATAACTCTCATAAGTGCAAAAATATTATTCGATAGCTTACTCACAAGCACAACTTGTTGGTATGCTGATAGTTATGAATGATATATTTCAAATCTACTTGAATTTGTATTTCAATGCAAAACTAAATCATAAGGAATTTGTTAAGTGTTATGTTTATATATATAAAAAAGGGGGAAATCAAATTAAATTTATAAGAAATCTATGAAGAAGTTAAATAACATGTTGGCAAGTATAGTTAAAGCTCCTTAATGAATGATTGAAAGATTCATACAAGAGCTGTTAATTATTTGTTTTAAACTAATTGGAAGATAAATTCTCAAATATAAAAGAATTCGAACCTGCTCATAAATGAATTTGAAAGCTTGGAAAATTTAAAAATTCAACAAATTAAGTGCAAGTAATGTTTTAAATTACAATCTAAATTTAAACGTCCATCAATTCTGCAGTAATGTAAGATGACATTAAATTAAATGTTGCACGAATGAAGGAACTTTCTTTTAATTCAAAAATTAAAAAAATTTCATTCTAATTATGATTTTCAAAGTCAATGATTTCATTAATTAGATGAAATTATCTGAGCTATAAATGCCTGCATGGGCTCGGACATGAAGATTTAAAGTGCAAATTTTAATGTCTGAAAAGTCTGCGAAGGCTAAGTTGAAATTAAATGAAAATATAAAATCAATATTATAATTTAAACATAAAATTATATGAATTACTAAACATGGACTAATGCTTAAATTCAAGTGGGATATGTTGAGGTTCTTCGGTTTGGTCTTGGAAGTTCCGATTAACAAAACCTAAAAATCAAATTATTATAAAATTTCAACTTATTAAATATCGAAGCCATTACGTCATACAATATGATCGATCCTTTATTATTAAACTAATAGAGTCGACAGGATTTGAAACAATAAATTAAATGATCAAGCAAATTCATAAACCTCGATAATGGCTGTGTTAAATGGTGATTTCAACCGGAGGGGATACTTCCATCAAAATGTGATTCTAATTTTAAATCAAATTAACTCAAATTAAGCAATAATATAAAAATTGCTCAAATGAAATTCAATCTTTAAAAGTTTAAAGCAAACTCCATTCAATCCACCTTCCACAACAGTTTGTTGAATTAATAAGAAAACTCCAGCTTCACAGGTAATCTCGTCATTTCTCTATGTTCGCTCAATCAATCTCGTTAGTAGGGGCGTGACCCGTGTCCTAGTGGTTTTTAGTAGACTCCATATGATCTGATTCAGATCCTCGATCGGTGTTCGCCAAATGGACCAATATATACGATCATTGTACGCTATGATGCTCCTTTGAGTTGTGAATCATGGATACTTGATAGAGCAAAAGCTTCTGTTAAGGTAGACTTAAGTCTATCTCTTTAGAAAACAACCATCTAGGATTTCTTGGGCTACATAACCCAAGTATTCGAGGGATCCTTCGATCGGGTTGTTATCACTCTACTAGCGGACCAGATATCATCAGAGATGGCGTAATCAGATCATCTAACACGTCATTCCCCAACCATCGCTTTAAGCTAATGATGAATTTCATAAATCTAAATTTTAAACTCCACATACCTTCTTATATACGTGATTAAGTGATCAGCAAGTTCTCTCACTTATTGGGAGGGTAATTAACTATAAATGCTTGCTTTAGAAACCCGAACCCATCTAAAGTCCTTGCAAAATTAGGGCGAAATTTCTGGGTAGTATCTTATCTACTATCTCATCTGCCTTCTGAAAATTACACCGACACATAAATCATTCTCTCTTCATAATTTGCGAGAGGTCGGTGACAAATTTTCAGAACCCACACTATCACACATATGTATTACTTTATCAGCTAATATTATTAATTGAGAATTATTAATATAATATTACAAAAAAATCACATCCTCTCAATCATCATTATACTAGTTCAAAGTCATTTATTTTCTAAATATATTTTTTGTTCTAACTATTTGCTTATTTCAACATTGAGTTCATATATTTTTTGGTAATTTATAATATGGTCAAATCCACTAATTCTAACAAATTGAATTGAAATTTTTAGGTAATTTATAATACCTGTCTACAGCAAAAACACTTGCCCCAGCTTCTAAAAGCACCTCGGCAATCAAATATAATCCCTCACAAGCAGCAATGTGTAATGGAGTACGGTGGTCATAGTCTTTTGAATTTGGATCAGCTCCACAAGACAAAACTCTCTTCAGAAAGCCTGAATCCCCTCTTGAAACAGCTTCACAAAGCTGGCTGCCAGCATCATTGAGACCTAATTTTGCTCCTTTGTCAAAGAGTAAAGAAACCACTGAATCATGTTTGCACTTGATTGCCTCCATTAACGGTGTGCTCCCATACTTGTCTGTAAGTGCGAGAATGAATTAGTACCATAGGCAACCTATGAGATGCTCCAATTAGCGTAAGCTTACGCATTATCAAAGGGCATTGATGTTTATGTGGAATTGAGACGTACCAGTAGAATTAATATCCACACCCTCTTGAAGAAGGAAAAGAGCAATATCCTCATGTCCTCTTGATGCTGCAATATGCTGAAAGGAGTAAGGAAAAAGAATCAGATGAGGTATTAACCATGAAGAATTATTCCATGTTTTTGTTCAAATTAAAGATTATTCAATGCATCCTTGCCTATATAATATCATTAAGTTTACAAGTTACAACATCAAATACCAACCAATGCAGTGCCCATCATCATAATCTCTTCTTTGGGTCTGCACCCGCACGAATCAAACCCTTGAGGTGATGCAAGTCTCCATGAGAAGCAGCACTATTTACTTTGAGAGCAAGCTCCGACTCTTGTCTGCCAATATGCAGTGTGATATCTGATTCCAATTGCTTTATCCAAGTATTGTTTGCACCACTCTACAAATTGAAGCACAAACCATTGCAAGCATGAAATCACACAATCTTGTTGACAGTAAGAATTTTCTCTCCTCATGCTTTTCCCAGTAATCGCTAAAAATATGAACTATCAAGGAAACCTAATTTCTCATTGTTGTAATGAAGACATACCTCAAGAAGGTTGCTTAACACTGTCCTTGCATCAACAAAATATATATCTAGGATATTTGTAAAACTTTGTTTATCAAGTTGCAGAAGTCTACAGAGCTCACAAACACGTACAGTAAAAGGTTGAGGCAAATTACAAAGAATGGCCATCTCTCCAAATGAACTATTAAGGCCAAATTGTGAGATAGTCTCTTCTGTTCCATCTTCACCAATCCCAACACCTTCCTACATAAATATTAAAAAAATTGAAGAAAAATCATAATATAGAAAACTTCTAGGAGGTTATGACATCAAAAAGTCTGCCAGCTTGACGATTGAAAAAGGAAAAAAAATCAGGCATCACATCAAGATTAGAAAATCACTTTGAAATAGATCTAGAAGAAAGAGACTGCTATGTCAGTAACCAGGTATAGACCCCCATCATAAAACTCATTAAGTTATCGTAACAAACATTGTTAAACTTGCACCCAACTACTTAAGGTTGATCACCACCATTGATTTTTCTTTAAGTTCAACCTTGGGTGGTAACCGTAGCTGAAGCTTTTTAAATAACTTCTAGATGTGTCAGCTTTGATTTTCACTTTCATATTTTTTTTCATCATTAATTATATTCATCTTATTTGTGCACTTTCTACCATATGTTGTTCATGCCAAAGAATGTCTATTTTACTAGGTACTACTACCTCCATCTTTTAGCAAATATCATCTTCCACTCGGCTTTTTAGTTATGCTGACCATTGATCCAGATATTTTCATTATAGTCACCTAATTCTTATAAATGTAAAAATCAACCACTTGAAATCTCAATTTTTCAAATTGACACTTAAATATTGAAATTCATAATAAAAGCTCAGACCATAATTTTCATTTTTGTAAAATTTCCAACGCTTTGATCGTGGCACCTGCAAAATAATGGATCTGGCAGTTCAAAAATACAAAAAGATAGTTAAATTGTAAATACATATGAATTGGGTGATTTTTTTGTAAAAATCCCTTTATTTCAAATGAAATCAAATAGTTCGCTTGTGATTCATAATAAGCCATAAACAATAATTGAACATATTTGCAAAATTCAGATGCACAATGTGAAAAATAATAAGAAATATACAAGGAAATGAATGATGAATTTAGCTGCACCACTCTTAAACCACCTTAGCATGTTTGATGTGTTTGTATGCAAGTAACATAAAAGTTCTTTTTTAGTCCTTAGCAGAAACTAGGGCTGTAAACGAGCCGAGCCGAGCCGAGCCGAGCCGAGCATGTGCATATTTGAGTTCAAGCTTGTTTAGCATTATTTAGTTCGATTCGAGCTTTTTAGTATTGTGTTCAAGCTTGAGCTTATTTAGCATTATCGAGCTCGATTTGAGCTTTTTAATATTGTGTTTAAGCTTGAGCTTTTTTACCATTATCAAGCTCGAGTTTGATTCGAGTTTGTTCATGAGCTTGAATCAAATTAGATTATCGAGCCAATTAACGAGCAGCTCGTTTAATGAAATAAATGAACCTTAATCAAGCCTTAATTGAGCTTGTTCGCAAGTAGCTTGTTGAGAAATATACATGAGTTGTATCAATTAAAGTTTATTAAGCCCAAAAAATAAAAATTTAAACAATGCTACTCACAAACAAGCCTTAATTGAGCCGTAATCGAGCTATAATCAAGCTCCTTAATGAGCTTGTTCACGAGCTTTAAATAATATTGTTCATGAACATAAATGAACCGAACGACAAGTTGTTCAAGCTTTATTCATTTAACAATCGAGTATTTACAAAAGTGTTTAAGCTTGCTTGATTAGTTAATTAAACGATCATGAACGAACTCTAATCGAGCCAAGTTGCGAGTAGCTTGTCGAACGCTCAGTTCATTTGCAGCTCCAGTAGAAACTATAACTTGAACTTTAAGAGTCTTTCCTCTAAATAGATATTTCTAAAGATATCTAGCTGCATTGCAGAGTGATATCGAATTCTAATGGTAAACTAAGGTCACATTTGATTGCTTTAAGCTAAAAATCATGAATATGTTAAATCTTACATCTAGTTGAATGGAATTAAACAAATCACAAAAAAAATTATGATTTCAATTCCACACACAAAATAAATGAAAATAAAATAATCATTTTCTAAAACATGTTTTCCATCTGTAAACAACTAAAGAAAGTTATAAATTTAGAACTTTAGGACAGTAGTGATTGCTTAGTCATGTAAAAAAAATTTGAAGTCTTAATCACGATAAATTTTAATGAATATCATGATAAATCAAACTTTACTGTAATATTATTTATATGACTCTCAAGCTACCAACCCCAAAATATGATCCTAGTATGTTAATGCGTTAATTATAAAATAACTTTTCAAAATAAATAGTGATGCATGACATCTTAAGGTATAGCATTTTTTAATGTAAATCCACAATGACATGCACCGAATAATGTACAAAAGATTAAACTCATAGTTTACTAACTTTAATTTAGACATAAAATTTATCTCTTTTGATACAAAAAGTCACATAAAATTCACCTCAAAAGAGATTTAATGATCAACCAAACAAAAATTTAAAAAGGACATTTAACATAAATGAAAACTAGACGACCATAATTTACAATACAATTTTAAAAAAAATCCAAATTATGATATATTTGATTAGATTTAATCATCCACATGAATCAACTACTACAATATAGAAAAGAAAGATTAAAAAAAAAGGAATCACCAAAGTTTTAATTTAAGTCTTATGCCAGCACAAGGAGAAAACTTTGCCTATAATTTAGTGGTCTAGCTATGCGCTATACTCAAATAATTCGCGCTAACAAGCACACAATGTTTGAGATAGATCTAAAGTTTTATTAAGCATTTAAATGAACTTTATAATAACCAAAGACCCCAAAATTCGTAGCTTTGCAACATCCAAAAATTGCATGATTTCAACAAATCCTACAAGTCGGCATAGTCTCCAAAATTACTATAATGTTAGAGTCTAAAATCACCCAAACAAAAAGCGCATAGAAGGAAACCAAGTAACTCACTTCAGTAATTAGGGAAAAAATATAGTGTCTGCAATTCACGCCCTCACAGGAAACAAAGCAAGCATTTGATCCAACCTTCACGATAGTGAAACAACAACAAATCTCCAATATAACGGGCCAACGGCTTTGTTATAGTAGACAACTGAACGTATGCAACAGCAATAAATTAAAACATTCAAACATTGATCGGAAGAAATTCATGGGCAACTATAGCAAAACCAAAATACCATGAGTACCAAATCCATCCACATAACAAAGGCATCTAGAGAACACAACTTTTTATTCTCTATAGGGATCATCCACATAAGCATTTATAACAATATATATTTATAAAGTCATGAAATAGAGATAACCAAAATAATATCAAAACTCAAAATGTGAGTATACTCACACGTCTTAATGCTTAAATTTTAAATATTCAAAGAGAATAAATCTTGAAATTTGCATCGGATAGTCTTCAGCTTAAATGAAGTTATGGAAAAAAGAAATATAAAAAGGACAATTTTTTGAGGGGTATCTACAAAAATAAAAAATAAAGATAGGATTTTACTCATGCAAGGAACTCACAAGGAGAGTGGCACGTAAAAAAAAAGCATTCAACTATTAAAAACCAACTATAACATCACAATATACATGATACTAGAATAAAATTAGAAATGAATATGCAAAACCGTACCAGTAATCCATGGCATACAAAATAAAGTTGATCTACTGCATTGCCTTGCTCCAAGATCACTTCCCCTGGAAGAAAAAACTCTTCCTGCAGTCTAATTACCTATAAAACATACAGGTATATTAATAAACATTTTCAAAACATTCCAGTTGAATAAAGGTGTGGAAGTAAACATTGCCACTTAAAAAAAAAAATACAAATGCAAACAAGAAGAACTCAACTAAGCTAAATGGGAAAAATCACATGTTCATCACATAAGATAGTAATAAGATCATTAAATGTTAGGAAAGGAGAAGATTCTTGATTTAGGAATCTGCCCCCAAGTAATTGTTCCTCTGAAGGATGCTCGTGATAATTCTATGTTGTTGACCTCCATATATGGTTCACAAGTCAAATGAACCATATGATTTAAAATAAATGATTAACGAGATAAACTATCATATAAATTAGGTTTAAATCCCCCTAATCGCGATCGGATTCGATCAAACTCGCTTCGATTTGAAAATTCGACTTCGTAATGCGTCGAAAATATTAAAATTAATTAAATAAAAAATATAGAATCAATTAATAACCGATCCAATAATTAAAATCAATTTTTTAATAAAATTACACGCATAACGAAGTCGGGAAGCCTCGACGACGTTCGGAAAATTGATCGCGTCATTGTCATCGAAACGTCGAAATCTATCAAACGACGCTTTTCGCGGTCAATTCAGCCAAGTCTACGCAAATGTCGAGCAATTTGAATGCGACGTCGCGCAATTCAAGCTCAATTTCACTTCGACCGTCGCTGACGTTGTCTAAATGACCTCCGATCGCGAAATCGATCGCGCCATTTCGTCCGGCACAACAGAAACACCTTAGATTGACATCCATATTGCTATAATTTATTAATTAAGAGGATTCGGCAAATTATTTCTATTTAATCTCAATATTTTGTCGTTAGGCTAATTAACGACTGAAATTAGCTAATGATCTCTTAATCCTTGCTTAATTAGCCGCATGAATGACAATCACCAATCACGCCAGTGACGCTAATCAAAATAAAAGTGTATCCAATCGAATAAATAGCCTTTTATTTCTATATTGCCGTTATTTAATCAAAAAAGTCAATTGGCTCTAAAGGCCGAAACGAGGCTTTCAGTCCCTCATTCTACACGCGACTCCCCCGAACTCCCTTCTCTCGCGTGGCTCCCCTCTCTCGGTTCTTCCCTTCTCTCGTGCAATCTCCTACCTCCCATATATTCCGATCGGCGTAGGAAAATTGGAATCGAGGCTCTTCTCCAAGCCGTCCGTCCCTCTCGTGAGCCCTAGCCGAACCCGACTACTCTTCCCAAGCAAACCGAAACCCCTTTCCTTCTTTCTTCCTTGCAATCGAAACCTCCATGTCATCTCTCTCTAACCCTAAGCTTATTTTCATGCATTTGAGTTCTTTTGGAAGTTAGGGTTTTGGTAAATCTACCTTATTGCATGCTTGAGACGATGCTATGGTTTTAATTTTGAGATTTGGGATGATATATGACCCAAATCTCATGTTATTTCTTATTACCTACGGATTTTTGTGCTTCTATTTTACTTGAAGTGATTTTCCATGAAAGAAATTGCATTTTTTTTAAGCCTCTTTCATATGCTAGGTTGAAATCTGAAATTGAAAAACGGGGGTTTGGAGTGTTGCATGGCTTAAATCCTAGATTATGTGCAAAGTTTTAAGCCTCTTTCACATGCTAGGTTGAAATCTGAAATATAAAAAGAGGGGTTTGAAGTGTTGCATGGCTTAAATCCTAGATTATGTGCAAAGTTTTAAGCCTCTTTCACATGCTAGGTTAAAATATGAAATTGAAAAAGGGGGGTTTGAAGTGTTGCATGGCTTAAATCCTAGATTATGTGCAAAGTTTTAAGCCTTTTTCACATGCTAGGTTGAAATCTGAAATTGAAAAAGGGGTTTGAAGTGTTGCATGGTTTAAATCCTAAATTATATGCAAAGTTTTAAGTCTCTTTCATATGCTAGGTTGAAATCTGAAATTTGAAATGGGGGTTTGAAGTGTTGTGTGGCTTAAACCATAGATTATGTGCAAAACTTCTTTTTCTTTGATGTCTCCCTCTGCTGTTTGGAAGGGTTGATGCTTGCGAAATTTCTTTTATATGCTGAAAATTGAATTAGAAGCATGAGAATGGAGTTTGGGGTGTTGTGTGGTTCAAATCTTAAATTTTTAGCAAATTTTTCTCTATTTTATATTACAGCTTCTTGCTGTTTGGAGGAGTAAATACTTGTGAAATTTTTCTATGTGCTTAAGATGAAATCTGAAGTGTGAAGGAAGGGTTTGGGGTGTTGTATGGTTTAAATCCTAAACTTTCAGCAAGTTTTTCTCTCTTTTATATTCCAGCTTCTTGCTGTTTGGAGAAGTAAATACTTGTGAAATTTTCCTATGTGCTTAAGATGAAATATAAAGTGTGAAGGAAGGGTTTTGGGTGTTGTGTGGTTCAAGTCCTAAATTATGTGAAAGCCCATTCCTAAAAGGTTGGCTTTCAGTTCATCTCTATGTTAACATGAATCTAGAAAGATGTTTATGGCTAATTTTGTTGCTAAGTTGAAGTAAAGAAAGAGTCATTTTGGTTTGACATTGGTTCAAAACCTCTACTTACATTTAAATCTCTTGCTCTTTATAACTCATGTAATATGACTTTGAGAAATCATTCTAATTTTTATGTATCAAGGTGAATGTTTCTTATTATTAAGAATGAATAAAAGTTACATGAAGATTACAAACTTCTATTTTAATTACAATACATGTCTATGATTTGACATCTAATTGTTATCTCACTTATTGAATTTGAGAGAGACACTTCACTTAACATGTTAAAAAAAGAAAAATCATGTAAATGACAATCATATGTGATTAAAAGTTTAGGTGATTGCTTATTGTTTGTGATGTTTCAAATACAATATCATATGTCATGCACATATAAAGACAAGCTAAGAAATATGTGATAAGACTGCTCACGCTTGTTCCAACGTGGAAATATCGTGATAAGTATCCGTTTCACTGTTCCAACGACGAGAAATATGTTGTGATAAGTACTGCTCACGCTTGTTCCAACGCGTGGCGAAAAAATATCGATATATTCACGTTGTTCCAACGCGCGCAGAAATATCGTGATAAGTACCCGTTCACATTGTTCCAATGCGGTGGGAAAACTTGTGATAAGTGCCTATTCACGTTATTCCAATGTGGCAGGGAAACCTGTTATGATAAAGATTGCCACGCGTTGTTCCAACGTGACGCAAATGTAATACTACGTCAGGTTAACCCATGCATGTCTTTCTCTGCGGGCAAATAAACTTTCGACTGCAGATTCACGACACCTACCACGCACACCTTTCTTGGGATGGGAAGCTTTTCTCGCGCATATCGGGATGATGCCGGAGGTCACAATTTTGATAAAAAGAAAAAGAGATGCAAATGTTTTAAGTTATTATTTGAACCTTCATGTCATACATATGTGCATTTATGTTTAGCTCAATATCATGCAAATTATTCTACCATGCAGCAATTATGATGTGCTATCAATGTATTAATGCTTAACTCAGTTGTTACTTGAATTTTTATATTATAAGACAAATGTTTGCTTAAAATTCAAATCTCCTTTGTCTAAAAGGTGATTATGCTACATGAATGAGTTATTTGAAAATAAAACACTTCATGCTTATGACATAATTGCCTCCCCTTTGCCTAAGTCATGAAATAAGATTTGTTCATTTAGCAATAATTTTATATGCTTATGAATAGTTGAAAATAGAAAAAGGAAAGAGATGTTCTTATTATTGCATGATCTAAATCTTGCTTTATTATCAAATGTCCATTTATATGAGGTGATGATAGATAAATCTAAAACATCAAGTTAGAAAGGACTTACAAGTTAATATGATATAAATTGAATCCTTTTCTTTGCAAGTTGGGTAGACTTTCTTAGAGGATTTAAGCTTGTAATATATCTTGTGAGAAAATGAGAAGGTGTGGGAGAGTAAAGTCTTCATAAGAGAATGATTCTCTCTTATTTATAATGATTAGCTCCTTAGCATGAGGCCAAACAAATGAGACTTGTGTCATCCCATCAAACCTCTCTTTGTCATTTCTCTTTAACGTTGGATGACAAAAATATAAGTTTAAGGGAAGATTAACTTCATTTTTATCATTTTCTCTCAATGTCATACCACATACACATGCATGTAAGAAGATCTTTAACTTGGCTTGTCATTTATTTTTAATATTGGATGACAAAAATATAAGTTTAAGGGAAGATTAACTTCTTTTTTGTCACTTCCTCTCAATGTCATACCATATGCACATGCATGTAAGAAGACCTTTAACCTCTCTTTATCATTTCTCTTTAATGTTGGATGACAAAAATATAAGTTTAAGGGAAGATTAACTTATTTTTTGTTACTTCCTTTCAATGACATACCACATGCACATGCATGTAAGAAGATCTTTAACTTGGTTTGTCATTTCTCTTTAAATGTTATATGACAAGAACATAAATCTAAGGGTTGATTAACTTTTTCTTGTCATTTACCTCTTAATTTCACATGACATACACATAAATTTAAAAGAGACTTCATCTTCTCCTAATGCTCCATAAAATGTACGTTTGGTAGAATAAGAAGATTTTAAAGATTCATGGTTATGGATTGAGTGACTAATGAAGAAAAGACTATATTAGATTAGCTTATGATTAGTTCAGATTTTTTTAAGAAAAGAGATGAACATATTATTACTTATAAAATGGATCTAAGAAAACATTGATTATTTTCTCGATAAGAAAAATAGATCGCTTAAATTGTAAAGATTGTAGCATAAAGTGAAATTTTAAGTCAACATCGAATTATTATTAGTTTTAGATTTTAAGATGAAAGATTGTAAGAAAAAATAAACTAAATTATTTAGATTATGACACTTAAAAAACACAAATAAAAATATTTTAAGAAGCTACAAGATATTAGAATTTGTTCATAAAGATTAACGTTATGTGAAAAAATATCGTGAAATTAAGCAAGCTAAAGATGCTTGGAGAATCAAAAGGAAAAACTTTTAATAAGAATATTGGTAATGGAGTCGAGCGAAAGAAGATAAGAATAAGAAACATCATATAAAACTTTTAGATGTAAAAAATTTGGAGAAAAGATATAAAGTCTGAGATTCTAAGAAAGAATATATACGAAAAAATTTAAAGTGATTTATATAGATTAGATACAAAAGGTGAAAGATGTATAAGTTACCAAGCAAAGAGATAGAGAAGTAAAGACATATTCAAGTAAGGGTATTAAGGATGAAAATAATAAAGTGCTTTTCTTAGAAAAAGATATTGAAAATAGGGATGAGATATTTTGATAAACTTTTCAATGAAGGATCCGAAAGACGATTGATTTTAAGAACCTTAATAAAAAAAAATAGAATTTCATTTCTATCGTCATTAAGAACAAGTTAAGAAAGCTTTAAAGAAAATGAAATGTGGAAAAGCAAGGATGGATAATATTCCAATAGATGTGGAAATGTTTAGGAGATCAAGGAATTTCTTACAAATCTTTTAATGTTATTTTAAAGACTAAAAGATGATGAGTGGAGAAAGAGTCATTGGTTCCTATATTTAAGAATGATGCACAAGAGTGTGCAAATTATAGAGGAATTAAGTTAATGTGCCATACATTAAAATTATGGGAGAGAGTAATCGAGCATAAGTTACGATGTGAGTAAGTTTCTCACAACGTTTGGTTTCATGCCGTAGATCTACTATGGATGCTATACATTTGTTAAGAGGTTTAATAGAGAAGCATGAGAAAGTAAGAAGGATCTACATATGATATTTATTGATTTAGAAAGCTTATGATAAAGTCTCAAGAGATGTTCTTTGGAGAGTTCAGAACGAAAGGAGTTAATATTGATTATATTCAAGTCATTAAGGATATGTATACTGAAGTTGTTACTTGTGTCCAAACACAAGGAGGATTGACAAAATATTTTCCTATTTGGTTGGATTACATCAAGGATCAACATTAAGCCCTTATCTTTTACTTTAGTTATGGATGTTCTTAATAGGCATTTACAAGAAGATGTACCTTGTATGCTTTTCATGACATTCTTCTTGTTGATAAGACTGAGAGGGAGACCAACGTAAACTTGAATCATGGAGGTCAACTTTAGTCTAAAGGTTTTCGCTTTAAGTAGATCTAAACCGAATATATGGAGTGTAATTTTAGTTGTAAGTTTTAGTGGTAGACTTTGGTGATCAAGTCATTAATAAGAGTGAGCGATTCAAATATTTAGGCTATTGTTCAAAATGATGGTGAAATAGATGGAGATGTTATTAGTAGAATTCAAGTTGGATGGTCAAGTGGAGGAATGCATCCTATTATGTGATAGAAAAGTTCCACTTAAACCTAAGGAAAAATTTTATAAGATGGTAGTAAGACCGAATGACCATGGTGAATGTTGGCCAATAAAAGAGAAGCATAAAGACTAAGTTAAGTGTTACGGAGATGAGGATGCTTAGGTGGATGAGTGGCTTTACTCGAGAGAGATAGAATGCAAAATGAGTATGTTCGTGAAAAAGTTGGAGTAGCAAAGGGTAGATAAGATTAGGGAGAGTCGCTTGGTTTGGCCACATAAAGCGTCAGTCCGATGACCCGATTAGAGAGAGCATTAGATTTGTCATATGTTAAGAAAGGCAGGTATAAAAAAAAGACTTGGTTAAGATGTATAAAAAATGATCTTAGTATACTTAAATTAGATGAATGACACAGACACAAATGGAGACATGATTCATATGAACCCCACCTAGTGGGATTAAGGCTTGTTGTTGTTGTTGTCATTTATGAGTGCATGTTATGATGATGTTGACCTACAACTATGCGTCACTTAAACTTAACTAAATGACGTAGAGGTTAAATCTCCCCTAATTGCGATCGAAATCGATTAAATTCGCTTCGACTTGAAAATTCGACTTCGTAATACGTCGAAAATATTAAAATTAATTAAATATAAAATATCGAATAAATTAATGATCGTTCAATAATTAAAATTAATTTTTAATGAAAATATGCGCATATCAAAGTCGAGAACCCTCGACGACGCCTAAACGACCTCCATAAATTGATCGGCCGTCGCCAAACGCGAGACTATCAAACGACGCCTTCCGACCGATTCCGCAAAGTGCGCGCGACATCGGTCAAGGATGCGACGCGACCTTAATTTTAACTTCACTTCAGCCGCCGACGTTGTCCGAGCGCTCCGACATCGCGAAATCGATCGCGTTGCGTTAAGACAACAAACACCTAAAATTGACAATATTTATTATTAGGATGATTCGTACCATGTGATTAATACCTTAATTATTAAATTGGTTTTAATTCTCTTAATCCTCTCAATCCTACTCACTGCCGCTTGCCAAATCAAGAGGCTGCTCTAAAGGAATGAGTTGACGCATTTCACGCTTTCCTCTCACGGCTTCTTCCTCTCATGATCCTCTCTCGTTCGCGTTTCTAAGTTTCTAGGGATTCTCCCTCTTCTTCCCTGACAACCCAAAACGGCTCCTTCTCCTCCGAGCTCTACTAGCAGAGCTCTCTCTGCTCAAGACCAACCCCAGAGCAAAGAGGACTCGATCCTTCCTCGATTCTCTTCCAACCAAATCCCTGTGTTGTTTCAATCTTAAGTTATATTTTGTTATGTGGTTTCTCTTAAGGATTGTTTCCCTCTTCCATTTGTGTTTATGGTTGGATTTGTTTTCTGGGTTTGTAATAAAGATGAAATTAAGGTGATTGGATTTATGCAAGCTTTCGCTTTTTTTCTCCTAAAGCCGAGCGAGGAGCTCATCCTCTTTGTTTCCTCCTCCTTTCCACTCATCATTGTTACCTAACCGGGATAGAGCTGTGCATGCTTGCTGTTTTGCTTGCTATCCTGTTCATTCCTTTTCCGTCCATATTCTATTTTTTGCTTTGGGCCGTGGTTGGTGAGCTCGATTGTCTGATTTTGGGATGATTGTGGTTCAACCATGAGGCTCTCTTTGTGGTTGGAGTGCTGTTGAAAAGATTTTAACGTAGACACTTGTTTGGTTCCTTGGAAGTATTATACAGATTTTTTGTCTTGAATTTGATTCAATGTTAATTCTAAATTGTTCTTTTCTTCCTTAAATACCGCCACCAATTTCTCGTTGCCCCATTCAAGGTTGTTTTGGTTGTTTGGAGTTTTGTTGGTCGGTTAACTTGTTAGCTAATTGTCGCTATTTAGAGGTTTTGGTCGCTACAGTCTTGGCCTTTTGTTGGCTGTTATTAGTGAATGTTCATGGGGACTGCTTTAGTATTTGCAAAACTATTATTCATTGATTTGGTTATGATAATAGCAAAAAGACTAGGTGTTTGGCTTTTAAGGGGTATATGTGTGCTGACGGTGGAAGATAGGGTGGTAGAGGAGGAAACCTAAGATTTCAGCCTTTGGCATTAGTTGGAGTAGGGTTTGTGTGGCGTCAGAAGGTGGTTATGAAAAGGAGTTTTATTCAGGTTGTTTACTCGCGTCATCGAGCACATCACGATCATGATACTAATTCAAATACTGAGCAAATGTTCAATACACATATTGCTTTCATGAATTTACTTTGGTTCCAATGCAATGCTCAGCAAATGCTGTCTTGTTTAAGTATATATGCAAACATGTTAATATGTAAATGCAAGCTTTAAATTTGTGATATAATCTACCATTCTCCAACACAGGTGAACGGCTATCAATTTCTCAACATACACCTATACATGCCTTTCTCATGCACAGCCTTCACAAGAACCCCACACGTGAGGGGAGAGGAGGTCAAGAATTTGATTATTACGCTCTAATCAAATATACATGCACGCTTTTGTTTATATAAATCGATAAATTATATACCATGTTCTCCAACATATAAACGCTACGCATCAAAATTTCTACCGTTCAATGACATACACCCATACATGCCTTGGGCGGCCTCATGTAACCCCACATGTGGAGTTGAAATTTTGATTATTCTAATCAAATATACGCAGTGCCTTTCTTTTATTTTATATGCAAACGAGCTTTAAATTTTGATATAAGCTACCATGTTCTCCAACATAAATGATGCTTATCAAAATTTCTACGTGGTCTCACGACATACCCATACATGCCTTTCGTATGTGGCGTTTGCTTCAAGAACTCCCACATATGGGAGAGTCGGGAGGTCAGAATTTTGATTATTTTGTTTAATTAAATACATGAATCAACTTATTTATATAAATAAATGCAAGCTTTAAATTTATTATTATCACCTACTCATGCTCCTCCAACATGATGGAAACTTTCATCTTATCTTAACCCATACACGCCTTTCATGGACAATATCACGATGTCTCACGACATCACCATACACTTTCTTGGCGTGGAAGGCCTAGTCTCTCAAATATGTGGACGACGGGAGGTCAATAAATTTTCAAAATAAAAAAGGAGGTGAAATATGTCATATATAAATGCTTATACTTTAATTTCATATACACGTAAATGCAAATTTATTGTTTATATAAGTAATTCTCACATGTTCCAATGCTGGAGAACATGATAAGTACTGCTCATGTTCAACGCGGAAATCTTCTATAAGTACGCTCAAGTTGTTCCAACGTGGGAAATGTCGTATGAACCCATACACGCCTCTTTCGTGGGCAAATTTCATTGCCTCACGACACCTACCATACACGCCTTCGCGTGGAAAACCTCTCAAGTAGCATGCGGACGAATACAAATTTATAAAAAAAAAGATAAAGAAAGGGATGAAATGCTGTTGTTATGTTGCTTAAAATTTTCTACTTATGTGTTGAATTTCTATATCACGCAGTTTTATTTGTCTTTATTTGACCATTACATTATGACAGATACGCTCACTTGATTCTATCATGTTATGGAATACATTGACATGCTCAAACATAAATACCTTTTACTTTACTTGTCATTCCCACCATGATTACATACATGACATAATAAGACTTGAAGAACACACATATGGAATAAATTAAATCTACCATATGACATGACATATATCGAAAGATATCAAAAAAATTTGAGTTAAAAGAAACTCATAAGTATACGTGGCACAACTTAACTCTCTTGCAAGATTGAAAGAACTTAAACTTATGATTTAAGAAAAAAGGAGAGTAGAAAATGTAGTATTTTATGAAAGGAAATCCTCTTATTTATAGCCTCCCAAATCTCTCCTCTCATCTATTCTTATCATCGACACATGGTCTCATAAATCAGACGCAGAAATTATCTAATTTAATGTCATTTCATATATCGCGACGCATGCATATACGTGACATGCTCACAGATCCTTATCACTTTCAAAAGGAAAATAAACTCTTTGCCATATCTTCTTAATAAATTTAATGAATATTTGTCCCCCCCATTTGCCAAGAGCTTGCATGTGAAAGAGGTGGATTTTAATTAACCCACTTGCCTCTCTTAAATGACACATGACATCTACTTATATTTTTGTATTCTTCTCCCCCCATATCAAGAGAAACATACAAGTATTTGATCATATGGGCCTTCAAAATGATTATTTCACTTTATATTTCGATTCACATAAAGAAAGAGAGTTTTCAAACCAAATGCCTAAATTCATTCTGGCCCATCACTTTATATTTGATCATATGAGCCTTCAAAAATATTATTTCATGTTTATTGATTTATTACATAAAGAAAGGATTTTAGCCCAAACCAAATTCATTCTAGCCCATCACTTTATATTTGATCATACTTGCCTTCAAAAATGATTATTTCACTTTATGTTTGATTCCACATAAAGAAAGGGTTTTACCAAATCAAATTCCTAAATTCATTCTGCCTATCACTTTATATTTGATCAAATAGACTTCCAAAATAATTTATTTCACTCTATACCGTTGATTTGGACATAAAAGTGGCTACCAAAATAATACGATATCATATTTTCTAAAGAACGATGTTATACTTCCTGCTTGGTCTTGACCGTCCAAGTTAACAAAACCCAAAATGTCATATCAAACTTAAACTCAGAATTGAACCTACATTTCAACTGACATTCAACGCCAATACAACATTTTAAAAGAACAGATACTGTATGTATGTCAAGTGTTCAAACAATAACACGCAAGTTGTATAAAACAAAAGAGATGCTACATCTTCGATTCTTCTGACCGGCCGTTAACAACTCAAAATCAAAATTAATATAAACTCCAACTTAGCATTCTAATGTCCATATAATTCCCAAAGAATGATATCCGTATGCAGTAAATACTAAGTCAAATACAAAAGAACATGCTACATCTTCCTGCTGTCTTGACCGTCCGTTAACAAAACTCAAAAATCAAAATTCATATAAATTCCAACTGACATTCTAATGTCCATACAATTAAAGATATCCAGATACATGTTGAGTAAATACTAAGTCAAATACAAAACAGTTACATCATCCGGTTTGGTCTTCTGACCGTCCCGTTAACAAAACCTAAAAAATGTGATATTATAATTTCAAAATTAATAATATCAAAAGTAATTCACATATAATACAATATACAATCACACTTTTAAAATTCAAATCCTCGAGAAGAAAAGTCCCAAACACATCCTCTACAAACTAGAGTGACAAGATTTTGGATTATACTTCGAGATAATGAATTTGCACTGATCCTCCTCAGAAAACCAGAGAGTAATAAGATCTATCAATCGATCTTAACCCTAGATCGAGAAGATAATTATAATTAAGATTTCAATGATAAATGATTATATATATTCAAATCTAAAATCAATCATAAACGATCAAAATTCAAAGAAAATACAAAAAATATAAATAAAACTAAATGAATTATTTAAATTAAAACTTAAAAATAAAAAAATAAAAAAAAAAATCAATCCACCCTCCGTGAATTGTTTGTCTTGCAAATTAAGAAAATTTTGCTCAAAGAGCATGTCAAATTAAATACATAACTACCTTCACACTCAAATATTCTTCGTAGCGACGCTCTGTCCTCTGCCCGCGATTACATACGATCACATAAATACGACTGAGCCTGACCGGTGGTTCGCGATATGACTTCACTAAATTATTGCCACTGCCGAACCCAGATGTTCCCCAACGGCTTTGCTTGAGGAAATGTAGAATGTATGTTCTATGTTTGGTTTGACTTATATTTATCCCTTACAAACTCCACCCTGTGTCTGGACACCTCGACGACGAACCCATGTATTCGACAGGATTCTTCTACCGTCGGGTCGACTACCTCCTCTCGACTAAGGGACCACGAGCAAATGGATCTAACCATGTGATCTAGATCGGCCATCGCTCCCCACAAAAGTTTTAAAATAATAAATTTCATAAGTTCTAAACTCTCACGCAATTATATACTGCTTTTTAATGATTCATTGACTAGCCTTAATCGAAAGTGCTCTCTCGATTGAGGGGTAATTAACTATAGTGCTTTTATAGAAACCCGAACCAGATATAAAAAGTTCTCACCAAATGAACGAAATCTGGTAGTGTCTTATCTACTATTCATCCGCTCAAATTATCACCCACACTTAAACAACTCTTTTCTTTTCCAAAGAGGTCGATGGCAATTTTCTGATCCCAGATTTCAAGCGACTACTGGGAAATGTTTCTCTTCCATATTTTGGCTACAAATCTAAGTTATAATCATGGGAGTATATATAAAAAATGAAATTAAAGTGAAATGGAAATGATAAGTTAAACTTGACAACTTAAAAGCTTGCTACCTAAAGTCTCAAGTCATTTGAGATTTTATTTAGTGCATATGTTTAGTACTTTGTCTTATTGTACCCATATTTTTGGAAGTAAGGTGATAATGCAGTTATTTTTAATTGCTAATTTTGTTTACCTTCAACACCCCGAGAATGACACTCAAATTGCCATCAGCATTTCCTAGGCACCAACATCCGTTTGGCCAACGCCATCAATGCCGGAAGAACCGAGCTATCATCCGGTATGAATTTCCCAAATATTCGAATGAAAGCACTGCCTCAACTGGATAACTCTCCGCACTGTGCAATCTCAAAAGGTCTGGTTGATTGACCCACGCAGGTCACTTCAAAAGAAATCATCAGTCTTTGAGAGGCTTGGCCCCTCTAAGACAACACAATCATGAAGAGGGTTGCACCTGACTCTTTAGTCCTCGAATAATGCAATCCGCCAAACCATTCGCCTCTGGGAGGCAAGATGTCAGCTTCTTCATCTGAAGCAAGTTTACCGAGGCAACGAAGAAAGAAATATCGAGTGTGCTCAACACTTAATGCGGTACCACCGGTAATCAATTATGGAACCAAGAAGAGTGTTCCAACCCACAATCGGTTTGACAACCTGGGTAAACTAGCTTCTCGGGTCGATTAAGCCCTTCTATACCCAAGAATGCCAGTCCTCTCCTCGCAGGAAACCCGAACTATATCCGACGAAGTGACGGGTTCTCCAAGTTGCCGAGAGAGGGTCGATGAAAAAATACAGCCCCGTTATCGGATGCAGATCGCCTCCAGACCTCATCCCGAACTCCAATGTGACGCCAACAATCCATGTCCCACACGGTGAACATCGGTGTGACACTTGGACCGTGTCCAGAATCAATCACCAAAGGTCCCTGGAAAGGTAAGATATGGGCCAGCCTAAAAAAAAATTGCTCTGAGAAAGTGGCGTGACATCTGGTGTGAATTCCCAGAGATCCACCCAAACTCAAATCTACCAGCGGTGGGAGCCTAAAAAGAGGGCCCCCAATGATAAAGAATGACGAGACACCTCGGAGAATCCTCCGGGATCTCCATCAATCAACTCCATCCCATCAAGAGGAGGTTAACTTCGACCTCTAATTGAAGAAGTTTCAATTCCACATTTGAGTCCAAGTCCATCGGAGACGCCGACCAAATTGCGATCCAAGGGGATGAAGAAGAAGAAGAGAAGAGGCAACGACTGAAGTTTATGGTACAACAACAAGTGGTGAGCCATCTGTACCTATACATAAAGGCCAGCAACAAGATTCTCTCCTCACCAAGAACAACAAAATGTTCAAAGAAGAAGCATCCTCTCGAGTCTTCGTGAGGAACAAGAAGAGGAAGAAGAAAGGGAAGAAAATCCCACATTCGATACTACCACTTTGGAAGCGCAAAGACAAAGATGAAAGCCAAAGATAAAGAAATCGCTTGAATATGAAAATGAGCGAAATGATGCGCAGATGACCGCAATGACGCAGCTTAATGCAGAAATATCATGTGGTCCAAACACCACCCCCCCAAAATCATCAATCGAATGACAATCCTCCAATAAATTTGATCTCACATGCTTCAAGGGTCCAAATTGAGCAAATAAGGATTGAAATAAATGAGTCCGACAACCCGCTTCGTAATATACAAACTATATTCAAGCGTGACCTCTCAACTTGATATTATCTTGAATGAGAAGATCGAGTTATTATACTGCGCGGCGTGAATTGGCAAAGTGCGCCATATCCCGCGGAGTATGATCAAATTCCATATCCAAAGGGATATTCAATGCCAAAGTTCAATCTATTCCGAATGGTAATCCCAAGCAAAGATCCGCCCAGCCAAAGCGCCCGTGGTAACACTGTGGCAATGATGCATTATTATTCAATTCGCTAAGAATAACTTCAACCGCTGAATGGTATGCGAGTTATCAAATGACTATGACTTTGCAACTTGAAAACATGTTCGTCAAAGGTTCAAGCTAAATAAAAAAAAAGACAACGATTCGATCTCGCTGAGAGAAGAGGAAGAAAGACGAAGTCGCATTGATATATTACGCTGCATAAATATGAGTATGAAATGTGAACAACAATTAGAAGAGATGCAATTCAATCGATGGACAACATCGATGATGACGTTTTATCTTTGCATGGCTTCAATACCACATTTCAAGAGCTACTGATAGGTGACTAAATTTGAGAAATTAAATTACGCCCCATGAAGATAAATCCAAAAGAGCAAAAGCTCAAGAAGGGGTGAAACGATTTCACCTCATTCAAGAAGGATAAAGTAAGTGCTACTATAACGTAGACAAAGAAAGGCTACGGCCTATCAAGAAAACCAAGCAGCTCAATCCGCTCCACAACCCAAGCTCATACTGAGGCAATGATACTCCTGGGCGCGAAGCACCAAAACAAAGGAGCGAATGATCGGCCCCACTAAAAAAGAAAACAACAAAGAGTATTCTTTTAAGAGGAAAGTGTAAAATTGAAGCATGTGACTAGTCTCAACTACCAGTAAAAAGACCAAGAGGTCGACAAGGATAATCCTAATTATCATATATATCGGCTCTCGTGAAGATTGTTACATATTCAAATATCGTCGAACTAAATATAAATGGAGAATTCACATTGTTTGACAAGATATTGGTGCATCCGAAGAAAGAATCCACAAAAATGATCACCTCATCTCCATTATTATCAAGCAACGATAAAGGCAAAGAGACACCGGTCGATGATGAAAGATGAAGTCACTCTAAAAAGATCAGAAAATGTAAACAATTGGAAGACGCTCTGTGTATTAAATGGAAATCACCACTGAGCTCGATTGAGAGACAACCTAAGTTATGGGAAGACTAGTTCATCTCACCAAAGACTGCCCAAATACCGCAAGGGAAGGCTAAGAAACCCGCCAAAAAAAAAAATAAATTAAATAAAAGAAGATATAATGTTACTACTACTATCGATGGTCAACGTAACACTAAGGATCAACATGGAAGATTATATACAATCGAAAACGACCTATCACGCTTGATTCATTACAAATCTTCGATCAATGAAGAAGCAAGAAGAAGTCAAGAACTTCCACCGAAGTCTTGCTTGATGATGCATGATATAACTTAAAGAACTCGCTTTCCAAATGAAGATGAATCGAGCTCACCATATCAACACATAAAAATATAAAACGTGGATTCTCAATCTTCTACCTATCATTGACGGCGTAATACATGTCAAGAACTGAAGTTATTCAAGATTCGATGCAAATGAAGTCAAGTACAAGTGAGAAGTGACCGAATACCATCCCAACAGAGAAAGAGCCAATGAATAGGATAAAGGAAAAGAAATTGAAATCAATGAAAAGTTATCCCTAAGAGTCAAATAAGAAGCCTTCATCAAAGGGATCAATTCACTATTCTATCCCATCTAAGGAAAATTCAGTAGCATATGAAGCACTTCTAATGTCAAGATCTCCGTAACACCTTAATTGAAGCTCAAAGAAGAAAGTTCAAGCATATTTTTAACGCCTAACTGAGACTCAGATGTTCAAGAGCCGCCACGCCGTAAGATGATCTAATGCTCGACTACAGAGCACAATCACCTCAGATGTTACAAAAGTGATGAAATTATAATACCGCTGGATTTTAATTGATCCCTGCCTCCTCCGTGAATCTTATGAACTTGAGAACTTAGATGGTTATCTCAGATGTACAACATCCGGGACGAGATAAAGTCATGGTTCAAGGTTTCAATGAAGGGACAAAACTATCGTCATTCCTTCCTCTTAAATTTGGAGACCTCTACACGTAAATTTCATGTGATCGATGCAAATACTTCATTCGAGCTTTCCCACATGGCTTCATAAGTATGGCATTGTCCCATCTATATTGCATCAATGTATGAAATATACAAAGATGGAGAAGAATGCCAACAGGTGACATGCAACCTTTATGCATGAAACGAAGATTTATCAAGATTTCCTTCTTAAAGAATCAAAGCTAACAAAACAACTAAAGAATACGATCTACTTCAAAACCCATAAAAGAACAAGTTAAGAAGAAGGAGAAGATAAAATGAATAAAGGAAAAGAGGTTGTTCCAAATGTCCCTGGGATATAAAGAACAAAATCAATAACACTGCCCCTCATCTAAAGGATAGAAGATGAATGTGTTCCTTCTAAATCCAAAGGTCCATGACTCTTCGTAAAGCTCGAAAAAAAGAACATTTTGACTCGACATGAGTTCAATCGCTTTTGAAGGTAAGTGCAATGCACCTACTTTAAAACAATCATAGATCCATCACAGAGACTACACTCAGTCACCCTATTCCTCCTCAACATTTTAAAGAAATCACCCTCGAGAAACTCACAAAGTCGGTGAACCGGTGACCTTCTATGTACCTCCTCTCCTGAAAACACGCCGGGAAGCCTGCTTTATAAATCCGAGAAGAAGAAGAAGATCCGATTGGGTAAATCAAGAAGCTATGCCCACAAGGATGCCAAAAATATTACTCCAAAGATGCAAAATCTAATGCAAACATGGGTTCAGTGGATCAAGTAAGCAAAGGACTAAGTTTTGAAATGATGACTAAAAGGTTCTCAAACCATTGGTAAGAGAAATAAACACACTACCAAAGGCCGTTTCATCCAGAGAACGGTCCACAGAATATACTACGCTATAACAGAACGTAAGTGAAGTGATGATGAAGATGAGAATGTCATTCTTAATGTTCTCACAAATAATGAAGAAGTGACCCGACCTCAAGAGCTTGAAGATGGTGAGGCATACTATGGATGAACTTGGGAACCGAGAGATCCTCGCCGCTCATCGCTCTACTTTCCAAAGATAAAGTGGAAGAATTAAAACTTTGCTCGGAATTGGGGATTGCTTTGGACATTTGAAATGTCGCTTATCCGATATGTTCACAAATTAATTAAACCGATGCAAAGACTACCAAGCAAGCCTCTAAAGCGAATGAGATTGAGGTCAAGAATTGCGCGAAGCTCATTGAAGCCGGTTTTATTCGAGAAGAAAAATACGCCGACGGATAGCTAATATTGTCCCCGCGAAAAGAAGAATGGTCGATTCAGATTCTATGCGACTTGATTTAAAAAGCATGTCGAAGGATGACTTTCGGCTTCTGTCGAGCGTTAGTGGATAACACTTCAAACCGCGACATGTTCTCATTTATGGATGGATCGTGTTACAATCAAATCAAGATGGCTCACGAAGATGAGAAGCATACCTCATTGGGGCATTGGCATATATTACTACCGGTCATGCCGCCCTTGAAGAATCTTTGGAGCTACATACCAGAGCTATGACGAGTTGATTCATCAAAAGTAGAGTCTTTATGTTGATGACCTCGTTGTCGAGTATAGATCATAGATCATCTCGATGATTTAAGGATGTCTTTGAAAGAATCGAGAAAATATGATCTCAAGATGAATCCTCTTAAGTGCCTTTGGAGTTTCTTGGAAAGTTCCTTGGATATGTTGTGCGGTGGAGGATTGAAATCGATCCCAATCAAAAGCGATTGTCGAAATGCCTCCTCAGGAGTCTTGTCAACTTAACTCCATCTGAGGACATCTAGCATTCATTAGAAGATTTATATCAAATCAGTCAGGCAGATGTTGACCTTTTGCAAAATTAATGAAGAAAGATACTCCTTTCAAGTGAAACGAAGAATGTCGAGGCCTTGACGGTATCGAAATATCGTTGAACCCATTCTTGCGACTCCAATCCGGAAAGCCTCTCATCTTGTACACAGCGACCTTGGAGGAATCTCCAGGTGCTTTGTTGGCCATGACATAATGAGGAAGGAAAGGAGAATGCTACATCTTATATTAGTCGAAGACTAATAGGAAGCGCGTTATTCTCAATTGAGAAGCATTGTTTGGCGTTAATTTTCTTTGCCCAAAAGCTACGTCATTACATCTTATCTCATAAAATTACCTTATCTCAAGGATCGATCCGTTGAAGTTCTTGATGACAAGACCAGCGTTGGCAATTCAGCACGATGGGTCGCTACTGATTTGATATTACATATGTTCCCGGCGGTGAAGGGGCAAATTACGGCGATCATCCCATCTGCGGACTCATTGCTTACGATGATCTTCACGATGAGCAAATCATGCACATATATGAAAAGAAAAGCAACAAATGTGAGAATTGTATTTTGATGGAGCTTAGTCCATTAGATACACTCAACCCTCAAATCTCCCAAAGGCTCAAGGTATCGGTCTCTTGATCACACGAAGGTGGCATATTGAGACATTCTTATAAATTAACTCAACCCAACCAACAAAGCGAGAATATGAAGCGTTGGTGGCGGGTTTAGAAGCCATTTCCATGGGGGTCGAAATGCAAATTTATGGCGATTCTCAACTCGTCATTAATCAAGTGTTGGGCCTTTACAAAATCAACAAGCTTGAATTGGCTACTTATCACAAAGCGAGTTCTCGAGCTTATGAAGCAAATTCAATGTCATTATGACTCGAGTCTCGAGCTAGGAATATAGCGATTGTTTAGCTATAAATTTAAAGAAATGGCAGTATGGATGGCGACTACATACTAATTAGTGTATGTGCACTCATTCAGTCTAGAGCCAATAAGTTTAAGATCCCATTTGGAAGAGGGGTCATCAATAATCGGCGAGTGCGACTCATGTTGCTCCTTACACTCCACCTTACAAATTACTTTCCAAAGTCAACAAGACAAGCTTCAAACCATTCCGGATGAAGGCCTTTGAGGAAATCTAAAACCACATGAAATTTTTATAGTAGAAGAGAAGGAAGGCGGACCTTACTTCAAGGAAGGAAAAATAATTATAAATTCGATAGGCACAACTTGAGAAAAGGCTTATTATATGCTTAAATACTACGTATCGTAGATCCTTGAGCGGATGTGCGATGTTTGAGAATAGAAGAAGATGTAATTGTTGAAATCCATCAAGGACTTTGTGGTGCACACCAATCGGGTCTAAAATGGCTTTCAAAATTAAAGAATTGGATTAGGTCATGGTAAAGATTGTATCAATCATGCCGAGATGCCATGAATGCAGTCCATGTAACATAATTCATCGACCTCAAATCCGTTGCATCCAACGATAGCATCTTGGCGTTTGAGTCTTTGGGGGGGGACGGATGTAATTGGACAATTGATCCGCCATCATCGGTGGTCACCGCTTCATCTTAGCGATTATTTTCTTCTCCAATTGGTTTGGTGCACCATTTAAAGTTCTGGTGAACAGTGACTAACTTCTTTACCCTGATATTGTTTATAGATTTGGTGTACCATGCGAATCATTTGAGATAACGGATCTTCAAAAGTACTAAAGTTTAAATTTATTTGTCGACATAAGATTGATTGGCGATATTAGTCAATTTATAATCCAGGAAAAATGGCTTGGTGAGGCATTTAATAAAACACTAGTCAAATTGCTTAGAAAAATTCTCACAAGAAATAAAGGGGTGGCATACCAAACTTGTGGAAGGCGTTATGGGCTTACACCACTTACTGACTCTACAAAGTCACCCCATATGTGTTTGGGGTGGCATTTTGCCACTTTCAGTTGAACTACCTTCCTCAGTAGCCATTCAACAAAATCTCACCCAAGATGAGAATGCTCGTCTGGATGGAAGAGCTTGGCTTGATGAGGTCGGCTCCAAGCTCGACAAAATCTAGAAGTCTGTCGAGGCGGATGTCGAGCATTGATCATCTGATGCGTCCTCGAGCTTTTCTTTTGAAGGAATTGGTCACAGTCTTTGAGAAGACCATCATCCCTCATGTAAATTTGAACCTAATTGGGAAGGACCTTTTGTTATTGAAAAGGTATATCGAGGGAACTATCGGTTCGTTGACTTCAAGGTGAAAGACCATGTCATGATTGGTCGCATTTAAAGAAATATTACACATGAAAGTGTGATTGGACAAATCCATTTGAAAATCTTTATTGTCGAACACTTATGAAAATTTTCATTGGAAATTCTCTTGTAACACAGAACGCATTTCAAAATAAAATAAAATCCCCGAGGCAGGGGCATTTTTTAAAGTTTATATAGTAAAGTGAGGCGTTCTAAGTACTTTCTTTCTCTTTGGGTTGACATTGCCTAGTCAGAGATACTCAAAATTATGTATTCAAATGCTCAAATTTAAAAGTCTCTTACCGACCAAAGAAAATTTTTTTAAGTTCGCAAACTTCAACAAACCAAGTTGGAAGGACATTTTCCATCATCAAATCTAAAGGCTTGAGTTGGTGTATAAGGGTCGGACTCAACAAATATGAATTGGCTACACGCACAAAGGTAGTAAGAGATCCCCATCTCGTTAGCGAGGATAAAATCCTTCATCAATTGCTCAAGTCCACTCAGTGGGTGTATAAGGTCGGATTCAACACGCCAAAATATGGCAGTGGTGCTTTTCAAACAGTGTAGTAAGGGATCCCTGCCGTTAGTTCAAAGACAAAACATCCAAATCCCCAAATCTCTCCAACTTGGTGAGTTCAAGTGAGGCGGAAATTATCCCTGTAATCATAAGGTCATTTCTCAAAATTCTACAAACAAAAAAGCCTTCGAGAAGGCAAGCCGAGTTTGGAATCAAATACAAATGTAAAATATCAACTCCTTGATAAGTCTATCAGCGGAAAGCAAAACCGAAGGAAATTCTTCTTGATAAGTCCAATCAAGCAAAAGCAGAGGACCGAAAAGCTCAATGTTAGTATAAGCTAAATGCCGAACTAAGGAGTTTTGTCATCAAGATGTTCATTACATGTGCAAAGCAGGGCGATGACTCTTTGCCATTGATCCAACACGCTCGGAGGTCGTCGGCATTTATCCTTCCTACAAGCTAGCGAGGGAAGGTAATTTCATTATCGCCAAATCTCAGATGATTGAGGACCTTCTCCCATCGATCCATCAAGGCATGAGGATAAAGGGAGGCCTGATCTGAATCCTCGAGATGAAATCTTCAACAAGTCGCAACAAAGCACAAAGCGAAGACATTTCTCTCATCAACTCCATATCAAGTCCGAGGCAAAACCGGCGGAGGAAAATACAAATCCCAAATTTGAGATAAAATCTTCATAAGTCAAAAGCAAAAGACATTCTTCTCATACTCCATCAAGTCCACAAGGCACAAAGCGGAGGAGGAAAATACAAATTCCAAATCTGAGGTCTTCAAGTAGTCAAGCACAAAAGCGGGGAGACATTCTCATCTCATCAACTCCATCAAGTCCTGAGCCGATAGGAGGAGAAAATATAAATTTCAAACTCTGGAGGAAGTCTTCAAGTCAGCAGAAAACAGGTTGAAGATACACCAAATTCTCTTGATAAGTTGATGATGACAAGTCAAATCATCCCTTTCAGTCACACAAAAACATTGGACTAATGACAACAAATGTTCAACGAATTGCTGAGAAATTCAAATGCTGACAAGTTATACCCACTTCTATCGAAACAGCGATCGTATTATCAGTTGTAGAAACTACAACTTAAGCGTGACATCAAGCAAATCTCTTGGAGATCGCAGGTCATAGTGTGCAACAAACGGTCTCATGCGCATCATGTTTGTTGGGGCATTGTTGACCTACAACTATGTCACTTAAACTTAAATAAATGGCGTAGAAACCTCCCCATTGAGGAAATCGATTAAATTCGACTTGAAATTCGATTTTAAATCGTTAAAATATTAAAATTAATTAAATAGAAATATCAATCAATTGATCGTCAAATAATTAAAATTAATTTTAATGAAAATATCGCATATCAAAGTCAGAACTCGGCGATGCGCAACCTCGTTTCGATGATGCCGTGTGACGCGTCAAATCGGCGATGCCTTCCGAGACCGATTCGGCAAAGTGTGTGCGGACATCGGTCAATTCGGATGCGATGTCGCACAATTTAGACCTAACTTCACTTCCGTCACGACGTTGTCCGACGACCTCCGATCAGAAATCGACGGCGTTCGCGTTGGCACTAAAATTGATATTATTGGGGTTTATTATTGGGATGTCAAATTTATGTGATTACTAATTACATTAATTATTAAATTGGTTTAAATTAATTCTTAATCCCTCTCATCCCTCACCTTTCAGCGCCATGAGCGGTCTAAAGTAGAATGCGTTGAGCCTCATTTCACGCTCTCTCCTCTCACGGCTCTTCCCCTCTCTCGCGATCCCTCTCTCTCGTTCCTGCGGCTCTCGACTGAAGCTCTAGGGTGCGATTCTCCCTCTCCCTCTTATCTCACCGAGACCCACCCTGGCTCCTTCTCCTCTCGCTCCCTACTTGATCCAGGTGCTCCTCTCTGGGTTGAGAACCACACTGAGCAAGCAGGACTCGATCCTTTCGATTCCTCTTCCAACCAAATCCCAGTTGTTTTGTTTCAATCTTAAGTTATATTTTGTTATGTGGGTTTCTCTTGAAGGAAATGCGATTTTGTTTCCCTCTTCCATTTGTGTTTTATGGTTGGATTTGTTTTGGGTTTGCTGGCATGAAATTAAGGTGATTGGATTTATGCTACAAGCTTCGTTTTCTTTGTTTTCTCCTTCTAAAGTGAGAGCTCATCCTCTTTGTTTATCCTTTCTCTCGTCGTCCATTCCTTGTTAGGCCGAACCGAAGGATAGAGGCATTACATTTTCTTTGTTTATTCTTATCTGTTCATTCCTTTTCATATATTATTTTTTGCTTTGGGGCGTGGTTGGTGAATCGATTGTGATTTTGGGATGATTGCTGTTCAACCATGAGGCTCTCTTTGTGGTTGGAGTCTTGTTGAAAGATTTTAACTGAGTTTCTTGTGCTTATTTGGAAATATATAAGATTTTTTTAGTTGAATTTAATTTGATTCAATGTTAATTCTATCTTGTTCTTTTCTTCCTCCTTAAATACCGCCACCCTCAATTTCTCGTTGCCCCATTCCAGGTTGCCTTTTGTTGGGTTGGTTCTTATTTGGAGTTTTGTTGGTCTTAATTGTCAATTGCTATTTAGAGTTTTTACTGATGGCCTTTGTTGGCATTATTAGTGAATGTTCATGGGGCTGCGTATTTTCTATTATTTGTGCTTTGATTTGGTTATGATAATAAAAAAAAAGAGGGTGTTTGGCTTTTAAGGGGTATATTGGTGTGTTCTTTGTGCACGGTGGAAGATAGGGTAGAGGAGGAAACTAAGATTTGCCTTTGGCATTAGTTAGTAGTGGGTTTTGTGTGCTTCAGCAGGAGGGTTATGAAAAGGAGTTTTATTCAGTTGTTTACTATCATGAGGACATCATGATATCTAATTCAAATCGAGAAAATGTTGATACACATATTGCTTTCATGAATTTACTTTGGTTCATCATACTCGAAATCTTTGTCTTGTTTAAGTATATATGCAAATATGTTCATATGTAAACTTTTAAATTTGTGATATAATTACCATATGTTCCATATAGAGGAAATCTATCTATCAAAATTCTAGTGGTGTCTCATGACATACACTATATGCCTTTCTTGGCATGGTGGCTGTCTCTCTGTATGTGAGGGAGGCGGAGGTATGTAAATTTTGATTATTATGCTAATCAAATATACATCTGCGACTTTCTTTTGTTTATATGCAAATCTGAGCTTTAAATTTGTGATATAAGTACCACCATGTTCTCTCATGGTAGGAAATCTCTTATCAAAATTTAGTGGTGTCTCCGACAACACTATACATGCCTCTTTTGGTGGTAGTATCTCATGGCAACCCACATGTGGGGGGGAGAGAATGTTGTAAATTATTATACTCCCAATCAAATATCTGCGCACTTTCTTTTGTTTATATGCAAATCGAGCTTTAAATTTGTGATATAGTACTACCATGTTCTCCAACATGGTAGGAAATGTATAATCAAAATTTGGTATGTATCTGACATACACTATACATGCTTTCTTGGCATGGTGGGTGATCAGTTCTGTGGCAACCCATGTGTGGAGGTGTCGTAAATTTTGATTATTTTGCTCTTAATTAAATATGCAGAACTTGTTTTATATATATAAATGCAAGATTTAAATTTATTACTATAAGTACTACTCATGTTCTCCAACATGATAGGAAACTTTCTATCTTATCCCTCTTCTGGCGTGGTGGGCAATAAATTTTCAGTGTCTCACGATCATTACATCTTTATTGCGTGGTGGGGCAGTCTCCAAGTAGCCACTATCTTGGGGATGGGAGGTGAAATTTTCAAAATAAAAGGAGGTAAATATATATATAAATGCTTATACTTTAATTTCATATACGCGTGAATCAAATTTATTGCTTTATCTTATAAATCACATTGCATTGTTCCAATCGTCGGAAACTTATAATAAATTACTGTTCGTTGTTCCAGCGTGGCAATCATTCTATAAAATTGCTTCGCTGTTGCTGTGAGGAAATCTTGTCTTGTCTGCAAACCCATACGCCTTCTTGGCGTGGTGAATAAATTCGTCATGGTGTCTCGACCTACCATCTTGCGTGGTGGGAAAAACTCAATGTACTATCACGAGGATATGACGGGAGGTCACAAATATAAAAAAAAAAGATGAAAAAAGATGAAATGCTTGTTGTTAATGTTTTCTTTTTTATATCATCAATATTATGCACAGATCATCATTTGAATTGTTATAATCACACATGCCATATTTCTATATTATACATCGTATTTCATCTTATATGACTTGACATATATCGAAAAAAAAAAATCTGTTGAGTTAAAGAAACTCACAAGTATATGTGGCAACTTAACCTCTTTTCAGATTAAAGAACTTAAACTTGTGGTTTAAGAAAAAAAAGGAGTAGGAAATGTGTATTTTATGAAAAGAAATCCTCTTATTTATAGGTCTCGCCTCTCTCCTCTTTCATCTATTCTTATGGCATCGACATATGGTGCCCTCATAAATTGCCGAAATTATCTAATTTAATGCCATTGTTTATATCGCATGCACATGATGGACACGGACGCTCATGCGATCCTTATCACTCTTCAAAAGTTTAAAATAAACTCTTTCATATCTTTCTTAATAAATTTAATGAATATTTGTCCCCCACTTGCCACATGAATGAGGATTTTATTTTAATTAACCACTGGGCCTCTTAAATTAATACATGATATCTACTCATATTTTTGTATTCTTTTCTCCCCTTATCAAGAGAAACATGCTATGTTATTCGATCATACGCCTTCAAAATGATTATTTCACTTTACGTTGATTCACATAAAGAAAGGGTTTTACCCAAACCAAATGCCTAAATTCATTCTAGCCCATCACTTTATATTTGATCATATGCCTTCAAAATGATTATTTCAGCCCTTTATGTTTGATTTGCCACATAAAGAAAGAGTTTTTTAGCCCAAACCAAATGCCTAAATTCATTCTAGCCCATCACTTTATATTCGATCATACGCTTCAAAATGATTATTTCACCCTTTATGTGATTCACATAAAGAAGTGGTTTTAGCCCAAATCAAATTCCTAAATTCATTCTGCCCATATCACTTTATATTTGATCAACAGCCAAAATAATTTATTTCACCTATACCCTGCTGATTTGTGACATAAAAGGGGACTTTGCCAAAATAATATGCATATCATATTTTCTAATGATGCTATACTTCCTTGTCTTCTGACCGTCCCGTTAACAAAACCTAAAATGTCATATATTGAAACTTAAACTTGCAAATCAACCTACATTTCAACTAGATATTCAATGCCCATACAACATTTTAAAAGAACAGATATCAGATGTATTAAGTGTTCAAACAAGGACACGTAAGCAGATAAAACAAAAGAACAGATGCTACATCTTCCTATATCTTGACCGTCGTAACAAAACTCAAAATCAAAATTCATAAACAATTTACATTCTAATGTCCATACAATTCCCAAAGAACAGATCCAGATGCATGTTGGAGTAAATACTAAGTCAAATATAAACGCTACATCTTCCTGTTGGTCTTCTGACCGTCCCGTTAACAAAACTCAAAATCAAAATTGACATATAAACTCAAACTTACATTCTAATGTCCATACAATTCAAAGAACGATATCCAGATGCATGTTGAGTAAATACTAAGTCAAATACAAAAGAAGACTACATCATCCCTTTGGTCTTCTGACCGTCCCGTTAACAAAACCTAAAAAAGTGATATTATAAGAATTTCAAAATTAATAATATCCGGTAGTTTAATTCTGTCATATAATACAATATATGAATCAACTCACATAGCTTTTAAAATTCAAATCCTCAAGAAGAAAAGTCCCAAACACGATCCTCTATGTTCAAACTAGAGGACAAGTGAAGGATTATACTTCGAGATAATGAAATCGACGCTCAGATAAAATCGGACGTAGACAGCGCCTATCAATTGATCTTAACCCTAGGATCGAGAAGGGTAATTATAATTAAGATTTCAATGATAAATGATCATATATATTCAAATCTAAAATCAATCATAAAATGATCAAAATTCAAAGAAAATACAAAAAATATAAATAAAAACGAAATGAATTATTTAAATTAAAACTTAAAAATAAAAAAAATAAAAAAAATAAAAATCAATCCACCCCTCCGCAATTGTTTGTCTTCGGGTGGCAAATTAAGAAAACTTTTGCTCACAAAGAGCCAATGTCAAATTAAATACATAACTACCTTCACACTCAAATATTCCTTCTCAGTGACGCGGCCCGGTCCTCTGCCCGCTGATATTTATCACATAAATACATGCACTCGCCCTGGTGGGTTCACGCCATAGCACCACTAAATTATTTGCCACGCCGCTCAGATGTTCCCAACGCTTTGCTTTTGAGCGAAATGTAGAATGTATTTGGGCAAAAAAGCTCTATGTAAGTTGACTTATATTCACTGGGACAAACTCCACCCCAAGTCTACAAGGACACCTTGACGACGAACCCATGTGCCAAGAATTCTTCTACGTCGGGTCGACTACCTCCTCCGACTAAGGACCGCACCTGACGACGTAACCATGGGATCTACGGGGCCATCGCTCCACAAAAAAATTTTAAGTTAAAATAATAAATTTCATAAGTTCTAAACTCCACTCATCGATTATATACTCGTTTTAACCATTCATATCAAATTTTAATCGAAAGTGCTCTCTCGGGATTGAGTAACTATAGTATGTTTATAGAAACTTGGAACCATATATAAAAGTTCTCACCAAATGAGAACTAAATCTCCTGTACTATCTTATCTACTATTCATCCGCTTCTCAAATTATCCACACTTAAACAACTCTTTTCTTTTCCGAAAGAGGTCGGTGGCGAATTTTCGGATCCCACAGATGAAAAAAGGAACATGGGCTATCTTAAATAGAGTTGGATCATAATACCATGGATTACTTTTTAAAACAAAATTTTTCTTACTTAGGCCTTTAAAAAAATGACCAATCTATAATTGGTGAACTTTATATGAAAAGCCTATTGGACTTTATACTTGTACAAATAAGCCTCTAAAATATCATTTTAAATAAATTTCAGTCCTCTTTTAGTTTGTTGATTGGTCATATAAAAATGACATTTTACCCAATAAATATTCATGCCACACCCATAAATAAGTGTCAACTTATATCTTGCATGAGTGACTTTATATTTGTACAAAGAGCTTCTAAAATGCCATTTTAAATAAATTACAACTCTCCTTTAATTTGTTGATTGGTCATATAAAAAAGGCATTTTACCTAATAAATGTTCATGCCACACCCATAAATAAGTGTCAAACTTATATCTTGTATGAGTGGCTTTATACTTGTACAAATGAGCTTTTAAATTGCCATTTTGAAAAGATGTTTAATGTAATTTCAACCACTTTTAGCTTGCTGATTGGTAATATTAAAAGGGCATTTTACCTAATGAATGTTCATACTACAGTCATAAATAAGTGTCAAACTTATGTCTTGCATGAATGGCCTTATACTTGAGTCAATGGGCTTTTAAAATGTCATCTTGAAAATATATTTAATGCAATTTTAAACCTATTTTAGTTGGCTGATTGGTAACGTTAAAGTTGCATTTTACCTCATAAATGTGCATATTACATCCAAAAGCAAATGTTAAATTTATACCTTGTATTATGATCCTCCAAAATTACTTGTCTTACATGAAGCTTAAGTCCTAGTTGATTTTCATGTAAAAGAATGAGAGAATAAAAATGGGAAGTAAGTGGGTAGCTTCATTAACATTAGTATCACTCTTTCTGTTTTGTGAATATATGAAAGCTGTTATTAAACGTAAAGCTCTCCTTCAAATTCGAAGAGACATCAAATGGAAACCTATATACATGCTTATATTTGAATTAATCTTCAACCATCCAAATCCTAATACGCATAATGGGATTTGGTCGTGACATGCAAATTTATATGGTATCCGTAATCCTCAAATTTCTCTTAAGACAGATATTGCACTCGATGCTTAGTGAATGCTTTAAAAGGTTAAAACTTTTCTATCTCTTTCGAATAGATGTAGACTTAACCATCTAGAACAGATATTCGTTCAGTCTGCATTTGGGAATGTTAAATACAAAAAAAACAGATACATGTTTGATCAAAAATAAATTGCTACTTGTTTTATAACATGTATTAAAGATGACATGTCATACTAAACATAATTATTTCAACTTAGACATTTTCATGTTCATATAATATTTTAAAAGAAAGATATACTCAGATGTGAAATGTTCAAACATTTGAACATATATTAGATATAAAGCAAATGAACAGATGTTATGCTTCCTAGTTTTAGACGGATCCGTTAACAAAACCTAAAAATTCATATCAAAACTCATGCTTGCATTTTGACACATACATCATGTCAAACTCAACTATTTCAACTTAGACATTCAGATGTTCATACAATATTTTAAAAAAGGAACAGATACCTGTATGTAGGTTGAAATATTCATTAGATCAAATATCTAGAAAGATATGCAATCCAAATGCAAGATAAAAAGAACATATGCTATATTTCCCGATTTGGTCTTAGGACCGGGTCCGGGTTAACAAAACATAAAAATGTCATATCAAAAAATCAAACTTACAATTGATACCTACATTTCAACTTAGACATTCACATGTCCATACAATATTTTAAAGTGATACTCAGATGTGTGAAAATGTTCGACATTTAAGAACATATGCAGATATAAAGAAGTAACAGCATGCTTCGGTTTGGTCTGGACCGTCCCGTGTTAACAAAACCTAAAAATTCATATCAAAACTCATGCATTTTTTTGACACATCATGTCAAATTCAACTATTTCAACTTAGACATTCACATGTCCATACAATATTTTAAAAAAAGAACAAATACCTATATGTAAGTTGAAGTATTCATTAGATCAAATATCTAGAAAGATATGCAATCCAAATGCAAGAAAAAAAGAACAGATGCTACATTTCCCGATTTGATCTCAGAATCGAGTTTGGGTTAACAAAATCTAAATATTCAATTATGATATTATAAGAATTTCAAGCTAATAATATCTGAGAAGCTAATTCTATCATATAATTATAAAATATGAATCTACTGACATAGCTTTTGAAGTTCAAGCCCTCAAGAGGAAAAGTCTCAAACCCGATCTTTTATTCTGAAGCTAGAGTTGACAAGGTTTGAAGGATTATACTTCTTGAGACAATGAATTTAGACTCGATCTTCTGGAAAAAAAATAATCAGAGTAGACAAGATCTACTAATCGATATTAGTCCTATGATCGAGAAATGTGATTATTATTAAAATTTTAAATAATAAATGATCATATATTCAAATCTAAATTAATCATAAAATGATAAAATTCAAATAAAATAGCAAAATATAAATGAAATGAAATGAATTATTTAAATTAAAACTTAAAATTAATCCACCCTCCTTGTTGTTGTGACAAATTAAGAAAAAAAAAGAAATAACGAAAATCAATCGATAACTATCTTCACACTCAAATATTCCTAAGCTCGAAGACGTGACTGTGTCCTCGTTTGATGATTTTGCCACGAAATGGCACAACATAAATGGCACAGTGAGCTCTCCGACCGTGGGTTCCGCTATATGACACCACTAAATTATGGTCACGACGTATGATGTTCCCCAACGGCTTTCTGGTGAAATATAGAATTATTTTGGACAAAAAGCCTTACGGTTGACTTATATTTGTCTGGGACAAACTCCACCTCGTCTCTAAATGACACCTTGGACAACGTAATCATGTATTCCGACAAGATCCTTCTACGTCAGGCCGACTACCTCCTCCGACTAATTGGACCGATAAAATGGGATGACGTAACCATGGGATCGACGCAGCGCATCATCGTTCTCCCCACCAAAAATTTTAAATTAAAATGATAAATTTCATAAATCTTAAACTTCACTCACTGCTATTATATATTCGTTATTTAACGATTCATTCTAAATTTAATCAAAAGTGTCCTCAAGATTGAAGGTAATTAACTATGCCATAGAAAACCTAGAACCATATATATAAAAGTCCTCACATATGAGGTAAATCTCAAAAGGTCTTATCTACTATTCATCTATCTTCTGAAATTTTCACCGACACTAAAACGACTCTTTTTCATTCCAAAAGAGGTCGGTGGCGAATTTTCGGATCCCATATATGTAATCAAGTTAATATTGCCAAGGATTAGCATAATAAATAAATAAGAAGTGCATATGAATTGATTATTAATTTTAGTTGGGATAAAATATTGATGATGATGACGATGATTCATTAATTTTAATGTATTTAACAAATTATTATTTGCATTTGAGTTCATGCAACAAATGATTGGTTCTTTTATGACTTAACTATATCATTACTTAACCATCATGAAGAGTTTCATCAACTTAATTATCTCCATCATGAGATTAATCTAATACACTCGGAATACTTCAGACAAATAGATTCCAACATATATTTATTTAATCATATTGACCTCCACATATGTCCACAAGTCAGATCAAGCAAATATGACGAACTTGATGGACTATGGCCGTGACGCTGCATGAATCGAAGCCAAAGCGCCTTGATTGTCATCAATATAGATCGAAATGTCCCTTGATAATAAAACAGACTATGTCGATGCATCCAGAATGATAAAATTGACTAAAGAGGCTTCTTATATAATCTGATGGCCGATCGATGGAAGAAACAAGCCCTTGGTGCAGTTTCATTCATGTCGAAGTCAAGAAACATAGACGTCATCCAAACAAATTCCATTTGCGAAACTGACTATGTCAACATATCCGAAACATCAAAAATATTTAAGAAAGACATTTATATTGCATGGGTGGGCATATGGATATACAATGCAAAAATTATCTTGCGAGTACGAGATGACATGTAATTCAAAATATGTAAGGGATGTTAAATTTTGAAGATAAATCACAAAAAAAAATTTATTGTTTTCTATATTGTGAAAGAAAATTTATCATCATCTAATTAACTAAATTAAGGTAAGCCAAACTCAAATATATATAAGTTGAATTCATTATCAACATTTAGATTAAATTAACTTAATTTAAAAGTTAAAAAAATCTCTCTATTTGTTATTAAGTTTAAATAAGATAAAAGTGATTATAAATATATATATTAAATTATATGTTATGCACACATACAAATATAATTTTAGTTAACGAAAATACATATATATTATAGAAATAGAAGTTTTAAAAAAGGGGGAGAGTTAATTAATAATAAAGATTATTATCATTTATTTAGGTTAAAATATTTTACTTTAACTTATAAATATCGTATATACATAAAAATAGAATATGTATATATATATATATACACACACACACACATCAAAGCCTGCTTTATTATAAAAAAAGAAAAAGAGAAATTTACTACTTTGAATTACTTTATATATTAAATACATAATATACATTTAATACATGTTGCACCTTGAATATCTTCGGTTGCAAATGGCATGAAATCCAGTCACACAGTAATCAAATTTCATAAAAATAGAAATGAATTTGATGATAAAAAAAAGTGTTCTCCCAAAGCATCAAATTTTCCTCATTTTAGACCCTTATTTTGGTCAGGTGACAGTTATCACTCTTCTTATTCAGCCATAATAATAATGATAAAAGAAAAGGCTTTATTTGAAAACAAAAAAAAGTGTCGAACTGACTTCTCAATTGGCACAAGTTCGAAGTACACTACTAACACTTTCTAACTTAGTTGCTCTTAAGGCTCAAATTTAAAAACAAAAAACAAAAAACAAAATCAATAGCGGGACTCTCATTCTTAGTTTTTTCTTAAAAAAAAAAAAAAACTTCCTGCTCACAATCTGTCAGCCTGAACCAAAACTCCTCTTGCTCCCATTCCTAACTTTCACATGACCTTCTGACATGAAATCCAGTCACACAGTAATCAAGTTTCATAAAAATGGAAATGAATTTGATGTAAGAAAGTGTTCTCCCAAATCATCAAATTCAAGCAGTGGGGGGCCTTCCCTCCTCTCATTTGGCACAGGTTCAAAGTACAGTACTAACATTTTCTAACTTAGTTGTTCTTAAAGCTCAAAAAAAAAAAAAAAAAAAAGACGAAATCAGCAACAGGACTCTCATTCTTGTTTTTTTCTAAACAAATGCTTCACAATCTGTCAGCCAGAACCAAAACTCCTCTTGCTCCCATTCCTAACTATTCACACGACTTTCTTGCCCCCGCCTCGCCCTTTTCCAAAAAAGGGCATGGTCCTCTTCTACCTCCCTCCCACGCACATCATCCTGCTCTCTCCCTCTCCTCTCCATAATCTCCAGAACAGGCTGACGCCGAACAACATTAACCATTCCCTCTCCTCCATATTCATGCAAGCCAAACCCCGCATACTAAGCTCTCTCCCCCTTCATTCTCCTCTGCAAAACCTAGCCCCTCTCATGCTCCATCTCGCCTACCCTCTAGGCCAACTAGCCTCACGCCAGCCATTAAAAAGTCAAACACCTTGCCATCTCCCTCACCCCTTTGTCTCTCTCAAACCCTCCCTAGCAACCACATCCCTCGATTCGCATGCCTCGCCGATGACCACCCTTGTGGCAACCACTATTCCTGATGTCCTTCCTGCAATTAGCCAATCGACCACCTAATAGCTCTTCCTCGCACACCATCTCTACCTTTGCTTACTTGCGAACCACACCTACAAGGACCCTTTTTTTTTGGTAACGAGGTGTCCACCCTTAATCCCACCCACTTTGTGGCATGTGACTTCGAGTATGACTAATCTCGAAGCCCTGAACCCCGAGCCAATGTACCGCCCCCCTTTTCTTTTCACCCAAGAAGATATGCACCCCTCAAGGGAATCATGACTGAGAGTAGCTTCCTCACCAACCGAAGCGGTGGGTTCCTGGACTTAAGCCAGACATCCTCTCACACTACTATGCAAATCGCGCGAACCGCAACAACCATCCACTCAGTTTACCTCTTCAACTAATCTGAGCAGTACTCATCTTCTACTATTCTTTATATTATTTCTTCCCAACCCTGACGCTTCACCCTCTAAATCTCTTTCTCTCTCTACCTGCAACCTAGACAGAGAATTCTCTTATTTCTCTCTAACTTCATTTTCTCTCTCTGACAACAGCCAAAAATAAAAAATATATATTTCTTGTGATAAAGATATTATCCAAATAAATTTTTGTTCATTTGTCGCTTCGCCATCACTTGCATTTGTAGGTAAAAAAAAAACACAGAATGACAAAAATTTAGGTACCAGCTCGTGTGGCTTCAACGCAGCGAGGAAATATGCTAGATTTTAACTACTTGTTGATGTTGCTTCAATACGACGAGAACATATGCTAAATTTTAAATACTCAAACAAGTAAGTTAATGTCAAATCAAGTGTACTATTATATTTACACTCAAATAATTTCATGCTAGTAAAAACATGGCCCGTGGCCTCTATCTGTATTATTTTGTAGCCAATGACACCACAAAAAGTGCATTTACAACCAAAGCCCTAAAACAACACCATTAAATTAAGGTCACGATTGTCGCCTATATGTTTCCTAATGATTATATTCCTTGAGTTGTGAATAATAATGTGCACCTAATAATGACACAAAGCTCTTTGTTAGCTAAACAACAACAACAAGCCTTAATCCCACTAGGTGGGGTCGGCTACATGAATCCTTCGTCTCCATTGTGTCCTATTATGTGTCAAATTCTCATTTAATTCAAGTATACTAAGATCATTTTTATACATCTTAACCAAGTCTTGGTCATCTCTACCTTTCTTAATATAAGGCAAATCTAATGCATCTACTCTCCTAATCGGGTCATCGGACGGCCGACGCTAAAGTGAACTTAAAATTGTCTCCTTAAATAAACATCAACCTAGATCTATAAAGTTCCTTTAGATGAAGCAATCTATAGTTATTGACAAGGATCTTTTAGTCAGGTTGACAATTACCTCTTCTAAATAGACTAGGGACCAAGACTGCCCGAGATAATGAAACCATGAAATCTTAATCGGGTGCATCATCATTTCCCCCAACATACGCTTTAAATTAAATGATGAATTTCCTTAAATTTCTAAAACCCCATTTATTGTTATTATACATTAAGCAATTAACAATCTAATAACTACCTTAATCACAAGTTTTCTCTCATCCTTGAGAGAGATAATTAACTATAGGTGCTTGCGCCTATAAGAAACTTGAAACCAGATCTAAAGTCCTCACAAAGTGAGGGTGAAATCTCTAGATGGTGTCTTATCTATAATTTTTTCTGCCTTCTAAAAATTTGATCGCCACATATCCAAATTCTCTTTATTGAGAGGTCGGATGTGAATTTTCGGAGCCCACAAATCATTTTTACAATTAGCAATGTGAGTTCTCATAAGTTAAGCATATTAAAGAGCTTCAAGTTTCCTGTAAGACAATGAACAATCACAATATTTTGATGCAGGTTGTAAAATGGAGTCGCCGGGCATGTTCATGTAGTTTAGTGAATGCTAGAAAAAGCAAATTAAATGTTTCACATCAACAACGGTAGATTTATATTTTTCATAATAATCTTTAAGCTAACAAAGAAAAAAACTGCCTCCTGCAATGCAAGATCTCCTTCTAGCATTAGCACCAAGCGATATATAGTCAAAATTATGTCAAGTTATTGAAGGTGAAGCCATGAGAAAATTACATAGATAAAAAAACAGTAAAAACTTGTCAAACTAGTTTTCTTTGATAACAGGATTGGGCAATGATATCATGTAATCTAGTAAAATTCAACCCCAATGACGAGTACAAACTTACAATTTGATGAATGAACTCTGAAGAGCACCCTTTAAAAAGTTGAATATTTTCAATATATGGCTTGTACAAGCTTTCAGAAATCTGAAACAACAAATTATCATGTCAGACGTGTGCAGTAAATCACATGCCATGTGAATCAAGAAAATTTTGGGCCAAGCAAACAAATGAAAAGGTGATGCATGCGCTGAGCAATCTTTAATAGTAAAATATATGCAAGCTAAAACCTTTTTACACGGAGTTGTAATGGCTATACTAGATAAGAGTTATGTACACATGGGAAAATGAAGCTTATCAACCTTCAATAAAAATGAACATAGTTTTTTCTATCTAAAAATTTAAGAGGAAGCAAGAATCATTATTTTTAAAGGTAAGAGGGACAATCATCACACAAAATAAACATGGCAATCAGACATTTAAAGCATGCAACTAATGTCACCATCCTTTCACCTTAGCACGAATTGAAACTGGAATATCTTGAAGAACAGAAGCTTCCGTATAGCTACTTTCATATTGTAATCGAACATGTCCTTTAATTTGCTCACGGATGTCCTTTTCAAGCCTGTTCCTATTCATATAATTAATAAGATCTTTCATTTTGTCCCTAAACCTTTCTGTCTTCGATCCTTTCACAATCAGTGCGGTCATGTTACCAATCAAGTAAGCCCCAAGAATCATGTCAAATGAGGCATAGATCATGATGAAGACCATTTCCCTGATATTAACAGCATGTATATCACCATAACCTGTGTGCAATAATAATAATCAGGTAATCTTAACAAAGAAATAGAAAGTAAACATAAAGTATCCGGAAAAACAAATCTACATGAAATGACTATTAAAGTACTAATAGCACAAGGCTTTATAGCATGTCAAATACTTCTCAAAGAGCATCAAAATTAGATCTGTTTCTTTAAGCTGATTCTTGATCCTGCATTCATTAAACTAGCCATAGTAATGTTTTAGCATATTCAATTAACCACTCGAGAAACTATAGTGTCATTATCATTTCTTGTGGAAACTGTAAAATCTTAAAGATTAGGATAAGGACACCTTCATTGTAATGGGATGCATTCGTCACTTCAAGTTTTTAGTGGGTAAATACTGATAACAATAACGAGTCAGGTTATTCCATCTCACTCATTATATTCTACAAATAAACGAAAATAAGATCGGGACAAACATATTAAATTATCTATTATTTTGTTGAAGAATACAGCTCCTAGAAATAGTTCCACTTGATTCTAGTTTCAATCAAGATAAGAACAAGGTAATCATGGAGTCATTGTACGCACACCACTGTTAGCAAAACAAGACATAAAAACATAACTAGGATATGGCAACATTCACTTTGTAATGCGAAGTGCAAGGGCCACTTGTCTTCCATGAAAATTTGCAAAAATTTGCCTAGAAATCATTCATGACATATTGTAAATGCAACATTGAAAAATTTCCTTTGCAATTATGAGATTTTTCAATAATATTTAATTTATTATGAAGCAGTAACCTCCTTGTGACTTATCATCTATAACTAAATTCCCAATGTATACTCAACCTCTTCTCTTTCATTTTTTGTCTACAACTAAATTAACTATCCTTGTTTTGGACACCTGCCATTTTGTTCATTCAAGCATTTTGTAGGTCATTCACCTTTGGGAATTTTTCATCTTATCATTCTTCCATTTGTAAGCTGCTGATTCCACACTGAGAAATTCTACATGAAAACCCATCTTTTGGATTGTGGATGACCTCAAAAAGTGAGCTTTACTCATCTATTTAGACTCGGCCACTTACACTGATCACGATCATCAATGAAAGCATACTTTAGCCTAACCCACAATTCTTAGTTTAGACACCTTGTTATATCCATTAAAGCATTCAGATTGCCATTCATCTACTTCATGATGTATTCATAATTTTGTCTCCTATTTGTGAATGACTCTATGATTCCATAATGGTGAGACATTGCTGTAGAAAATTCATCTTGGTTTTGAAATAGCCTCATAAACCTTGATCTGCCAATGTATCTTGCATTACTCATATTGAATATAATGATATTTGATGAAACAATTACTTCCATTAAATTATGCTCAAGTTTGTACCACTGAAAATTTGGCTAATAATGGAATGCTTACAAAGCAGCTTTGCATGAAAGAAGGAGACTAAGGACCGTAGAGTTATGAGCGATCCAAGAAATATTAAGCTTAAATATTACTATTCTATCATAACAAGCAAAGAAATGCCCATGCCTAACAGAGCCTCAATTTGTCCATGACTTTCTCAATACTTTTCTTAAAGCACGTCAATGCATGACCTTTAATGCCAGTAAGGTTCCAGGCATCATTCTTCATGGTCCTCTAGCATCGCATCTATGAAAATCAAGCAGAACTAGTAAAAAGAAAAAACATATAAGAACTACAAAATTCAACACATTGTGACTAAACATTTGGAAAAAAATGCAAAAAATAATATTAAAAAAAATAAAAGTAAGCAATCAGCTAAAAAATCAACTAGCAAAGAACAACACTAGTACAAAAAGTAACCGCAAGCTCCGACCAATAAGTTAAAACCATCATAAAGATTTAAAATGAAAAAAATCCCAATTTCATAACATGCAAGGTTAATGTATACCAACAGTGGCCATGGTCACAATCGCGAAATACAAGGACGTCAAATAGCGCTTCCAGAAGTCTATTTCCCGGAAATTTTGGTAGCTGTAGTCGCCCAGCTTCAAGCTCCCAATCCATGTATACCCTTCCTTGGACTGCGGCAAGGTGGTGGCGAGGTAGTAGAATATGCAGGCAGCCGTGTGCGTGTAATACAGCTCGACAACAATAAGCTTCACAATCCTCGTAAACAAATAATTAATGCGAATGTCCTTCTCCATTTTTTGAAAGAAGCCAGTCACTTTCCGCACCCGGCACAATCGAATCCACAAGAGGTACCTCACTTCTTCCTTCCTCCCACAGAGCTAGCAACCAAGACTAATGACACTGTGAGCGGATTAAGATTGCATTGATACAGAAGTGGCAACAGAAGGGGAGGTTAAAATACCTTGTAGATGAGATCCCACGGGAGGCAGCTGAGGAAGTCGAGAATGAAGCCGGACCTGAAGTAGCGGAGGGCAATGGATGCAGGGCTGTAGATCATGCGGTAGGTACGGGAGTCGCGGTAGGCGAGATGGAACTGGATGAAGATGTCGGCGAGGAATGCAATCTGGCCGGCGATGTCGAGGAAGAGTAGGTTGCGAGGCAGTCCGCGGAAAAAACCGAACTCCAGTGGGGTGAAGCAGGAGGAATACACCGCCCATATTAATATGAAATGTGTCCAAAACTGAAACACCCTGCAACCATGCAGCAGGTCCGCTAAATTAAGCACAATAAAGCTGGACAATTGTTAAATAGAGGAAACCCTTATTCTAAACTCTTTCATTTGCACGAGAATCCACGGAAGGAATAAACAGTAAAGACAAGTTACAAGTTTAAAAAGATTTAAGACGGCCCGAGAGAACTTTTTTTTTTTTTTTTAGGATTTACGTACATACCACGTAATTCTTATGAATTTAAGTATTTCACATTCAAAATTTAATTTTAATTAAAGATCTAAATCTTTATTATTATATCAAAAAATATCACTCTATTTTTTTCAAGTGAAATGATTTTTGAAGATAAAAGTCTTAGTTTGTAAATATTCAAATTTGAATATAAAATATGTAAATATAGAAGAATTGCCTGATATGTATGTAAATTTCTCTTTTTTTTATACATTTGACTCCGTTTTATATAAATTCACACGAAATATATATATATATATAATATTAAATTTTAGACCTCAGGAGCACAACTCTCAATCATTAAACTAAAATATCTTTTAATGTGACGATAAAATGATAAAATAAATTTACATATATGTTACAAAATTTTCTATAATTATATATTAACATCTAAATTTATATATTTTCTTTGATATTACTTTAGTGTTTAAATCACATTTAAAAATATATGAAATATATATGTTTTACTTTAAATAAATTAACATTAATGATATTTTTATGTGATTTAAAAATTTAAATGTTAAAGAAGTAAAAATAAGATTTACATGTTAGGTCTCCAAAGATATAAACTTTTTGTGTAATGTGTGTGTAAATTCTTCAAAAAAAAAATTATGATATATATTTTTTACATGTTTCAATTACTTAGTTGCATTTAAAGAAAACACAAGATTATTTTTAATTCGAAGGGTCAATTGCAAAAGGTAATGGGGAGCCCATCTTCACCAACTTTAGCATGAGACAACGATGGATTACAAGCAAGGACAATCCCCAAGAGGGCTTTTGGAGAGAATCAGGGCAGAGCTAGTGCTAATGGCTTAAACAAAAGGAATTGGACTAGAGCACAAATAAGAGATTGAGTGTAATAACAATTTGTACAGTATTTGAGTGTATTTATAGCGATGGATTTGCCTGATAAGAGTTATATGCTTGTTTTATATTCATTAGGTTTTAGGAAATTTTAAAGTTAATTTTATGCCTAATTTATTCATTAATTATACATAATTTTCATTTAAAGTGATTTTTGCATTCAATTTAATTTTTTTGAGATATTTTATGCCTGATTTATAAATTGTCTTTAATATTATTGGGCATTCTAAACTCTATTTTAACTATATTGTTACATATTTTTATGAGTATCATAGATGTGAAAACAAGAGAAATTTTGATTGATTTGTCTTCTTTAAGTGATTAACATATCCTTATAAATATGGATTCATTCTGAATCATTTGACATCTATTTTATAAACTATTTTCACTAATATGTTTAAGATATGATATATTATTTATAGATAATTTTTTAATAATTTTTAGAATCCTGAATTTTAATATATTGAAGAATTTATATGAATAAACAAATATATATATATATATATATATATATATATATGAAGGTCATAGTATATTTCGTATGACAGAATAGTTGAGAAAATTATTCGGCTCTAGATAAGTTACCTTTTCTCTATTTTAGGTTTCAATTTAATCACTTGTGTGTGTCTTTTTGACATTTTATTTGATTGAATTTGGTTCAAACTAAGATTTAAGAAAATCTAGGAAATTATCGCCTTGTAATTTTTGGTATATTATAAAATATATTATGCTTGTTATATTGACAACCTAAAATTACTTTTTTATGAGATATTTTATATTAGGTGGCATTTTATATATTTTAATGAGTATATTGAGCACAATATATATTGTTATAAAATAATAAAAAATTTGAAATGATGTTGTAGATATTGTATATAAATGATTATGCAAATTATGATTATTAGATTGTGTCTTTTCTTTTAGCTCATAAATATTGATGTTTATCATACATGCTATCTTTTTAAAAATCTTATAACAGATGAAATGATGTTTAATTATATTGAGATTGTTGATTTCAATTGCTTATATATCAAAAATGTTTGTGATAAAAATGAAAAGAAGAAAGATGTAAGTTGCAGGTTAGTTATACTTTCGTGTATTTATATTATTATTTATTGATGTGTATAATATGCTTTAACATATATGAACAAGTTGAGATATAATTGAAAGTGAACATATAGATGTCAAAAGTAGAAACATGAACAAGTGATAGTTTAAGTGAAAGCAGAGGTATAAGAGACAAGAGAGGAAAAATGCAAGTGTAGGTAAAAAGAGATTAAAAAATTATAAAATATTGAAAAAAAAATTATAATTTCTTGATATGTTATTTCATTCTTAATATCATGTTTAAAGAAATGTTGAATTGTTAGTTTTAATACATACTTATTATTAATATTAGTTGTACTAACATTATGTTGAATATGTATTATTTATTTCAAGTTAAGTGATCATATCTATCTGTTGAAAATATATTTTATTATTCATATGATGTTATATTGCATACCTACTTTTTTTTTTACATAAAATTTGTACTAGATTTTGAGTGACCAACTGACCTATTGTTGGTCATTCTTTATTTTTTTACAATTATGGGTATAGATTAAATCTTAATTTAGTGAGAATATCTAACACACATAGTTAAAAGTTATAAATCATAATAGGAAAAAAAAACTATTGGGCCTAGTTTTTTCAGAATAATCCATTATATATCTGAAGTTATAAAGTTCTACTATGCACTCTAATGAGAGAAGGTGAGGTTACAAACTTTGAAATGCTCTTATCTTTATTTCTATTGCAAAAAAATTAAGCTATAATGGTCAAGAAATAAGGCCACAACTACTGTGATGTGGTTAAGCTATAACAAGCATTGGTGGTAGTTGATAATGACTACCGTTGGTGGTCAGTGATGGCTCACGATGAAGGTCAACGATGGCCTTTGGAGGTGGTTGGCTTCAAGCTCTTAAGCTTAGTCCCTTAGGTCATCCTCACCCTCATGTTGAGAAGGGTCCCATTATAGGGTTTTAAAAGAGACATTTTAATAAATTTAGCCAAAATTCTAAAATACTCTATTAGATTGTTTAAACTAATTCCCTTGATCATAAATCATCATTTCATCATTTAAGTACATTAACTACATTACATTTGAGTGATATTGAGCTCACTAAATTTATTTCGTCTAGTCACTCGATTCAACTATAAACAAACTACATTTGGAGATTATTTAACCACTTTAATAATGCTTCAAAGGTCTCATTTACACTTTAAAGGCTTGATTTGTGCTTATTTAGATTCAGATCGATCCATTCTTGACTTCAATAAGTGTGTATTATTAATACGTTCAATTCAACTATAAACTTGTTAAAATCAGAATTTGGATGATCTTGAATTTAATTTTAAAAAATTATAATATATATATATATATATCACCTTGAGATTCATACTTGATTCATCAAATTTTAGAATGATATATCAGCAATAGTCTTCAGATTTCTAGAATGCCTTCCAGTCAATGGGATTTGATATTAATCTGATGGATATTAGAAAATTCAAGGCCATTGGTACTTTTGACATCTAAAATTTATTGAGAATTATAATCATTATAAACATGGCAACTAAAGTGTAATCTCTATCATAGGCTTTACCTGCAATGGTCAATGGACAAACAAAGTATTAGCATTTCAAAAGAAAATCACTGAAATTTGAATATATACTTCTAATAAGAGGGAGCTCTGCTAAGGTTTTGCTAAGCTGGCGTCGACGTGTGGTTCTTGGGTTCTTTTGGCTACCGAGGTTGTCTCTCTTCCAGGTAGGCGTATTTATTCACTGCTATTCGATCCTTCTCACTTCTCCCCTTGACCTCCAGCCCTAGGCCGGAGGTCCCTCCCTCCCTTGTCTTCATGGCGTCAAGTGTCGACCCTTCTTTTTCTTCACATTTTCCCCCCTATCCTCTGGTGCTCAAACCCCTTCCATTTTAGGTGCTTCTCCTTTTTCCCACAATCATCTGAGCTCCATTCCCCCTTATAGACCTCATCCCCTCGTTTGGAAAGATTTGCTCCTTGTGAATAAGGACAATAGTAAATCTTTTGCTCTCTCCTTCATTCCTCGCGAGTCTAACGAAGTCTGCTTCTCTGAGGAAGAGCTTCGGAGATCAAAATGAATGGAACTGTCCTTGGTTGGACATGCTCTTAGAAAATACCTTACTATGGCTCTCTTTTGGCGGCAATCAAGAAAAAATGGAATTTCAAAGGCGAGTTAGAGCTGCTCACCGTGGATGGTGATTTCTTTCTTTTTCAAGTTTGCTTGTCAAGAAGACAACGACTAGATTTGGGATAACGACCCTTGTTTCCTTAACGACAAACCCTTCATTTTCTAGAAGTGGTCCTAGAATTTCAGACCATCCAAGGTGAACTTTTTAGGAATCCCTTTGTGGATCTCTAACTTTCTCCTGTGCTGCTGGAACGAGGTTGGATTCTCTAAAGTGGCTAATTTTATTGGCACCCCCTTGCAGTTGATAATCTGACTGCATCTAAGTCGAGAATCACCTTTGCCAGAGTCTGTGTTCAAGTTAACATTGCTTCCCTCTCCCAAATTCTGTAAACATCAATCTTAATGGCATGAGGTTCAAGCAAGATATAATCTATGACTAGAAACCAAAAGTTTGTAGTAAGTGTACCTCCTTTTCTCATGATGACATTTCTTGCCCTCTCAATCCATCTAAACCCAAACCTCCCCTTACTAGGGGTAGAAGTAACAGTAGTCCCCCCCCCAGCCAACCTCCTTTATCCCTCCACCCAACTCACAACAGCTCCCTTTGTTGGAAATAACTCCTCTTCGACAGTCCCTCTGGAAGAAGGAAATATTACTTCCTCTAACTTAGCCATCAATGACCTTAACCAATTACCAACCCAATCCCCCTCACTCAAGAAGATTCAATAGACCCTGCTTTAAATCAGGAAACTTCTTTACCTTATGCTGAGCCCTAATTGCAGTCCTTCTCTTCTTCTTATACTATCATTACTCGTTCTGCAACCCTTTCCGCTAGCAAATTGCAAGCTCAAAAAGAAGCTGAACTAAGTCATCTTTCCTCTAGGAAAACTTTGCCTGACTCTGGTAAGAACTCCCAGAACTCACCTGCTAACAAAGGAAATTTTGTTCTTAAAGTAAATAATAAGAAGAAAGACAAACAAAAGGTAAGAAGCCATCCTCTTCTCTCTCCTCTTCATGATTCCGCCTAGGTAGGGAATGTCCCAACATCCGTGTCAGTCGCCTTTATGGATTGCCATAGACTTATAAAAGACTATTGTCTTGATATTCTCTGTCTTTTGGAGGCTAAGTTGTCTACTCGCTCAATGATTAGGTTCTGCTCAATAGTTTAAAACTTTTTCCTTTTGAAGAAAGTGTACATAATTTTGACTGGTGCTCTAGTGGACACATTTGGATCAAGTGAAACTCAAGTCGGGTCTCCTTTACGCCGACTGTTATTTCCCCCTAACTCATTCATGGAACCTTGTTACTCAATAGTTCTATGATTGTTGCTTTTACCTGTATTTATGCTCATAATGGGTCTCACGACCGCCGCTCTCTTTAGCAAACTATCAAGGAACTTTACGCATCTATGAATTCTTTGTGGCATCTTATTAGTGACTACAACTGTGTTCTTTATAGTTTCGAGAAGTTTGGGGATAATGTTGTGCCGCTTAATAGAACTCTGGACTTCCATAATTGCATTCAAGATTGTGGTCTTCTCGACCTTCCCAGCACTGGTTTGCAATTCTCTTGGTCTAATCAACAAGTAGAGCAGTTCATCCAGTCTATAATTGATAGAGCTTTGTGTAATTTGAGGTGTCTAGAGTCGTTCCCCTCTTCCTTCTATAAGGTCTCTACCCCTTTATCTTCTGATCATTCTTCTCTTATTGCCTTCTTTGAACATGAGTTGCCTCCTCTGCATACATTCCTCTTCAGAAATTACTGGACTTCTGTCTCTAATTTATCGGAAGTTGTTTCATTGGCCTGGAACACTTATTTTCAAGAGGACCCTCTCTTTTTTTTTTTCTAAGAAACTCAAGAAGACAAGAGAGGCTCTCAAAGGCTTCTTAAGGGACTCCCCCTTCCCTCAGCGGTCTTTATTTGTACTAGATATTTTGGAAGATCTTGAATAGATCTTCTATTATGGCTGATTGGTTCTTATCGAAATATTACTCTTTTTGGAACCTTTTATGAGATTATTGGTCATAATTGCTTCAATATTTTTAATCAGCCCCCCCATAGCAAAGTGAGTGCCATAATTCTGGATGGGGCTTGACACCTGCCTGAGAGCTTTTCTTTTGTATTCCCTGATTACTTTTATAAAATCTTGGAGCTGCCCTTAGGTCTCACTGAGAGATGCATTCATATGGGACAATCAATAAAATTTTAACTTCTAAACTCATTAAAAGTTCCATCTTTGTCTCTGATCCTATTGTGAATTGGTATAAAGAAATCTAGTACAAATGTTTCTCTATTAATCATGCTTTATACTGTTGGATGGCTTATGTGGAGGTCTTAAAACATTTGATAAGCTTGCTTCGTGCGATTGGATCGTCCTGGGATTGCTTGTTGTGCAATAGTGCCTTAGAGTCCCATGCTCACCTATTTTTTGAATGTTCACTTTCCTAGAGGTTGATTAAAAGTGTGCTTGCAAATGGACACTTTTTCTCATGCAGCCCACTCTTTAGACTGTCCTGGAAGCCTCACATTGCCAGGATCATAAGACCCTAAAGAGATTGCATTATCTTATAACGTCTATTTATATTTATGTTATATGGAGGGAAATGAATTACAGGATGCATTCGAGGGAAGCCTCATCGTTGTTTGGGCTGATTACTAAGGTGCATTCTCTGTTGCTTTTAAGCTTAAAAGATGGCATTTCAAGGCTTCCAGGCTGAAGATAGTAATTGACATTCTAGAAAAGTAGAGGAATTTTGAAGCCTCGGGTGCCCACCTAGGCTGAGCCACGCCTTACTGTTTGCCTGTTCAATTATTGTTTCTCAGTTTAAATTCGAGATTGCGGACTTTTGAGCTATGATGATGAGTCATTTTGATGCAGTCCTATGTCTGGGGAGACCCTAAGATTCGGGCATCTTCAATCCTGGAGGGCCAATTTGCCTTGTCCTTCATGTGTTGTTGCATTCGCTTGACATTCTCGCATCCCTATATTGCAGCATTGGTTTTATGTTGATGAGTCTGGCAACCGATTGAGGATGTCCGGGGTATTCCCTTAGTCTTTTGTTCATTTTCTGAATTATTTTCTTTGTGTTGAGCCTTCTGTTTTTAATCTAGTTTTTCTTACAGCCTTCAGTCCCTAATGGGATTATCCTGTAATACTTTTGTTTTATTTTCTCTCTTAGGAATAGAATTGGGCGCTGCCCTTAATTTTTTTTAAAAAATAATAATAATAATTTCAAAAAAATAATAATAATAATAAAAAATCACTGATTGCTTATGGCTATGGCTCTGCCATCTCACTTTAGCTTTGCTGCGGATTCCAGCCTTCCATCTTTCCACATCTAATTTTTGTTAAATACATGCTTTTTCTGCTTAGATATTTATAATAAAGTGGTTTATTTGTGCAAAATACGTTTTAAAAAAAATCTTCTTTTTACCAGAACGAATAAACTAATCTCACTTTTCAGGCAACGCAGAATCTGATTCATGGAACTTATCACGTTTGCAGCACATTAATGTCTGCCTCTCCTCAACCGCACATTTCTCAACCGCATTACCCTTATCTTAGGTCATCTCTTTCAATCATCCATCCCTCAACGTTATAGATCTCATCAACTAGGTAAGGTTTGCTAAGATTTGATCATGCAATCTTTTTTGGTTCTTTAATTTAATGGTTTCTGCTTTACTCATATTATTTTTGTAAAAGCAAAGTCTAAACCCTATGGAATATAGCACCTCTTTTTCTTATGTCTTCCGTTTTCTTTATGCGTCAGGTATAATGTTATGCATGAGAATTAATCAAAAGTTTTTTATTCCTGTCCACTGAATTGGGTGTAAACGAGCCAAGCTTGAGCGAACATAACTCTTGTTCGTGTTCGGCTCGTTTGAAATTTATTTGTTGTGTTCGCTTTATATATCGAGCATGTGTTTGCTCGCTTAACTAAACGAAGTTAACTAACATGTCAGCAATGCTTTTTTTTGATGAAGGATTCAAACCGCCAATTTTTTCATAACAAAAGTTTTAACCACTGTCCAGATTTAATATATGTAAATGTATGTATATATAATAATAATAATAATAATAATAATAATAATAATAGTAATATAATAATAATAATAATAATAATAATAATAGTAATAAATAAAAAAATAATAGTAATATAATAATAATAATAATAATAAAAATAATAATAGTAATAACTAATAATAATATAATATATTATAATATAATTTTTTTATTTCGAGTTAAATCGGCCAACACGATCAAAAATTATTCATATTCGCCATTTATATATCGAAATAAATGTTTGTTCAGATTCTAGTCCTAACGAAATACATAACGAAATAATATAAGTTGAACAACGAACTTTTGATCCTACCACTGATAAAGTGTTCTTCCCTATTTTCTACTGCTTATACGCATTCTAAATACCTCGTATTATTTCGAAATTTTAAGTTTTTATAATTTAGTTTAAGAACTTTATATTTTTTGGATTTTTGGCTTATGACGTGGCTCGTATTGATTTATTTATGCATGTAAGATTGCTAAAAAAAAAAAAAAGGAAACAAAAGCTGGGAGAGAAGCATTCCCATCTATACAAGTGACACGTGTCTTAAAAAAGATTTTTAGTATATAAATCAGATAAATAGTCAAATAAACTGTATATATGAATAAAGCTTCAAGATAATACTAATAAATAGCATATAATTAAAAATATATATAATTATATAATATTCAGAACGCCTGCATTGAATGACCAGCTCGCAGCCACACGCAAGTTAAAAAAAATTTTAAAAACACACTAGCCTCCAAAAATAAGCGCCACAAATTTGCTAAAAACGGTAATTTTACCAGCGACCTACTGTTGTCTCAGATGAGTCTAGTCATATATTTCACACTCAGATGTCCATGCAGATCAAGGTCAAGTTTTTTTTTTTGAAAAAAATCAAGGTCAAGTTTACAATCTCACATAAACCGGAATATCTAATCATTTATTCTAAGAAAAAAAAGTCTATGTTGTTCTTAATCAATGCTTCAAGAAAGTCTTTATATTGAAAAAAAAAACTTCATAATTTCATATAATTACATTTTATATCAAAATCATTTTTCAACAATTAAATATATCAAGCGTCACGTAAAACTAGCTTTTCATTCTAAAAACAATTATTATATGTAAAATTCTAATGTAATTTTTATATTTAGATTTTAATACTATATGACACTCAATTAATATATAATTATTGTGTATTAATTATAAAGTACTATTTATTAGTTATAAAATATTATATATTATTATATATATTAAATAATATGTATTTTTATATATTTAATATTACATCAACACATAATAATACTCATTATTTTAAATAATATATAAATCAGATATTACAACATCATACGTATATTGAAATTTTAATATAGAGCTACATACAAACGTATCTAATAATCTCTTTAAAAAATGACATTATAAATACTCGTCATGACTCATCAATAATCTCTCTAAAAAATGACAATATAAATACTCGTCATGACTCACAAATACCCTGCTATTGTTCAACCAATATTTGTAAAAAAAATCGAATTAATGATTTATTTGGGGCAGTTGTTGGTTTTTTGAAAAATTTATTATAAATATTGTTGTGGGTAAGCAAATTTTTGAACAAATTTTATGTGTTTTATAAATATTTTTTATTTTGAAAATTTTAAATAGAATTTTTTGACAGCCGCTATATTCTATCTGTGATTGATTTTTAACCATTTTTTTTAAATAAATCAATAAAAAAGCTAATCCAAAGGTATCCTAAAACTTAATTCAAGGTCCGTCTAAATGGTCTAATTATTTCTATCAAAAAAAAAGAAAAAAAGAACATAAGCAGTTTCAAGATCGATTTTAACCTTTTCCGGCTTCCGATCCCACACTTTCGATCACCTAACCGACGATTCCATTAGACCTATTCCGCAACATTAATCCGGAGACGAACACAAAATATTATCGATCGAGTGACGGCTAACACTCCATCGACGAAGGTAGAAACGAAAATGTAAAATGAAAAAAAAAAAAAAAAAAAAAACAATAGACGGAAGGAAGATGACATACCGGTTATCGGGATGGATGATGTATCGGGTGACGAGGTCCTCACGGCTCCGGTGGCGGAGTGCCCGGAACTCCCGGGTGAGAAGCGCAAATCGGCTGTCCCGTGAATCATCGATGTCATCCCGGATCTCCTGAACTTCGTACTCCACCTCCATCGGGAGATTGTCGCCATCATCAGAGGATCGGGGAGCCATTGCCGAACGTCCTATTCCAGGATCGAAATCGGACAATCTCTGACACGGATTCATGCAGAGACGATGGTGAGTGAAGGTAGAGGAGGATGAGAGATTGGGCTTAGGATGTGGGGAATAGGGTTTTGGCCAAGGGAGAAAAGAAGAACATGGAGGATTTATCCAGAAGAATGCGGGTCTATGAGAGGGGAGGCGCACCTTAACAGCTGGTATTGACGTGGATTGAGCGCCAGTGCGGAGATGGGATTCTGATGCGCGCGCCGGCGGCGTGGTGAAATGGGTTTCTTCGTCGGTGTTGGCAATTCCACTTCCGAATATAAAATTCTTCACCGCAAATAGATTTGCTAGCAAAATCCATCGTCCAAGTGGACCTGTAGAATATATTAATTTATATGGAATTATTGGAAAATTAAAATATCATAATAATTAAAAAAACTACACAAAGCATTATGTTTTTTAATTTTTTTAATTTACACTTTAAGATTCATTATTGTCAATTAAATTGATGATTTTTTATGTTTTTTATTATTGGGTAAATAAAAAAATGCATGTGAGATTTCAAATAGGATTAAATAATAAGTTTTTTTTGGTTAATATTTATTTATTTTTTGGTTTATGCATTTCAATAAGATATTTATCTTAAAGTTATATAATATTGAGTCTTTTATATATATTATCATGTTATTCTTATATATTTATAAATTAATTATTTTTAACATCAAAATTTTAAATTAATATTCAAATATTAAAATTCATAACGAAAGTCTAACTCATAATTTTCATTTTTGCAAAATTCTTAATGATCTATTCTTGGCATGAGTAAATACATAGATTTTGTAGTTCAAAAAAATGATAAAAATTATTAAATTATAAATACATATATTTTAAAGGATTTATTTGTAAATATCCCTTTAATATTTTGTGATAATAATGGAGGTTATGGCCTTATGAGAGCATGAGCAACCAACTGCAATCACTCATAGCATGCATGTGATAAAAATGACATTCTATAAATGTCAGAGTAAGTTAACTGATAATATTCAAAAATAAAATAATGTTTACACTCCATTTTGTGATAATTATACAAATGACTAAAAAATATGAATCTCAGCTCAACATTCTTTCAAAAATTTCCCCAATAATGTTTACACTCCATTTTTTATTTCTATAATTTTATTATAGTTATAGCTATTATATACATTTTTCTTAACATACAGTGGCACATCTTTTATATTATTTATTATTATAGTATAAATTATTTTAAACTTAATGAGTTGCGCACAGGCAGTGTTACATATAATTTAGCATATATTGATTATATTTGAAAGTTACAGCATGTTATATAAATAATCAACAAATATTATAATTGGTAATTTATATAATTTTTGTATGATATATATATATATATATATATATATATATATATATATATATATATATATATATATATATATATATATATATATATATATATTGATGCGTTGACAATATCTGGGATTTCATAAAAAATTTGGAAAGATTTTAAAGGATGGAAATTCTCATCATATATGTTGAATAACGTCAATTTATAGTTTTTAAGATTGATGTGTTGATCCATAATTATAATATTTATCGTAATTATTAATAATAATATAATACATGTCTTTCCTACAAATTATCAAAATATAATAAAATTATGTAATCAATTTGCTTAAGTTAGAGTTGATTTAGATAGTTGATCGTGACCTCATTGTGATCATTATTGACAATATCTTGAATATGATTTTATCAATCAATCGAGAAGGATTGTCAACTTAGCCCCTTTCCTCGCGCCGATTGAGCTTGGCAAAGGAGGTTGCAAGGGTACGCGCCCCCTACTTGAGGGTGCCCCCGAAAAAAATTTTATGGTGTGTAATGTCTTGGCATTGGAATTGGAAATCTTAGCTTCTAAGATTGAGGAATCAAAAATTTTAAATTAAGCTTAATCCTAATCGTAATTATCAATTTAGGCACAAAAAAATCAGCAAAATAGATCTAGTCATCCGTACGATAGACGACTGGCTTGTCCCCAACCGGTCGTTCGTTGAACGACTGGTTGTAATTTAATTTTTTTTTTTAAAAATCTAGCTCAAGCTGATGTATTTTGCGAGTATCATAGTCATACGGAAATTGAATAACTTTGTATGCCGTACATCCTCGAAAATTAATCGATCAAGACGAATCCAAAGATTTTCGAAATGCGATCTAATCACCGATTTCAGCAAACTTACAAATAACCGACCGCCTCGATGACGAACATAGCAACATCAAGATAGTCGAGCGAATCGACTCGATCATCGAGCATGAAAATGGATCCCGATCCGCCAAATGGTCACCAAAATCGACATATTTATAGTCGATCGAGCGGCTCACAAGACTAATCCAACGAATCCAAGATCACCCAATCGACATCATTAAGGCACCTGCATCATCAAAATACACCGCTCGATTGAGGATCGTGACGCCGTCCGATGGGAGTGTTGGAGTTTTCCACGAATTTACAAGGCCACTCCCAAAATCTATAAATAGAGCTTTATTCTCACCTTAGAGGGACGGAATCGATTTGAAGACCAGAGCTCGAGAACCACCCCGACCTCGACGCCGACGCATCTATCACCACCGTCACCACCGAGTCAAGATCGAGCCTCAGGAGATCGCCTCTGAGGACTAGAAAAGACCGTGGTCGCTCCTTTCTCCTAAAGATCAAGAGGTTGCTCCTGTAAGATCGCCTCGCCGCTTTTGGGAAACTTCTCTTGGGTTGGAGTTGACCGATATTGTATTTTTCTACACTCTAATATTGTTTCCGTCAGAACACCTTCTTCTCCAACTAACGAGAAGCAAGGACCAGATCTTTGAACACATAGTGAAAGTTCTCTGCAAGGCCCCGTGGTTTTTCCCTTAACGGGTTTTCCACGATAACCCCTGTTCATATCCCCGCCAGGTGTGTTGGATAATTTTCGACCAAGATCTCAGATCTACCTAATAAAATTCTCTAGCATAGCAGTTGAATCATGACAAAATTTTCTACAACTTTCATGTTGGTCGAAATTTATGATCGACGTCACGCAAAGATATTTTGAGCATGTAAAGAAAAAGCTCATGGAGCTGAAATTTTGGAGCACCTGTTGTATTTTAGGCGTATCGGAGTCATACAGTGTCAAAATTGAGCAAACTTTATATAGTTGAAATGGTAACAAAATTTTCTACAACTTTCACGTCGGTTAAAATTTACGATTGCGCCCTTATAAGTAGTAAATTTTGAGAATGCGCGCAAAAATTGCGGCGTCGAGCTGAAAATTCGGAGTAGTTGTCGTATTTTGCGCGCATAGGAGTCATACGGTGTCGGAAAGAATTGAGGGAACTTTATGTAGTTGGAATCATGATAAAATTTTCTACAATTTTCATGTTGGTCAAAATTTGTGATTGCGACCCAATGCGCAGCAGATTTTGAGAAATGAACAATGATAAGAAGCCAACTCAAACTAAGTTTAGAACACAAACTAACAACCTCTCTTCTGTTACTACCAAAGGGAATATCCTCACTGAAAAACATATATAAATGTACAACTTGAGTGCTAGTTCTTCTAAATAGTTAAAGCTATATAAATATAACAGGACAAAAAAGATATGAATTTTAATAAATTAAGGTAACAAAAATAATAAAATAGTTCATGACTATGCTTGCAAGACAGAATACAAAAAGATAAGTACAGATACAACAAAATATAATCCTGTATGGACAGAAGATAATTGTACAGATGACTATCTCCGATGATGTCTGCGATGCGGTATCGCATCACTACTGGGGGTGTAATGGGTTGGTGGTCATCAAGACCGGTCTCGTAGATGATGTTCCAGATGTTGGTCCTCCACTTCAACCTGCTCGGAGGGTTGTTGCGAGTAACCCAAGTGTGTAGCACTAGGTACATCGACTGAAGACTGTGTAAGAAGTGAGAAATCATGATACAATCTATACGGGGGTGTAATATGCAATGACGGAGGCCCATATGCAGGAGGGATTGGTTGCTGCCACGGGTGCATCTGTGATCATATAGCTTCCTAGTATGAATACCGTGGTGGTTGTGTGAATGTATGCGGTCCACCAATCGGGTGGAGATGATGGACCAATATCTATCGCAGCCCATCCGCGACCGGCGAAGTACCTAAAATACTAGTGTCCCTGCACGCCATCGAAATATGCATGGCGCCGCAGCCTACAACCCCCTCATACCGAATTGATTGCTGTCCTCATCCCTCCCAAAAGCATGAATATGTCCTATTATTCAATCTTTATGATGATGTAATGTAAGCTTCATCCCTATTCTCTGAGCACGCACATGTATTCATTGTGTAAAATGCTCTGGCTTGTTCTAATTGAGTAGTCCCTTCCTCCGACCGTTGGATGTGATTAAAGAAGGCTCCCATCCTATCATCCCCATCATCTCCCTTATTGTAGCGGTAGTTTCCATCACCACCATCACCTTGATCAAAAATCGAACTTGTCCCATCTACATTAGTAGCTTCTGTTGGTACAGACCCATACGCTTCCTGCTGAGCAGTTAGTTGAGAATCAAGTATGATGTATTTAGTACTGATTGGAGCTCTCTGACACTCCTCAATACTGTTAGCATCTCTTTCCTCGCTTTGCAATTCCTCAACTTCAACATAAATTACAGACCGATCGCGTTGACTCTGATTCACACACTTTGTCGTCAATAATATGAGTATCGATAAATCTAGCACCAATAGAGAAATGATCGATAAGATTAACACATGACTTTGCTTGGTCTAACTTCAATAACCTCATGATTCACTTTTGTAACCCCATCAGGTTAATCCTTCATGGGATCTGGATTAGTCGATTTTTCCCACCAATGTAGGTCGGAAAGAAATCATCACTAACATTCAGTTTGCTATCATAATAAAGAACTATGCAGATAATTTTTGAACTCATTTTCAACCAACAACAACTCTAACCAGTAAGAATCCTTTCTCTCCCGTGGTCACAGAAAAAAAGCAATTAAAGATATAATATAATTTTGCATTTCAATTGGAGGTATTTCACGAACTGAAAACCTTAAAGCATATGACATATTAATGCCAACAATAGAAGCATATGATTTTAGAGTATAAAAGGAGCTTAAACTTGAAGAAATGGAGTTGACCTAATTAAGGTCAACCAGGAAATCAGCCTTAAGAAAGTAACTTGAATATAATATATAGGATGATCCATGGTGGACATCAGGATGTGAGATATGTAGAGGTTGCTAGGGAAAAGCTAGAGGTATGAGTGTGAGATTTTACTTATTAGTTAGATTATGAAAAATATATACCATTCAAATGGGAGAAACCTAGATTTATGGAGAGTTAAAAGGAATTTTCATTTTCATAAAGGACGAAGGGGGAGTAGGTGAATCTTATTTATAGTGAGAGGTCACATTCCTTATTAAAAATGATATTTTTAGATGGTGGCCTCAAATTAGAATCACAATAATTTCTACTAAAACACCTACAACTACAATAAGACGTATATTAAAAACACCACCTCCAACAACAATAATCTTTAGCAAAACACCACCACCAACACCACCACCACTACTAACAACAATAATAATCACAATAACAAAGCAAAAAATTGAGCGGTCTCCGGTGGGCATATACAAATCTAGCCTAACTTCACATTAAAATTTACAAAATATACAAAACATACAAATCTAGCCAAACAACACAAGGAAATAAGCAAATCATACAACACAAAGCAATATATAACGATATCTATCACAAATTAAGCATTTAGGAAAAAAAATTACCTTAATCGGCGGACGAACGAAGAAATAAGTGGTATTCGGTGGCGGCGCACTCCTTGGCTGGCGACGAGCTCTCCCTTGGCCGACGGTGACCTCCCCTTGGCCGGCGGCATACTTCTGCGGTGGAAATCCAGCGGTGGAACGGATGAGCCGAGCTTGCGGTAGGGGAAAAAAATAGATCTGCGACCTCCCCCTCTCGAGTTTTGCTCGTGAAAACCGCCGTCCGCTCGACGATGATGGTGCCAACGTAGCATCGCGTGCGTGCCCCGTCATGACCAGACCTATTCTCGCTTTTGTGCCTAAATTGATAATTATGATTAGGATTAAGCCTAATTTAATAATTTTGTCGATTGAGGAAGCATCATAAGGACAACACCACGATGTTGGATTCACACCATAAGATAAAGAAGTCAACGCTTCGACGGAGCAGCCATAGGACCAGGGCACTAAAGTAGAAATAATAAAGAGACCAGCAACTTGGCACTACAAAAACAGTGACACAACACTTGAGCCAATGCAAAAAAGCTTAGATGACAGCAACATTGATGACTAGTTGCTAGGGTCGTGGCGTTGCGGGGCTACAAGTCGGGAGACTTCATATTTAGATAGTTTTTATGCAGTTTTTCTTAATATTTTCTAAATTTTTTTTGTAGTGATGGTGAAATGAGTGCTCTAGAGTGAAAGGAAGTATGAAAAGACTCTAGATAAGTGTAAATTGTACTATTCTTCTAATTTTTTTTTTCATTGTGAATTTTTTTGTGGTGTGGCTCCGAAGTTTTTTTTCCCATTTTCAAATGTTTTCACGTTAAATCTAGTATCTTCTATGTGATTGCTTTTACTATGGTTCATTTGTTCTTTGCATGCTCTAAAGCCCTTGAACTGATTTTTCGTGCGTACTCTTGGATCCTCCAATATTTAATTTATGATTCAAATATGTTACAATATATATGTGCTACAATCACAACTGTGATGATGGATTGAATTTCAACAATAAGATTAATAGGAATAATCTCGAGAATGCACACCATCTTGATTTAAGGTTACAAAAATTGGTAGTCATGTTATAACTTTTTTTTTTCATTAATATGTTTGTTGAGTGCTAAAAAAATCAGTTGTGGTAAAATAAAAGTTTACGCTTTAGCTTTGTTGTGAAATCCAGCACATATATAGATGTTTGAAGAATGAACAAGACACTTCAGAATTTTTACGTGAAAAAATCTCAGGAAGAGGGTAAAAAATCACGGGCCTAGTTCAAAAAAAAAAATCTTACTATATATCTATTTGAGTACAAAGTTTTCGATAACGGATTACATAATTGATATGAGAAGGGTTGATAATAGAATCTGCAATCGCATTAGTTATGCGCCATGGTTGATTGTAAATAGGTTGGTATGATGGTGAACAACAGCAACAACCGACGGTGACGGTGCGGTGATGACCGACGAGATACCAACAAAGGCAACAGCATGGTGGTCGGCGGATCGGTGACGCTGGTCTGAAGGATGACCGATATGGTGGTTGACAATGATGACGATGGCGGTGGCGACGGGTGGCGCGACGACCCGCGACAACGCAGTGATGCGGTCTGGGGATGATCGACATCGCTGGTGACGTGGTCGACGAAGGTGCGCGGCGATCGCGGTCGCGGGTGATGACCGTGACGGATCATGACAATGATCGGCGACGGTGGTAGGTGGTGATGACCGACGATGATGGTCGGCGGTGATGACCGATGATGGTGGTTGACGACGATGGGGATCGGCGGTGGTAGCCAATGGTAGCGGCCGGCGGTGGTGGTTGGCGGCAGACGGCGGTGGTCGGCCACCGTCGAGTGGTGGCACGATTATGCTTAGAGGGTTTTCAAGCTTTAGAGCTCTCTCTTCTCTTTAGCATGGGTCTTCCTCATGTGAAGAATGAGAGACTATTTATAGATTAGAGGAAGGACATTTTTGTAAATACATGCAAAATCCAAATCACTCCATCGGATGACTAAAGATGATTTCCTTGATTATCGATGTAGTATTTGAATGCTCACCAAATTAAATTCGAGTCAAGAGATATTGGGCTTATTAAATCCAGCTCGTCAGACACTCAATTTGGTCATAAACACTCCATATTTAGGAACTATTTTGGGATTTAGCTGATATCCCAAAGTTTCCAATGATATTTTAAGTGCTTGATCTCGATTAGTTTCGACTTAGGATCAACTTGCTTTTGACATCAAGATTCATGCTTTGACTAGTAGGATTTTTATTGTCATATCAATTACCCCTATTTTTGGATGACATTATCTCAATCATTCAAAAATATATATGCCAAATAATTAAAAATAGCAAATTCTTCAATGAAATTTGTGGGTTCATTAACCATATAATTTGAGATAACAGATCTTCATGGGGGCACAAGATTATGATCACGAAAGTGGTTGTAGAGCGGATGTGCGCAGTGCCACGCAGGTTCGAGTTCAGGACCCATCGGACACTTCTGCATTACGGGGTCCCGTGGGTGTGCGGGCGAGTGTGCCCATGGGTGTTATGCGTAGCATACGCCAGCGGTGTGTAGTGCCGCGGGCATTTGTCAGAAGGCTCCCGTCGCGTAGCGTCGATGAGCATTTTTTTTTATTTTTTCTCGTTTTCTCCTATTTTTTATTTTTATTTTTCATTTTTTTTATTTATTATCTTCTTGCCCCTATACGAGATTTATAACTCCTAAGGTCAAGTGAGGAGACATAATTCTCATATACTCTAGTGTTTCTCTGCATTTGAGGAGAAATCATCTAGCAGAAGTTCAAGGGCTAGGATAAAAAATTTTTTTTCTTTTCTTTTGTCTGCGAAGTTCTGACCTTCTTAAGAGAAGGTCATTCAATTTACCAATCAAGGCACATAGCTCATACGACGAGGCTCCGATTTTTTTTCAAAAAAGGCATCAACTGTCCTGGTCGGACCGACCGGATTTGGAGGCGATTAAGACCCGTAGTTCATACAAGGAGGCTCCGATTTTCCCTCGAAAGAGGCTTCAACTGTCCTCGTTGGACCAACCGGATTTGGAGGCGATCAATGCCAGTAGTTCATACGGCAAGGCTCTAATTTTTCCTCGAAAGAGGCATCAACTATCCTCGTCGGACTGACCGAGTTTGGAGGTGGTCAAGGCCAGTAGTTTTTACTTCTTCTTATAGAAAATTGAATTTCTTGCAACTCCAATGGATGGTTCAACAGTTGACAACTACCAAGATGACGGGGAAATGTCAATTAGGAACCATCATTCAAATAACTCAGAAAGTATGATAGGTAATTTCAGAGTATCATTATCGATGATGTTACTTGATGCTGTTAACTTGTATGGAAGGGGTAGAATCAAATATGCTGAAGATCCTTGACTCATCCGAGGTTATTTGTCAAAGTGTTACTTGATGACATTAACATGTATAGAAGAGGTCGAATTAAATCCGCTGAGAATTTTTGACCCATCCGAGGTTGTTTGTCAGAGTGTTACTGATGGCGTTAACTATGGAAGATGGAAGAGGTCAATTGAATCGTGAGAATTTTTGACCCATCCGAGGTTGTTTGTCAGAGTGTTACTTAGTGATGTTATCCTGTAGGAAAGATGTCGAATTGAATCCGTTGAGAATTTTTGACCTATCCGAGGTTGTTTGTTAGAGTGTTACTCGATGACGTTAACCTGTATGGAAGATGTCGAATTGAATCCGCTGATGATTTTTGACCCATCCAAGGTTATTTGTCAGAGTGTTACTTGGTGGCGTTAACGTATGGAAGAGGTCAAATTGAATCAGAATTTTAACTATCCGGGTTGTTTGTCGAGTGTTACTCGATGGCGTTAACCTATATGGAAGAGGGTGAATTGAATGGCGAGGATTTTTGACCCATCAGGTTGTTTGTCGAGTGTTACTCAATGAGGTTAACCTATATGGAAGAGGTCGAATCAAATCCACTGTGAATTTTTGACCCATCCGAGATTATTTGTTAAAGTGTTACTTGATGACATTAACCTGTATGGAAGAGGTCGAATTGAATCTGCTGAGGATTTTTGACCTATCTGAGATTGTTTGTCAAAGTGTTACTCGATGATATTAACCTGTATGGAAGAGGTCGAATTGAATCCGCTGAAGATTTTTGACCCATCCGAGGTTATTTGTCAGAGTAGTACTCAATAATGTTAACCTGTATGGAAGAGATCCGATCAAATCCCCTTGGGATTGATCATATCCCGATTGAGATACAATGTGAGTTGTGCATTTCTCAAGTAGGAGGATTGAAATGAAGAAAATCATTTATGTGCAACAAGCTTGTAAGAAAAATCCATAAACTCATTACTTTGATAATGTCGGTGATACAATATTATCATAAGATAATTTAATAAGAGGAATGAGATAAATTTTTAGAGAGAGTTAACAAAAGATAAGAGGTGGAGAGGAAAAGATAAATGAGGTAGATTAAAGGCTGAAATATTTATGTACCAAGAATTATATATACACTTTCAAAGACCCTCAATGTTTCAAGTTTTAGGGAAGATTTTTTCCTCTGGATCTTTGATCATAGCTTGACGGTTGGTTATCTGATAAGGAAACGGGGAGCAAGTCTTTTATAGGCAAAGCCCTCTGAGGTACTTCTTCATCTCAAAGATTAAAATTCTTGATGCTGAAGGTCACCGAAGGGTGTGGTTTATCTTGTTTGAGGTAACATGATTGTGCTATTTGTTGATTTCCACAGACCACTCTAACCCCAATGGGGGTTTGAAATTTCATCTTAAGATGAGGCACCAAAGTGACAACACCAAAGATTGATTGAAAGGACCTTCCAAAGATAATGTTGTATGTTGAATTTGACTTGACCACTATGAATTTAACTGAGTGAGTGACTTGCTGAGAAAATTCTTCGAGAACAACAGGAAGGGTGATTGTCCCCTTCACTTGTACAGGGCGATTATCAAAACCATATAACGGTCCTATAATGGGTTAAAGTTTTTCCTTAACCAAGCCCATGCTAAGAAAGGTGGAGTAAAATAAAACATCAACGAAACTCCCATTATCAATCAAAATTTTCTTCACATTATAACAGGGGTCACCGATCCCCGCACTGATGACAAGAGGATCTTAATGTAGAACTTGGACTCCTTCTAAGTCTGAGTCATTAAAAGTGATGTGATGATTAATACAAGATTTTTTTAATTTTGGCTCTTCAAAGGTGACGATGAAGACTTGATTAGATAGTAGTGGCCCTTCTGCAATAGTTTCAATTTCTCCAACTATTTGATGACTATTGTGTTATTTCTATGATGATTGTCCTGGTTGCCCCCCAGTTGGAGTTATATTTACTTGAGTTGATTAGTTTTGCACAAATTGATGCAAATATTCATGTTTCTCTTTTAAGTTGTTTACACTACGTAGTATGTCCATGACTTCGATGAAATTGACAATATTGCTCCTCATTTTCTGAATTTGGTTTCAGTGGATATGACCATTTAATGGTCACTTCATCTCGAATGTCCATCAAGACGTTAACATGAGATGTGTTCAGTGGTGTATATTCCTTTTCCAGTCGTGGTTCACGTCGTTGATGTGGGGACTGTGGAGGAGATCATGACTACCTTGTTGCTTCTTTTGATGAGATTATTGATCTGTGTTTCCTGGGGCACTCTTACATTTTCTTGTGGATTGTTCAAATTATTTTTGATGGACATTAATAGCCTCATCAGCAGAAATTTGCGCTTCTAAACGGTGAACTAGGTCGGCATATGAGTGGACCATATCTCGTGAGTGGAGTAGAAGGCCAGGGCCAAAGAAAACTCCTCTTAGTAATTCAGGGTCTACCCCAAGTATTTGGCAAGCTTCTAAGATGAACCACTAGAAGTACTCATTAAGTGATTCATCTTCATTTTGATGGATGTCTGAGAGATGAGATGAATCTTTAATGATCCTCTGATTTATAATGAACTATTCTACAAAAATCTTGGCGAGTGCGCCAAAGGTATGGATAGATCTCCTTGGAATGGAGTAAAATCAAGTGCAAGCCTGACCTTTGAGGGTGATTGGAAAACGACAAAGCGGTAATGTCGAGGGCTTGATATGCATGATGGTGTTTGTAATGTTCGATGTGTTCATATGGGTGATTCATAAAATTGATGCTCGGAAGCTTGAACCCTACGGGAATGAGATGTTGAAGAATAGATTTAGTTAGAGGTGAAGACTCCTGATAGCCATGATGAGAGGGAAGATGATTTCCATCTTTATAATGGAATTCTTCTCGCACCAAGCGTTGTAATTCCGCATGTATAACGTGATGGGTGGAGTCAACAAGATGAGAATGTGTCAAGCTACCAGCAATAATTGGTGAATTAGCCGTCGATTGAGCTGCAAGTGATGGATAAGTAGAACTAACAGTATCAAGGAGGTCAATATCACGGTCCAGAAGCAGAGGAACTTCAGTCTGATCGTGAGAAGGCCCCATATTAGCATTTTGACCTCTCCTAGCTAACGATCGATCTTGGGGGAAATGTGTTTGCCGCAGTAGTGGTTGTCGTATTCCTCTTAAAAGTTAGATTATCTCATTTTGAGACTCTTATTTGGCACGATCTTAGAGATTCTGTTGCTTCACGACAAGGTCATATCAAGAGAGAAGTGAAGCGACATCCTTGGATTTGTTTTTTGAGTGGCGGGAGTTGGGCGAGGCTCCATTATTACAGTATTGCTTTGTGGCCATAATCGAGTGTTCACGAAATTGTGATTGAGGGTTCTTTTCCCATGACAAATTATTCGTCTAGAAAATGGGCGGTAGAATAAAAATTTACGTCTTAGCTTTGTTATGGTATCCAGCACACACACAAATGTTTGAAGAATGAACAAGACACTCCAGAATTTTTACGTGAAAAAACTCTAGGAAGAGGGTAAAAAATCACGGGGTCTAGCCCAGTAAAAATCTTCCTATGTATCTATTTAGGTAGAAAGTTTTCCGATAACGGATTATGTATATGAAGGGCTGTGGAATCCCAAAATTAGACAACATCATTTAACCGCGTGGTTGGTTGCAGTTGTTAGTTGATGATGGAAACGTGAGAATGTCAACAACCGATAGTATGGTCGGCGGTGGTGATGACCGGGATGGTGGCGATAATTAATGGAAGAAAGGCAATAATTAGCGTTAATGACAATAATGGTGATAAAGGTAATGACGATGGTTAATATGGATAATAATGTCGAGTAGCCATGGCGATGATGGTGTGCAGCCATGATGATGGTGTGGAGATAGCCGGATAACTAACGAGTGGCAGCGATGTCACGATGGTAGTTACGCAGCAATGATCGATGAGCGATGATCATGGCGCCAAGCGATGGTAAAAGTGATCCGGCAGCAATTGGTAGCAATGAGCCGGTGGTTGGCGATAAGCGAGATCAGTGGTGGCGGCCGATGGCGGTGCGGGCGGTGGTTGGCGGTCGATGGTAAAGTCGAGTCAACGATTATGCTTAGAGGGTTTTCAAACTTTAGCTCTCTCTTCTCTTTAAACTTTTCTCGTGAAGAATGAGGGGTATTTATAGATTAGAGAGGAGGACATTTTCAGAAATACATGCAAAATCTAAACCACTCATCGATTAAGACATGATCCTTTGTTCTCGATGTATTTTAGGAATCTTAAATGAGGTAAATCGAGATCTTGCTTTAAATCTAGCTCGTCAAGATGCTCAATTTGGTCATAAAAATTCCATATTTAGGAACTATTTAGAGATTTAGCTGATATCCCAAAGTTTTCAATAATATTTTAAGTGCTTGATCTCGACTAGTTTCGACTTAGGATGGGCTTGCTTTTGACATCAAGATTCGTACTTTGATTAGTAAAATTATTAGTGTTATATCAATGTTTTTATAAGAATAATTGTTTGCCATTAATGATTTATAAATATAGACCATAAGAGATTGAGACGACACCAATAAATCCAAATCCTTCTCGACGATGAGCACCGTAACAATAAAATCTGGGATAGAAAGTCCATCGCTATTTTAGTGCAAATCAGACTAATATTTACATGATTTTAAAACATTAGACTCAAAGAGATGCGATAAAATTTATGGAATTTATATGTTATTTTGAGCTTATTTGATATTTAGATTTTTTTAAGATCAAGCATCGATTTAATTCATTTGAGTTGCCCCGATCCATTTCCACAAAATTTGTTGTTGATGGAATAAATTTTTTTATGGTCCGAATATATATATATATATACTTATAAATTTAAATTCCTAATCAACTAAAAACTTGTTTGCTTTAGTTATGTTGGGGGAGCACTCAGGAGATTAGTGATGCATGATCATGCAATTTATCTTAATAAAATATAAAATTATGTAATTAGATAGTATAATCTCCTCCTATTGGATCATAATGGCGCCGACCATTGCACTTCTTGCTGCATCATACTCCAATCTCCATTGGTATAATTGACCTCAAAGGTGGCTGTTATTATTGTCGCAGAATAACCTTTAACCAGAAAATGATAATTAAAATATAATCAAAGTAAATATTAAAAATATTAAATTAAATTTTATGCAAATATAATATTAAATTTAATTTATTAATCATATATTATACTTTTATCAAAATTAAATCAATATATTTAAGATGCATCATGATGATAATTTTTTATTGACTAAATTTGTGAAAAAATAATGCTTTTAGGACATTAATTGTTATTGACGGAAATATATAATTTAGTACCACATTCAATTTCACTATTAGTATTATGCAGCTTTTTATAATATTTAAATTAAATAATTCAAGAGAATATATATATATATATATATGTGATATGGCTCTCAAAATATGACTAGTCAAAGCACAAATCTTGAGCGATATAATTTGAGTCAAGGTCGAGATCATGACTTAAAATATCATTGGAATCTTTGGGACATCAATTAAATCCCAAAGCGACTCTCAAATATATAGTATTTATAGTCAAATCGAAGCGTCTCGGCGGCGGATCTAGAGCCTAAGATCTCATAATTAGACTTTATTTGGGCATCAAATGCTCAAAATACATCAAATGATTGAAGGATTCATCAGTCGTCGAGGGGAGTGGTGCGCTTTACATGAATTTACAAGAATACCCTCCTCCCATCTATAAATAGACCTTCATTCCTCACATGAAGGGAAGCAAGTGAAGAGGCTGAAACAAGTGAAGAGGAGCCAGCTCGTGATCGTCAACCCAGCCTGCAGCGTCATCCGGCCGATCAATCAGAGGAAGAAGAGGAAGAGTCAAAAGGAAGAAGAGGAAGAGTCAGAACAGGAAGAAGAGGAAGAGTCAAACAAGGAAGAAGAGGAGGAAAGCAGGAAGAAGAGGAAAAGCAAGAGGAAGAAGCTAAGCTTGAAGATCCTCCAAACAAGATCACTTTCGGTCATCAACCACCATCACGTCCCTTCATCGCTAATTGTCGCATCTCCACTACTACCAACCATTACACGATCGTTGTTACATCTCTTTTTTATCCCCATACGTCAGAATCCGTTATCGGAAAACTTTGTACTCTGAAACAGATACATAGTGGAAGCTTTTTTACTGGGCTAGGCTCTGTGGTTTTCCCCTCTTTAGAGGTTTTCCGTTAAAATTCAGGTGTCTCTTGTTAGCTCTTTAATTACACGTGTGTGTCTTTGGATCAACAAGTAAGGTAAATAACTCTCTGGTGGTTTTCCTACATAGGTTTGGCGTCTGGAAGCGATTCCCATTATTTCATCTTGTATGATGACCAAGTTTCCCAAAGATCAAAACCACCATCAAGGTGGAGCATTTCAAGCTTTTAAAGCATGGCGAAGAATGATTCATCAAACTTTGTTCCTTGATTCGCGGGCGGGGCAACTCTTAATCTCAAAGATAAGCAAGTCGGCCACCAATGAAAAGGCAAAGATCAATAGTCAACTCGGCTACAAGCTCATACAACTATTGACCTCTTCCATGCGGGTTAATGTCATCGAGCAAAGCTCGACCAACCCGGGAAAGGTCAAAGCGTCAGTGGACCTCTGCGATCTCTTCCGTGCGGGTTAATGTCATCGAGCAAAGCTCGACAAACAACCGGAAAGGTCAAAACGTCCTTGGTGGACTTCTGCGATCTCTTCCGTGCGGGTTAATGTCATCGAGCAAAAGCTCGACAAACAACCAGGAATGGTCAAAACTTTGTACCTTCGCGGATTATGTCGACAACAACCTCGGATGGGTCAAAATCCTCGTCGCGGTCTGCCGAACCATCGATCGCCATCGCCGCCAGCCACAATCGCGGTCATCACCATGGCGGTCATGCATTACCGTCGGTCGCCCGCCGTCGTCAGCCCGATTCGCATTGCCACCACGACGCCAACCACATGGCTGTCCCGCCCATCGTCGCACTCCTGCGCCGCCGACCATCGCCGGCTCTCGCGGTCACCACCATCGTCGGTCATCCTCGCACTACAGCGTCGGTCGCGTCGAGCGTCCGGTGGACTTCTGCGATCTCTTCCATACGGGTTGGCGTCATCGCCGGTAAAACTTCGAACAACCCGGGGAAAAGGTCCTTGGTGGACTTCGCGGCCTCTTCCATCTGGGTTAATGTCGAGCAAAACTCGACTAACCCGAAGGTCAAAGGTCCTTGGTGGACTTCCGCGGCCTCTTCCATGGTTAATGTCGCCGGCAAAACTCGACAAACAACCGGGAAAGGTCAAAAGGTCCTTGGTGGACTTCCGGCCTCTTCCATACAGTTAGCGTCGAATAATATTTCGACCAATAACCTAGAAAGGTCAAAACTTTGTACGCCATACGGGTTAACGTCATCGTAACACCGACAAACAACCTGGTCAAAATCTCGGATTCAATTCGACCTCTTCCATACGAGTTGCGTCGCCGGGTCACACCGCGACAAACAACCTGGGCCGTCAAAGATCTCCGTGATTCAATTTGACCTCTTGACGGGTTAACGTCATTGAGTAAAACTTCACTAACAACCGGGATAGGTCAAAACGTCCTGGTGGACTTCCCGACCTCTTCGGGTTGCGTCGTGGTAAAACTCGACTAACAACCCGGAAGGTCAAAAGGTCCTTGGTGGACTTCCGCGGCCTCTTATCGAGTTAATGTCATCGAGCAAAACTTCGACTAACAACCGGGAAAGGTCAAAAGGTCCGCGGACTTCGCGGCCTCTTCGCGGGTTAATGTCATCGAGCAAAACTTCGACAAACAACTTCGGGAAAGGTCAAAGGTCCTTGGTGGACTTCGCGGCCTCTTCCATGAGGTTGGCGTCGGAATAATATTACAATAACCGAAGGTCAAAACTTTGTACCCACTACTTAATGTCGCCGGGTATCACCGACAAACAATCGGATAGGTCAAAACTTTGTACTCACCCGCGGTTAACGTCATCGGGTAACACTCGACAACCTCGGATAGGTCAAAGATCTCTCGGTAGTCTACCGTCGCCGACCACCCGTCGACATATACTGCGGTCGGTCGCCCGTCATCGCAAACCGCCGACCCTCAGGTCTTCTCCGGCCATTCTCGTCGGACATCGAGTGAACCCGCGACGCAAGTGAGCCTTGATCGCCCCCGGTCGGCGTGGCCGGTCGCCGGAACCACGGCCATTGCGCCGCGATCGCCCTCTAACGGACGGTCGACATGGCCGAAACCGGTGGCGTACTGGTGGATGATCGCCTCCCACGATGCGGGCCGATCGCCCGAAGCGAACCACGATGTCGGGTGGCGCCTCTTAACGGGGCGATCAGCGTGGCGTCGCCATCATGGCCTTGATCGCCTCTAACGGACGGTCGGCGTGGCGTGCGAACCACGGCGTATCGTGGGCCTCGCCTCTCTAACGGGCCGGTGATGCTGGCGTAAACCGAATCGGCATTAGTGGGCCTTGATCGCCTCCCAACGGGTGTCGGCGTGGCGTGCGGAACCAGCGTATCACAGGTGGGCCTTGATCGCCTCTAACCCGGGCCGTCGGCGCGGTAAGCGAACCGGCATTATCTGAGTGGGCGCGATCGCCTCACGGGCTCACGTGGCCATTAGCGGAACCACGGCGTATACGATCCTCTAACGGACGGATTCGGCGTGGCTTGCGGAACCACGTATACCGTGGCGCTTTCTCTCGGGCCGGTCGGCGTGGCCGCGCGCCGGGTATCACCGTGGGCGCGGTCGCTCTAACCCGGACGGGCCGATACGGCGTGGCGATCGCCGGAAATCCGTATCCGGAGGCCTTGATCGCCTCCCCAGCCACGTCGGCGTGGCCGTCGCCGGAACCCAGCGTCTGATGGGCACCGGTCGCCCTCTGGCGGACGGTCCGGCGTGGCGTGCCGGAACCACGGCGTATCTGGTGGGCCTTATCTCCCCCGGGCGGTCAGGCGTGGCTGCGGCAGCATGGGCCTTAACCGGGCCGTCGCGGCGGTAAGCGGAACACGGCGAGTGGGCCGATCGCCTCTGGCGGGGCCGGTCGGCGTGGCGTGGCCGGGTTCCACGGCGTATCCCGTGGCGCGATCGCCTCTAACGGGGCCGATACGGCGTGGCGGTAAGCGGAACCACCGTATCTGAAGCGCTCGCCCTAACGGACGGTCCGGCGTGGCCGATGCGGAACCACGGCTACATGGGCCTTGATCGCCTCTCGGACGGTCGGCGTGGCGGTGCCGGAACGCGTACCGTGAGCCTTGATCGCCTCTAACGGGGCCGTCGGCGTGGCCGTCGCCGGAACGGCATTATCTGAAGTAGCCTTGATACTCCGGACGGTGGCGTGGTAGCCGAACCGTCTGATGGGCGCGCTCACCCAGCGGCCGGTGGATACGCGACCCTGGCCGGATGCCCCAACCCGGACGGTCGGCGTGGCGTCGCCGGAACCACGGCGTATCTGGTGGGCCTTGATCGCCTCCCAACGGGACGTGCGCGTGCGCCGGGCCGGATATCACAGGTGGGCCTTGATCGCCTCTAACACGGACGGTCAGGCGGGGCGTGCGCCGGAACGACGTATCTGGGGACGCGATCGCCTCATGATCGCCTCTGAGCGCCTCTGATCGCTTCTTGGTGCCTCAAGGACCCTCACTCGAAGAGGGAAAGGTGTGCCTCTCCCTCTTACTCTGGGGTATTTATAAGCAGAAAAGGGTAAAATCTCTCAAAAAACGTCTAAAATGGCACAAAACTCAAAAAAGCGGCAGCGGCTCAAAATGGCTCAAAGCGGCACGGCTCGAAAAAATGTCTCAGCGGCTCAAAGCGGCTCAAAATTCCTTCAAATTCTCGGACCCAGCTGACCATGACCAGTATGGCCGAGCGGCCATGTGGTACATGCCTTGATACCGGCCAGCGCAGACCTCGGCGCCATTCGACCGGTTGTACCCGATCCATCCGGACCGCCGTTCGTGCGACCCGTGACCAGCGTTCGACCGTAGCGACCATGATCGGCGTTGACCCGTGCACCTCCGCCGATACCACGCTGCCCGCCTCGCCCTAATCGATAAAACGCTCCGCCGAATTCGACCTGCCGCATAACACACATATATGCTACAGACTACATAAGCTGACGGGGCCGACGGCGCTTCAGGCTCTGTCCCTCGAACGCTCAAAAAACTTCTGAGTATCCAAATACCCATAACTCAAAATCTCATGCCAACGGCTACACATCTTATTCCATAATCATAATTTTGTATTTTATGATGGTTTATTCTCTCAAAATATACGATTCACGGGCCCGACGTTTTGAAGAATTCATTATTTTCGAAAGATTGATGACGATATTTTTGGATGATTAATGTCATCCAAAAATAGGGGGGCAACTGATATGGCTCTCAAAATATGACTAGTCAAAGCACAAATCTTGATGTCGAAAGCGATATAATTTTGAGTCAAAACCGATCGAGATCAAGCACTTAAAATATCATTGGAATCTTTGGGACATCAATTAAATCCCAAAACAGCTCTCAAATATATAGTATTTATAGTCAAATCGAGCGTCTCGACGAGCCGGATCTAACGAGCCTAAGATCTCATAATTCCGACTTCATTTGGGCATCCAAATGCTCAAAATACATCAAATGATCGAAGGAATCATCCTGAGCCGTCCGATCGAGGGGAGTGGTACGGGCTTTACATGAATTTACAAGAATACCCCTCCTCCCATCTATAAATAGACCTTCATTCCTCACATGAAGGGGGGGCCAGGCCAAGTGAAGAGGAGCTGAAACAAGTGAAGAAGAGGAGCCACCGCTCGACGATCGTCAACCACCACCGCCGGCCACCGCCGTCGCTGATCCTTGCCGCCGTCAATCTGCCCAAGCAAGGAAGAAGAGGAAGAGTCCAAGCAAGGAAGAAGAGGAAGAGTCCAAGCAAGGAAGAAGAGGAAGAGTCCAAACAAGGAAGAAGAGGAAGAACCCAAGCAAGGAAGAAGAGGAAAAGCCCAAGCAAGGAGGAAGAAGAAGCTCTGAAGCTTGAAGATCCTCCAAGCAAGGTCGCACCCCTGCTCGACGGTCATCAACCACCATCACCGGCCACCTTCATCGCTAATTGTCCCTGCATCTCCACCTACTACCAACAACTATTACAACCTGATCGTTGTTACATAGCTTTTTTCCTCCCTCATATGCAATTCTGTAATCCCGTTATCAGGAAGACTTTGTACAAAACGATACATAGTGGAAGCTTTTATCTAAGCGTGGTTTTTCCCCTCTTTCGAGGTTTTCCACGTTAAAAATTCGAGTCTCTTTTCTTTAATTACCCGTATGGCTTTGACTAATCAACAAGGCAGATAAATTTCACTCTACAAGAATGGTTTTCCAAAGACGCAACAATATGAAAGTTAATTTAGATGTTTTAAAGTTATATTATATAATGCCTAAATAATAAATTAACAATTATATTATATTTATTTAATTTTTTTAATAATTTTAAATTTCATATAGATCGAAATATTTTTATATTAAAATTTAAGTCATCGTTGAAGATACATATATTAAATTTATTTTGTTATACATATAAAATAAACATAAATTTTAATAATTTAATTATCTCTAATATTGATTTAAATTATTATTTGTAATTAAATTTAATTGGCAATATTTTAATCTAGATTTTTCTTAAAATAAAAAAAGAAAACCAAAAAAATAATCAAAATAACTTTGAAATTTCATTTCATTAATGAATGTTATTTATAATAAAATGTTAAATTCTGATATCATTTTTTAAAGTGTTTGTGCTTATACAATAACAAATATTGACAGATAAATCACATATGAATATCAACATATCATTTGATTCAATTTTTTTTTTTAATATGAGAATCAATAAATAATTAAAATAAAATAGATATTTTAATAATAAAATTTTAAATATATATAAGTCAAAATAGAATGTATTTTTACAAATATTATTTTTGTAACAACAAAAATAGTTGATTTTAACAATCTCAAAATCTTCTTATTTATTTCTCCCAAATAGCTCTTCTAATCACTCCTATTAATTAATTATTAATGTATTATACAATATACTTTTAAAATATTTAAATCAAAATAAAATACATAGGATGAAAATACCTTCTTCGAAATCGTTTTTTGTATACATGACATGCTGGTAAAAATGCCCTTTATGAAGGGGTTTTCATCCTACGTGGTTATCACATATGGTGCATCATTTTTGCTCATTTTTAAAATAATTTTTAATGTTATTTTTTCGCTAATTAATTTTAGAAAAATAATTCTTTTAAAAAAAGTGATTTGAACTTAATAGTAAAAGTCCTATGAAAGTCGAACAGAGAAAATATGAAAAAAAAAAAATTGAAAACATATAAAGAGTTGAGTTAAAATTATGTTTTATTCACATAATTAATTAAGAAGAAAAATGCCAATTAAGATAATGATTATTTTTTCAATTTCTTGTGAAGAGTGAATGTGTGAATCATAAGGTTGATTTAATATTTGATAAATCTTTTTTCAAATAAAATAACTAATATAAACTCATTAAGTATAATGAATGTGTATTTTTCTCCAATTTCATTGACATAAAAAAGAAGCAAGGTGATGATGATAATGATGACATGAACTCAATTGATAAAGAATAAATATAATTATTAAAATTTAAGTGAGTGATGGTGACTTCTAATGAAGGATGCAATAAATAAAATGAAAGTTATAGTGAGAGTAGTATCAATTGATTCGGAATTAATGACCATATCCCAATATACATGACCCGCTTATTAAACTCAAAACTTCAACTGATTGATCCAAGACTAATGATATATATATATAAAGTCAAAATCGAAATAAAATCGAATCACCAGAGTAAAAATCTCAATTTCAGTCATTCAAGTCAAATTGTTAATCAAAATCAAATAGGGAGTCAACCCAAACCCAATTCAAAAATCAAACGGATCAATTTTCAACTTGAACCCACGAAAATTTTGGTCAACAACTGATTTTCGAGTCGCTTAATTTGTCTAATGAAGTCAATTTCACACCTGTGAGAGATTATCAATTTAGGGGCTGTTTAGATTTATTTTTAGGGCCTGTTTGGGATCAATTTTATTTTGTGTTTTTTAATTTATTTTTATTTTTATTTTAATTTTAAAAATATATTTATTTGATATATTTTTTATGTGTTTTTATTTTTTATTTTTAAAATACTAAAACAATTTTTTAGATATGTTAAATGCTTTTAAAAGTGACAATAACCACTAATAATATATTTTACTTTAAAACCAAATATAAATAAAATAAAATAAAATAAAAATATATAACAAAAAATAAAAAATAAAAGCGATTCCAAAGAACCCCTTAGTTTTTATAACAAAATAAAATAAAATAAAATAAAATAAAAATATATAACAAAAAATAAAAAATAAAAGTGATTCCAAAGAACCCCTTAGTTTTTAGTTTTATTTTATTAATATTTTAATTGTAAATAAAATATATTTAATAATAATTATTATTTTGAAAAATATTTAAGACACACAAAAATTTCTTTTGAATATTTTTAAAAATAATATAATTTTTTTTGTACATGAATTTTAAAATACTTAAAATATATACAAATAAATTATCATAATGGGTGAATCCTGCATGCATCACTAAATTTTTATTTGTATTATACTGTCCTTATAGAGAATTCAGGAAGATAAAACAACAAAATTCTGGCCCACATATAAATGTATATATTATAAGTATAAGTATTATATTAATATGCCAAATAACTTAAAAGAAATCTAAATATTTGTCTTTTTTACAAACATTTTATTCTCATAAAGACTGTTCCGCTACTTCCTAAAAAATTTAAATGATAGAATAAGTATTTTATGGCTTAATATTGCATAAATATCACCGATGAACTCATAAAAGACACAAAAAAACTTTTAAATAATCCATGTATGATTTGAGATTAAAGCCTCCTTCCACCTTATAATATTTGGATAGACGATTTGGTTTTTTTTTTTTTCGTGATAAAAAATATTGGAAAACAATGACAGATGAAAAATGCCAATCGTGGTCAATGGTTAGAAGAAAGGTGATGCTCATGCTAATTAGCAAATAATAATGATGTTAACAAAATTGATAATCAGACATCAATATTAAAGTTATGATACTGATATGATCCTGAAAATTCCACTCAAAGCATTTAATGAAAAAAATAATCGTCGCTGAATCAAGATTCAGAGATCAGCGATTATCAATCGACTCAACATGAGAGCAATAAATCGAAAGGCTCTTGATGAGCGAATCTAACAAGCCCAAGATATCATAATTCGACATCATTTGAGCATTCAAATACACAAAATACATCATATGATCAAGGGATCATTTTGAGCCGTCATGAAGTGAGTGGTTTTGCATGTATTTACAGAGACACCACTTCTCCAATCTATAAATAGCCCATCATTCCTCATATGAGGAGGCCAAGAGAGAAGAGAGAGCTTGAAAATCCTCCAAGACAATCGTGCACCACTGACGGTTGTCAACCACCGCCGCTACCGTCACCCGCCGATTCTTGCCGCAATCTCCGTTTGCCACCATCATGACCACCTTCATCGCTCGTTTCTCACCGGTCACCATCATCTACCGCCACCAAGAATCGCTACAACCTAAACGTGACTATATAGCTGTTGTTGTCTGATTTTGGGATTCTCATTGTCAGCCCTTCTCATATACAATTATGTAATCCCGTCATCGGGAAAACTTGTACTCTAAAATAAATATATAGTGGAAGCTTTCTACTGGGCTAAGCCTCGTGGTTTTTTCCCTCTTTTGGAGATTTTCCACGTAAAAATTCTGGAGTTTTCTTGTTCACTCTTTAAATACTTGTGTGTGTGCTGGATTTCACAACAAGGCTAATGCATAAACTTTCACTCTACCGTAACTGGTTTTCTAGCACGCAACAGTTTGACGCCATATGTGGGAAACTGATTCCCATTATATCATCTTGTATGGCGACCAAGTTCCCCAACAAGATTAAAACCACCATCGAGATGTAGCATTTCAAGCTTTTAAGGAGCGCAAGCGAAGAATGAAGATTCATCAAACTGCTCCTTGATTTTAAACTGGGGAAAATCTCAATCTTAAAAGATTATCCAAATCGATATTTGGATATCTAATTGATTATCACCGAGAAGCAAGTCAAGAATACTAATGAAAAAGGCCAAGTTAAGGAGCAACTCGCTACAACCACAAACGGATGTTTTAATCGTTCTTCCATACAAAGTTAACATCATCGAGCAAAGACTCTAACAAACAACCTATGATAGTCAAAAGGTCCTTGGTGGACTTCCTATTCCTCTATAGTTAACGCCATCGAGCAAAGTCTCGACAAACAACCTAGGATGGGTCAAAAGGTCCTTGGTGGACTTCCTACGACCTCTTCCTTACAAGTTAACGTCATCGAGCAAAGAATCTGACAAACAACCTAGGATGGGTCAAAAGGTCCTTGGTGGACTTTCAACGGCCCCTTCCATACAGGTTAACGCCATCGAGCAAAGATTCTGACAAACAACCTAGGATAAGTCAAAAGGTCCTTGGTGGACTTCCTACGACCTCTTCCACACATGTTAACGTCATCAAGCAAAGACTCTGACAAACAACCTAGGATAGGTCAAAAGGTCCTTGGTGGACTTCCTACCTTCCACACGTTAATGTCATCGTAACACTCGACAAACAACCTCGATGGGTCAAAATAATTCAATTCGAACCTCTTCCATACTGTTAACGCCATCTGCAATACTCGACAAACAACCTCGGATGGGTCAAAGATCCCCGATTCAATTCAACCTCTTCCATAGTGTTAACGCCATCGAGCAAACACTATGACAAACAACTTCCGATAGGTCAAAGATCCTCAACGGATTCCATTCAAATTCTTCCATACAGCACGTTAATGTGGTGAAAACTCGACAAACAACCTAGATAGTCAAAAGGTCCTTGGTGGACTTCTACCTCTTCCACACAGGTTAACATCATCAAGTAATACTTTGACAAACAACCTCGGATGGGTAAAAAATCCTCAGCGGATTCAATTCAATCTCTTCCATACATGTTAACATCATCGGGTAACACCCTGACAAACAACCTCGGATAGGTCAAAATTCCTCAGCGGATTCAATTCAACCTCTTCCATACAGGTTAACGTCATCGAGTAACATTCTGACAAACAACCTCGGATGGGTTAAAATCCTCAGCGGATTCAATTCGACCTCTTCCATACAAGTTAACGCCATCGAAAGTAAACACTCGACAAACAACCTAGATAAAGGTGGTTGGTGGACTTCCCACGCCTCTTCCAAAGTGTTAACGCCATCAAGTAATACTTTGACAAACAACCTGGATGGGTCAAAATTCTTAGGATTCAATTCAACCTCTTCCATACATAACGCTATCGTAACACTCGACAAACAACTCGGATAGGTCAAAAATTCTCGCCGATTCAATTCAACCTCTTCCAGTTAATGTCATCGAGCAAAGACCACAAATAACCGGATAGGTCAAAATCCTCGAGATTCAATTCAACCTCTTCCACAGTGTTAACGCCATCGAGCAAAGACTATGACAAATAACCTCGATAGTCAAAATTTCACGGATTCAAACCTCTTCCATAGTGTTAACGCCATCGTAACACGACAAACAACCTCAGATGGGTCAAAATCTCGGATTCAATTCAACCTCTTCCACACAGGTTAACATCATCAGGTAACACTCTAACAAACATCCTCGGATAGTCAAAATCATCGCCGCCGGATCTCGCTGATTACCGACGTTCTTGCACCGCTAACTACTATCATTGCCGCTGACACTTGCCGGCTACACCACTGTTGCTGACACCGCGACGATTACTGATGTATTACCGTTGACTACTATCGCTATATCGATTAATTGCTACCGCTAACCATCAGAAGCTGATACCGCTGCTGATACTATCGCTGGCTACTACCGCTGAATTATCGCTGATAATCTTCGCCGGCTACCACATCGCTATCATTATCTCGCTGATTACCGATGTATTACCACTGCTGATTACTCGCCGCTTCTGCCGACTACCTCTGGCTACCGCTAACCACTGCTGCTGACATCACGCCATTACATGTTGCCAAGCAATTGCCGACTATCGCCGGCATTGCTTTCCACCAATTTATCGACCGCTAACCACTGCCGTATTCCGCCGCTGACTACTATCGCCGGCCACTACTACCGACTATCGCTGAATTTTGCGGTACTACCATCGCTTGATCATCTCGCTATCGCCGACGCTATTGCCACGCTGACTATCACTGCCGCATTGTTGCCGCTGGCTGACTTCCGGTCGCATACTATACCATTACCGCTGGCTGACTATCGTCCATTATCGCCGCTGATAACCGCTGCGGTATCGCAAACTGCTGTGCATCGCTCAACCATTGTCGCCATCATCGCCGAAACGCGCATCGGAAACCTCCGCCTTGTATCGTCTCTTGATCGCCCAACCCGGCCGGTCCGACGAGGTTATTGACACCTCTTTCGAGGGAAAACGAGCTCACAGATGAACTACGGGTCTTGATCGCTTTGAACCTCGGTCCGACAAGGTCGGACACCTCTTTCGAGGGAAAAATGGAGCTCACGATGAACTACTTCTGATCGCTTCAACCCACCGGTCCGACGAGATCGCTTAACACCTCTTGGGGAAAACTGAGCTCAGATGAACTACGGGTCTTGATCGCCTCCGAATGACCTTCTCTCAAGAAGAAGAGAAGGTGCTTTCGCCCTTAGCCCTAGGGGGGTTTTATAGACCCCTTATAGGGGAAAAAGGATAAAAAAGCATCCAAACCGCCAAAACCGCCCAAAACCATTCAAAATCGCAAAGTGAAATGGTAAAACGATATGCCTTACGCACGGATGCGCATGCCTGCTTCCACGCTCATGACGGCCCCGGCCGCTGCTGACACTCGCTCACCATCTGCTTGCCGACCCGCCGCTTCGCATTCATGGACTGAACTTTGCTGACTCGCCGGCCATGATCGCGAATCACAGACAACAGACCGCGTTCACACAGATACGCTCAACCGCCTCGGTGACTCCACTGATCCCGCGCTCAAGTTTCGACCACGCTGCTCCACGCTACATGGCCGCTCATGTCCTCACCTATTCAGCTGTCGCAATCTGCCCAGCCTTTCCACAGCCCATCCAGTCTATTCGACCCACGCAAAGGCCCGCAACACCTTTCTTCAGCCCATGAAACTACGCAGCCCACTAGCAATTTCTTGCAGCCCGTTCTGCATAATCCAACCCGAAACCTTGTGACTGCAAGCGCCGGTAAATGTCCGCATGGTCCATAACCCGAAAATCTTGCGCCCACGTGTACCGGAATACATCCGCGGCCCTGCACCCGCTTCATGGTCATAATCTTATGCTCCCGTGAAGATATGTTCTCTAAAAATATATGGTTAATGGACCCGCAAATTTCATTGAAGAATTTGCTATTTTCAAATATTCGACATATATATTTTTGGATGATTGAGATAATATCATCCAAAAATAGGGGGGCAACTGATATGCCCCTGAAAATTCCACTAGTCGAAGCACGAATCTTGACGTAGAAAGTAATCTGATCGTGAATCAAGACTAATCGAGATCAAGCGTTTATTATTAATCGACTCTTAAACATGGAGTGTTTATAGTCAAATTGAGCATCTTGACGAGCCGAATCTAACAAGCCTAAGATATCACAATTCTGATATCATTTGAGCATTCAAATACACAAAATACATCATATGATTAAGGGGATTATTTTGAGCCGTCCGATGAAGTGGAGTGGTACGGGTTTTGCATATATTTACAGAGACACCACTCCTCCAATCTATAAATAGCCCCTCATTCCTCATATGAGGGGAGGCCAAACAAGAGAGAGGAGAGAGCTCTAAAGCTTGAAAATCCTCCAAGCACAATCGTACCACCACTCGACGGTTGTCAACCACCGCCACGGCCGCCGTGCCGCCGCCGCCGATGATTCTTGCCGTCGCTCCGTTTGGCCACCATCATGACCTTCATCATCGCTGGCGCTCGTTTGCTCACCATCACCGCCGCCACTAGCAATCGCTACAACTTGAACGTGACTATATAGTTGTTGTCTGATTTTGGGATTCCCATTGTCAACCCTTCTCATATACAATTATGTAATGTTATCGAGAAAACTTGTACTCCAAAATAAATATATAGTGGAAGCTTTCGCTACATGGTTTTTTTCCCCTTTTCGAGGTTTTCTACATAAAATTTTGGAGTTTTCTTTCATTTCTTTAAATACCGTGTGTCTTGAATTTCCTGGGCTAAAGAAGCGTGGCTTTCACTCTACCGCAACCGGTTTTCTATACGCCTTGAGATACTAAGATGTTAACAATTGAGCAATGATAGTATTCAGATGATGATAATTGCTTATATTGATCTTCAATTTCAAATATCTTGTAGAGCTTTTTATTAGAATTCTTCAAAATTTTATATTTTTTTGAATTTAAATATTCGTCTCTATCCATAGATATTTTTAGTATCATTTTTAATAATTTTAGCTAATCTCTGAAGATTTTATCAAGTAATTTGCATTGCATAATATTTTTAAACATTTAAATGTTTTAACGAGAAGTAGATTTAACGGGGAGCTAAGAGGGCACATGCCCCTCTAAAATTTGAAGATATTTTAGTTTTTTTTTTTTAATTTTACTTTCATCCACAAAAAAAGTTATAAATCTAATTCTTAATTATATTATAAACCACATAATTTTATTCTAAATGATATTACAATGATAAATTTGATGATTATGAATAAACAATTGAAAACTTATGTTTTAGATATTTATATTTATTGCATGCAGGAAGATTCAGATCGGTAGAGTAGGAGAATTTGATATCTTAGCGTTACACAAAAGTTTTATACACAGCAAAAGAGTTAGAGATACCCCAGGATTTTTATGTGGAAAACTCAAAAAGGAAAAAAACCATGGGGCCTAGCTCACTTAGAAATTATTTTATTATATCAACTTCTATTAGTGACGAAGGCCTTGCTTGAGGTGGTAGTCTGATGATCAGAGAAAAACTATCGAAAGATGGTTGGGTCAAAGTACTGAAAATAGTGAACGGCAACGTCGGTAGTGATCCGATGACTATCGGTGGCGGTAGCGGTGGTGATCAGTTGGAGCGGCCGGCGGTGACAAATATGATGGTGGCAGTGGCGGCTTACGTTAACCGGCGGTAATCGAGACTGACCGGCGCAAAAGCAGCGATGGTAGCTCGCATAGTGGTTAGTGGCGGTGATGGCGGTAGTGGCAGCAGTGGTTAGCAACGATGGGCGCGGAAAGTGGTAGTGACCAATGGCGTGGCCAGCTGGTGATCGGTGGTAGCGGTGACCGACGGCGATGGTCGGCAACTGCGGTCGGCGGTGGTGACCGATGGAGCGATGACCGGCGATGGTAGCCGATGGCGGTGGTCGGTCGGTGACCCGATTATGCTTTGAGATTCTTCGAGTCTCATAGCTCTCTCCTCTCTTTAGCTTCGGGTCCCCTAGTGTGAAGAATGCAAGACTATTTTAATTAGGTATGACACCATTGTTCTACACTAAGGAAGTGAGATAGGAACCTCCTTAGGACTACTTAAAGTTGTGCGTCCCTAAGATGTCCAGACTAATATACCCATTATTCTTAAATATATATGAATGTACAAGCAACTATAGAAATGAAAACTATACAAAAGTTGGATTTAATTTAATTGATTTATTTGTGTAAATGAATTAAAGCTTTATCTAAATTCTAATATCAAAGATGCATAAGAATGAAATAAAACAAGTATGTCGCCATTGTTTTACACTAAGGGAGTGAGGTAGGAACCTCCTTATGGCAACTTAAAGCATGCATCCTGGATGTCGCCAATATATACTAACATTCTTACTTGCAAATCAACACATGAATATAAGAAAGAAACTTATATATATATATATATATATATATATATATATATATATATATATATATATATATATATATATATATATATATATATATATATATATATATATATATATATATATATATATATATATGATATAAAATCATACATATTCTTATTCATTAAGAAGCTTTTGAAATATATTTGAGATTTAGTAGTGATAATAGCCACACATATCTTTAATTAAGTCAACACATGCAAATTGATATAAAGGAAATTATTTTTTTATTTGATCAATTTTAAAAGAGAAAAATGCATGAATCAAATGACAAACAACACTTTAATATGATTGAAAGAAAATAAAGAAACACAAGCATACAATCTCATTCAACACAACTAATTCTTAAGGACAATCACATTGAATAAATTTAGTTAAAATAAACCAAAGTTTGTTAAAACAACTTTTGATTTTAAGTTTGATTTCATTTATGAAATGTAGAAGAGGTTTGCTGGTCCTAATTCCATTCCCATGTGTGTAAGCTAATATGATTTAATAAAAAATAATTAGGTTGCTTTTATGAATTGGTTAAATTAAGCATGGATTAAATCAATTAATTACCTTTACCAATGTCACCTTAAGGTAATTAATTAAACAATTATGAGCTAGTATAATATGCAACCACATAGAAAAGTAAATAGCAATGCTTATATGAAGTGAAAGGGGCCTAATATAATTAGTTTATAATTATTAATTAATTAAGCTTAAGGAGCTCACTTAATTAGTCTTATGATTTTCTCACACATGTGAGCTAACCATAATTTTATTAGCTCCCTCTTTGGGTTATTGAACATCCAAAGAGCTACCCAAGAATTAATTAGAGAAGTAGATTCAATTAAATTAATTAAGTTCATTAATTAACTAATTAAATCTTAATTAATCTTAACTAATCAAAATGAGATGGACTTGGAGAAAGAGACAAAGAAGGGAGCCTAAGTCTCAATCCCTAAATCCTTTCAATTAGTTAATTAAAGTTCAGGTATGATTTGGATTTTTGATTAATCTTGTAAATTAATTAATTATTTAAGAGGGAATGAAGAAGACTTAAAGAAAAGATTGGAAGATGGAGTCCCAATCAATTTTCCTAGACTTCATCACCATTAACAGAGGTTAATAAGATTAATTGATTGATTAATTTACTGTTCATTTGCTTAATTATCAATAATTAAGAGGTAGAGGCCATCTCCCTAAACATCTCTAGAAAATTTAAAATTAATTGGATAATTAATCAGAGAGTAATTAGGCTACTTAAAATTTTAATTAAACTTTAATTAAGTAGAAATTACTATTCAAAATTAATTAATAATAATTTTAATGAATTCTCCTTTAAAATATCTTTAAAATGAGCCCTCATTTGTATTTTTTTTGAATTTTTCTACAATTAGTTATGAATTTTGGAAGTTTTAGCATTAAAAATAGATTAATTAACCTAATTAAATCTCCTAATCTTGTTGGTGCTACGTATGCTAACGGCACGATTACATATGATTAGTTATTTAAGTTGTCGTCGATGTGTGGATGGCGGAACGCGCCGTGATGGGCCACCCAATTGCCATGATCAAACGTGCAACTCCAAAGAGGAAAAGAGAGGTTCTATGCATGAGTAGATCAGGACCGTCCATTCCGATCATGCAGAATGGACGGTCTGTGATCTGTCTCCTCTCGAGTGGTGAATGACGAATACTATCCATCGATTGTCGCTTGATTCAAGCTCACACGAGCTCAAATGGAGATGAAATTTATCCCACACCTTTGGGGAAGCATAAAAAATATATCTAACGGTGGAAATCACACGAGACACAAGTTTCCTTCATAAAGGACCAATCTATTTTGAGCTAATAATCTATTTTAATGTCATACCTCACTGAAGCTTGTGATGGTTCCAATGATTGAGGAAGCTTTGTTTGGTAGAAATAGAGCCCTGTTGAGCCGCATGAGCTTTGATTTGGTGTAGTTTGCTCAGAAGACCATCCCATGAAACATAAGAAATTAGCCTTGATCGAACTCTACCCTCAGGCCGTCGGGAAGCTTGTGAAATGATTCATTTTGGCTCATCTAGGTCCAAGGATGGTGTGTCCAAAATTAATTGCACTTTGGTTGCGAAATGAGGAAATGAGAATCACTGGTTTGCTCCCCTATTTCAGTCTCACGTAAAATCGAGAGTGGGGATTTTGGGGAGCTCGAGAAATGCAAGGGGAGGCTTTGGGATCTTGTTCATTGGCTGCTAGGGTTGAATCGAGTGTGAGCATGTGAGTTTGAGTGTGAATGAGGAGGGTATACCCCCTCCATCCTTGGCTTGGACGGTGGTGATGGTTTTAGCTTAGTGGATCAATGGCTGAGATGGGGAGCTCGGTTTGGGCAGGGAATCACTCCATTTGGCCTCACATGAGTGGAGGAAGGGTAGGAGGTGGCTGCCATGGGAGTAGTGGGTATCCTTGGTGGTTTGAAATGCTCCAATGGGAATTGGGAGGTGATTTCACCTCCTGAGTCATGGCCACCCACCTTACCACCTTTGTCGTCACCATGGTCCTTGGTGCCTAAGTGGACCTATGAATGGGTGTCAAGTCGCCAAGTGGAGGAAATGATCAAATATGCATGTGCCTTATCCCATGGGATGCCTTAAACCCATGGGCAAAGTGGTCATTTAGCTATGGGTTTGATTTGGGCAGATTTGGGATGGGTCAAAAGTGGGTTAGCCCAAATTTCAAGTGGTTTGGAGTTTATTTGATTTGATTTGACCTATTTAGGTCAAATTGGGTTAGGTTGGGTCAAGTTGACCAATTGGTCAAACTGGGTCAAACCAAGGGTTGAGTCAAGTTCACATGACCAATTGGAGTGTATTGGTGTTATTGGTTTGATTCAATTTGCTTTGGATTTGATTATGGCTCATTTGGGTTCATATAGGTCAAATGGGTCAAGTTGACCAATTTGACCAATTTGACCAAATTGGGTTGGGTTATGTGTTGAGTCAAGTTCAATTGGCTAATTGAAAATGATTGTAGGTTTTGATTTTGTTTAATTTAGAATTAATTTGAATTTTAGCTAATTTGACCATGTAGGTCAATTTGGGCTTGGTTAGGTTAGGTTGACCAGTTGGTCAAATTGTGCTCAATAATGGCTTTGGTCAAGTTCAATGATCAATTTGGAATGAACTTGAATCGTTGGTTGCAATCAATTTGGGTTGGATTGTGATTTGACTTATTTTGGCTTTTTTAGGCCAATTTGGGTCAAATGGCCAATTTGACTTAGTTTGACTTAATTGAGGGTTTAGTCATGTTCAATTATTGATTATGAATTGGTTTGAATCAAAGGTTTCAGTCAATTTGGCATATGGTGTGTTTTGGCTAGTTTAGGTTTTATTTGGGTCAATGGACTAGGTTGACTTGGTTTGACCCAATTTAAGATAATTGATTAACCTATGATGATTGTTGATCATGATATGAGGTTTGGATGGGCTCAGTTCAATCCAATTTGGGATGGATTAGAACTTAGCTCAAGAAGGTCTTTTAGGTCACTTTGGCTCAAGTGGATCTAAATGGGTTAATTGGCTTGATTCAAGTTTAGTTATATTGATAAATGGGTTTGAGATGAAAATATAAATCCAATTCTAAATGGTTTGGAGCCATATGGATCTTGGTTCATATGATAGTTTTAAGTCAAAAGGGCTAACTTGGGTTTTGATTTAGGTTAGCTTGGATTTGGTTTGATAATTATAGTTTATGTTTATATTTGGAATAATGATTGAAAGAATGATTGAATCATGAAGAAATCCACGGGTTTTGATTTGACCAAGTTCAAGGAATTGGCTTAAAGGGTATAAATTGGATTTTGTTTGATTTTAGATTTAGTTTTGGCTATTTTAATTTATATTTCATTTATATTTGGAAATATAAATGAAGATATAAATGATTCATGAGAAATTCACTTGAGTTTGGAGTGATTTGGAGGGAAATTTGACCAAGCTCATAGATGTAGGTCAAAAGGGCTTAAGTAGGGAATTGATTTAGTTTGATTTGAATTGACTAATATGGATTTGAATTTTATTTATATTTGTGAATATGAATGAAGGGATGATCGATTTATAAAGAAATAAATCAAGTTTGATTTGGTTCAAAGGGGGTTTTAACTAAGCATGTGAAGGTGGTTCATATACTTAAGAAGGGATTTTGAATTTGAATTTGAATTTGATTATGGGTTCCAATCACTTGGAGTTTGGAATTGATTTATGATTTGAAATTTGATTTGAGATTGAATTGATATTTGAGAAAATTAATTGAATTGAGGTTGATTTGAATTTGGCTAAGTCTAAGTCCATAAGATAAAATCAAAGGGCTTAGGAAGGATTTTGACATTTGGATTTGATCATGGGTTTCAATCATTTGGAGGTTGGAATTGATTTATTAGTTGGAGTTTGAATTGATATTTGAATTTGAGGTTTGGTTTCAGGGAGGAAGCATGGGTTGGGTTTAAGCCATAGGATAGACAAGTTTTCCTAAGTCCCTAAGGCATAACCTATTCCTATGGCTAATCCTTCTAAGTCTCTAGGAATAGGTGAAGTGTTCACCTAATCACTAGAAGTGTCTTAAGACTAAGGAGCTCTTAGTGTCTGTAAGAGTCCTAGATCTATGATGAGGAAGTTGAGAGGTCACTCCCAAAAGTGAGGTCAAAAGTTTTCAACTATATATTGAGTGCTTGATCTGGGCTAGTCTGGACTCAGGATAAGATTGCTATCGATCTGATCAAGGTGTTTGATAGTGTTGACCTCCATATATGTGCCATAAGTTGAGTCAAGCCTACAAGGCGAATTTGACGGACTACAGATGCTTTAGAGCACAAATCAGATTTAAGATGCACCAAATATCATCAAAATGAGCTCAAATGACCTCTGATCGATGAATGAACTTCACCATCGCATTCAGAACATCAAAATTGGTCAAACAAATATAAATATTGCATGATCTAAAGATCATATGATCAAGCGATCGAGCTATCAATGTGCTGACATGTATATCAGAGTTGGGAAGCTATGACGATGTCCAAACGATCTCCATTCATAAAATTGATTGCAGTTAGCTTAAAATATAAAAAACTATCAAATGAGACTATCCACGCTCAATTTGGAAGAGTCTATGCAAATGTCAAATGATCGGAAGTGACAGTATAAATCGAGACTGAAATATACTAGACATCACCAAAGTCATTTGAAAAGACCTCTGATCGATGAACGGACTTTGCCATTATGTTCAGAATGCCGAAACTGGTCAGAATATAAATAATTTACAACCTGATGATCAACCGATTGAGTCGTCAATGCACTTACACGCATATTGAGGTCTAAAGGTATCGACATAAATCAAATAACATCCATTCATAAAATTGATTATACCGTTAGTTTTGAAATGTCAGAATCTATCAAGTAAGATTGTTCACACTCAATTCGGACAAGTATGTGTGAAAATCTAACGGTCGGAAGTGATAACACACATTTTGAGCTGAAATTGACCCAATTTGATGCTGACTCGAACCAAACGCCTCTGATTGCGAAATGAACTTCGTCATTGCATTCGGAATATCGGAATAACCCTTGAATTGATATATATATATATATATATATATATATCTAATCATGTCATCATAAAATTCACATAAAGTTAATTAAATACTTTAAAATCAATTTAAAAGCCTATTTTACTAATTAACTAACCAACTGTCAATTAATTACACGAATCTTCCCTTCACTCAACACACAGCTTCTTCAAATCTCCCTCTTCAAGTTTCAGCTTTTTCACGCCCATTATAGATCCGATTGATCTCTCCTCGCTTATCCAGCTTTAATCAGACTAACTGTTTCCTCCTCATAAAACTGCAGTGGTTTAATTTTCTTCCTTCCACTTCTGCCGTTCGCTAACTTCACATCTTTCTTTCTTTTTTCTTTAAACTCCACTAAACCTAAAATCCATTCTTCTTCCACCTTTCACTAAACTGAACTGTTCCTCTTCCACCCACTAATTGAAAATCCATTCCTCTTCTTCCACCAAAAACTCTACCAAACCAAAATTTCCCCACAAAAAAACTCCTCCAACCGAATCTCCCTTTGCCAAAATCTTAAATTCCCTTTGTAAAACTCCTCTCCAGAACTACAATCCTCTTCCACCCTTAGTGACCTCCTTCACATGTGAGATAATCGAGAGGCAACACCATCATTAGGCGGGTTCCTCTCGGTATACCTCATTGCATAATGCTTTAACAATCACTGAATTACCCTTCCAATTCCCTTTGTCGCAGCCGAAGAAGAACAACATCATCAGGTGGGTTCTTCTCTTGGTTTTCGACATCTTCCTTTCCATCTCCTTCTGACCTTTCCTTTTGTCACAGTCGAAGAAGAACATCGTCATCAAGCAGGCTCTTCTCTTAGTTTCTAGCATCTTCCTCTCCGTCTCCTTCTGACCTTTCTTTTTGTCGTAGCCGAATAAGAACACTATAATCAGGTAGGTTCTTCTCTTAGTTTCTGACATCTTCCTCTCTGTCTTTGCCGATCATTGCAAGCGCGCAGAAAAAATAAGTTTGAACATGTGTGATGTGAATGTGAAAGTATATATATATATATATATATATATATATATATATATATATATATATGTTTTTTATAGGTTTGAAGGCCTCGTTATGCTCATTAAGGCGTGACGAGATAAAAATCGGCTAAGGTGTTGCAAAACACCAACCCATGCTCATCAACTGTCCAAAAATTGTTAAATGTCGCCTCCCTAAATAAATGTCAAATTTTGTCAAATCTTTAGACTTAGAAAAAAATGGAGGAATAAAAAAATTGGCTTAATAACACTAAATAGAGATATCTAAAGTTAAATTCAAATTGAAAGAATCAAATTATATATATATATATATATATATATATATATATATATATATATATATATATATATATATATATATATATATATATATATATATATATATATATGAATATGAGCATTAAACAAACACAAAAAAGTGGCTTATAAAAGAAATTGAGCAAATTGGAAGCTTACCCAAATTTTGAGCCCTCATCCTCTTTAAAGTACTTCAAAATCAAACATATGAAAGGAAACCCCTAAGTAATTCAATAAGTATCATTTGATGACCTACTCATAAATATAGAAATGACTTTTAATTGAATAATCAAATATTATTATAATTTGCATTGAGTAGTGAATTAAGTAATTGATGATCGGTGTTGAAATTGAAACTTACTTGTAAGCAAGAGAAATATAAAGAGGGTATTATAAACTTTCAAAGTATTTCAATCATATTAAATGGGTTGATATGATTTGGATAGAATTTGTAATGGGATTAAATATCTTCCAAAACACATAAATAGTTATGCAACATATTGAATGGATAAAATAATATGTAGAAAGCTTCAAAATAAAATCTATATCACATTTGAAGATTCTTTAGGGAGCACAAGTTCAATTAGACAACTCATGAGCAACTATGAATGTAGCCTTTAAAAGAGCATTCGGAGCTTGCATTTAAAGTTGAATTTGAAGCACTTATGATATATCTATTGCTTGTCTTCAAAATTAATGAAGTCCAAATGAAATCCACAAAATGACTTATAAAGTGGCTTTCCAATTAATAAATGAATTATGTTCTAATTCATATTGAATAAATTTGAAATAAAATTGGAGAAATATAAATAAGCTCACAACAAATTGGGTTTAGGATTTAGGGTTAGTTTTAGGGTCTAGGGTCTAGGATTAGGTTTCTTTATTATTTATAAACCTAAATAAAATGAATTAGAACATAAACCATAGACCCTAAAATTAACCCTAAATCCTAAACCCTAAACCAGAAACCTACAACCCTAAACCTAAAAAAAAATAATAAAAAAAATAAAGAAATAAAAAAATAATAAAAATAAAAAAATAATAAAATAATAAAATAATAAAAATAAAAAAATAAAAAAAATTAAAAAAAATAATAAAAAAAATAAAAAAATAATAAAAAATAAAAAAATAAAAAAAAATTTTAAAAAAAAACCTACAGCCCTAAACCTAAAATGAAAATAAAATAAAAAATAAAAACTAAAATAATATATAATAAATAATAACCTAAACTAAACTAAAAAATAACAAACCTAAATAAAATAAAAATTAAACCTAAAATAAAAATAAAATAAACCTAAAATAAAATAAAATAAAACTAAATAAAAACCTAAATAAAAATAAAATTAAAAATAAACCTAAATAAAAATAAACAAATAAAATAAAGTAAAATAAATAGAAAATAAACTAAATAAACCTAAACCTACATTTTAACTTATTTATATATATATATATATATATATATATATATATATATATATATATATATATATATATATATATATATATAATAAAAAATAATAAAGAAACTTAATCCTAAATCCTAGACCCTTCGTTCAGTTACGTATTGCTTAAATATAGCATCAAAATACATGCTTGAATGCTTAAATTCAAGTGTCAAGATCTTGTCGCGGGTTGATTTTGATTTAGTCTTAGGGTGTAAGTTAACAAAAACCTAAAATCTATTATAAAAATTTCATCTTAGTAAAATATCTGAAAGCTAATTCTGTCATGTGACGGTAGATTCGATCCTCTATCAGAAGCTAAACAAAGTTGACAAGATCTAAAGTTCTCAAATATATTCAAATTAATCAAGTAACTACCCCTATGATGGTTGTGTTGAATGGTGATTTCAACCGGAGGGGATACTTCTATTAAAAATATGATTCTAATTTTAAATTAAATTAACTCAAATTAAGTAGCAATCTAAATCTGCTTAAATAAAATTTAATTTTTAAAAGTTTAAAGCAAAACTCAATCTATCCATCTTTTATATTTATTTATTTGAGGTGACAAATTAAGAAAACTATAGCTCACAAAAGAGCTAATGTCAAATCAAGTGTTCTGCTATGTTCACTTTCAATCAATATTATCTATGAGGCGTGGCTGTCCTCGACTACATAGCTTTATAGGCTCCACAGATGATGATCGATTCTGAAGTCTTACATTCGGGTGGTTTGGCCGATGGGCTCCATTATATTACGGTCACGACCGTATCCCATATGCTCCCTAATGGCTCTTCCCTTTAAGTTGTGAATCATAGGGTACACTTGATAGGGCAAAAAACCCTCTGTCAGCTAAGGTAGACTTAATCCTATCTCCTTAGACAAACATCACCCCAGGTCTACAAGGATTTCTTGGATGACGTAACCCATGTGTTGTTGATAAGGATCCTTCGGTTAGGTTGGGTTGACTACCTCCTCTGACTAAGTAGACTAAAGATCGCAATGGCCCAGAATGACTGAACCATGAGATCTAGATTAGACACATCATCATTTCCCCAACCATCTGCTTTAAGCTAATAATAATAAATTTTATAAATTCTAAATTCTAAATGAAATTTCAAAACTCCACATGCTGCTACTATACACTACACATTTAACGATCTAACGACTAGCCTTAATCGAAAGTTCTCTCTCACTTATTGGGAGGGGTAATTAACTATAGATGCTTACACCTATAGGAAACCTAGAACCAGATCCAAAGTCCTCGCAAAATGAGGGTGAAATCTCTAGGTAGTGTCTTATATACTATTTCATCTACCTTTTAAAAATTACACAGACACTAAAATTATACTCTCTTCATTGCGAGGGGTCAGTGGCAAATTTTTGGAGCCCACAGATTTCTGGTGACTCCATTGGGGACAGGATTCTTATGGTAAACATTTTATGTATATTCATGCCTTCATCTATCCCCTTCCTTTCCGAAAAAGAAAGATAAATGAAAACAAAAAAATATATAAAATTATGCCTTGTTGGGATGCCATGCAAATTTGTAGATGTTCTTATTAGGGTGATCGGGTATGGCATTGAGGAAATGTGTACTATCTCGAGAGATAGTCACCACCATACAATGGACCTAATCACCTCAAAAAGGATTCCTAAGGATTATGGGTCCTCGGAATGTACTAGAGATTCTTCTCATACTTTACATGAAAAGTAAAGCATAATTAATTTTAAATCGTGTTCATTAAGTTCCCTATAGGGGCAAGCCCCCAAAGTTAATTACATCTTAAGGAATGGGATTCCTTAGGAATACTCTCGATTAAGGTAAATGATCATTATCTCCAAAGATTTTGAAAAGATAGAACTATCAATCGATTGGTTTATTTTTAGAAAGAAAAGTGGGATCGATCAAGAGGAGGGAGTCCTTATCGAAGCCAAATGAAAATAATTAGGGGATGCTTAAGATACTAGGAAACCTAGTAAGCATCCCAGACTTCCCTATGGTTGAACTTTACATTTTTTGAAATTGAATTAATTTATTTGAGTAGAATTTTTATTAGAATACTAGGCTTCATAATTCCATGATTTAACATCACGAAAATGCCTAAGAGGTGAGGATTTATGCTCATGGCCCCAAAGGGAAGTAGCAACCTCAGAACCTAAATCTAGGGAGCTTTGTCGAGGGCCAAAAGTATGACCTAAATCTAAGGCATGCACAAAAGAAATGAATGAAAAATAAAGTTGAAAAATTTGTGTTTGTTTGTTTGATTTGTTTATGCAATTTATATGTATAAGTGTAGATGTCCTTCTTAAATAATAACATAGGAATGAATAGAAAAGGATTTAGGAAAGTGTTGTGTTCTTTTCAAATGAACTATACACTTTGCCAAATCCTATTCAAAATTATGCTAAAAGAAAAGAGAAGGAAAACCACACTATGCACATCTATATATTCCTATTCACAAGTAAGCTTATAAATAATCATAAGTAGCATACCTTTTAGTTTTGATAATTGATTTATAAGTTCTAAAAATAATTTTAGATTTAATAGTGATAATAGCCATTCATATTCTTACTTTAGCCAAAACATGCAATTTAACATAAAAGAATCATTTCTTTTTTTAATTTGATTTTCAAAAAGCATGAATGCATGATTTTCATATGGCATACACATTTAGCATGCTAGGAAAGAAATAAAGTGATGATAGTATGTAAATTCAATCTCCCTAATTAATTCCTAAAGACAATCCTATGAATAAAATTATTTAAAGTAAATCAAATTTATTTTAAGGAGAGTTTGAATTTTGTTTGAGTTTGATTTCAATTTGAGAATGTGAGAAGGTTTGCTGGTCCTAACCCATTCTCACATGTGTATATTATCTTTGTTAAATTTTTATGTTATGAGATCAATTTTATGCTTTGGTTAGGTAAAGGTGTGAATTAAGTGTATTAATTACCCCTTACATATACCACTTTAACATACTTAATTAGATAATTATGAGCCAATGATATGACATAAAATCACACAAGAAATTTAAATTTGTAATGCACCTAGGAAAGAAAGGGGCCTAATACAATTGGCTCACAATTAGTGATTAATTAAGCTAAATGGTTTAATTTAAGTACTTTCATAACCCTTCTCACACATGTGGGTTGGATTTTGATTTCCTTAAGCTACTTAGGTTATTGAACACCTGAGCACCTACCCAAGATGAACTGATTAAGTTCTAGGATATTTTGATTTTAAAATCTTGATTAATTGAGTCAATTTATTAAGTGATTAAATTAGTTAATTAATTTTGCATCTTAATTATATTTTAATCCAAATGAAATAAACTTAGGGAAAAATATATGGAAAAGAATCCTAATCTCATTCTCTAAGTACACTCAATGTTCTAAAGTAATTAGTAATATTAATTAAAGAATTTACCACTATTTAAAAGGTTAATTAATCATTTTTATGGATTAAGAGAGTAATTAGGAATGAGCCAAGTAATTAACCTAATTAAGCCACTAATAAACTCCAAGAAAATCATGAGAGGCAGAGGTCATCCCATTAATCAACCTTAAGAAGTTTAGAATTAATCAGTAAAATAATTAGGGAGTAATTAATGTTTACATTCCTAGTAAAACCCTAATTCAAAAAATATCACTATTTAAAATCAAGTAAAATTAATTTTAGAATATTTCCCTTTGAATTACCTTTCCAATGTTTTTTATTTTGTATTTTTCTGATTTTTTTACAATTAGTTATGAATATTTAAAGTTTTTATGATTATTAAGTAATTAATCCCTTAATTATATGGCTAATCCCGTCATCATGGGAGGCAGAGGTCATCCCATTAATCAACCTAAGGAAGTTTAGAATTAATTAGTAAAATAATTAGGGAGTAATTAATGTAATTACATTTCTAATAAAACCCTAATTCAAAATATATCATTATCTAAAATCAAGTAAAATTAATTTTAAAATATTTCTCTTTGAATTACCTTTCCAATGTTTTTTATTTTGTATTTTTTTTTGATTTTTTACAATTAGTTATGAATATTTAAAGTTTTTATGATTATTAAGTAATTAATCCCTTAATTATATGGCTAATCCCGTTGGCACCACGTAGAGGCTAACGCGACATGTGCTTTCCATGTGGCATGACGGGAGAGGCCACTTAAGTTATCACATCATAGAATTGCGTTAGCGATGGTGTTATGCTTTCTCCCCATCCATTCGATCAAGGATCAGACGATTGAGATCGAGCCTACGATATTAATAGGATTAAATCAAGTATCCTACGTGTCTTGATCATGGCCGTCCATCCAAAATGCACGAATGGACAACCCATGATCCGTCCCTGAGCTCGCCTATGGGAGATGGCCACCGTCCATCTTCCATGGCATGATCTGAGCTTGAACTCAACTCACACCATCATTATGCATGGGGATGAAGATCTAATAGTCTATTTCACTTGGGGTGGAACTTTCCTTCATAAAGGACCAAAAAAAAAATGAAATTATGCTCAGTTTTGAATAGTACCTCGCTGGAGGCTATCACCGGCACTCGAATCCGATGAGATAGCTTCATCTAGTGGAGAGGATATTTTCGGTTTAAAGAAATCCAGAAATAGAAAATGCTTAGGAAACCTTGGGGGAGCTTGCAATCACTTCCTCTGAGTTCCTATGCTTCAATCGAATAGGAGAGAGTAGAATTCAAGTGAAATTAGGTAGAGTATATCTCCCCGTAGGTGAATCAGATGGCCGCAAGCTCCCGTATTATTTTGATCTAATATACCTCCTTGAGTGGATTTGTTAGGCCAATTAGGGTGGCATTGCATTCGGTTTGGCCAGAGAGAGTAATGGAAGAGTTCCATGTGCTTGAAATGGGTGGAGGAATGATTCCCATGTGTCCATGTTCAAGCAAGTGGTCGATTTTGGCCTTGGGTTGGGTTGGGCTGACCCAAACCCATTGGGTTTTGTGCACCATGTCCATGAGTGACCATTTGGTCCAATAAGTGCATGCCAAGTGTCCACGAAAAAGAATTGACCAAATTTTAAGTGATTTTCATTTTAGGTTACCCTATGGACTAGGGGTAAAATGGACATTTGACTTTGATTTCAGTTTGAATATGTTTGGTATGATTGAAGAATGGGTTGGGACAAGTTTCAATGAATTTGGAGTTGATCTGATTTGGTTTAGCTAATGTTGACCCATTTAGGTTAAAATGGGTCAACTTGACCAATCAGTCAAATTGGGTCAAACCAAGGGTTGGGTCAAGTTCATATATCAATTTGAAATATGTTGGCATCATTGGTTTGGTTCAATTTAATTTATATTTGAATTTGGTTCATTTGATTTCATTTAGGTCAAACGGGTCAAGTTGACCAATTTAACCCATTTGACTTATTTGGGTCAGGTCATGGGTTGGTTTATGTTTTGTTGATCATTTGAAATGGATTGATATCTTCATTTCCAATCAATTTGGTTTATATTTGGATTTGGCTCAATTTGACCTTTTAGGTCAAGTTGGGTTCATGGTCAATTAGATTAGGTTGGGTCTAGTTGGCCTATTGAGGCTTTGGTCAAGTTCAACAATCATTTTAGAATTAATTTGACCCATTAGTTTCAATTTGGCTTAGATCAGGTTTTGACATATTTTGACTTTTTAGGTCAAGTTGGGTCAACTTGGGTCAAATGGCCAATTGGGTTAGGTTAGGCTCAAATGATGCCTTGGTCAAGTTCAAACATTGATCATGAATGAGTTTTGATCAATAGTTTCAATCAATTTGGCCTATGGTGGATTTTGGCTAGTTTAGGTTTCATTTTGGTCAAATGTTGACTTGGTCAACCCTTAAGTTTGACTTGATTTGACCCAATTTGAGTGATTGATCATCTCATGATGATTATTGCTCATAATGTGAGGCTTAGGTGGGCTTAGTTCAATCTAATTTGGGTAGGATTAGAATTTGGCTCAAAAGGGTACTTTCAGTCACTTTGGGTCAAGTGAGCCTAAGTGGGTCAAATGGCTTGGAGAAAGCTTGATTTGAGTGTGATTGAACTCACATATGGATTTATGATTGAAGTATAAATCTATTTACAAGAGATTTGAAGTCAAATGGGTTTTGATTTATTTGATAATTTCAAGTTCAAAAGGGTGAATATGAGTTTGACTTGGGTTTGATTTTTGAATTTAGTATTACTTTGATGATTGGAGTTTGTATTTATATTTGGATTTATGATTGAATGATTGATTGAATCATGAAGAAAAATTAAGGGTTTGGCTTGATTTGAAATTAATTTGGCTAAATTCAAGAATTTGACTTGAAAGGCTTAGTTGAAATTTGATTGAATTTGTGTTTGAGTTTTGAATTAATTTTTTGATATTTGAATTTATATTTCATTTATATTTGTGAATATAAATGAGAATATAAATGGGTTATGAGAAAATTTCTTGAATTTGAATTGATTTATATTTGATTTAGGCTTAGTCCATAAGATAGAATCAAAGTGACTTAGGAAAGATTTTTGATTTGGATTTGAATTTTAAATTTGGTTTGATTGATTTGAATTTATATTTCATTTATATATATGAATATAAATGGGCCATGAGAAAATTTCTTGAATTTGATTTAGGTTTGCCTAGACCTATTTCAGATTTATTGAACTAAAGGGAATAGTTTCCCGATCGATGGGAGAATTATCGACCAGAGAAGTGCCTTTCTGTTTGCAATGATCAATTCAAGGGAAGAAAGCTCGGTGATTCACATCTTCCACTACAAAAGACCACTGGGGTGATTGGTTGCTTTGGGCAACAAATCAAACTTGACCTAGGGCTACCTGTCAATTTGTGATAGTCATACTAGAAAGAAAGCGACATAGTTATACATCTCCCAAAATGGAATGATTGTCGGGGTAACCTGCTTATGGAAAAATATATTTAACCCAACCTAAATGCAACTACGGAGTGAGTACTGACCTAGGGATTTTTCTTAACTCGTGTAATGAAATTCCTATGGGGAGTTACTGACACGCCCTAAAGATAGACGCTTGAGAAAAGGGGACATTTAGGGGCTTGAATTCTTAATCCATGAGCGAATATTTTTTGTTTGTTTGTTTAGTTTGTTTTAACGTGGACCCTGTTAGTTTATGAGGGATCAAATTGAGGAGCTTATATCAGCCTAGACCTATCTCAGATTTACTGAACCAAGGGAGAATCTGTGCATCGGCTGAACAAATTTTCCTACCACAGGGGTGGCTACTAGGAAAGGGGGACTATCCAATCCAAAAGTAACCCGGGTAGTGTCTAAATGAGGTCGCAAAGGATGTGATCCAAATAGAGTGCTCGTAGGGGATGGGGCCACTAAAGGTTAAATCCAAGACCCTGAAGAAGATGACATGGCTAGTCATATATCAAATAGGTATTCGGTGGCCAACTCAAGGAGAAAGCACAGGGACTGACATCTACCAAGAGTGGTGCATCCACCGGGTGAGTTGCTGTCAGCATAGTGAACATCAACCAACCTAAGGTGTCCGTTGGTTTACAACAATCAGCCTAGGAAGAAAGTTTGGGGACTCACATCCTTCTATAGAATTCTTTGCGATAGTGTTTTGGCTCGGTGTGCTATCCACCTAGGGTGACTACTAGTGAATGCCAGGGGACTTACATCGACTCATATGTAGTCAAGAGGAAAGGAGCCTCTGGGGGACTTATCCTAAACCTCAAATATACTCGACCTAGTTAGTGCATGGTGGTTAGTTCAAGAAGAAAGCTCGAGAACTCACATCTTCTTAAACAAAGTCAACACGAGGTAGCTTACTGGCTGTGTAGTGAAGCTACCAAACTAACAAGGTGCTCATCAATTTACAATGGTCAAATTAGGAAGAATGTGTGGGGACTCACATCTTCCAACAAATAATCACTGGGGTGACTTACAAGCGAGGTAGCATGTAAACCCGACCTAGAACAGCTAATGAGTGAGTGTCACAGGGGGCTTGCTCCCACATCAAAATAGCTTGAGAGAAAATATATGTATTTATTTTTGTTCTTGTGTTAAAGGGCATAGGATGCCTCTTGGGTTCTCTTACACCTACTTTAAACACACTGAGGATTTGGATGAAACGGTGCCACGGTTAGCAACCGGGAATTTCCATTAAGAAAGGATGCCGCTCAAGTTCTCTTACATCTAACTCAGTTATGCTAATTGAACTAGGATGCCTCTTGGGTTCTCTCACACCTATTCTAATAGCACAGGGAGATTGTGTTTGTGTTGTGAAAGAGGATAGGATGCCTTTGGGGGACTCTTATACCTATCCTAGACACATCGTGGCAGACTCACAAGACAAGAAAATAATGCTTCGAAAGAAGAGAAGATTTTGATAAAATGGAATCAAATTTTTGTTCTTTTGTTGATAATTATTTTTAAACATATTTTATGGGCAATATTTCTTTAAATAGAGCCTATTAATTAGAAGCATTGGGTGTTCCCATTTACAATCAATGAGCTGATAAGATCCTCCTTGGTAGGCCTTCTCTATGACATAGGGGCCTTCCCAAGTGGGTTCAAACTTGCCTCCCATCTTTCGACGGGCAACAATTGGTCTCCTTAGGACTAATACATGTTCTCCTACTTGGAAAGACCTAGGGCATACTGACTTGTTGTGAGCTTGAATCATTTTATCCTTGTATAACTCAAGATTTTGGCATGCCCGTAGGCGACTCTCCTCCAAACCTTCGAGCTCTTCTAACCGCAATGTTGCATTTTGCTCTGAAGTGATCTTGCTACCCAATGATATCTTTAATGATGGGAGTTGAACTTGTAAAGGTAGAACAACTTCAGATCCATACACTAAGAAAATGGCATAGATTGAGTTGGAGTTCGGTATATGGTGCAGTAGGCCCACAAGGCTTCATCCAACTACTCATGCCACTATCGTTTGTTATCGTCAAGAGTCTTCTTTAGTATTTGGATGAGAGTTTTGTTGAATGCTTCTGCTAAGCCATTTGCTCTGGGATAGTAGATGGTGGAGTATCTCCAATCTATACCATGTCTTCTGGCAAAGCTGTTAATCATGATGCTTTTGAATGCAGTATCATTATCATATATAATTCATCGAGGCACACCGAACCTATATACGATATGGTTCCTAAAAAATTGAAGCACATGCTGAGCTGTGACCTCTCTAAGTGGGATTGCCTCTGCCCACTTAGAAAAGTAGTCGATGGCAGCTAAGATGAACCGATGACCCTTGGAAGAAGGAGGATCGATAGGACCTACAATGTCGGTAACCCAACACTCAAATGGCCATGAGGCCAATGTAGGGTGTAGAATGTTGGGTGGTTGATGGAGGACCACACCGTGTACCTGACACTGATGGCATCTCCTAGCTACATCCATGCACGTAATCATCGGCGAAGAGTATCTAGTCGATCTTCATCTTCATCTTCGACCGATTGTTGATGCTCCACATGTAACGAATATACCTCGGTTACAATGCCATGGGCTTCATGTTTATCTAATTAATGTAACCACATTTGATTAAAGGACTATCGGTATAGAGAGCCATCAACGAGAGCATTGGAGAGAGCTCTCTATTTCACCTGATGGGCTTGCGACTTTTCTTGAGGTAGTTTGCCAGTGTTCAAATAGTCTATAAACGGTTGCCTCCAATCCAACTCCTCATCCTTTTTGGCAATGTCAACCTCCCATTCAAGAGAAAGTCTCTTGATGAGTTCAACATCAATAAGGGATATGACTTGTCTATTTTAGACCCTTATTGAATGGACTCATCTTCCAGACATGCCAATTCCTTGGCAACCAAAGCATATGCTAGTGCGTTCTTTGCTTGTGGAACCTTGTAGATGGTGACTTCGGGAATTTGGGCCAACAGCTTCATGGTATACTCGTGGTAATGACGAAGCTTGGGTTTGAAAACCTTGTAGGACCCGACAATCTGATTGATGACCAACTAAGAATCCCCAAAGATATTGATGCTCTTGACACTAATAATGATGGCTAACTCCATATCAGTAATCAAAGCCTTATATTCGACTTCATTGTTGGTGCAGGGGTTGGATTGATATTATGAGAATCTCATCACATCACGGTATGGAGTTAAACGAACTATTCTTACCCCTGTCATTTCTAGGAGAATAGATCATGGTGCTACCCCTTTCTGAAAAGAAACTGCACCATCAAAATACATCTCTCATTGGTGGTTGTCGGCCTCCCCTAAGTTCATGATTTGTTCATCAGGGAGATCATCATTAAGCGAGAATCAATAGGAAGTGGGTGTGTTGCTAAGAAATCTGCTAGTGCCTGTCCTTTTGCTGCACGAAGGGGTACAAATGTAATGTCAAATTGCGAAAGTATCTTGGACCAGCGCGCTAAACATCCGGATAGCATTGGCTGTGTCATGACATACTGTAATGGACTTGTTTTGGAGATCAAATTCATGTTATGAGAAAGCATATAAGGTCGTAGCTTTTGGGAGGCAAAGATCAAAGCTAGGCAAAGTTTCTCAATAGGTGGGTAGTTCATTTCAATAGGAATCAGATGATGGTTGAGATAGTAGAGAGTGCTTTCCTTCCCTTCGTCGTTGGCTTGGGCCAACAGAGTGATGAGAGAGTCATCCAATGCAGCAGTGTAGAGGATGAGTGGCCCGCCTGATAGGGTCGCTAAGGCTTTCACCAAGTACTGCTTGATGTCTTCAAGGGACACTGGCACTTGTCATCCCACTTGAACTTGGCATCCTTTTTGGTAAGTGCTGAAAATGGCTTGCATCTCCCCGATAGGTTGGAGATAAAGCATCTCAGATATGCTAACCGTCCTTGGAATGATCTGAGTTATGTTCTTTTAGGAGGTGACATTTCTAAGATAGCTTTGATCTTTCCAGGATCTATCTCTATTCCCCGGTGTCAGACAACAAACCCTTAAAATTTCCCTAAAGCTACTCTGAATGCACACTTCAGCGGATTCATTTTGAGGTTAGATTGTCTTAATCATTTGAAAACTACTCTCAAGTCAAAGAGATGGTCTTCCTTTTCTCCACTCTTGACTACTAGATCATCAACATAGCACTTAACCTGATGATGTATGAGTTTGTTGAAGATCTGAGTCATGGTCCGTTGGTATGTAGCACTAGAATTTTTAAGGCCGAAAGGCATGACCTTATAACAAAAGATTCTGATCGGGGTTCAAAAAGTGGTGTTTCTTTCATCTTCAGGAGATATCTTGATTTGGTTGTAGCCAGATGACCCATCCATGAAAGAAAATAATGCATGAGATGAAGCGATGTCCACCATTAATTCTGGTATAGGAAGAGGAAACATATCCGTAGGACATGCCTTGTTAAGTCCCTGAAATTGATGCAAGTGTGAATTTGGCCATTCTTCTTCTTAACTGGTATGACACTGGCTAACTAGGTAGGATATTTTTCTTCTATGATGAAGCCAGCATCAATCAGTTTCTTGACTTCAAAAATGACCTGTTGTTCAATTTCTAATCGCATGCGTCTATGAGCTTGTTTGATAGGGGGAGCGTTAGGATCTATTGCTAGTTTATGGGCTGCTATATCAGGAGATAATTTGGGCATCTCTTCATAACTCCATGCGAAGCAGTCTTTAAACTTAATCAATAGCCTAATTAAGTCAATGGTTTCTTCTTGATTCAACAACGAACTGATGTACATTGGGCATGAATTATCTTTTGCCCCGAAGGTTGATTTCTTTGAGCTTGTCTATTGTTGAATGAATATCCTCTTCAAATTCTAGAGATGCATCATTGATCTGAAGATCATCTAGATCATCTGAAGTTTCTAAACACATATTTTATAAGAGTTGGTGTTGTGTGAAAAGAACTTAACATACTCCAAATGATTGGTAACACCAAGTAGTAATCATCGTCATCGATTAGACCCACTGTACTAAATCCTAGTCTTGCTCTTGATTGTGCTTCTCTTCTTGTATTATTCCACAACTTCTCGAAATACTCTGACATGTGTCTGGACCATGTATGAGGCACCAAACCTTTATGTATAAGATTATGAACACAAGACGAGTAAAAGTTAAATAGTAATTCCATTAATTCTTTAAATGTATCATTTTCAAGTTCTACATCAACTTCAGGACTTGAGGATGATGATCCCAAAAGAATCTCTTTGGCTTCGCATCCATAGAAGACTTAGGGGCTTCCTTAACTACTAAACCTTCAACTTTTTGAGATGAAAGTGACGTCAGAGCTAAGATTCTCAGCTACTGCCTAATAGTCTTACATAAACCTGATTTGAATACTTTGCTTTGTCTGGAGGCCTGGTCTTTGTCACTATCTGGATCGAAAGTTACCTCCAATGGAATCCACTGAGAGGAGTTGGTTGTATACTAATCACATTAGACTCATCCTCTGAGCTGGATTCCAAGTCTATATGAATAGTAGGGGTACTCCGAACCGAACATAACCTCTATTGGTCGATGGCCAACTAGGGGTCTTCCACCTCGAACGCCTCTATTTTTTGCCTCTCCTCACTTGGAGGTTGAGTCATTCTACCCACACGCCCATATGATGGAATGGACTATGGGTGGAAAGTAATATGTGGCTCTATTTCTTCTTCAATTCCCCTTTCTTGTGTACTTGGATTTTCATTTTTCTTTTCCTTTTCTTTTTCTCTTTCTTTTTATTCATTTTCTTTTTCTTTTGTGTTTGAATTTTGTCCAAGTTCACGAGAAAGGGTGTGTTGAGAAAGATAGTAGGTCGCATCCTTATAAATCTCAACCTCTCTAACTGAAAAATAGCTTTTCATCTCCATTGACATGGTATTTAATCCCATCCTTTCTGAACTTGATGCACTGATGGAGGGAGGATGGAATTATCTTGTTCTGATGTATCCAAGGCCTACCGAGCAAAGCAGTGAACAAAGTATTTGAATCAATTATGTAAAACTTAGCTTCAGTCTTCCAGCCACCTATCTCTAAGGGTAGCACTATGGAACCTAAAGCCCTCTTGCCTTGTTCATTGAATCCTCTCAACATCATTCGATCTCCTCGGAGTGTGGAGATGTTGATCCTCAAATAGGTGATAGTCTTTAAACTCATAATGTTCATCGATGTACTTGGATTGATGTGAACTCTGGCCAGTCTGAATCTGCCCATGTCAACTGTGATGTAGAGGGGACGGTTGTGCTCCAAGTCCCCCAGAAGAAGTTCTTCATATGTAATAGTGATCCCCTGGGCTTCTTTTGCATAATGCGCCTCCTCACCAATAGCGATCAGCTAAGCTAAGCATATTTCGGGATCAAGGAGAGTCTTGATTAATGACTCTCTCAAGGGCATCATATATGCTTAACTTAGATGACAACTTTCTTAGATGAGAGAGGAAATTGTAGTCCACCTTAGGCTTATCCACCACAAGCATATCTGGGTGGAGCATCTTATGGAGGGTTTTATTGATCCTTTATACCAATGACTTGTTTCCCTCTATCTTGAGGTGGTGCCCTAGGAGGTAGAACCTTGCCACTACGGAGGTTAACTTTGATAATATCTTGTGGCAAGATAATGGAAGATTCTACCTGCACGTCAGGCTCACCTGCAGCTTCTACTATGGGACCCTCAGAATCGGATGATTCCAAGTCTATCTCAAGAGGCAAACCCATAGTATTCAGAGTAGGAAAGTCCAACTATGAATCAGAAAGAAGGAGATTAGAATTGTTATAGTTATTTTGACTTGAAGAGTTATCATTAGGAATAGAAGTAGACCACCCATCAGAAGTGACATAGTTGTAATTCAAACTAGCTTTATTCTTCAATTTCTTGGATTTAATAAGAGGTATAAACTAGAAATCAAGTAAGTAAGAGGGGTAAGGAATTTGGTGCCCTTATCTGCCGATACAAGAGTTGTACTAGTAGAAGAAGAAGAGCTAGCTGAAGTAGGAGAGGCCTCTGATGTGGTAGCTACAATGGTAGAGTGAGGTCGGACTGGTTGCTACTAGGCTATCCCAGGAGTCGCCGCTGTCACGAGCTCTCCCTTTCCCTGAGTTGGCACTGACAAGTTGCAAAGCTTCCTTGATGTTGGAGGTTTGAGCTAGCTCAGGCACCTGCAAGGAAAATTTCTTGATCTTCAGAATGATCTTTTGAGAGGGTTTAGATAAGGATATATCCCAACCTTCTTTGGTTTAGGAGAGCTCGCAAGTATCCCCAAGGATTACCTGATGGAACTAGATGGTTATTTCACAAGGTATTCCTTCTAGATAACTATAGCACCAATCTTGAAGCTATGTTCAAGCTAGTCTTTGAAGGTGAAGCAATCATCTAAAACATGACCTAGCATACGGTGGTAGGGGAAAAAATTAGGATCATAGATTTTGCCTACTTCCTCCCTCCCTAGGTGAAAAATCGCTTCTTTAAGAGGTTCTTAAAGATCTTCCCGACCTCTTAAATGAATAAGGCTTATTAAGCTTATCTAAAAGAGTATGGACCATAGCAACCTGTAGGCATACCGCTGTCGTGGTGATGCGAGAGGCGGTGGTGCATGGAGGTCGTGGAGGCCGAGAGATGCCTCGGTGGTGGTAGAGGAGGTGGAGGCTGCTGAGGTCATGGTCTCTCAGACTGATCTCTAGTTGGTTGCTTCCCTTATCTACCACTATCACTATCCTGGCTTCTTCTCATAGCCCTTTTGTGGCTTTGCTTTAGGTAACTGATCTTGAAATGGCAAATTGTTTGGCCTCTCCTTGTAGATTAACTACTTTATTGATTAGCTTCTCAAATGTTTTGATAGTGAAGCCCTTAAGCATGAAGGCGACAGAGCCATGGATATTCTTTTGAAGAATCTCAATGGCATGCTGTTCAGACACCTGTGGTTCACATTTCATACTCAGGTTATGCCATCTAAGAATATAATCAACAAGGGACTCACTTGGGTGCTGTTGTGATTGCCCACAGTAACCCTTTGCTAAGCTCCAGCAAACTTCTTGATGAAGAGTTGCTCCAACTTAGCAAATGCCCTTACTAAACTATTAGGTAGTTCAACATACCAGTCAAAAGCTATCCCTGCTAGGCTATTGACAAAGAGGCAGAAAAGCAAAGCATCATTGCCACCAACGTTGCAACAACTGGCCATGAAGTGTGCGATATACTGGCTCAGGTTTCCACTACCATCAAAGCTCTTGAATGAAGGTGGCATGAAACTGTTGGGTTATTCAATTGTATTAAATTCCTCTAGCTAGAGTCTACCTTTTGGAACTGATAATCCTCCCCAGGCTTGAGCCAATGCTTTCACTTGATGCTCAACCATAGATTTTATGTATTTTTATTGTATGGAGGTACTTTCCACTACCTTCTTATACATGCTAGTGCTACTTTGCTCGATGGGAGGTAAGGTCTTGGTTGGGTCCAAGACATGCACTAACTCGGCCGACTGTCTCATTGGTAGGATGACTACCGGGCTTTTCTAAAGAAAACTCGCTAACAAGTCCTCAAGCTGCTTCGCCATCCTATCTATCTTTTCATCCTTCTATTTTAATTGTGCTAGGAGGTGTTGATGCGAATGAGCTGTGTCTTCTTATTTGTCATCATCACCTTCCATAGCCTACTGCTCTCTAAGGAGGGATCCTTTGGTATCTACCATGCAAACCTCGAAGTCTCCTAATAAATCATTTTCGTTGGGATCAAAACTAAGCTTCTCCTCATCAGACCAATCGTATCCTAGAATTTTCTTCTTTTCCATGAAATAATGAGCCACTATCTCATCTAAATAATGGTAAATCTGAACAGACACAAATATCTTTGGTTGATCGGTGTGATCACTGTCATGTACTGAGAGGCACCAAACCTCCCCTGCTCCTGGAGAATCAATCCTATGAGGACTGTACTCATTAGAAGAGACACACTCATGACTGTCACTGGCTTTGAAAGGTGTGACTCTCTAGGAGGTTCTACATCATTGTAATAGGGCTACCATCTTCTCCCTCTGCAATAGCTACCACCATCTCTGTGTCCTACTAAACTAGTAGTATTGGCGAAGGGACGACCACTATGCTTTAGGGTCACCATTCTTTCCGCACCACCACTGTGAAAGAAGGTCAAGCTAGAGAGCTTAGGCTCGCCACAGTAGGCGGTGTAGATGGAGTAGTATCCTCAGCCATAGCCGGATCACCAACAGAGTACGCTTCTCCTCGGATGTGGCCTTCATGGACTTTGGCGAAACTGGAGATGCTGCGACATGAACGGGTGATGGTGGACGGGGGGTAGAGCGGTGTGGTGGTGACACCACCGACTCTCTATGAATAAGAGCTATCCTCTTGTGATGAGTGGTCCCGAAGAATCTATATGGTCACAGGCCGGCTGAAGAAAATGAAGTCCGACTGAGGATTGAACCTCTGCCTCTCCCTACTGGTGATATGAATAGATGTATGGGCCTCTCTAGCCCTCTCCTATCGAAGCTATTTTCCTTCATTACGGGGGATGATAGATCTCAAATCAAATTGAGCTCTATACTCAACATTCGAAGCTCACCTAGAATCAACGAGGCGACACCTCCTCCTCATCAATGTGAATCACCGCTAGGAGGTAAAGTATGGATCCTCCTGGCATCCTCTTTGTCTGACCTAGAGAGAGGATGAAACTGGTTTGCTGTAATCAGCGGTGAAGTCAAAATAGGTGACTCCTTAATAACTGAACAGGCAGCTGCCTCCATCTCCCTAGCAATCCGGGTATGATACAGCTTAATCATGCAGTTTCTGTTTCTCTACTGTGTCCTAGTAGGGTGAGTGGAGTAAGAGCTAGAACCATAATCAAAAGTAGAGGAGGCAATCCCTACGATCAGGGGAGCCTTAACCTTAGAGGGTACTGCTGAGTGAGTGCAAGCCCTCACTAAGACAACATGAGAAACCACAGAGCACACCGCATTTGGTTGCACTATCATTGGTACTTGAGACACTCCACGCCCCTTTAGAGAGGGGGTATCAGAATCTAATGATAAATTGATGTATGATGCCGCCTCACCACGGTCCTGTGAGGGAGTGCCCTCACAGGTGATCCTCACCTCCTTGAAGCCTTTGTCAAAATGGATGAGATGGGTGTGATCAGCTTGGGGGAGATTGGCCTGATCCAAGGCCAAGTCCATGCAGTAGGGGAAAGTGAACAAAAACTTCTGTGAACTTTTCATTTATAGTCAACTAAAAAACAAAAAATTGAACTATAGCTGTAGCTGAAACTGATGTTGAGAATCTTCAATGTTGGAAACAAGCTTGGTTTAGATTTTTGATTCTTTGATTTCTGAACTTGAATTTAAAAAAAAAAATTAAACCCACATCCAACATCTTAGAAGTGTTAAGTGGGGTTTAAATGAATTTGGAGAAGATTTGGAATTTTGATCAGAAAGAGGAGTTTTTGAATATGAAACCACTTTCAACAAATTTGGGTATGTTGAAAATGGGTTCAAATATTCTTTAGAAAGATGCTTCCATAGGTTCATGTTTGAAATTAGATTTTGATTTGAAGACCCTTTGCTTTAACAAAATTGAGTATGTTAAAGTAAGGGTCAATTGGTTTTGATTTTGATTTGATAATTTGGAATCCACTCACTTAGCAAATTTGGGTATGCTAAGTGAGTTTTTTGAAAACAATTATTTCTTTTTCTTTTTGTTTGCTTTTGTCTTGTAAATCTTTTGTGATTTTGAAATTTGGAATTCCCATTTAGCAAATTTGGTATGCTAGGTGAAGAATCCAAGTGTGTTTTATTTTTGTTTGGAAAATTTTGAAAATAGGATTCTTAGCAAATTTGAGTATGCTAAGAAAATCCTAAAGTGTTTCATTTATTTTGGATATTTTGATTTTTTAAAAAATAGGATCCTTAGCAAATTTAGGTATGCTAAGGAAATCCTAATGTGTATCATTTGGTTCTGATTTTTTTTTATTGAAAGTGAAGACTTCTCTTTAGCAAATATGATATGCTAAAAAATGAAGTTCCATTTGATTTTGTGAAATGTAAAATTCATTTAGCAAATTTGAGTATGCTAAATGAAATCCCAAAAGATGTGTTTATAATTTTTGTGTTTTGAATTTGGAGACTTCACTTTGCAAATTTGAGTATGCTAAATGAAGTTCCAAATATGTTGGATATTTTATTTTGAAAAGTGGAAACTCACTTTAGCAAATGTGGTATGCTAAAATGGATTTCCAAATGTGTTTTGAAATTTTTGATTTTTGAATTTGGAGAATTCACTTAGTAAATTTGAGTGTGCTAAATGAAGTTCCAAATGTGTTTTGAATTTTAAAAATATGATTGTTAAGTTTTTATTTTTGAAAAGAAGTCTTCCATTTCACAAATTTGGGTATGTAGGAATGGAAGTCAATCTTATTTTTGAAATAAGAAAATTTTATTTTTTGTGTGATTATTGCTTTCTGAAAGAGGGAATTCTAACTTAATCATATGTGAAATATGTTTAAATGGGGTTTCCAAATGATGTTATTTTTATTTGGTAATGAAATATTAATTCAATAAATTTGGGTATACTGAATGAAGATGTTCATATGTGCTTTTGGAAAATTTAGTTTTGTTTGAAAATGAAATTTCCATTCAATTTGAATGGAGAGGTTCATATGTGCTTTTTGAAAGTTTTATTTTTTTAATTTTTATTTTGATTTTTTGGAAAGATGATTGTTAATTTTATTTTTGAAAATGAAATCTTCATTAGAGTGAATTGAGGGAAGATGTTCATTTGTATTTTTGGAAAAGATTGTTAGTTTTATTTTGAAGATTCCTACATGTAACAATTATGAGAATTGTTAGATAAGTGTGATTTAAGAAATTTTGTGGAAAATATTTTATTATGTGCATTTTTGAAAGAGTGCTTTTTGAAAAGCAAGATTTTTATGAAAAATTTGTTTTGTCTTTATTATTTTAGAATGAACCTTTCTTTATCATAAATATGATAAAGAGGAAGTCTTTAAAATGTTTTCTTTTATTAGATTTTTATTTTTTACCCAATGGGGGTTTTAAGACCAACACGGGGTGAGATCCTAAAACCTAAAGATGTTGACTAACTTAACTTAAGGATGAAATAAGTTGAGTGCCAATGGAAAGAATGATAGTCTAGGGTTCATACAAAAGTATAAACCCACTATCGATACTTAGAGATAATGATCATTTACCAAAGAAGGAGAGAGGAACCATCCCCAATGGAGTAGCTAGAAAAATATGTGGTGGAAAATTAGTATTTCAATGTCTTCATCTATCCTCCTTCCTTTGGGTGGAAAGAAGATAAATGAGAACAGGAATATAATCACCTTGGTCAGATGCCACGTAGATCCGCATATGTACTTATTAGGATGATCAGATACGACATTAAAGAGAGGTGTACTATCTCGAAAGATAGAAATCACCGCCTTACAATGGACCTAATCACCAAAATAAGGACTCCTAAGGACGTTGGGTCTTCGAAGTGCACTAGAGATTCTTCCTCTACTTTACATGAAAAGTAAAGCAGGGTTTATTTTAAATTGGGTTCATTAAGTTTCTGGGCAAGCCCCATAGTTAATTACATCCTAAGGAATGAGATTCCTTAAGAAAACTCGATTAAGGTAAATGATCATGTCTCTAAAGATTTCAATAGATAAGACTATCAATCGATTTATTTTGAAGATCAAATGAGATTGATCAAAAAGAGATTTATTATTGAGGCCAAATAAAGATAAATAGGAGATGCTCATGATGCTAGGAAACCTAATGAGCATCTCACTTTACATTTTTGAAATTGATTTAATTTATTTGAGTTGAATTTTTCATTAAAAATTTAGGGCTTATGATTCCACAACACAAGATTTTGGAAATGCCTAAGAAGTGAGGATTTATGCTTATGGCCCCCAAAGGGGAGAAACAACCTCAGGACCTAAATCTAGGGAGCTTTGGCGAGGGCCAAAAGCACAACCTAAATCTAAGGCAAAAAATGGGTATTTGGTTTGCCTCCACAAGAGAGGATAAACCACCCAACTACTTGGACTTACAACCGTCTGTGGTGGCCGCCAACTAACTCCTCCTATGATTTTAAATTCATGTAGTCATATGCTTTATGCAAGATAGCTGGTTATTATTTATTTAGAAAGAGACTAAGTCCTTAAACTCACTCCCTAAGAGACTAGATCATGTACGGGCATGCTTCAAATGACCTAAATCTAATGCAATTCAGATTTCATTTTATTTTCATTCTTGGACAATCATTTTGACTCAGGTTAATAAGATTCATATGCCTAATGCATGAGAAGTAAGATTATTGGCCAAAATCAGTGAGAAGGGAGGAGGTGTGTTTCACCATGGCTCTCACAGGTCAAGCCAAGTTTCTCTAGCAATGGTGGAAGCCCTCCAATCAAGAGTGAAACAAGATGCATTTATGCTTGATGTTATAAAATAAATACTCATCCAGCTAAGAGATTGCTAATTCTTTTATCTTGATTTTAAGCTTAAGCTTTAGGTGAGGTTATGAGTTCTTTATTTTAATTTTTGAATTATTAAATTTGGTAGAAGATTTAATTTTCCCTAAGAGCCTAATCGTTATCCAGGACATTCATAAAGTAAAGAATAAACTAGGAAAATGATGTCACTTAATGCACAAGCTAAACAAATCATCGATCAATTTATAAAGCTAAGCACAAATGAATAAGAGGCCAATTGTGGTCAGACATCTCTACACAAACCTGAAAATAAATTGGGTAGCTGAGCTTTATCCTTATACAAATTGGATTATAAATGAATTAAATATAGTTAAGCAAGGAATTCATTGTTATGGGGGTCTTCAAGCTTCATTTATTCATTCTTCATTTCTTCTTTCTTCTTTAGTTCTTTGTTTTGGATGGTTAGAAGGTGGATGCTCCAAAGGCTTCACATGGTCCATAAGATATGGCCTTATAACCAATGCTCATCCTAATCCCCATAATAATCATTCTAAAATCTTAATTACAAGAATTACATGAAAAGGGAAAAATGGAAATCTAGCTAACACCTAAAATAGAGATTAGCTAAAACAAACCATATAATCCCAAGCAAGTATATTGGACTTAACACCCCACACATGAGTGATTAAGTCTACCTGGCCTATTGGATTATGCTTATGGGTATAAGCACATGCACAACAAAAACATTTATATTTTCATTTATTATAGCGCCCCTTAAACACAATCTCATGCAGAAGATAATGATTAGATTAAGATTGCCCTACCATTCAGTCTACGCACATACACCCTAACATCTAGTCTAAAATGTTACATCACAAAACAAAGGCAAAGATCAACCATGCACTGTCCAAACCTAAAGCTAGAAGTGGTGACTTAGCCTACTGTGTGTGCTTTTAAGGTTTGTGTGGTATGCTTAGCTATGGATTTAAGTTAGAATTTTCTAATTGTAAAGAATGTTCAACTTAGAGGAGGATTTCATTTAAGTTGTTTAGAAGTTTTGGCTTGATTTTATTTTGTGTTTTGATTAGGTTCAAGTGAATCCTACAATTAAATACTAAGTTGTAAAGAGAGGGGAAAGAGAAGAGAACTTCTCTTTCCTTCCCTAACCTAAGTAATTTCTAAAGTGGATTCATGTTTTAGTTTTGTTTAATGAATGTCTTATTATGTGTTTTAATTAATCCTAAGTTTAGAAGAACTCTAAACAAACCTATTCAAAAGAAAGGAATTTTAAGATTAAGTAAAGTGAAGTAAATTCACAAAACACACATCACTTCATTTCTTTCCCAACATGCATAACATGCATATGAATTGTTCCTAAGCATATCTATACATACCAAATGAGAATGTTTAGCACACTTTATGATGCATTCTAAGTAAGTTACTTAAGAAAATTTGAATGCTTATGATGCATTATTTTTATCAAGTAGAAAAGAGGTTTCTTATTCAATTTTCACATGCACATATGAATGTAAGAAAGGCATAAGTGAGTACGATGCCATTATTAGCACCAGGGGTGTAAGGTACAAGACCTACTTGGGGCTACTTAAAGCCTTGCAATCCCAGGGTTGTCCAGACTATTATACCACTTTCCTTAAATACAAACATATGTACAAAAGAAATGAATAAAAAAGAAAGTTGCAAAATTTTTTATTTATTTTATGTTGGTTTGTTTATGCAATTTATATGTGTAAATATAGGTGTACTTCTCAAGTCATAATATAGGAATGAATAGGAAATAAAATTAGGCAAGTGTTGTGTTCTTTTCAAATGAACTATGCACTTTTCCAAATCCTATTCATAACTATACCAAAAAGAGGAGAAGGAAAACTACACTAAGCACTCCTTATATTTTACTCACATGAAAGCTTATAAGTAAGATATAAGTAACACACTTTCAATTTTAATAATTGATTCATATATTTTGTAAATAATTTGGATTTAATAGTGATAATAGCCTCATATTCTTACTTTAGCCAAAACATACAATTTGGCATAAAGGAAATATTTTTATTTTAAATTTGATTTTTTTAAAAGCATGAATGTATGAAATCATATGACACACATATTTAGCATGTTTGGAAAGAACTAAAGTAATGAAAGCATGTAATTACATTCACCTTAATTAATTCCTAAAGATAATCTTATGAAATAAGAAAGCTTAAAGCAAATCAAAGTTTGTTTAATGTGAGTTTTATTTGATCTTGAGTTTGATTTAATTTGGAAAATGTGAGGTGAGTTTGCTGTTCTTAACCCATTCTCACATGTGTTTGATTATTTTGTTCAATTTTTAGATAATTAGATTCATTTTATATTTTGATTAGGTTAAGGTATGAATTAAGCATGTTAATTACCCCTTACCTACACCACCTTAGCATAGTTAACAAAATAATTATGAGCCAATGAGATGGCATAAAACCTCACAAGAAATTTAAATTTACAATGCACCTAGGAAGAAAAGGGCCTAATGCAATTTGGCTCATGATTAATGATTAATTAAGCTAAGAGATTTAACTTAAGTAATTTCAAAACACGCCTCACACATATGAGTTGAGTTTTAATTTTCTTAATTGTACTTAGGCTCTTGAACACCTAAGCATCTACCCAAGAAGGATTAATTGAGTTCTGGAAAATTTTAGAATTTTGTGGAATCAATTAAGAGGATAATTAGTGAATTAACCCTTAATTAAGAGAGGATTAAGGAAGAAAAGGGAGTTTAAGGAATAGCTTAGGGGAAATGCCCCAAAATTATTCCCTAAACCTCCTATTCACTAAAACAAATCTTAATCAACTTCAACAAAGGATTAAATCACTAATCAAACCCTTAATTAACCTTAATAATATGAAGGTGATAATTAGGAGATGAATTAACAATTTCCCCAATTAAGCCACCAATAAATCCCAAGAAAATAGGGTAGAAGTCATCCCCCAAAATACGCTCAAGAAGTTTGAGATTAATTAGTGAATTAATTAGGGAGTAATTAACAAATTAAAATTTACAATAAAACTTAAAATCAAAGAAGAGAACTATTCAAAATTAATCAAAATTAATTTTAGAATATTCTATGTTCGATTATCTTTCTAATGCAATTTATTTCATATTTTTCTGATTTTGCTAGGTTGAGATATGAATTTTAGAAGTATAGGTAATTAATTAGAATTATTTAAATCCTAATTTAATCCTTAATCCCTATGATGCCACGCGTATAGCTGACACGACACACTATTCACACACAGCGCCTCCTCATTCGTTATTTAAAATATCACATTATAGCACCGCGTGGTGGCGGCGCTACGCGCTTTCTCCTCAGCCGTCTAATCAAGGATCAGATGGTTGAGATTAAAGCTACAGATTAGTGGATTTAAAATAAATATATAGCATGTTTTAATCTTGATCGTCCATCCAAAACACATGGATGGATGGCCAGAGATCCTTCCCTGATCTCTCCTGTGAATAATGGAGGTCGTCCATGTTTTAGGGGATGATCCAAGCTCAATTGAGCTCGGACTGATCCCAAAGTTTACCCACACCAACGGTCAAGATCCTATGAGATTAACATTTCTTTCACAAAGCTCCACACCACATTGAGTTTAGTGATCGAAAAATGGCTAATCTCGCCAGAGGTGATCACCGACACTCGATTCCCTTGGAGAACTTTCGTCTAGTTGGATGAAGCTTTGTTGAAAGTTTGAGGGGCTGAGGTTGAGTGGATCTTCCTATGGGTCACCCCCTCAACTTTGATTGAATTGGATCTCTCCTTGCTTCAAAAACTTGGAAGAGAGCTTGGGTGCACTCGACTTGGTCCTCTGATGAAGCTCGAAGAAGGTATTGAGTAGAGTTTGAGTGTGGAGAAAGTTGGTAATTTAATGGACCTCCCCTATTTTTACTTAAGAAAAATTGAGAAGATGCAAATTGAATCTCCCTTTAGGAAGCTTAGGATCACTTGCAAAAGGCTCCTATAACTCCTTCTCACTCAATCGACAATGGCTCTGTTGGAATTGAAGTGAATTAGGGGGAGTATATCTCCCCCAATGGCAATCGGATGGCTGAAGCTTCGCTTGCCATTTTGGATCAATTGCCCTAATTTAGATGGTTGTTTGAGTTGTTAGAGGTGCCATGTGATTCATTTTATGTCAAGGAGTGGATTAGTGAAGTGGCCATGTGCTTCAATTGAGTGCAAGGAACTTTGCCATATGGCCATTTCAAGCCATGTGCTTGATTTGGCCATAGGGTGGAGTTGGGTAGACCCAAACCCATTGGGTTGGGTGCACCACACTCCCTAATGTTCACTTGATACACTAGGAGAGTATCAAGTAGGTATGAAGAGGATTTGACCAAATTCTAAGTAAAATTTACCAAAATTTACCCTATGGCCTAGGGGTAAAATAGTCATTTGGATTATTTTTGAATTTGGATATGTTTGGTCTATTGAGAAAATAGATATGGCTAAGTTTCACTAGATTTGGAGTTCATTTGGTATGATTTGGCTCATGTAGACCCATTTAGGTCAAAAATGGGACAACTTGGGTCAGGTTGACCAATTGGTCAAATTGGGTCAAACCAAGGGTTGGGTCAAGTTCATATGACCATTTGAAATGTTTTGGTGGCTTTAGTTTGATTCAATTTGGTTTAGGTTTGAATTTGGTTCATATGATTTCATTTAGGTCAAATGGGTCAAGTTGATCAAATTGACCCATTTGACCTATTTGAGCTAGGTCATGGGTAGGTTTAGGTTTGGTTAGTCATATGAAGTGGATTGATATCTTTGTTTCCAATCAATTTTGGTTAAGTTTGAATTTGGCTCAAAATGACCCTTTAGGTCAGGTTGGGTTCAAGGTCAATTGGGCTAGGTTATGTCTGGTTAGCTGATTGAGGCTTTGTTCAAGTTCAACAAGTGATTTGGAATGAATTTGACCCATTGGTTTCAATCAATTTGGCTTAGATTAGGTTATGACATACTTTGATTTTTAGGTCAAGTTGGGTCAACTTGGGTCAGGTGGCCAATTGAGCTAGGTTAGGCTCAAATGTTGACTTGGTCAAGTTCAAACATTGGTCATGAATGAACTTAGATCAAAGGTTTTAATCAATTTGGCCTATGGTGGATTTTGGCTATGTTGAGTTTCATTTTGGCTAAGTGTTGACTTGGTCAACCCTTAGGTTTGACTTGGTTTGACCCAATTTGATTGATTGATCATCCCATGATGATTGTTGATCATAATGAGAAGCATAGATGGGCTTAGTTCAATCCAATTTGATTAGGATTAGAATTTGGCTCATAAAGAGTACTTTAGGTCACTTTGGGTCAAGTGAGCCTAAGTGGGTCAAATGGCTTGGTCAAAGCTTGATTTGAGTTTGATTGAACTTGTATAAGGACTTATGATTGAAATATAAATCCATTTGCAAGTGGTTTGAAGTCAAATGGATTTTGATTCATTTGACAGTTTCAAGTTCAAAGGGTGAACATGAATGGATTTTGGGTTTGATTTTTGAATTGAGTTTTGGTTAAGTGATTGAAGTTTGTATTTATATTTGGATTCATGATTGAAGGATTGATTGAATCATGAAGGAAAATCAAGAGTTTGGCTTGATTTGAAGTTTATTTGGCTAAGTTCAAGAATTTGACTCGAAAGGCTTAGGTTGGATTTAATGAGTTTGAGTTTGAATTTTGGATTTTGTTTAATTGATTTAAATTTATATTTCATTTATATTTGTGAATATAAATGAGAATATAAATGATGAGAAAATTTCATGAATTTGAATTGATTTGAACATGATCTAAGCTAAGTCCTTAAGAGGGAAATTAAGGATTTAGGAAAGATTTTGGAATTTAGAATTTGAAAATTTGAATTTTGGATTTGATTTGATTGATTTAAATTTATATTTCATTTATATATGTGAATATAAATGAGAATATAAATGAGTTGTGAGAAAATTTCATGAATTTGAATTGATTTGAATATGATTTAGGCTAAGTCCATGAAGGGAAATCAAAGGACTTAGGAAAGATTTTGGAATTTGGAATTTGAATTTTGGATTTAATTTGATTCATTTGAATTTATATTTTATTTATATATCTGACTATAAATGAGAATATAAATGAGTTGTGAGAAAATTTCATGAATTTGAATTGATTTGAATATGATTTAGGCTAAGTCCATGATGGGAAATCAAAGGACATAGGCAAGATTTGGATTTTGGAATTTCAACTTGGAATTTGATTATGGGTTTCAATTATGAATTTCAATCATATATTTCAATCATGTGATATTGGTTTGAGTTTAGAGAAAATCAAATAAGATTGATTTGGAGTTTGAAAAAATTAATTAGGATTGATTTGAAGCTTGACTTGAAGGAAGGAAGGCGAGGAGTTGTTCAAGCTAAGGTAGAAAATTTTTCCTAACACCCCTAAGGCATGTCCTATTTCTATGGCTAACCCTTCTAAGTCTCTAGGGCTAGGTTGAGTGTCTGCCTAATCACTAAATGTGTCTTAAGACTAAGGAGCTCTTAATGTCTAAGAGGAGTCCTATGTCTGAGATGGAGGGGGTGAGAGCTCATCCTAAAAATGAAGTCAATAGTGGACTACTACGTCATGAGATAATCCGGGCATCTCTTCATAACTATGCAAGGTAGTCCTTAAACTCAGTGAATAGCTTAACTAAGTAATTGGTTTCTTCTTCATTTGACAATGAGGATGTATGTGAGTGGATTCTTCTATCCCAAGGTTGATTTCTTTAAGCTTGTCAATTGTTGAATGAATCTCGTCTTCAAATTATAGTGGTGTATCTTTTATTTGGAGATCATCTCGATCATCTGAAGTTTCTAAACACGCATCCTCATAAGAGTTGATTTGGTATGAAAAGAACCTATCAGACTCCAGATGGTTGGAGACAACTAAGCTGTATTCTTCGTCATCGACTAGACGCACCATACTGAATCTTAGTCCTAATCTTGATTGTGCATCCCTTCCTATGTTGTTCCATAGCTTTTCGAAGTACTCTGATCTGTGCTTAGACCACGAATAAGGAATCAGACCCTTCTTTGCAAGATTAAGAACACAAGGAGAGAACCATTTAAAAGGTAATTCCATTAATTCTTCATATAAATTCTCCTCAAGTTCTACATCAACTTCATGACTTGAGGAGGATGATCCTAAAAAGAATCTCTTCGGCTTCATATCCCTCGAAGACTGAGGGGCTTCCTTAACTACTAAACCTTCAACTTTTTGAGATGAAAGTGAGGTTAGAGCTAAGGTTCCTAACTATTGCTTGATACTTTTACATACTTTTGATTCAAATACTTTGCTTTTTTTGGAGGCCAAGTCTTCATCATTGTCCGGCTCAAGTGTCACCTCCAATGAAACTCGCTGAGAAGGGTTGGCTGGTATACTAATTGCATTAGTATCATCCTCTGAGATGGATTCCAAGTCTATGTTAATAGTAGTACTACTATGATTTGGAACATAAACCCTGTTGGTTGACCAACTAGGGGATCTTCCACCTCTGGAATTGCCTCTGTTTTCATTTATGCCTCTGCATCTACCTGGTGCAGGTCGAGTCATCCTACCCACATGTTCATATGATGGAATGAACTATGGGTGGAATGTGATATGTGGCTCTATTTCTTCTTCAATATCCCTTTTTGTTCACTTGGATTTTCATTTTCTTTTTCTTTTGCTTTTTCTATTTCTTCTTCTTTTGCTTTTTCTATTTCTTCATTTTCATTTTCTTTTGAATTTTAATTTTGTCCAAGTCATGGGAAAGGGTACTTTGAGAAAGATAGTAGGTCACATCCTCATATATCTCAACCTCTCTAACTAAAAATGGCTTTTCATCTCCTTTGATACAGTACTCAATCCTATCTTTCCTAAACTTGATGCACTATTAGAGGAAGATGGAATCATCTTATTCTGATGTATCCAAGACCTATCAAGCAAAGCAGTGAATGAAGTATTCGAATCAATGATATAAAACTAGGCTTTAGTCTTCCAATCACATATCTCCAAAGGTAACACTATGGAACCTAAAGCCCGCTCGCCTTGTCATTGAATCCTCTCAACATCATATAATTTCCTCAGAGTGTGGAGATGTCGATCCTCAAATAGGCAAGGGTCTTTAGACTCATAATGTTCACTGATGCACCTGGATCGATGAGAACTCTAACAAGTTTGAATCTTCCCATGTCAACTGTAATGTAGAGGGGATGGTTGTGCTCCATGTCCCCTAGAAGTATGTATTCATTTGTGAAAGTGTTTCCCTGAGCTTCTCTAGAATAATGTGCCTCCTCATCGATAGAGATCAGCTGAGCTAAGCATATCTCAAGATCAAGGGGAGCCTTGATTAATGATTCACTCATCTCTTTGGATAAGATAAGGGCATCATATATGCTTAGCTTAGATGGTAACTTTCTTAGGTGAGAGAGGACATTGTAGTCTACCTTTGGTTGATTCTCCACAAGCATATCCAAGGGTGGAGCATCCTATAGAAGGGCTTCTCGATCCTCTAAACCAATGACTTGTTTCTCTCTATTTTGAGGTGTTGCCCTAGAAGGTAGAACCTTGCCACTACGGAGGTTGACTTCGGTGATCTCTTGTGGCAAGATAATGGAAGATTCTACACACGCCACTCTCTACTTCTCCTATGGGACCCTTAGAATCGATGATTCCAAGTCTATCTCAAGAGAAGAAAGCATTGAGTAGAAAATCTAACTCAATCAAAGAGGAAGATCGAATTATTATAGTTGTTGTTTAGTCTTGAAGAGTTATCATCAGGAATAGATTGAGATAATCCATCAACAGTGACACAGATATAATTCAAGCTAGCTTTATTCTTTAATTTCTTAGATTTGATAAGAGGACATAGTAAAAATTAAGTAGAGTAAGAGAGGTGAGAGATTTGATACTCTCATCCACTGATACAAGATGTCTACTAGATGAATAAGAGATAGCTGAAGTAGAGGTAGTCGCTGATGTAGTATGACGGTGGAGAGGATAGACTCTCGATTGTGCTTCAAGTAGTTTGTACTCTTGTGAGCTCCCCTTTCTTGAGTTGGCTATGGCAACTTACAAACCTTCCTTGATGTTGGAGGTTTAAGTTGGCTCAGGCACCTGCAAGGAAAGTTTCTTGATCTTCAAGATAATTTTTTTAGAGGTTTTGGATCAGGAGATATCCAGACCTTCTTTGGTTTTGGAAGGATCACAAGTATCCCCAAGGATTACCCTAATGGAACTGGATGGTTGTTCCACAAGGTATTCATTTGGGATGACTATAACACTAGTCTTGAAATTATATTCAAGCCAGTCCTTAAATGTGAAGCAATATTCCAAAACATGACCTAGCATACGGTGGTAGGGGAAAAAATTAGGATCATGTCTTTTGCCTACTTTCTCCAGTCTCCTAGGTTCTGGTAGTTAAAAATCAAGCTTCTTTAAGAGATTCTTAAAGATCTTTCTGATTACCTCCCTCTTAAATGAATAAAGCTTGTTAAGTTTATCCAAAAGAGTAGGTGGACCATAAATAGTCGGATATGTGTATCACTCAAATATGGCTAAGGAGGAGGCGTGTAGGTGGAGGTATATGATGGCCAATAGGGCTGCCTCGGTGGTGGTAGAGGAGGTGGAAGCGATGACTGTGGAGCACGAGGTTTCTCAAATTACTCTCTAGTTCTATTTCTCCTTATTTACTTTTATCACTACCCCGTGCTTCTTCTCATATACCTTATGCGGGATCTAGAGAAGGCAATTGCTAGGCTTCTCCTTGCAAGCTAGCCGCATTGTTGATTAATTTCTCAAAAGTTTTGATGGTGAAACCTTTGAGCATGAAGGCGACCGGGCCATGGATATTCTTAAGCAGAATCTCGATGGCAAGCTGTTCAGATAGCTGTGGTTCGCATTTCATACTCAAATTATGCCATCTGAGAATATAATCGATGAGGGACTCACCAAGATTTTATTGAGCCACAATGAGATTACCAACAGTGACCCTTTGCTGAGCTCCAACAAATCTCTTGATAAAGAGTTTCTCCAAGTCAGCAAAAGTCTTCACTGAACTGTTGGAAAGTTTAGCGTACCAGTCAAATGTTATACCCGCTAAGCTACTAACGAAGAGACGGAAGAGTAAAGCGCCACTTCCACCAGCATTGCAACAACTAGTCCTGAAATATGCAATATGCTGCCTCGGGTTCCCACTGCCATCAAAACTCTTGGAAGAAGGTGGCATGAAATTTTTGGTGTTTTCTCTAGAATAGAGAAAGGAAATGACACCACATAGAGTTTAGGAATATTTTATTTAGATGACCAAATATGACATTAAGGAATAAATATATTATCTTGAAAGATAAATATGCTCTCTTATAATGGATTCAATCATTTCAATAAAAAACTCCTAAGGCTAATGGGTTTTTCGTGTATCAGAGTATTTTCCCCTAAACTACATGGAAAAGTAGAATAATGTTTATTTAATCCTGGGATCATGGTTCCTTATAAAGGCAAGCCTCTATAGTTAATTACATTTTAATAAGGGTCCCTTACTAAGAATACTCTCGATTAAATAAATAAGTGGTTATTCCTCAGGACTACTAAATAGCTTTCGAAGGATTGATTTTTGAAAAATTTGGAGAGGTCCAAATTAGAGAGAGTTATTTTCAAGAGTCAAATGGGAAAGAGTAGGAAATGTCTTTTAATACTGGGATACCCAATAAACATTTCAACTATCCTATGATTGTGCTTCAAATTTGGGATTTAATTTTAGATTTCATGTTATCATTTTCTTAAAAATCTAGGGCTTAGATTCTAGCAACACAAGACTGCAAAAATGCCTAGGGTTGAAGAATTATTCCTAAAAAGGATGCTTTAGAACCTAATCTATAGGTGCTTTTGACACATGTCAGATGCTCAACCTAGTTCTATTCTAGGAATTATCGATCATTCTCTTCTGGAACTAACCTATCCCTGACTCTTCTAGACTTACAACCTGCCTGGAGAAGGTTGCCAGCTAACACCACCTATGAGCATTTTAAATTCATGAAGTTAAGTCACATGAATGCAATATGGCTAGGCTGTTGTATTTTTAGAAAAGAAATCTATGAACTTAGACTCACTCCCTAATTCCTAAGATTATGTATGATATGAAAATGCATCTAATTAATGCATATTTATTAGATTTTTATAATTTTTGACTCAGGATTTATTTTAGGCCATTGGTACATAATTTATGCCTAATGCATGCAATTAGAATAAGATTATGGGCCAAATCAGAAGAGAAGAAGGTGTTTTTCCATCATATGCTCTCAAAGGTCAAACCCAGGTTCTCTGGTAAGGATGGAAGTCCTTCATTAATCAAGAGTGAAATAATATGATTTATGCATGATGTTAAAACATCCAGCTAAGGAGTTGCAACATATTTTATCTTGCTTTAATGCTTAAGTTTTTATATGAAGATTATGACTTATATTTATTTTTATATTTCAATTGATTTATTTGGGTAAAAAATTTAGTTTATCCTATGAGCCTACGTCTAGGCATTCATCACAGCACAAACACATCATATAAAGAAACCTAGAAAAAGCATGCTGCTTCTATTGCACACCCAAAATAAATCAAGCCAAATTAAATTATATAAGAAAAATCCAATGCAGAATGCATTTGTACATCCAGAAAAGAAAGAAAAATGGGCTAGAGTTCGCCTTATACAATCGACTAGAACTACAAGTTTAGATCTATGTCTTCTTTCCGGAAAGTCTCCTTCTTGAGGAACATCCATGCTCCACAGGGGACCACCGCACCATCTCCTGGTTGGGTCAACTCCTATTAATCCTAGACCCCATAGATCCTAACCTAATTCTAAACTCAAATTTACATTTAAAATTAAAAAGGAAATTCTAAGCCTTGCAAATTAGACGTTAGGAAATACGTACAACACACAAAGTAGTTTATATTTCACAAATATACGAGCTTAGCATTGGTTGCTTGCTAAGCCCACTTGTCCCATGGACTATGTTAAGGGATATTCAGCACTCGGATTCCAGCGATTGCCGGTGGTGAGGCCAATCCCGTTAACTTTGCCTTGACCTAATGAACGTGTGCACAAAGTTTATAAATCGCTACATCTGTAGATCATTTCAATATATTTCCAGATAAAGTAGTCTTTAAACCTAAAAGATAGCTAGATCAAGTCATCAATAACTAACTCATTAAAGATATAGATCATTGATATCAACTTTGCTAATTGTGGAATTGGGTTTTTCTTCAAATTCTAAGGGTGCATCCCAAACTTGAAGACTATATAAACCTTGAGATATATCTAAACAACATTCATTCAATGTGCTAGAGTGCCTTTTGAAAAGAAAGTTAGGACCCAAATTACTTAAGCTTTTTGACTTGCAATGGCTCTACGACTCCATAACTTTTCTTGTTTATGGTTATAGGCCACTTGCAATGGAATCAGAGTATACTCAATGAGTCCTTTACCATACAAAGGATATGGAGCCCTGAAAAAGAAGATCAACTATCTTTTCTTTTAACCTGCCAAGCGAGCTCACCTAATCATGGCAAAGGCTAAAATGACAAAGTATGAGAAATCTGATTATTTTTTTTCAGGTTGGATAATTTTTGACTTCTAACCATACCACTTTATTTTTATGTGAGAAGTTTAAAGTTTAAATGTCCATTTTCATTGGGTATTTTTGCTTCATTTGTATTGGAATCAGAGCATACTCAATATAATCTTTGATATTCAAAAGATATGGACTCCTGTAAGAAAGACCCATTATCTTTTTATTTAATCTGCCAAGTGAGCTCACCCAATCATGACAAAGGCTAAGATGACAAAGCATGAGATATCTGACTATTTTTGTTTAGCTAGGGACATTTTTTTGATTTCTAACCCTACCACTTTATTTTGATGTGGAGAAGTTTAAAGTCAAAAATGTCCACATGCTTAGAAATTTTAGACTTCATCCTTTTGCTCTTGGATATAGTCCTTCCATCCCTTTACTTTTCTTTCTTTCTTTTGTTAATATTTTGATTTCATTTCCTTATGAAAGATTAGATTTGGTAATTTTCCTAGTTACAAGATTCACTAAAAAGATAGATGTATTTGACTTATTTCCATAACATTTCAGTCTTTATGAAATGACTCCACTAAATGATTTGCTAGGAAATTTGGTGTAATTGACTTTTTGTCCAATTACAACATTTTATTGATTGACTTTTTAATATGATTCAATTCTTTGCTTGATTGATCATATAATATGATCTAACATTTCAATTTCTTTTTATGGAACAACAAATCTAGTAAAGCCATTTAACATTGATAAAAATGACTTTCTAAAGATGTTAGACTTCTGAATTCAAAATTATTTAGTGGAGTGAGCCATTTAAAATTGGCATAATGACTTCCTTGAAAACCGTACACTTCTAAAATCAGAATTTCTATTGGAATCAAATATTTAGGGAGGTCATTTAGGAGTAGCTGAATGATATCCTAAAGACTCAATACTTTAGGATGAATATGAACATCCTTCCATAATCAATATTTTTCTTCCTTTTCTTTTAATTTGATTCCTTTTTATTATTATTATTGTTTTCTTATTTGGGCTAGATAGGACAATCCAAAAGCATTTAAAGATGTTTCATGAATTCCTAAGTTGCTCTTTTTCATGTTTGAATTTTTGTCTTCAATTAACAATGTGATTAATACTAAGTTCTTTTTCTAGGTTGAGTTTTTAAGATAGAATTTTCATGAAGTTGAAAACTACATTCTTTATTTGATTGAATTTATATGGCACCATCTTATCAAAGTTTGATTAGAATTAGGCCTATATAAATTCACTTTCATGTTTATAATTAATGTTGATCAATGCACCCGGTTCAACATATATTTTGGAGATTTTCTTCTTTTAAATTTTTCACATTAATTAAGATGTTAATAAGTTCTTAGTAGTCTATCTTTATCACATAAGATAACCCTATAACTTCTTTATAGTAGAATTCCACATCAGGAAGTTGCTTATAGTTAAGTAAAGCAAATTACATGATTATGCAATGCCTTGCTTTACTTTCATTTCTTTTTTATTTTTATTATTTTATTTCATATTTCATTTTATTTTTAACAGAACATTATGATGCTTGATTTTGCAAGCAACTTCTCTAAGATGGGCAAGACATCACATTTTCAGGATGACTTATTTTCCATTTCTTTTCAATGTTATTTGAGGTGGTATAACTCTACCATTTTGAAGTTGATTTCAAGAATTTTTCTTTTGATATGAAGGGAAGGTAGGTCTAACTCTATCCTCAATAGATCAATAGACCTCATGATCTATTCATTTAGAGGATCATCATTTAAAATAGGGCCCTCTAGGGTAGATGATGTGCTATTAGAAAGTCAAGTTTGACTTGTATTTTATTTTATAGCACATATAAGAGTAAAAGTAATCTCAGCTTGCAATGGAATCTTTGACCACCATACTTGACATTAAGACAATGTCAAATAGGTGATAAGACATTGCAAAGGATTCTCCTTAGGTTCACTTTATATTGAAAGCATATAATGTCTTAGTCTTTGAACAAAGAAAATTAGGGTTTTCTACATTCATTTGGATTGATAAAGTCAAAAGTGATTTTCTATCAACTAACTAGAAGTAAGAATTTCATACTTTCGCTCTGAGAGATAGAAATATCACCCTTAGCACCCAATCCTAAGGTCATGATTTCTTTAGAAGGATTAAACTCATCATTTATTTTCTTTTCATGATTTGCCCTTAAAATTAATTATAACCACTCACAAAATATCATTTCATTTAATGAGAGAAAACTCTCATCAATAAAGTTGATTTAAATTTATTAGTTTAAATTTCATTCATTTCAACTTTATCAGGAGAATTAGAATTCTCTTTTGCTACCCTCTCTTTTCTTTTATTGATTGGGGGCAAAAGTGAAACCTATCACTTCTTTTTTATGTCTTGTCATCTTCATCTTTTTACTCTCTCCTAAACTCTTAATGATTCAAGGTTTTGGAAAGGTCTAAAAATGGGTTACCTCCAAGTCACTCCTTAGAATTGGCCAATCAACTTGAGTAGTTGATTTTCCAATATTATAGTGGACTTGTAGAAATTAAGATTAAAGCTGATTTGGTTATATAAAATTTTCTTCTATAAGGATAGAAGACTTACATTTAGTTCCTTAATCAACCTTTGTCTAAGGTCAATAAGGCATTCTTTTTGGGATAAATTTTATTTTTAACCCTCTTTTATAAATGAATTCAAACTTCAATCATGGTGGGAAATGGGGCAATAGGCACAACTATGCCTCCTTTCGATTTAAATTTCTCAGGATTGAAGGAACACCTTCATTTCAATTTACATCCTTAGGTGTTTGCCACCTTTAAATGTAGTAGAACAAAGGGTATCCATTCAAGGACCCTGTCATGATTCTCTTTAGCTTTAATACAAAGCCAAAGTAAGATCAAGGATAAGTTTAACTTTGAGACTTTATTTTTGGAAATTTACTTTTCAAATTTTGAAGTACTTTTCATACTAATTTTTTTAACATTATTTTCCACATTGGAATGGTTTAAATCTGTCTTGACCAAATTTAGGTCTTAATAAAAATGACTTGATTTTTATTTATTTCTCTCACCTCTCATTTTATTTTTGGATTTGGTTTTAGAACCTAATCATTCAACTGTGACAAACAAAGAGTTCTAGAACCTCTATTCAAGATGTTGGATAGACTCAACCAAGAATGAAATGGGGAGGTATCCAATGGAAAGAAAGGCAGTCCTGACCAGTGAGTGGCACTAGTACATTACCGATATATAGAAATAATCATTTATTTCTAAAGATGGAGAGAGGAACCATTCCACAGTGGAGTCGCCAAAAAATATGTTGGTGTTTTCTCTGAAATAGAGAAAGGAATGACACCACATAGAGTTTAGGAATATTTTATTTAGATGACCAATTATAGCATTAAGGAATAAATGTATTATCTCGAAAGATAAACATGCTCCTGCAATGGATTCAATCATTTCAATAAAAGACTCCTAAGGCTAATGGGTCTTTCCTGTACCAGAGTATTTTACCCTGAACTACATGGAAAAGTAGAGCAAGGTTTATTTTATCCTGGGATCATGGTTCCCAATAAAGGTAAGCCTCTATAGTTAATTACATCTTAGGAAGGGTCTCTTAAGAATACTCTCAATTAAAGAAATGAGTTGTTATTCCTAAGGACTACTAAGGTAGCTTTCAAAGGATTGATTTTTGAAAAATTCAATTGGGAGAGGTCCAAATTAGTGAGAGTTATTTCAAGAGTCAAATGGAAAAGAGTAGGAAATGTCTATTGATTCTGGGATACCCAGTAGACATTTCAACTATCCTATGATTGAGCTTCAAATTTGGGATTTAATTTTAGATTTTAAGTTATCATTTTCTTAAAAATCTAGGGCTTAGATTCTAGAAGGACAAGATTGCAGAAATGCCTAGGGTTGAAGACTTATTTCTAAAAAGGATACTTCAGAACCTAGTCTACAAGTGCTTTTAACACATGTCATATGCTCGACCTAATTCTATCCTAGGAAATATCAGTCATTCACCTCACTTGAGGGAACTAACCTATCCCTGATTCTTCTAGACTTAGAACCTGCCTAGAGAAGGCTGCCAACTAACACCACCTATGCATTTTAAATTCATGAAGTCAAGTCACATGAATGCAAGATGGCTGGGCTGTTGCATTTTTAGGAAAGAAATCTATAAACCTAGTCTCATTCCCTAATCCCTAAGATTATGTATGGTTTGAAAATGCATCTAACTAATGCATATTTTTTTAAATTTTTATAATTTTTGACTAAGGATTCATTTTAGGCCATAGGTACATAATTTATGCCTAATACATGCAATTAAAAAATATTATAGGCCAAATCAAAAGAGAAGAAGGTGTTCTTCCATCATAGGCTCTCAAACGTCAAGGCCAAGTTCTCTGGCAAGGATGGAAGTCCTTCATTAATCAAGAGTGAAATAATATGATTTATGCATGATGTTAAAACATCCAGCTAAGGGGTTGCTATATATTTTATCTTGTTTCAATGCCTAGGCTTTCATATGAAGATTATGAGTTATATTTATTTTTATATTTCAATTGATTTAGTTGGGTAGAAAATTTAGTTTATCCTATGAGCCTACATCCAGCATTCATCACAGCATAAACACAAAATAGAAAGAAACCTAAAAAAAGCATGTTGTTTCTATTGCGCACCCAAAATAAATCAAGTAAAATAAAATTATATAAGAAAAAAAACCAATGCGGTAGTACTCGTACACCACGGAAGAAAGAAAAATGGGCGGTAGTTACGCCTTATTACTAGAACTACAAGTTTAGATCTATAGGTCTTTTTTCTAGGAAAGTCTCCTTCTTCAGGGACATCTTCGGCTCCACAGGGGATCACCGTACCATCTCCTGGTTGGGTCAGCTCTTGCTAATCCTAGACCCCATTGATCCTAACCTAATTCTAAGCTCAAATTTACATTTAAAATTAAAAAAAGAAATCCTAAGCCCTATAAAATAGATGTTAGGAAATACACATCACAAAGCGGTTTATATTTTCATATAGGTGAGGCGATCCGTTAGCCATGACTGAATGTGTGCAGAAGTTTGGTGGCTTGGCTCCCCATGTATCACCAGCCTTTCTGATTTGAGGTGGCGTTGGTCATTTTTTGGGTGCAAGGATCATGAGGTTTCGTTCAAGTTCCCCTTGAGCTGTGGAATGTATTGGTGCCTTCAATTCAAGATGAAATCCACTCATTGAGATTTCACCATTAGAGGTCATTCGACCTTCGTCCGTTAGCCGACATGCTAGAGGTGAGGTGGTCGGAGTATGGTTGGGAACTTCATAACTTGCCTTGGCGATACTTTTGGAATGAAAATGGGGAGGTAATAGTATCCCCTATCCCACTTTCCATGCTTAGCTGAAAGCTCTATAAGGAGAAATTTTGATGGCTGAACTCCGGCCATCAGCTGCGACAAGGCCGATCATGGTGTGAGATCAACTTCCCTTGGCCTTGTGAATATATTAGAATGTTCACACCACAGATAGAGAGCTTCCTTGCTTAGTTTCTACCCTTAGATGAGAGCTTTATCTTCTCTTCCTCTTCTTCTCTTTCCCTTCTTTCTTTCTCTCCTCCTTGGTTGGCTATGATCAGAGCAAACTCTTGGTGGTTTTCACCTTTGCCTTAATTTCCTCCTTTACCAATGAAGGCAGCCATCCTCTTAAGAGGTGGCTTTTGTTTTCTTTCCCATGGGAAGAGAGGGAGTGGGTAAGGTTGCATGGGAAGAGAAATGTTTTGATTTTTCTTTCTTCCTTTGAATTCTTTAATTTATTCTTTAAAAAATAATGCAATTGATGGTCAATTGCATTATGATTTGATTAAACCATTTAATATGAGTTGATTTTAAATTTAATTTCATTTTAACCCATTTAACTTAAATGGGTTAGGTATAATTCCAAATGAGTTCAAATGATCAATTTGATTCAAATGGAATGGGTTTGGATTCTTTCATTCATTTTAATTTGATTTATTTGAGTTAATCCAAATTGAAAATTTGGATTGATTCTACCTATACCAAATAGGTTAGAATAAACTCATAAAGATTTTTAGAGAACACTAGGTAAGGTGTCCTAAGCATTGAATTAGGAGATTCTTATTTGAGAATAAGAATTCCTAATTACTGATTTCAAATTGATGTTAACCTCATTCAAAAATGAGGTCAACAGAAACCCTTAGGATATTGGATTGCATCGAATTCTCTTGGGTTGGGTCTACTCTTTGGAACTGATGATCCTCCTCGGGCTTGAGCCAATGCTTCTCTCACCTGCCGCATAACCATGCTCTTGCTATATTTTTCTTGTATGGAGGTACTATCCACTACCCTCCTATACATGCTGGTGCTACCTTGCTCTACTAGAGGTAAGGTCTTGGCTGGATCTAAGACATGCACCAACTCTGGCTGACTGGTCTCAGCTATAGTAGGATGGATTGTCAGTGCTTGGTTTTGAAGTGAAAAGATAGCTGCTAGTAGATCTTCGGGCCTCTTCTCCATCCTATCTATTTTTTCATCCTTCTACTTTATCTGCCGAAGGAGGTGTTGGGTCGAGTAGGCTGTGTATTCTTATTCAGCCTCATCACCTTTCATAGTTTGCTGCTCTTTAAGGAGGGATCCCCTGGTGTCTACCATGCAAACCCCTGCTGAATCTCCCAATAAATCATCTTCATTAGGATCAAAGGCTGATCTTGGCCTCATCAGACCAGTCATATCCTAGGATCTCTTTCTTCTCCCATAAGATAATGGGCTACTATATCATCTAGAATGATCATGCCGGAATAAATGACTTTGGTATGGTGGGATCTATCATGTCTTGTGAGGCCACCTCCCCGCTGGGAGTTAACCACAGAGGCTATACTGTGAAAGAAACTCTCTCATGAATTTGTATGGGGTGACACTCATAGAAGGATCTATCATCATATTAAGCTCACCTTCAGAACTACTATCTCCATCGTATCTTTGTGGTGGCGGTGGTGATGGTAATGATACTTGAGTCTCCATTCCTTCTCATTATGGAGGCGAGAAGGTCAAGTAGGAGAGCTCGGCCTCACCCAGTAGGCGGTGTAGATGGAACGGGATCCTTTGGTCATTGTTGGATCACCAATGGGGTCCTCTTCTCCCCTGATGCGGCCTTCATGGCCTTTGGTGGAACCGGAGATGCTGGAACATGGATTGGAGATGGTGGATGGGGGGTAGAGTGGTGTGGTGGAGGCACCACCGACTCTCTCGGGATAGGAGCTTCTCTCCTATGATGTGTATTCCCCATGAGCAGAATGATGTCAGTATGATCGACGTGGGCAAAATGCTGATCAAAAAAAAATTAATAGAGTCACGATCTGAACCTCTAGCTCTCTCGGAGTAATGTGGTATGGGCCTCACCTCTCCTATCTAATATGCTTCCCCACACTACAGAGAATAATGGATCTCAAGCCAAATTGAGCCCTGGACTCAGACCATCCATAGGCTTTGCCTACTCAGCATAGAACAGATCGGAGGCTGGCATATGACCTCCTCTTCTCACTGATTGGTGGGTAAAACTAAACAGCTGGTGGAGGTGAAGCAGAAATCCTCCTGACATCCTCTCTCACTTAGAAAGGATGGAACGGGTTCTGTAACCGGGGAAACCATCTGGGAAACTCTTCAACTAGCATGCATGCCTCCATCTCCCAACAATGAGTGTGTATGCTTTATCATGTGATTCTTATTTCTCTTGGGTCACGGTAGGTGGCGAGTAAGAGCTGACCAACCTTAAAGTGGGGAGACAATCCACGGATCAGAGCCTTCCCCTTAGAAGGTGCTAGTGAGTGGTGTGTTAGCCTATAGGATGGGAAGCTGGTGCACTGGTGCTACTAACCTTGTTGTGAGAACTATCACTACCTTCCTCTTCGATGAGGAAATCTTAGAATCTGGCATGTTAACTAGAATGACTGTCTTCTGCCCGACCTCTATGCTCCTACTAACAGTCGTGAGGGAGGTCCCCTCACATGTAATTTAGGCCCCCTCAAAACCTCGACCAAAGTGGATGAGGTGGGCATAGTCAGAGTGTGGGAGGTTGGCCTGATCTAGGGCCATATCCATCCCATGGGAAAAAGTGAACACATATCTCGGCGCTACAATTGAATCAAACTATCACCCGAGGCGAAATTTGGCTGCAATGTTGAAAACAAACTTGAATCAGATTTTCTTTCTTTGTTAATTTTAAATTTGACTTTAGAATTTGAACCCAAACTCAACATCTTGAAAGTGTTAAGTTGGGCTCAAATAGATTCAGAAGAGATTTGAGATTTGATTGGAAAGAGTAATTTTTTTTTGAATGTAGAAACCACTTTCAACAAATTTGTGTATGTTGAAAATGGGTTCAAATATTCTTGAATAGATTCTTTCATAGGTTCATATTTGAATTTTGAATTTTGATTTTGAGAACCCTTCATTTAGCAAATTTGGGTATGTTAAAGTAAAGGGTCAATTTGATTTTTGATTTTGATTTGTGATTTTTTGAAATTTACTTAGCAAATTTAAGTATGCTAGGTGAGGGGTTTGAAAATAATTTCTTCTTTTTTTTGTTTGCTTTATTTTGTGAATCATTTGTGATTTGAAAATGGAATTCTCATTTAGCAAATTTAGGTATGCTAAATAAGGAATCAAAGTGTGTTTTGCTTTTTTTTTTAAATTTTTGAAAATAGGATTCTTAACAAATTTAAGTATGCTAAGAAAATCCTAATATTTTATTTTGTTTTGAAAATAAGATTCTTAGAAAATTTGGGTATGCTAAGGAAATCCCAAAAATGTGTTTCAAATTTTATTTTTGAAAAATGGAGACTTCTCTTTAGAAAATATAAGATGCTAAAATGAAGTTTCAATGTGTTTTAAAAATTTTGTGAAATGGAGATTTTACTTAGCAAATTTGAGTATGCTAAATGAAATTCAAAAAATGTGTTTTGAACTTTGTTTTGGATTTTTTTTTTGAAAATGGAGACTTCAGTTTAGCAAATGTGGTATTCTTAGATCGAAGTTCCAACGTGTTTTGAAAATTTTTGTGAATTGGAGATTGCACTTAACAAATTTGAGCATGTTGAAAAAAATGTGTTTCAAATTTTATTTTGGATTTTGTTTTGAAAATGGAGACTTCACTTTAGCAAATGTGGTATGCTAGAATGAAGTTCCAAATATATTTTGAAAAAGTTTTTGTTTTTAAAAAGGGAGACTTCACTTTAGCAAATGGGGTATGCTAGAATGAAGTTCTAAATATGTTTTGAAAAATTTTATTTTGTTTTACTGACTTTGAAAAGAGAGATTTCCACTTAACAAATTTGGGTATGTAAGATGGAAACCAATTATGTTTCATTTTTCAAAGATGTATTTGCGTGTATTATTATTGCTTTTTGAAAGAGGAAATTCCAACCTAATCATATATGGATTATGTTAAGTGGCATTTCAAAATAATGTCATTTTATTTGGAAATGAAATCTTCATTCAATAAATTTGGGTATATTGAATGGAGATATTCATATGTACTTTTTTGAAAGTTTATTTTGTGATTTTGATTGGAGATGAAACCTCCATTCAATAAATGTGTGTAGATTGAATGGAGAGGTTTCATATGTGCTTTTGAAAATTTATTTTTGATTTTGATTGAAAATGTAACCTCCATTCGATAAATGTGTATATTGAATGGAGAGGTTTCATATGTGCTTTTTGAAAAGGGTGAAAATTCTAACTTAACACATGTGAAATGTGTTGAGTGAAATCTCAAAGTTGTGATTTTGCTAGAAGATGTAACATCCATCCAACACATTTGGATGTATTAAATGGAAAGGCCCGTCTTCAAATTTTGGTGCTTTTTGAAAACATGATTATTGGAATTTTATTTTTGGAAATGAAGTCTTCATCAAAATGAATTGAGTGAAGAAGTTCATTTGTGCTTTTAGAAAATATGAATGTTGGTTTTATTTGTGAAATATTTCTACATGTAATAATTATGAAAATTTTTAGATGTAGTGCAAATATTTGTTTAAGTGTCTTTTGAAAAAAGTGCTTTTGAAAAGCAAGACTTTTATGAAGGATTTATTTTGTCTTTATTTTTAAAATGAACCTTTCCTTATCATAAAAAAAGTAAGGAGAAAGTTTTTGATTATTATTTTTTATCAAATTTTTATTTTCACCCATTGGGGAACCCAATGGGGGTTTTATGACCAACACAAGGTGAGGTCCTAAAACCTAAAGATGTTGGCTAGCTTAACTTAAGGATGAAATAAGATAAGTGCCAACGAAAAGGAAAGATAGTCTTGGATTCATGCAAAAGTATAAACTCACTATCGATAGTTGAAGATAATGATCATTTACCAAAGATGGCGAGAGGAACCATCCCCAGCGAAGTCGCCAGAAAAAATCTATGGTGAAAATTATATATATATTTATGCCTTCACCTATCCCCTTCCCTTCCAGAAAAGAAGGATAAATGAACACAGAAATATATATAAAATTATGTCTTGTTGGGATGCCATGTAGATTCACAGATGTTCTTATTAGGGTGATCAGGTACGACATTGAGGAAAGGTGTACTATCTTGAGAGATAGAAGTCACCACTTTACAATAGACCTAATCACCTCAATAAGGACTCCTAAGGACTATGGGTCTTCGGAATGCACCATAGATTCTTTTCCTACTTTACATGGAAAAGTAAAGCAGGGTTTATTTTAAATCGGGTTCGTTAAGTTCTCAACAGGGGCAATCCCCCATAGTTAATTACATCATAAGGAATGAGATTCCTTATGAATACTCTCGATTAAGGTAAATGATCATTATCTCCAAAGATTTGGAAAAGGTAGGACTATCAATCATTTGGTTTATTTTTAGAAAGTCAAGTGGGATCGATCAAGAGGAGGGAGTTCTTATCGAAGCTAAATGAAAATCAATAGGGGTGCTTAAGATACTAGGAAGCCTAGTAAGCATCCCAAACTACCATATGGTTGAGCTTTATATTTTTTGAAATTGAATTAATTTATTCGAGTTTAATTTTTATTTGAATATCAGGGCTCACAATTCCATGATACAAGGTCATGGAAATGCCTAAGAGGTGAGAATTTATGCTCATAGCCCACAAAGAAAAGTAGCAATCTCAGAACCTAAATCTAAAGAGCTCTAATGACAAAAGCATGACCTAAATATAAGGCAAAAATGAGTATTTGGTTTACCTCCATAAGAGAGGATAAACCACCTGACTATTGGGCTTACAACCGCCTGGGGGTGGCCGCCAACTAACTCCTCCTGTATTTTTAAAATATGTAGGCAAGTCAAATATTTTTGCAAGATAGCAAGGTTGTTATTTTTTAAAAAGAGACTAAGTCCTTAAACACACTCCCTAAGAGACTAGATCATGTAGGGCATGCTTTAATAACTCAAATCTAATGCAAATTTTTTTCATATGTTTTATTTTTTTTATTTTGGACAATCAATTTGACACATGCTTTAGGATTCTTTATGCCTAATACATGAGAAATTAGATTATGGGCCAAAATCAACAATATAAAGAGGGGTGTTTCCACCATGGCTCTCACAGGTCAAGCTAAGTTCTTTGGCAAAGGTAGAAGCCCTCCAATAAAGAGTGAAATAATATTCTTTTTATGCATGATGTTAGAAAAGTAAGACAACATCCAGCTAAGGGGTTGCTAATTCTTTTATCTTAATTTATAGCCTAAGCTTTAGTGAGGTTATGAGTTATTTATTTTAAATTTTGAGTAGATTAATTTGATAGAAGATTTATTTTTTTGAAGAGCCTAATCGTCATCCAGGCCATACATCAAAGTAAGGAAGAAACTAGGAAAAGATACCATCTTAATGCGTAAGTTAAACAAACATCAATCAATTTATAAAACTAGAGTAAAAGAATAAAAGGCCATTTATGGTCGGAGTCCACTGCACAAACTTGAAAATAAATTAGGTAGCCGAGCTCTACCCTTATACTACTAGGATTACAAATGAATTAATTACAATCAAGCAAGAAATTCATGTTATGCGAGTCTTCATTCTTCATTTCTTCTTTCTTATTTCCTTCTTTCTTCTTTCTTCTTTTGGTTCTTTCTTTTATATTGTTAGAACGTGGTTGCTCCAAAGGCTTCACTTGGTACATAAGATGTAATGTTATAATTAATTTTCATTCTAATCCCCCATAACAATCATTCTAAAATCCTAATTGTAAAATTATATGAAAATGGGAAAAAGGAAATCTAACTAATACATGCAAAAGAGATTAGCCAAAAAAACCATACAATCTCAGGCATGTATATATATGAATTGGACTTAGCACCCCACATATGGGTAACCAAGTCCAACTGGCCTATTTTGGATTATGCTTAAGGGTATAAGCACCTACACAGCAAAAATAATTTTATATTTTTATTACAATGCCCCTTAAGCATAATCCCCTGCAGAAGACAATGGTCAGACTAGGATTAGCCTATCATTTAGTTTACACATAAACACCCTAACATCCAAACTAAAATATAACATGACAAAACAAAAGCAAACATCAAACCATGCACCACCCTAACCTAAAATTAGAAATGGTGACTTAGTCTAATGTGTGTGCCATTTAAGGTTTGTGTGGTATGTTTAGCTATGGCTTTAAGGTTTAGATTTTCTAAGTATGAAAATGTTCAACTTTAGTTGCTTTAGATTGATTTTATTTTGTATTTCTGATTTGGTTTGAGTGAATCCTACAATGAATTACTAAGTTGTAAAGAGAGAAAAAGAGAAGAGAAGTTCTCTTTCCTCCCTACCTTAAGTAAGTAATTTCTAAGGTGGATTCATATTTGATTTTTATTTAATGAATATTTTATTATGTGTTTTAATTAATCCTAAGTTTAGATTTTTCCTAAACAAACCTATCCAAAAAGAAAGGCATTTTAAGATTAAGTAAATTGAAATACTATCACATAACACACATCACCTCATTTCTTTCCCAACATGTATAACATGCATATGAATGAATCCTAAGCATATATATACATGCAAATGAGAATGTTTAACACACCTTAATGATGAATGCTAAGTAGTGTTACTTAAAAAATTTGAATTATTTCTGATGCATAATTTCAGTAAGTAAAAAAAAGGGTTATTCTTTTATCCATTTTTTCACATGAACATTTATATGTATGAAAAGCATAAGTGAGTATGGCATCATTGTTAGCACCAGGGGTGTAAGGTACAAGAACTAATTAGGGATACTTAAAGCCTGGCAATCTTAGGATTGTCCAGACTAATATACCACTTTCCTTAAGTACATATGCATGTACAAAAGAAATGAATTGAAAAGAAAGATGCAAAAGTTTGTGTTAGTTTGTTTGATTTATTTATGCAATTTATAGGTATAAGTGTAGATGTCCTTCTTAAGTAATAACATAGGAATGAATAGGAAAGGATTTAGGTAAGTGTTGTGTTCTTTTTAAATGAACTATACACTTTGCCAAATCCTATTCAAAACTATGCTAAAAGAAAAGTGAAGGAAAACCATACTATGCACATCTTTATATTCCTGCTCACATGCAAGCTTATAAATAATCATAAGTAGCATACCTTTCTGTTTTGATAATTGATTTATAAGTTCTAAAAATAATTTTAGATTTAATAGTGATAAAAACCATCCATATTCTTACTTTAGCCAAAACATGCAATTTGACATAAAAGGAAGCATTTCATTTTTAATTTGATTTTTAAAAAGCATGAATGCATGATTTTTATATGGCATATACATTAAGCATGCTAGGAAAGAAATAAAGTGATGAAAGCATGTAAATTCATTTACCCTAATTAATTCGTAAAAATAATCCTATGAATAAGATTATTTAAAGTAAATCAAATTTATTTTAAGGAGAGTTTGAATTTTATTTGAGTTTGATTTCAATTTGAAAAATGTGAGAAGGTTTGCTAGTCCTAACCTATTCCCACATGTGTATATTATTTTTGTTTAATTTTTATGTGATTAGATCAATTTTTTTTGCTTTGGTTAGGTTAAGGTGTGAAATAAGTGTGTTAATTACCCTTTACATACACTACTTTAACATAATTAATCAAATAATTATGAGCCAATGATATGACATAAAGCCACACAAGGAATTTAAATTGGCAATGCACCTAGGAAAAAAGGGGCCTAATGCAATTGGCTCATAATTAGTGATTAATTAAGCTAAAGGGTTTAATTTAAGTACTTTCATAACCCTTCTCACACATGTGGGTTGGATTTTGATTTCCTTAAGTCACTTAGGTTATTGAACACCTAAGCACCTTCGCAAGATGAATTGATTAAGTTCTAGAATGTTTTGATTTTAAAATCTTGATTAATTGAGCCATTTAATTAAGTGATTAAATTAGTTGATTAATTTTGCACCTTAATTAGATTTTTAATCCAAATGAAATAAACTTAGAAAAAAATATGGGAAAGAATCCCTAATCTCATTCTCTAAGTCCACTCACTATTCTAAAGTAATTAGCAAAATTAATTAGTGAATTTATCACTATTTAAAAGGTTAATTAATTATTTTATGGATTAAGAGATTAATTAGGAATGAGCCAAGCAATTATCGTAATTAAGCAACTAATAAATTCTAAGAAAATTATGGGAGGTAGAAGTCATCCCATTAACTAACCTTAGAAAGTTTAGAATTAATCAGTGGAATAAATAGAGAGTAATTAATGTAATTATATTTCCAATAAAACCCTAATTCAGAAAATATCACTATTCAAAATCAATGAAATTAATTTTAGAATATTTCTCTTTAAATTACCTTTATAATGCTTTTTATTTTGTATTTTTCTAATTTTTCTATAATTAGTTATGAATATTTGAAGTTTCCATGATTATTAAGTAATTAATCCCTTAATTATATGGCAAATCCCGTCGGCACCACGTAGAGGCTGACGCAACACGCTCTTTCCATGTGGCATGATGGGAAAGGCCACTTAAGTTGTCACATCATAGGGGCGCGTTAGCGGCGGTGCTATGCGCTTTCTACCCATCCGTCCGATCAAGGATTGGATAGCTGAGATCGAGCCCGCGGTATTAATAGGATTAAATCAAGGATCCTATGCATCTTGATCATGTCCGTCCATCCAAAATGTGCGAATTGATGGCCCATGATCCATCTCTGAGCTAGTCTATGGGAGATGGCTACCGTCCATCTTCCATGGCATGATCTGAGCTTGATTGAGCTCGGATTGAGCTCAAACTTAACCACACCATCATCATGCAAGGGGATGAAGATCTAATAGTCTATTTCACTTGGGGTGAAACTTTTCTTCTCAAAGGACCAAAGAAAATTAAAATTATCTTGGTTTTGAATAGTACCTTGCTAGAGGCTATCACTCCCAGATGTGGTAGCTTCGTCTAGTGGAGACGAGGCTCTGATGAAAGTTTCAAGCCTTGGGGTTGAGTAGATCTCTCTATAGACCAAGCTCATCTTCAAATCCTTGTGGCCTTGATTGAAGTCATCTCTCCCTTGCCTTTGGAACATGGATGAAGCATGGAGTGAGTTCGATTGAGTCCTCTGATGAAGCTTGTAAGAAGAATTGGCTTGATTTGAAGTAATGTATAAGATGGGTTTTCAGAGCTCCCCATTTTTTAAATCAAAATGGGAAATGGAAAATGCTTAGGAAACCTTGAGAGCTTGCAATCACTTCCTCTGAGTTCCTATGCTTCAATCGAATAGGAGAGAGTAGAATTCAAGTGAAATTCGGGGGAGTATATCTCCCCCTAGGTGAATCGGACGGCCCAAGCTCCCTTGCCATTTTGATCCAATACACCTCCTTGAGTGGGTTTGTTAGGCCGTTTAGGGTGGCATTACATTCTGTTTGGCCAGAGAGAGGTAGTGGAAAAGTGTCATGTGCTTGAAATGGGTGGAGGAATGATTCCCATGTGCCCATGTTCAAGCAAGTGGTCGATTTTGACCTTGGTTGGGTTAGGATGACCCAAACCCATTGGGTCATGTGCACCATGTCCATTAGTGACCATTTGGTCCACTAAGAGGATGTTAAGTGTCCATGAAAAGGAATTGACCAAATTTGAAGTAGTTTTAATTTTTGGTTACCCTATGTCTTAGGAGTAAAATGGTCATTTGACCTTGATTTTAGTTTGAATATATTTGGTATGATTGAAGAATGGGTTGGGCCAAGTTTCAATGAATATGGAGTTGATTTGATTTGGTTTGGCTCATGTTGACCCATTTAGGTTAAAATGGGTCAACTTGGGTCAAGTTGACCAATTGGTCAAATTTGGTCAAACCAAGGGTTGGGTCAAGTTCATATGACCATTTGAAATATTTTGGCATCAATTGTTGGGTTCAGTTTGATTTATATTTGAATTTGGTTCATTTGATTTCATTTAGGTCAAATGGGTCAAGTTGACCAATTTGACCCATTTGACCTATTTGGGTTTGGTCATGGATTAGTTTATGTTTGGTTGATCATGTGAAATGGATTGGTATCTTTTATTTCCAATTAATTTGATTTATATTTTGATTTGGCTCAATTTGACCTTTTAGGTCAAGTTGGGTTCATGGTCAATTGGGATAGGTTTGGTCTAGTTGGCCAATTGAGGCTTTGGTCAAGTTCAATAATCATTTTAGAATGAATTTGACCCATTGATTTCAATTGATTTGGCTTAGATCAAGTTTTGACATTTTGACTTTTCAGGTCAAGTTGGGCCAATTGGGCTAGGTTAGGCTTAAATGATGGCTTGGTCAAGTTCAAACATTGATCATGAATGAGTTTTGATCAATGGTTTCAATCAATTTGGCTTATGGTGGATTTTAGCTAGTTTAAGTTTCATTTTGATCAAATATTGACTTGGTCAACCCTTAGGTTTGACTTGATTTGACCCAATTTAAGTGATTGATCATCTCATGATGATTGTTGCTTACAATGTGAGGCTTAGGTGGGCTTAATTCAATCCAATTTGGGTAGGATTAGAATTTGGCTCAAAAGGGTACTTTAGGTCACTTTGGGTCAAGTGAGCCTAAGTGGGTCAAATGGCTTGGTCAAAGCTTGATTTGAGTTTGATTGAACTCACATATGGACTTATGATTGAAGTATATATCCATTTGCAAGAGATTTGAAGTCCAATGGGTTTTGATTCATTTGACAATTTCAAGTTCAAAAGGGTGAACATGAGTTTGACTTGGGTTTTATTTTTAAATTTAGTTTTAGTTTGATGATTGGAGTTTGTATTTATATTTGGATTCATGATTGAAGGATTGATTGAATCATGAAGAAAAATTAAGGGTTTGGCTTGATTTGAAATTGATTTGGCTAAGTTCAAGAATTTGACTTGAAAGGCTTAGGTTGAATTTTGAATGAATTTGAGTTTGAGTTTTGGATATTTGAATTCATATTTCATTTATATTTGTGAATATAACTAAGAATATAAATGGGTTATGAGAAAATTCCTTGAATTTGAATTGATTTAGATTTGATTTAGGTTAAGTCCATAAGATAGAATCAAAGTGATTTAGGAAAGATTTTTTATTTGGATTTGAATTTTGAATTTGGTTAGACTGATTTGAAGTTATATTTTATTTATATATGTGAATATAAATGATAATATAAATGGGTCATGAGAAATTTTTTTGAATTTGAATTGATTTGGATTTGATTTAGGCTAAGTCCATAAGAGGGAATCAAAGTACTTAGGATTTTTTTTTTAAACTTGGAATTTCAATCATAAGCTTCAATCATTTGGAATTGATTTGAGTTTGAGAAAATCAATTATGTTGGAATTGATTTAAGTTTTGATGTTGATTTGATTTGGAGTTTGAAGTTAGTTTGATTTAGAGTTTGGAGTTAGTTTGATTTGGAGTTTGACTTGAAGGGAGGAAGTGAGGAATTGGTTTAAGTTATAGGGTGGGCAAATTTTCTAACACCCCTAAGACATGACCTATTCCTATGGCTAGCTCTTCTAAATCTCTAGGGCTAGGTTGAGTGTTCACCTAATCACTAGAAGTGTCTTGAGACTAAGGAACTCTTAAAGTCTAAAAGAAGTCCTATGTCTAAGATAGAGGGGTTCAGAGCTCATCCTAAAAATGAGGTCAACAATTATCTTTCCAACTTTGGCTAGTCATATATATGCTATAGTAGCAACAAAATATTTGAAAATTCAAAATAGAAAAAATGGTGATTTAAATGTGTAATAAATTCAAATTACTAATGTATGAGGCTCTATGCCAAATGAATTATTCGCTAGAGTATATTTTTATTACTCTATTATTTTGTTCTGTAGTACCTCTGCATTTTGAAAGTATAATAATTATTAATTACTAATCCCCATCTTTCACTTTTGCAGGATAGATTCTGAGCATTCCTTTCACTGTCCAACTAGGGCATGGTGCGAACATCTGCTTAGCCAACGCCATCATCAACACGGGAGATGTTGGAGCTACCATTCAATTAGGTAGCTTGAATTTCCCAGCTATTATAGCTACAACTCCTGAAGTACCCACCCGTGGTACACTCGTCCAAGGTCATGCTGGGAGGCCTCAGTTTACTGAAGCTCCTACTAGTCATGCTCGCCAACCAGTTCTGCAATCAACCACTATTAAGGAGTTATCTTGACAGAGAACTTCAATTTTTAAAAGATTAGGTCAATCTAAAGTCCCCGTGATGAAAAAAAATTGTCAGTGGGCAAACTGTGTCTTTAATACCTCAGGGTATAACTACTTCATCGATTGAACCTTTCATACCTGGAAAGCATGATCATGAAGCTTACTCTTAAGGAAGCAAATTAACTAAAAGATAGAGAAGAAGAAGAAATGCTGAGCCGAGGGCTCAGCAGATTCCATTCAAATGACATAGCGAACAAGCAATACTGCCTCCATAAGTGAGTATTCATATCCATAATAACTTTGATAATCTAAAGTGGATAAAATGAAATAGCTCACGGTAAAGTAAAATAATCTTTTTGGACCCAACAACGTCAAGCTCTACCACCATAGAGGAGACAAGCCGAAACATTGTCTGCCAGAATACACAACATTCTTAAAGTAGCAAATGATAGAGGCTTAATGAAAAGAAAATTTCAGAGGCCTGTGGTGATTGAAAATACTGAAGCCCCACCAAGGAGATTGCCATCCCTTATGATAACTAGTCATCGAGCCAAGTATGCTTTGTGCTGTGAGCATCGGAGTGTGACACTCGGATCGTGTGTCCAAGAATCCACTGCAAAAGGTCTCAGCAAAAGGATAAGCAAATATGGAGGCCAAGGCTCCATGATGAAATCCTGAAGAATAGAAGAGGTGTGACATTTAATACATACACTCAGAAATCTACCTCTAAAATAACTCATCAGAAGTGGATACCTAAAAGAAGGGATATCATTGATGAAAGACATGATGGTCGACACCCTGAAGAACCCTCTAGGGGATCCCGTCATCGATCAGATTCACCCCCACAAGGGAAGGTTGACTTTGATCGTAGTTCTTTAATGGAAGAAGTGTTTATTTCGTATGCTGAACCAAAGATCCACTGGAAATGTCGATAAAAAAAATTCATGTGAAAAAAGAAGGTGATGAAGAGGACACTATGGAAGTAGAAGTTGTCTATATGGTCAGAGATATAAATGAACTTTCTACTCAACACCATCAGCAAGATGGATCCAAGGAACTTGAACCTGAATTCGACATTTATGAAGAAGAGTCTTAACAGAAGTAAGTAAGATCTTCAATCTTTATTGAAGATGAAGAAGAAAAAGATCAAAATAAAAAAGAGATCATGGGTATTGAAGCTATTTATATGGTTGAACCAAAAAATGATCAGCCTGATACACACTTTTATAATCAGCATTGTCGTTCAACCCAAGCAACAACTACCCCTGCAAATGTACAAGGAGAAGGGCAGTCAAGTTCTTCCCGTGAAGATGAGCAAGGAGCAGAACAATAATAAAAAATAGAGAAAGAAGAAGAGCCTGTACTTGTTGATGTCATGCTAGCTAGAGAGCAAAAATAAATGTAGCGTCAAATGAAAGTCAAAGATAAAGAAGTTGCATAGCTTGGTACCAAGATGAATGATATGATGGTAAAAATGAATATCATGATGGATATGTTACAGAAGAATATCACATCAACTTTAGCACTTATTTTGTCTGCTAATCAACAAGTAGCTAATAATACAACCTCTATACCACGAGTCACTTTGGTACCTCAAGCTCCTATACATGTACACGAAGAGAGGAATCGTTGATAACAACCTCTTCAGATAATTCAAAATATATGGCTACACACAGGATAAGCTTTCATAGAAATAATAATTAATGAAAAGATAAAGGCAGTTATAGCCTCAGAGCAAGCTGAAAAATTGGTGAGTAAGGGCCACCCTTATCCAGCTAAATATGATCAAGTGTCGTACCCAAAGGTTACTCAGTGCTGAAATTTAATACATTCAGTGGGCTTGGTAATCCAAAGCAACATCTAGCCCAATTTAAGGCTACTTGTGGTAACACAAGAGGGAATGATGCATTGCTTTTTTGCTAGTTCATCAACAACCTTACCTCAGCTACTTTCGAGTGGTTGGCAGAATTACCGAATGATTCGGTTAAAACCTTTGCTGAGTTAGAGACAATATTCATGAAGAGATTCGCCAGTACAACCGAAAAATTAACAATCGCTAACATTGCATTGCTGAAGAGGAGAAAAGATGAGTCAGTGATAAAATTCATAACTCAGTATGAAATGTGAGCAACAATTGGAAGAAGAACATGCATCCAATTCCTAATGGGCAATATGGATGATAAAATGATATCATTTTTATGTATGACGTCAATTACAATGTTCCAAGACTTGCTCGATAAGGTGGCGAATTTGAAAAGCTAAATCGCCTTAAGTCTGAAGTCTATACAGATAAATCAAAGAGAAACAAACTTCAGACTCAAGAAGAAACAAAAATCATGCTGCTTCCTAAATCAAATGGTGAAAAGCGAGTAATATATAATATGGATAAAGGAAAACAACCAATATACAATAATGATAAGAGAAATAAGCCTGTTTATTCTAATTCATGAGCAAAATTAATATTGGGAGGCAATGATAAACCTTAAACTTTTCAAGTGGTGGAGAGCGTCCAAAATAAGCAACAAGAGATGATGAGCAAATGCAGCCATCTCTTAAGGTAAAGATGAACAAAGATTATTCCTTTAGAGAGGATAGTGTAGCTAAATTGTTTCAGCAAGTAGTCAAAGCGGATATGTAATAACCAAAAATTGAAAGGCCTGAAGAGGCTGATCAAGTCAGTAATCCAAATTACTATCCATATCATCAGATGATTAGTCATCCTATTGAAGATTATTATGTCTTCAAAGATTGGATAGAAAGGAAGTATCGACGATGTGAATTTATGTTATCCGATAGTGTTCTAGTCAACCCAAAAAGAGAATCTACAAGGATGATTATGTCCTCTTCCGTATCATCCATTAAAGACAAAAAGAAGGAAAAATCAGAAGAATGCGAGAATCTCCAAAAGGCATGAAAATGCGAAACTAAGGTGTCCTAGTGTTAAGTGGAAATCACCACTTGAACCTATATTGGACTTAAAAGAGATACCTAAACCAAATATTTAGGATTCTCGGTGGCACTCTAATAAGGATACTTCATCACAACATGATGAGCAGTCTACTAAACGCAGGCCTCATAAATCAAAGAAGCTAAGAAAAAGAAAAGCAAGAAGAAGACTTTAACTCAAAAGATTATTAACAATTTAGAGGAGTATCACCAGCCGACAAGATAACCGTTTAGGCTTGCAGACTTTATGCCTAAACTTTATATTATTGAATCAGATGAAGAAGATAATGGTGAATCTTGTCCAGTAGAGACATGTCGAATCATTTATGTGATATCAGATGTTCTTTAGCATCAGTTATTCCAAAATGATAAAGGTAGTCAGACAGACTCGACCAACCCATTAAAATTCTTATTAGAAAAGCAAGAAGAGCCTGAAGAGTTAACATCTAAATTTTGTTTAATGACTCAACAAGAAGATAACAGTTCCTATGAAGATTTATGTTTTTAGCGGAGAGAATTGGACTCATCGATATCATCATTATATGTTGACCTCATTTTTAGAATGAGCTCAACAACTATCTTACATAGGATTTCTCTTAGACTTTAAGAGTTCCTTAGTAGAAGACATCATTGATTAGGTGGACACGTCTAACAAGAGACTTAGAGTTAGCCATAGGAATAGGTCATGCCTTAGGGGTGTTAGGAATTTGCCAACCCTTAGCTTGAACCACTCCTCACTTTCTTTCCTTCAAGTCTTACTCCAAATCAATTCTATTTGATTTTCTTCAAACTCAAATCAATTCCATGATTGAAATCCATGATTGAAATCTATGATTGAAACCCATGATAAAAAATCCTTCAAAATTCTTAAGTTCAAATTTTCCTAAGTCCTTAATCCTCTCTTAAGGACTTAGCCAAAATCATGATCAAAACCAAATCAAACCTTTGAGATTTTCTCATAATTCATTTATATTCTCATTTATATTCACATATATAAATGAAATATAAATTCAAATCGATCAAACTAAACTCAAAATTCCAAATCAATTCATTAAAAATTTTCTTAATCCTCTCTTAAGGACTCAACCCAAATCATGATCAAACCTATTCAGACTCATGGGATTTTCTCAAAACTTATTTATATTCTCATATATAAATGAAATATAAATACAAACTCATCAAATTAAACCCAAAAATTAAATTCCAAATAAAAATTTCCTTAAATCCTTTAAATTCCCTTTAATGGATTTAACCCAAATCATGATTAAACCACATCAAATCCTTAAATTTTTCTCATGATCCATTTATATTAACATTTATACTCACATATATAAATGAAATATAAATTCAAACAATCACGATCTATTCCAAAAATCAAACTCAAATCAATCAAAATCCAATATAAGCCTTTCAAGACAAAATCTTGAACTTAGCCAAATCAAGCCAAATTCTTAATTTTCTCCCATGATTCAATCAAACCTACAATCATGAGCTCATATATAAATCCAAAATTCAATCAAACAATCAAAACCCAATTCAAAAATCAAAGCCAAAATCCATTCATATTTTCCTTTGAATATGGAATTGTCAAATGGATCTAAACCCATTTGACTTCAAATCTCTTGTAAATGGATTTATATTTTAATCATAAGTCCATATACAAGATCAACCAACTTCAAATCAAGCTTTGACCAAGCCATTTGATCCACTTAGGTTCACTTGACCCAAAGTGACCTAAAGTACCCTTATGAGCCAAATTCTAATCCTAACCAAATTAGATTGAACTAAACTCATATTTGCCTCTCATCATGATCAACAATCATCATAAGATGATCAATCACCATTGGTCAAACCAAGTCAAACTGGGGTTGACCAAGTCAACATTTAACCCAAAATGAAACCTAACATAGACAAAATCCACCATAGGCCAAATTGATTGAAACCATTGATCTAAGTTCACTCATGACCTATGTTTGAACTTGACCAAACCAACATTTGAGCCTAACCTAGCCTAATTGGCCACCCAAGTTGACCCATTTTGACTTAAAGGGTCAAAATGTGTCAAAACTTGATCTAAGCCAAATTGATCCAAACCAATGAGTCAAGTTCATTTCAAATTACTTGTTGAACTTGATCAAAGCCCCAATTGGCCAACTAACCTAGCCCAATTGACTTTAGACCCAACATGACCTAAAGGGGTCATGTTGAGCCAAATTTGAACTTAACCAAAATTGATTGGAAACAATGATATCAATCCACTCCATATGACTAACCTAACCTAAACCTACTCTTGACCTATCTCAAATTGGTCAAATGGGTCAAATAGGTCAACTTGACCCATTTGACCTAAATGAAATCATATGAGCCAAATCCAAAATTATACTAAATTGAATCAAACCAAAGCCACCAAAACATTTCAAATGGTCATAGAAACTTGACCTTTCTTGAACAATTTGACCTATTGGTCAACTTGAAAGTTGACCCATTTTGACCTAAATGGGTCAACAAAAGCCAAACTCAAATGGATTCTAAATCCAATGAAACTTGGCTAGTTTCTCCATATACCCAACATGTCCAAAGTGGAAAAATAGCAAAGCCATCTACCCTAGTCCATATAACAAATTTTGGCTTAATCCATGGGTAATTTGGTCTCATCCTCATCACAAATCAAGCTCGACCTAAGAGTGGTGCACCCAATGAGTTTGAGTCAGCCCATTTGGTCCCTAGACCAAACCCGACCCTATGGTCAAAAATTGCAAATTCAAACTCCCTCTCAAGCTCAAATTCAAGCACATGGGAGGTTGGCAATCCAATCCTTGGATCAAACCAACCATGTACACACTCTCATTAAACAACCTTAGCCTGATGATTGGATCAAAATGGCAAGAGCATCTTTGACCATCATCCTTCATGATATACTCCCCAAATTCAATTCACTAGTCGATTGAAGCTAAACTCGAGTAAGCATCAGCACTGCTTCTGAGAGGATTGGAAAAGGCCATTTCATTTTCAAATAGTGAAAATGGAAGTAAATTGATTAAACTTCCTCCTCAATTTCCTTCCAATTATCTTGCACTTCATCAATGAGCTAAGTCGAGTGCACTAAGCTTATTGGAGTTCCCATAGCAAGGAAGGAACCAATTCAATCAAAGCGATCTACTTGGGAGGTTGATCCATACATCAACCCACTCAACCTCAAGTGCTCATACTCGACTTGTCACTAGCTTCTCCAGAAATCAAGCGGTGATCACCTCTGACGAGGTATGGGATTTTTTTACCATTAAACTCAATGTGGTGTGGAGCTTTATGAAAGAAATTTTTACCCCATCGATTTTTGATCGTTGGATTTGCCGCTCTCTGTCTTTAGATGGTGTGGGTTGAGTTTGGTTTGATTCTATGCTAGATTAAGCTTGGATCTTCCCCTTAATCATGGACGATGTCTGTTGATCAAGGGGAAGAACTTGGGAGAACTCATCCATCCATCCGCATGTTTTAGATGGACGGCTGAGATAATCCTGCACGTTTAGAAATCCTTTTACCTTTTTAAAAATGTAGAGATCCTTGGCCATCCGATCTTTGATCAGATGATAGAGGATTAAAGTGCATGCACCGCTAGCTACCCTCAAGATGTGATAACTTAAGTGATCCCCAAATAGTACGATGTGTGTAAAGAGCACTGACCGCCACCGCCACGCGTCGCGCTGTGAGCCAGAGATTAGTTAGGGATTATTTAAAATGTTTAATTAATTCCTAATTCACTTAGATATTTTCTAAAATTCATAACTCTTGCTAGAAAATTCCAAAAAATGTGAAATGTAATCCTATTGATAGATAATTAAACCTAAAACATTTTAAAATTAACTGTGATGAGTTTTGAGTTATTTTTTTCTCTGAATTTAGGTTTTATTAGAAAGTTTATTTTGCTAGTTACATTTTAATTAGGCCTCTAATTAATCCAAAATTTCTTGGGTATATTTTGGGGGACGACTTCTGTCTCCGCTAATTTTCTTGGGATTTATTGAAGGCTTAATTAGAATAATTACATATGAATTTCCTAATTACCCTCCTTATGTAATTAAGCATAATTTGGATATGATTAGTGATTTTAACTTATGATTAGGATTGATTAAGGTCAGATATAGTAAGTAGGAGGTTTATAAAATATTTTTGGGAGATTTCCCCTAAGCTATTCCCTAAATCCCCTCTTCTCTCCTTAATCTCCTCTTAATTAAGGGTTAATTCATTAATTATCTCCTTAATCAATTTCTAAAAATTCTAAAAGTTTCAAAACTTAATTAATCTACTTTGGGTAGATGCTTAGGTGTTTAATAGCCTAAGTTCAATTAAGGAAATCAAAACCTAATTCATATGTGTGAAAGGGTATTTTAAAATTACTTAAGCTAAATCCCTTAGCTTAATTAACTTTTAATTGTGAGCCAAATTACATTAAGCCATTTTCTTATTAGGTGCATTGCAAATTAAAATTCCTTGTGAGTTTTATGTCATCTCATTGGTTCATAATTATTTGGTTAATTCTTCTAAGGTGGTGTAGGTAAGAGTTAATTAAGTTACTTAATTCATACCTTAACCTAATCAATGCTCAAAAATGGATCTAATTACCTAAAAATTAAACAAAAATATCAAACACATGTGGCAATGGGTTAGGAACAGTAAACTCATCTCACCTTTTTAAAATTAAATCAAACTTCAAACCAAACAAAATTCACTTTGAATTCACTTTGATTTATTTTAAACTTTCTTATTCTATAAGAATGTCTTTAGGATTTAAGTGAAGTGAGTTTGTTTACATACTTTCATTACTTTGAATCTTTCCCAGACATGTTAAATTTGTATGCCATGTGATTTCATGCATTCATATTTTTCAAATTCAAATTTAAAAATTAAATTGTTTACTTTATGTCAAATTTGCATGCGTTGGCTAAAGTAGAAATATGAAGTGGCTATTATCACTGCTAAATTTAAATTATTTTCAAAATATATAAATCAAATACCAAATCTGAAAGTGTGCTACTTATACTTTAATTATGATTTTGCATGTTGAAGATTATAAAGGTATGCTTAGCATAGGTTTCCTTTCTTTCTTATGTTAGTATAGTTTTGAATAGGAATTTGGTGAGATATATGGTTCATTTGAAAAGGACCTAATACACACCTAATTCCATATGCTATTCATCTCTATGCTATCACCCAAGAAGGGTTACATACACTTGCATACATAAATTGCATAAACAAAATGAACCCATTAATGCAATTTTTGCATTCTTCTTTTTCATTTCATTTCTTTTATACACAAGTTTGTATTTAATGAAAGTGGTATATTAGTCTGGACAACCCTGAGGTTGCGAGGCTTTAAGTAGCCCTAAGTAGGTTTTATACCTTACACCTCTGGTTAACAATGACGATGTACTCACTTATACCTTTCATTTCTTTTATACACATGTGTGTATGTGAAAATTTGGATAAAGAAACTCTTTTCTACTTAAGAAAATCATGCATACTAATCTTCTAAATTTTTTTAAATGGATTACTTAGCATGCATCGTAAAGTGTGTTAAATATTCTCATTTGCATGTATAGATATGCTTAGGGCCCATCCATATGCATGTTATATATGTTGGGAAAGAAATGAAGAAATGTGTGTTATGTGAATTTTGATTTATTTTATTTAATCTTAAAATGCCTTTCTTTTTGAATAGGTTTGTTTTGTGTTTATCTAAACTTAGGATTAATTAAAAGAATTAATCAAAACATTCACTTAAACAAAAACTAAAATGTGAACTTACTTTAGAAATTACTTAGGTTAGAGAAGGAAAGAGAAGACATCTTCTCTTTCCCTCTCTTCATAACCTAGTAATTAATTGTAGGATCCACTTAAACCAAATCAAAAGATGAAATAAAATTAATCCAAATAATTAAACAACTTAAATGAAACCCTCCTCTAAGTTGAACATATTTTCATACATAGAAAATTTGAACCTAAAGCTATAGCCCAAGCATCACCAGCACACACATTAGCCTAAGTCACCACTCTAGCTTTAGGTTAGGTCAGTGCATGGCTTGATGCTTTATTTTATTTTGCAATCTATGTTTTAGACTGTATATTAGTGTGTATGCTCATGGAATTAATGGTCGAACGATCTTAGTCTATCTTTTTTTTTGCAGGGGATTGTACTTAAGGGGCGTTATCATAAATAAAAATATAAATACTTTTGCTTGCAGGAGCTTATACCCCTAACCATAATCCATAGACTAGGTGGACTAAGTCACCCATGTGTGGGGTGATAAGTCTAATATACATGCTTGGTATTTGTGTGATTTGTTTTAGCTAACATTTGTTTTGCAAGTGTTGGCTAGATTTACCTTTTCCTTTTCATGTAAATTTGTGCAATTAGAATTTTAGAATGATTATTATGGGGATTAAGATGAACATTGGTCATAACATTCTATCTTATGTACCATGTGAAGCCTTGAAGCATCCACCTTCCAACCATCTAAAAGGAACAACCAAAAGAAGAAAGAAGAAAAGAAGAAGAAAGAAGAAAAGTTGAAAGAAGAAAGAAAGCTTGAAGACTTCCATAATAATGAATTCCTTTATTTAATTGTAATTTAGTTCATTTGTAATCCGAGTTGTATAAGGGTAGAGCTCGGCTACCCATATTTGATATTTTTCGAGTTTGTGCGGTGGTGCCCTACCACAACGACCTTTTATTCTTTTTGCGGTTAGCTTTATAAATTGATTAATGATTTGTTTAGCTTTCGTATTAAGTGGCATGTTTTTTCTAGTTTCTTCCTTACTTTATGTATGACCTGAATGTAAATTAGGCTCTTTAGGGAAAAATAAATCTTTTACCCAACCTAACAACTCAAAATAAAAATTAAACAACTCATAACTTCACCTAAAGCTTAGGTTTAAAATCAAGATAAAAGAATTAGCAACCCCTTAGCTGGATGAGCATTTCTTTTATAATATTATGCACAACAACATCTTATTTCACTCTTGATTGGAGGGCTTCCACCTTTGCTAGAGAAACTTGGCTTGACCTATGAGAGCCATGGTGAAAACTCACATCTTCCCTTCTCATTGATTTTGGCCAATAACTCTATTTCTCATGCATTAGGCATATGAATGCTATTAGCCTGAGTCAAAATGATAGTCCAAAATAAAAATAAAAATGAAATTTGAATTGCATTAGATTTAGGTCATTTGAAGTATACCTTTACATGATCTAGTCTCTTTAGGGAGTGAGTTTAAAGATTTAGTCTCTTTCTAAATAATAATAGCCAAGCTATCTTGCATTAAGCATTAAGACTTGCCTACATGTATTTAAAATCGTAGGAGGAGTTAGTTGGCAGTTGTAAATCAAAGTTGTCGGGTGATTTGTCCTCTCTTGTGCAGGCAAACTAATTACCCATTTTTTGCCTTAGATTTAGGTTGTATTTTTGGCCCTCGCCAAAGCTCCTTAGATTTAGGTTTGAGATTGCTTCTCCTTTTTATGGGCCATAAGCTTAATTCCTCACCTCTTAGGCATTTCCATAACCTTGTATTATGGAATTATAAGCCCTAACATTCTAATGAAAAATCCAACTCAAACAAACTAAATCAATTTAAAAAAGATAAAGCCCAATCATAGGATAGTTTGAGATGCTCGCTAGGTTTCCTAGCATTGTGAGCATCTCCTACTTACTCCCATTTAGCTTCGATAATAAATCTCTCTTTAATTAATCTCAATTGATCTTCAAAAATAAATCAATCGATTGATAGTCCTTCCCTATTGAAATCTTCAGAGGCAACGATCATTTACCTTAATCGAGAGTTTTCCTAAGGAATCCTCATTTCTTAGGATGTAATTAATTATGGGGGCTTGCCCCTGTAGGGAACTTAATGAACCTAGTTTAAAATAAATCCTGCTTTACCTTTCCATGTAAAGTAGGGGAAGAATCTCTGGTACACTTTGAAGACCCAACATCCTTAGGAGTCCTTATTGAGATGATTAATTCCATTAAAGTGCAGTGACTTCTGTCTATCGAGATAATATACTATTCCTTGATAACATACTCGATCACCTAAATGAGTACATCTGCAGATCTATATGACATCCTAAAAAGATGAATTTTTATAGGTCTCTTATTTCATTTTCTACCAACAGATTTTGAAAGGTGACTCCTATATTCAAAAATTTTCACCATAGTATGAAATGTATGAAGTTGAAAAATGAGTCTAGCCCTATTTGGTCAATCATCTAGAATAAGAAGTGAATCTGAAGAAACTACATCTTTAGAAGAATCTGAGAAAGATAAGGTGATTCAAGTTCATTTGAGAAGCTGCAAAGTCTTACCACCTTCATCAAAGAGGGAAAATGCAAATAAAGACAAAGACAAAGAAATTGAAGTCAATGAATATATCATTCCCAAAAATTCTAGAATAAAGCCTAAATCAAGCGAAAAGATATATTATAATATTTTATCACATCTGAGAAAGATTCTTACAAAATTAAGTGTGTATGAGCTCTCTTGATGTCAAAAGACCTCCGAGAAACTTTGATATATGCTCTCAAAGATCCAAAAAATTACGAAGCATACTTTGCTAAAAAATTCGTGATTGAATCATTACAAACTCAAGATCTCCCAATAATAACATTTTTTGAAGAAGATCTTATGTTGGGAATCAGATGACAACCGTCCTCTATATGTTACTATAGAGAGTGATGACATCTCGATCACCTGAATATTGATTGATCCAGGTTCTTCTATCAATCTTATGAGTCTGAAAGTATTAAGAGAATTATCACTTGATATCCAACATCTTGCGAGAGATAAGTTGATGGTTCGTTCATGGCTTCAATGAGAAAGGGCAAAAAAACTTTGGGTTCTTTTATTCTCCCTCTCAAGTTTCAATATTTATATACAGAAGCCAAGTTTCATGTAATCGATGCCAATACATCATTTAGAGCTCTTTTGGTTTAGCCGTGGCTGCATGAGTATGACATGGTCCCATCAAATATGCATCAGTGTATGAAGTACCTGAAAGATGGGGAAGAGTTCAGAATTCCTGGTAACCTACAACCATTTTCCATCCATGAAAAAAAGATCTATGAAGATGCAAAATATTTAATCCCTAAAGAGCCTAAGTCAACAGAGCCTCTTGAAGCGATTGCATCCACTTCAGGAACTAAAAAGTAACTTCACAAGGTGAAAGAGCAGAAGCAAAGAGGAAGAAAGAAGGCAATGCCGACTCTCTCTAAAGCACTTGATTCTACATCTAAATCAAGAATATCAATTCCTCATTTGGGAAGTAACACATAAGAAGAAGAAAATATTCCTGTCAAGCCTAAGGGAACTTATAAGCTTTCAAGAAAGACTAAGTATGAAATAAGTGATTTCGATTCAGACTATGATTTTGAATCTACTTATGAAAATAGAGTTCAGATGGTTGCATCAAGAAGGATAGCTAATTTAGCAGTGTCAGATGACTCTTTCAAAATTATACCCATTCCTCAATAGCATTTCATAGAAATCACTCCAATAGAGGTCCATAACATTGAAGAATTGATAATATTTTATGTGCCACCGTTGAGTGAGAGTGACAGAACAGGAACTCTATTTTACCAATTTGAAAAGTCTCAGCCTCATGATTTTGATCAGCCTACTCAAAATGAAAATTTTGATGAGATAATGCTAACAAGATTACCAATATACTATCCACAAAAAATACAAAGAATGATGCATAAGCTGAGAATTCATATTAGAACTACTAAAACTAGAACTCAAAACTTTAACAGGATGTGGAGCCAAAGAAGTCCTCAAGCATCATGAAGAAGTGTAAGTTTATCATTAAAGGTTTGGGTTCATCCACAAATCTCATCAAAATAAAGTTTGTTATAATATAATAGAAGCTGAGATCGAAACTAATAATGACGAAGAAGATGATCTCCATGAAATTATTCTTACAAACGATAAACAAGTAGAAGCCAAGCCTGCACCTGAAGAACTCGAAGATGGTGGACAAACAACTACTATGGATGAACTCAAAGAAATCAACCTAGGAGTTGAGAATAATCCCCGTCCAACTTTCGTCAGTGCCCTTCTACCTGATGAGAAAGTTGAAGAGCTAAAAATGCTATTTTATGAATTTAGGGATTGCTTTGCTTGGACATATTCTGAAATGCTAGGTTTAACCCCTGATGTAGCAGTTCATAAACTTGACATTAAACCAGATGTGATGCATGTTAAGAAAGCTCCGAGGTGAATGAGATTGGAGATTGAAAAATAGGTAATTATAGAAACTAAGAATCTAATCGAAGCAGGCTTCATCCAGGAGGAGAAGTATAGATTGGATAGTCAACATTGTCCCAGTTAGGAAGAAGAATAGTCAAATTCATGTCTGCATTAACTTCTGGACCTAAATAAGGCGTGTCCAAAAGATGACTTTTCACTCCCAATATCAGAACTATTAGTGGATAATACTTCCAACTACAATATGTTCTTATTCATGGATGGATCATCGTGATATAATCAAATCAAGATGGCACCTAAATATGAAAGACATACATCATTCAGAACACTTATTGGCATCTATTGCTACATAGTCATGCTTTTTAGTTTAAAAAATGCGGAGCTACATACCAAAGAGCCATGATGCATATTTTTGATGAAGTGATTCACTAGAAATTGGAGTGTTATGTTGACGATTTGGTGGTGAAGAGCTTAAATCGTGAAAATCATTTTGAAGACTTGAGAATTATATTGGAGAGAATCAGGAAATATGATCTCAAGATGAATCCTCTAAAATGTGCATTTGGAGTGTCCTTTGGAAAATTCCTTGGGTATATTGTACGTCACAGAGGAATTAAAATTGATCCTGCTAAAATCAAGGCAATTATGGAGATGCCTCCGCCGAAGAGTTTGCGTCAGCTCCGTTCTTTACAAGGATAGCTTATATTCATCTATCAATTTATATAAAATCTATCGGGATGTTGTCAACCATTTGCAAAGTTGATGAACAAGGATGCTCCATTCAAATGGGACAAGGAGTGCCAAGAAACCTTCAATAGCATTAAAAGCTACCTATTAAATCCACCAATTCTTACCGCCTACTCCTGAGAAGCCCCTCATTCTATACATAGCTGCATAAGAAGAGTCCATTGGAGCATTATTGGAATAACACAATGAAAAGAGTAAAGAGAATGCTCTTTATTATATCAATCAAAGATTAATAAAAGTAGAAATCAGATACTCTCTGATAGAGAAGCATTATTTAGCACTGATCTTTGCAGTCCAAAAGCTCTGTCATTATATGTTATCTCATTAGATTACCCTCATCTCAAGGATCAATCTGCTAAAGTATTTGATGACAAGACCAGTGTTGATAGGTTGCTTAGCAAGATGGGTGGTATTACTTTTACAATTTGATATTACATACATTCCACAGAAAGCAGTGAAGGGACAAGTCTTAGCATATTATTTAGTTGCACATCTCATCCCTGTGAACTTTTTCTTAATAATGATTTGTTTGATGAGCAAATTATCCTCATTCATGAAAGAGAAAAATCACAAATTTGGGAAATGTACTTTGATGGAGCCTCATTGATCAAACAAGTTCAACCTCTAAATTTTCTAAGGGCAAGAGCAAGAATCGACATCATCTTTATAACACCAGTAGGAGGGATAATGAGATGATCATATGGGCTGACCGAGCCAAAAACTAATAATGAAGCTGAGTATGAAGCATTGGTAGTGGGTCTTTAAGAAGTTATTTTCATAGGCATTCAAAACTTACATATTTTCGATGATTCTCAGCTTATTATAAATCAAGTACTTAGCATTTATAAAATTGATAAGCTTGAGTTAGCTATTTATCACAAGCGAGTTCTCGAGCTTATGAAGCAAATACAAAATATCACATTAACTCGAGTCTCTCGATCCGAAAATAGCAAAGCAGATTGCTTAGCAAAATTAACTAAAACATGATAAGTATGAATGGTGATTATGTCATTATCGAGATATCTACTTGACAAATTTTAGAGCCAGCAAAGTACCAATCCCCACAAGTGAAGGGGTTATCAAATTCGATACAACAGGATGTGACTCAGGTTGCTCCTCATACTCCTCAAAATCAACAAGGAATTATACCCAAAATAGCTAAGCATTACATTGCCTCAGATAAATAGTGTGAAGCCTTTATTATAGAAGAGCCACATGATTGGAGGCAACCCTTCATTGACTACTTTAAAGAAGACAAATTACCAAGTAATAAATCACTAGCAGCTCAAATCAAGAAGAGAATATTGTGCTATGCTTTCAGAAATAACACTTTACATCGTAGTTCCTTTGAAATATGGCTATGATCCTAAATGCAGATGAAGCTAGCAAAGTGATGGTTGAAGTTCATGATGGACTTTGTGGTGCACATTAGTCAAGTCCTAAGATGGTAGTAAAGATCAAAAGATGGGCTATTATTGGCCATCTATGGTGAGAGATTGTATCAATCATGCTAAGAGGTGTCATGAATGTCAAGTACATGAGAATATAATCCATCAATCTCCCAATAATTACGACCATTGAATCTTTGGAATATGTAATTAGACCAATTGATTCACCATCATCAGCTGGACACCGCTTCATCCTAGTAGCGACTGATTATTTCTCTAAGTGGGTTGAAGCTACCCCATTTAAAGAAGTTACTGCTGACAGAGTGATCAACTTCTTCACGGATAATGTGGTCTATAGATTTGGAGTGTCGTCAATAATTTTGACATCTTTCAAAAGTACAAAGATTTATAAATTCATCGATCGACACAAAATTAATTGGTGATACTCTTCAATATACAATCTAAGAGCAAATGGTTTGGCAGAGGCCTTCAACAAGACATTAGTCAAGCTGCTCAAGAAGATTCTTACTAAAAATAAGAGAGAATGACATACCAAACTGATAGATACATTATGGGCTTATCGATCCATTTACAAGATGCCGACTAAAGCCACTCCCTATTCATTGGTATTTGAAACTGAAGCAATTCTTTCGCTCAAAATTGAGTTGCTTTCACTACGAGTAGCCATCCAATACAATCTAACTGAAGATCAAAATGTTCATCTGAGGATGGAGGAACTCGGCGCACTTGATAAAATTAGATTGCAAGCTTATCAAAATATGGAGGTTTATCGAGCAAAGATGTTCAGGGCTTTTTACCATACGATGCCATCTCGAACATTCCAAAAAGTGGAATTGGTCTTGGTGCTGAGAAGACTAATTATTCATAATTGAAATTTGGTGGAAAATTTGAGCCTAATTGGGAAGACCCTTTTGCCATTAAAAAAGTGTACCAAGAAGGGGCATACCAACTCATTGACTTAAAGGGTGAAAGATCAATGCAACCAATTAATGGCCGATACGAAAAAAGTATTATACATGATAAATACATTCATGAGGTATAATAGAAATCCTCTTGCAAGACAGGGGAAATTTGTTTAGTATATATATTTTGGTCGACATTGTGCTTCATGCCGAGATCCCTAAATAAATATACTTACTCAAGATGAAAAAAGTTTTTCGTGAAAATTTTCCTATTACATAGGGGAAATTTTAGATTTACATATATAGATGAAATCAATGTTACATGTTAAAATCCTCTTAAGATCAAGTGTATCAACTCAAACATTGATATATTTTCTTAAATTAATTTAGAGCTTTTTCAAAGTGCTTTAGAATTTCCCCTCCAAGATAGGGGGCATTTTTATATATTTAGCCAAGTTGAAATCATGCTATAAGACGAGATCCTCAAATATATTTTGATTCAGGTTGACATCAAGCTTTATGAAAAAATCCCTAAATATATTCATGATTGTTATTGTTAAGTTGCAGGTTCTTACAGAAACAAAAATAATCTATTTCTATGCATGAAAAGACAGCCATAAATGTCAAGAAAAAATTTTCTCCCAGATTCATCAAATGTCGAAGATCAAGTCAAAAAAACTTGCAAATTTGGAAGCTTCATTCAAGTTGGAAAAATATCAACCTCTACATCCTGAACTTTAGGACACAGATGGGTTCTAAAGGTCAAACTCGACAAGCCCACAAATGGCCGAGTTGCTGGCGCTCTCTTCACTTAACAAGCTGCAAGAAAAGGCCACAATGAAAGACCCCCTATTCGTTAGTCCGATGACCAAATCATAGCTTAAGTCGAAGACTCGAGTATGTTCTAAAGATCGAACTCAATAAACTTAAATGTGGCCGAGTTGCTAACGCTCTCCTCACTTAACAGGCAGTAACAAAAGGCCGCAGTGAAAGAGCCTCTGCTCGTCAGTTCGATGATGATAGCTATTCAATCTCAAACTAGATCCAGCTTAGTGATTACAAACGCGAAATCCAAGAGATCTTTCTACTTGATCGATATACCAAGATAATATGAGGAAATAACTCTCAACTCAGAGCTACCTCAAATCAATCTATATAATGTCTATAGGGTGATATTTCAATTTATTCTCAAATGATTTGATCAAGCTCAAAGCACAGATCAAAACCAATCTCCTCATCAAGTCCGTGAAAGCAGAAAGCACAGGACCGAGGGAACAATTCCATAGTTCATACAAAGCCAATGGCCGAACTAAAAAAAATTTGTAGTTATTTAGTCTATTAAAGCACACATTGCTAGGCTAATAACTCAACATTATAGACCTAATATAAGCCGGAAGGCTAGGTCATCTGTATGTATCCTTCAACGAGTCTGTCAAGGCAGCAAGCACTGGACTTAGGGTGTACATACACTTTCAGACAAGTCAATGTGGACAAATCAGGTCAATCCTTCATCAAGTCCGTCAAGCTTAAAGCTAGAACAGAAGAAATTCCAAATCTCAAAATAAGCAAACCAATTCTTCCATCAAACCCATCCAAGCATGAAGCCAGGGTTGGAGGAAACTCAAATCTGCAATGACATAAAAGAAAGAGATCTTCAGCAAAGCCATTAATGTAGAGAGTAGATGGTGTAAGAACTCTTATCTATCTGACAAGTTGATTCTAATAAATTGGCTAATCCCATCATTTAGCATGCCTTAAATAAGGCATCACACTAATGACAAATCCTACCAAAGCTCTATAAGTCATTGCAATTGAAGCTGAAGTGATCTAAGTTCTGTGGCCAGCCCAAAGGGTCAACTAGTTTTCAACAAACGTGACTCACTCCATATGTGAATCATATTTGTTGGAGGTATTTTTTGACCTCCATATATGTGTCATAAGTCGAGCCAAGCCCACAAGTCAAATTTGACGGACTACGGATGCTTTAGAGCACAAATATGAGCTGAGATGCACCAAATATTATCAAAATCAGCCCAAATAACATTCGATCGACGAATAGACTTTGCCATTGCATTTAAAATGTATTAATTGGTTAGAATATAAATGTTACACAACCTGATGATCAACTGATCAAGCGATCGAGTCGTCAATGCGTTTACATGCATATCGACGTCAAGAGGCACCGACGTATCAAACAATCTCTATTCATGAAATTGATTATATTAGTAGTCTTGAAATATCAAAATCTATCAAGAAAGACTATTCTCACTCAATTTGGACAAGTCTACATGAAAATTGACTGGTCAGAAGTGATAACGCACATTTTGAGCTGAAATTGACCTAATTTGATGCCGACTTGAACTAAACGGCCTCTGATTGTGAAACGGACTACGTCGTTGCATTTAGAATATCAGAATAATCTTAAATTGATATATATATATATATATATATATATATATATATATATATATATATATATTAATTATCTAATCGTGTTGTCATAAAATTCACATTAAAGTTAAATAAACACTTAAAAATCAATTTAAAATGCCTATTTTACTAATTAACCCACCTATTCTTCACTCACATGCGACTTTTGTTTCCCTTCACTTTCTGTAAGCTTCTGTAAGATCTCCCTCTTCATAAGCTTGAACGTTCGGCTCTCCTCCACGTTCGAACCGCATGATCCAGCTTCGATCTCTCCCTCACTTGTCCAAGCTTCCCAACCGCACCAACCGTTCCCTCCTTCCTCCTCCTCAAGGAAACGGCAAGACAAAAAGTAAGGTTCTCAATTTTCCTCTCCTTCCTCTCCAATTTCTCTCATCCAAGCTGCCAACTCTCACATCTCCCTCTCTCATTCAAACCGTAAGCAAGGGTAGGTTTCCTCCTCTGTCTTCTTCCTTCCCCTTTTTCTCCTCACAAAACCAAAATCACTTCTTCCTCTTCCTCCTCTTCTTCCACCAAATAGAAAATCCATTCCTCCTCTTCCACCAAAAACTCCACCAAACCAAAAATCCATTCCTCTTCTTCCACCAAAAACTCCACCAAACCGAAAATCCATTCCTCTTCTTCAACCAAAAACTCCACCAAACCGAAATTTCCCCACAAAAAAACTCCTCTAACCAAATCTCCCTTTGCCAAAATCTGAAATTCCCCTTTTCCAAAACCTAAAATTCTCATTTATCGAACTCTACAATCCCCTTTATCGAATCCACCCTTAGCTGACCTCTTTTCTTTTACAAGTGAGGGTTACTGGGAGGCAACACCCTCATTAGGCTGGTTCCTCTCGGTATACCTCCTCACTTCCTCCTTTAATCAAGCGCATAATCACTGAATTACCCTTCCAATTCCCTTTGCCGCAACCGATCCTTCCGACCTTTCCTTTTATTGCAGTCGAATAAGAACACCATCATCAGGCAGGTTCTTCTCTTGGTTTCCAGCATATTCCTCTCCATCTCCTTATCGATCATTGCAAGCGTACAGAAAAAATAAGTCTGAACATGTGTGATGTGAATGTGAAATATATATATATATATATATATATATATATATATATATATATATATATATATATATATATATATATATATATATATTTGTGTTTTGTGTGTGTGTGTGTGTGTGTGTGTGTAGTGTGAATATGAGCGTTAAACAAACACAAAAATAGGCTTATAAAAAAATTGAGCAAGTTGGAAGCTTACCCAAATTTTGAGCCTTCATCCTCTTTAAAGTACTTCAAAATCAAACATATGAAAGGAAACTCCTAAGTACTTCAATAAGCATCATTTGATGACATACTCATAAACATAGAAATGACTTTTAGTTGAATAATCAAATCTTATTATAATTTGCATTGAGCACTGAATTGAGTAACTGATGATCAGTATTGAAATTGAAACTTACTTGTAAGCAAGAGAAATATAAAGAGGGTATTATAAACTTTCAAAATGTCACAATCATATTAAATGGGTTGATATGATTTGGATAGAATTTGTAACGGGATTAAATGTCTTCCAAAACACATAAATAGTTATGCAGCATATTGAATGGATAAAAATAATATGAAGAAAGCTTCAAAATAAAATCTATATCACATTTGAAGATTCTTTAGGGAGCACAAGTTCAATTAGGCAACTCATTAGTAACTATGAATGTAGCCTTTAATAGAGCATTCAGAGCTTACATTTAAAGTTGAATTTGAAGCACTTGTGATATATCTATTGCTTGTCTTCAAAATTAATGAAGTCCAAATGAAATCCACAAATTGACTTATAAAGTGGCTTTTCAATTAACAAATGAATTATGTTCTAATTCATATTGAATAAATTTGAAATCAAATTGGAGAAATATAAATAAGACTCACAACAAATTGGTAAGCTCGCCAATAAGCTGTCTTATTGAATGCATATATTGTAGTATCTCGATTCAAATGAATTGAAGAGGGCTTCAATTGAATTTAAGATTATAGCATATGAGGTCTACAATATGTCTAAATGTCTACTTTCAAGTAAGAGTAAACCAAAATGCAACCTTCGCAACACCTAGTTACAAAATTAGGATGTGAATGTAGTGGTGGATCGAGCAGCTCACACCTCACTTCGTCCTTAACTTTTGATTTCGCTTCTGCTTCCGCCTTCTAATGCCACCAGATTCACAACACATCATACAAGTGAACAGAAGACGTTAATTAAGGCATTCTTAAATACACCCGCATGGGCCCCGACACTATGCTGAATATTTAGATTCAAGTGTTTGAGGATGTTGCGGTTACTTAAATTTTGAGTGCATGCAAAGATATAATATTTTGATGCAAATATAAATCTAATTCTGCTCCAAATCGCCATTGAATTAGTAACACATCGTACAAGCGAACAGAAGGCATTATTTAATACATTCTTAAATACACCCGCATGGGCCTCGACATTATGTTGAATACTTAAATTCAATTGGCGAGGTTGATTCGGTTTAGTAAGGCGGGTGGGTTAACAAAACCTAAAAATTTATTATAAAAATTTCAACTTAGTAAAATATCTGAGAAGTTAATTCTGTCATATGACGATCGATTTGATTCTATGTTAGAAGCTAAATAGAGTTGAAAAGATCTAAAGTTCTAAAATATATTGAAATTAATCAAGTAACTACCCCTATGATGGCTATGTTGAATGATGATTTCAACCGGAGGGGATACTTCTATCAAAAATATAATTCTAATTTCAAATCAAATTAACTCAAATTAAGTAGTAATCTAAAACTGCTTAAATAAAATTCAATCATTAAAAGCTTAAAGCAAAACTCAATCTATCCACCTTTCATAATTGTTTGTCAGAGGTAATAAATTAAGAAAATTCTAGCTCACAAAGGAGCCAATGTCAAAGTATTCTGCTATGTTTACTCTCAATAAATCTCATGCTAGTAAGGACGTGGCTCATGTGTCCATGGCGTTATGACTTGGTAGGTAGGCTCCACGGAATGATGTAGTTACGACGAGTCCTCACGATGGTGGTTTGGCTAGTAAGGCTCTATTATATTACGATCATGACTGTAGCCTGTATGCTCCCCAATTGCTCTGCCCTTTGAGTTGTGAATCATAGGGTACACCTAATAGGGAAAAAAGCCCTCTGTCAGCTAAGATATACCTAAGCCTGTCTCCGTAGACAAACATCACCCCGGGTCTACAAGGATTTTTTGGATGACGTAATCTATGTGTTGTTGATAAGGATCCTTCAGTCATGTTGGGTTGACTACCTCCTCTGACTAAGTAAACTAGGGACCGCGACAACCCGGGATGACGAAATCATGAGATCTAGATTGGGCACATCATCATTTCCCCAACCATCCGCTTTAAGCTAATAATGATAAATTTCATAAATTCCAAATACTAAATGAAATTTTAAAACTCCACATGCTGCTACTATACGCTACGTATTTTTTGATCTAACGACTAGCCTTAATCGAAAGTTCTCTCTCACTTACTGGGAGGGATAATTAACTATAAGTGCTTGCGCCTATAGGAAACCTGGAACCAGATCTAAAGTCAAAATGAGGGCGAAATCTCTAGGTAGTGTCTTATTTACTATTCCATCTACCTTCTGAAAATTACATTGACACTAAATCATACTCTCTTCATTGCGAGATGTCAGTGGCAAATTTTTGGAGCCGATAGATAACAGCTCTATGATGATCAAAAGAGAGTATTAAGATTTTGATTCTAAGTGATATTTACATACATCAAGATTCACACTTTAGCTAGGAGATTTTCCAATGACATATCAGTTGCCCCCTTATTTTTAGATGATATCAACTCTATCATCCAAAAATACATGTGAAATAATTAAAAATAACAACTTCTTTAATGTTAATGAAATTTGTGGGTTCATTAACCTTTGCATGAGATATAGTTTGAGAGAATAGATCTTCATGGGTGCACAAGACTATGATCGGAAGCAGGTGCAAGAGACTAGTCACACAGATGTATGAGGCCATGAAGGCGTGGGCAAGCAAAGCAGCGGACCCGTGAGGTCATGGCCAACTTAACTGGCGTGCATAAGCGAGCGTCGGGGATGTAGGTCGTGTGGCGTGAGCTCGCATAGTTAATTAGCACGCGCCATCGGAGATCGGCGTCAGAGGTACTGGGATGTAGTGCAGGAGGCCAGCGTTGGGGGGACAAGGCAGCCATAACTTCAGCGCATACCCAAATGCGCGCCAATGAGCACAAATGACAGAAAGTTTGGATTTTTTTTCTTCATATTTTCTCTGATTTTATTCTTTTTTTCTTCCTTTTTTTTCACTTTTATAAAGGAAGGATAAATTTTAGGAAGAAATTTTGAAATCTTTTTAAATATTTCAAAATTTATTTCCTTTTTTCCCCTATTGTGGATCTATAAAAATACCCCTTGGGGTCATGTAAGGAGACACAATTTTCTCCCATATGCATTTCTTTTGTCAATAAGGCTCTGACTTTCTTCTAAAAATAATGTTATTTTCTTTGTTGATTAAGACCTGTAGTTCATACGGCGACATTCTAATTTTTTCTCGAGAGAGGCGTCAACTATCCTCGTTGGACCAACTAGGTTTGGAGGCGATAAAAGCCCGTAGTTCATACGGTGAGACTAATTTTCCCTCGAGAGAGACATCAATTGTCCTTGTCAGACCAACCAAATTTGGAGGTGATTAAGGCCCATATTTTCTATTTTTATTATAGAAAATTAATTTTCTTAAAATTCTAATAGATTGTTCAACAGTTGACAACTATCAAGGTGATGGGGAAGCATCAATTTGGAACCATTCATCAAAAAACTCAGAAATTTTGGCAGATAATTTCAGAGTGTTATTTTTTATGATGTTACTTGATGCCATTAACTTGTATGAAAAACCCATAAGTAATACATTAAGAATTTTGGCCTATTTAAGATTGTTCATCAGAGTGTTACTCAATGATATTAACTTGTATGGAAGAGGTTGAAAGAATTTGTGAAATATTTTTGACCCATCCAAGGTTGTTTATCAAAGTGTTACTTGATTATATTAACCTGTATGGAAGAGGTTGAATCAAATCTATCAAGATTTTTTACCCATCCAAGGTTGTTTGTCAAAGTGTTACTTGATGACATTAACCTGTATGGAAGGTGCTGAATTGAATCTGCTAAGGATATTTGACCCATCTGAGGTTATTTGATATGATGTTACTTGATGACATTAACCAATATAGAATAGATCGAAAAAAAATCCACCAAGGATTTTTGACCCATCTGAGGTCATTTGTCAAAGTGTTACTTGATGATACTAACCTGTATGGAAGGGGTCGAAAGAATCTGTGAAATATTTTTGACCCATCCGAGGTTGTTTGTCAAAGTGTCACTTGATGACATTAACCTGTATGGTAGGGGTCGAACTGAATCCACCAAGGATTTTTAACCTATCTGAGGTTATTTGTCAAAGTGTTACTTGATGACATTAACCTGTATGGAAGAGGTCGAAAGAAATCCACAAAGGATTTTTGACCCATCCAAGGTTGTTTGTCAAAGTGTTACTTGATGACACTAACCTGTATGGAAGAGGTCGAAAGAAATCCACCAAAGATTTTTGACCCATCCGAGGTTGTTTGTCAAAATGTTACTTGATGACATTAACATGTATGAAAAAGGTCGAATTGAATCTCCCTGGGATTGATTATACTCTAATTGGAATGAGGTGATTGCCACATGTATCTGAATCAAAGATGAAAATTTGATCTGTATTTAAACTGTTATTATCATTTTGGGATCATAGTTGTAGTTTTGTCTAAAGAGTAGAAGTCTAGCTGAAGAGTGTATATTGAATTTTGATATCACCCAAGAGTTTCTTATGACATCTTATATTTTTGTAGAAAGCCTCTTCATATTGCCTTACTCCTTATAAATTTAATGTAAAATTAGATGATAGAAGAAATGAGCTTTATAATCATAATTATGATAGAGTATTAACATTTGAATGTTGCAATCAGAATTGCTCTCCAATCTTGGCTTGCTTATCAAGTAGGTGGACAATGAGATTATATTCCTCAGATATTTACATGATTAATCTTTCGATGTTATAATAAGGGTTACCTCCCCCACATATTGCTCGAACTATTTTTGATGGGCATTAATAGCCTCATCAGTAAAAATTTGTGCTTCCACATGATGATATAAGTCGGCATACGAACGACCCGTATCAAACATTAGTGATGAGTAGAAAGACCCAGGATGGAGCCCTCCCAAAAACACTCCTCTTAGTAATTTAGGGTCCACCCTTAATATTTGGTGAGCTTCTAAGAAGAACCTTTGGAAGTACTCTTTAAGTGATTCACTTTCATTTTGATGAATGCTTCAGAGATGAGAGGAATCTTTAATGATCCATCGGTTCGCAATAAACTGTTCTACAAAAATCTTGACTAGTTCATCAAAGGTATGGATAGATCCCCTTGGAAGGGAGTTGAACCAAGTGCGAACCTGACCCATGAGGGCGACTAGAACGACCAGACAAAGCAGTGTGCCAGGAGCTCGTTGGATGTGCATGATGGATCTGTAATTATTGATGTGTTCATATGGGTCGGTTTCCCCATCATAGGAGTCGATGCTTGGAAGCTTGAAGCCTACGAGAATAAGATGTTGGAGAATTGCTTCAACTAAAGGTGAATACTCTTGATAGCCGTGGTGGGAGGGAAGATAATTTATATCTTTAAAGTGGAATTATTCTCATATCAAGTGTTATAATTCTGCACGTATAACATGACGGGTGGAATCAACAGGGCAAGAACGTGCCAAGCCACCGGGAATAATTGGTGGGTTAGCAATCGGTTGAGCCGCAACTGATGGATGAGTAGAACTAACAGTATTAAGGAGGTCAGCATCACGGTCTAGAAGCAAAGGAACTTAAGCCTGATGGCGAGAAGGCCCGTGTAAGCATTTTGACCTCCCTTGGCTAATGATCGATCTTGGGGGAGATGTGTTTGTTACAGTAATGGCTGTTGTGTTTCTCATAAAAGTTAAATTATCTCATTTTAAAACTCTTTCATTCGACGAACATGATCTTCTAGAGAGTTTTCTATTGAACCTTCGTCGATAGGGTAATGCCTGTCGGGGGTAAATGAAGCAGAAGCTTGACGTCCTTGGTTTAAGGATTGGTTTCAAGAATGATGGGAGTTGGAGTAGGAGGCTCCGTTATTGCGAGTATTGCGCTTGTTGGCCATAGTGCAGGTGTTCACATAGATTGAGATTGTGAGATTCCTTTCTCAGACGGTAAGATTGATAGGAAGATTCGGTAGAGTAGGAGAATTCGATGTCTTGCGTTACACAAAAGTTTCGCACACATAGCGAAAGAGTTTGAGAGATCTCAGGATTTTTATGTGGAAACCCCAAAAAGGGAAAAACTACGGGGCTTAGCCTACTTAGAAATAATTTTACTATATCAACTTTTATTACAATTATTATCATTTCTCCAAAGTTATAGAATGATAGTTTACAATAATAAGTTTTGTGACAAGCTTCGTTGGATTAGCGGCGAAGGCCTTGCTTGAGGTGGTAGTCTGATGATCCGAGGAAAACTATTAAAAGATGGTCAGTGGTAGTAGTACTTGATTCATGATGGTGAACAGCGGTGGTCAGCGATGATCGGCCCGAGCGATGTGATTGGCGGTGGTGGCCTAGCGGTGCGATGGTAATATGGTGGCCAGCTGGCGTAGCATTGGCCGCGGTAATCCATGATCGGGGCCCGATGGCCGGTGGAGCCGATGCGGATGCGCGGTCTGCGTGGTAGTGGCCCGGCGATGGCAGATGGCGGCGGTATGGCGGTGCCAGCGGCAGCGGCGATAACCAAGCGATAATTCGATGGCGGTGGTCGGCGGTAGTGACCGAAGGCGGCGATGACCGGCGGTGGTCGGCGACGGTCAGCCGGTGACCCGATTATGCTTTGAGATTCTTCGAGTTTGAGAGCTCCACCTCTCTTTAGCTTCGGGTCCTCTCATGTGAAGAATGATGAGTTATTTATAGATTATGTGAGTGACATTTCTGTAAATACAGGCAAAATCCAAACCACTCTATCGGGCAGCTCAAAATGATTTCTTCGATCATCAAATATATTTTAAGTATTTGAATTCTCAAATGGAGTCAGAATTAAGAGATCTTAGGCTTGTTAGATCCGGCTCGTTAAGATGCTCGATTTGATTATAAGCATTCCATATTTATGAGTTATTTAGAGATCTGAATGATATCCCAAAGTTTTCAACTATATTTTGAGTGCTTTATATGGGCTAGTCTGGACTCATGATCATATTGCTTTCGATCTAATCAAGGTGTTTGATAGCAGCTCTATGATGATCAAAAGAAATTTTCAAAAATTAATATTTTGATTCTAAGTGATATTTACATACATCAAGATTCGCTCTTTAGCTAGGAGATTTTTTAATGACATAGATGAATAAATTTTATTCTTTGAAGATATAAGTGATCAAATGTTTTAAATTTCATTTTAAAAGTTTTCAATTTATATATTTATGTCAAGATTTGTATTCCATTGCATGAACTTTTTGGTCATACATTAAGAAATTTTTTTGAAATTAAATGTGATCATTTAGATACAAAAAGTTTTATATGTATCAAACTAACGACTTAAAATAAAAATAAAAGAATACTAGACTGAGTAGAAAATTTCAATATTATAATTTAAAAAGTAAAATTAAGCGAAAAATAAAAAAAAAATCTTTCAATTTTAACATAACATTTCACTTATTTACTTATCAATTATATCGATTATACCAAGAAGAATAGGCCTGCGGTCAGTATGCCGCAGCCAAATAATCCAGCCCAATACTATCTGATTTTTTATTCTCGTTTATACGTGCAGAAAAAAATTAAAATATAAGGCTCTGGAATTTACTCCAATTAACGCAGACGTAGATGTAGTTCTCCATCTCAGCCATTTGAACATGAAGAATTATTACAATCAATTTTTTAATTTTTTTAATTTAAAATTCCGGTGATAAAATTTTATTATCATTATTATTATATAAAACATCTTCATTTATAAATACTATGTCAAGCCACAAATTTAACTTGTTTAATTAAACAGTTTTAAAATACTACAAAGTTTTCTTTTAAGAGCTATTTGGCTATCTAAAAAAATGAATGTAGTATAAAAGGAAAGTAATACATTTGAATTATTTTAAATTGATTGGTTGAAAATCTTATGTAAATGCAGGATTTATTTTTTTTCTTCTTTAGTAAAGTGAATGTAATGTATTTAGCTAGCAAGTGGGTGGTGATAGGCCATGATCGGTCGATGTCAACTGGCTGGCTATGGGTAGAGGCTGATAGGTTGTGATAGTGGTGATGAGGTGTGGCAAGTAGTAGGCAACCAGTGAGACAGTCGATTAACGGTTAGTGGTGAGGGTTGATTGTGAAAATTGGGCCTACTAATAGTAGCAGGCGGCAGTCCTCACTTTACACTAAACGAGGTGTTTAGAATTCGCTCAAATTAAGCAAATTCTTAAAACATTTACTTCAAAATATTCTAAATACTTAAAAAAAAAATTTCTTGCATTCCTTTTATAGTACACTACTTCTATGTATCACATTATATAGCCAACCATAAAACATGGCTTACAAAATATAAAGGATAGTGATATTATGATATGGGGATCTTTAAGCTCTTTTCATAATTTAATTCACTTATTCATTACCCCTCGAAAGCAAGGCACAAATATTGCCTTACTTTAAGAGCTATTGTTCCGATCCTCACTGATGATGAACCCTACCTTTGTGAGGAGATTATGACATACACTCCTCTACCTCATCGATAAGCAATGAATCAAACTTCTGCAAAAAGAATATTTTTGATTGACTTAAAATGTTAATAGAATATTATTAGATCATTCTTTTACTATGCATGGATCCTTTTAGAATTTTAGGAGCAAATGCATACGATATTCTTTGGATGAGCACAAATTTCAATTATTCGTGACCATGCTTTGAATCATGTGAGCCCATTTTAGACTAACATTGAGTAACTTTGGATTTTACTTAATTCAATCATTTTAGACTAACATTAAGCAAAATGTTAAAATATATCAAAGTTTAGCTATTGGATATGTAAATGCACAAGAATTATGTGGTATGAATGTAAATCTTTCAAATAAAATTTTTTGATTAAATTGAAAATAAAAAATTAATAATAAATATGTAATTCTAAATAATTAAAATACTATTATATGTACATTCACACACACAACACACACATATATATATACATATGCATAATTTTATTTGGTTTTCATTTTCACCTTAATTTATTACTTTATTGTGATCTTTATTGAAATTTTATTTTGACTTCAAAAAATTTGGTTATACTAAAATTGAATCAAATAAATCAAATTATATTACGATTTGATCTAGTTTTGTTCTACTTATTATTTATCACTTTAATTCTGCTTATAATTTAATTTAATTTAATAATTCTATCAATCAATCATCTAAAATGAGAGAATGCATGAACCTATTTATATGTGCCCTCTCAAATTTTTTTGATTTTTGATTTTTGTTATTGGTATAGCCATAAATAGCTTGATAGAATAAAATTCAAATTCAAATTGAATCTATAAATCTAAACTTGCTAATAAAATAACTCATTTATAATAAAAAAAATTTACATAAATACCACACAAAATTAGTTATTTACTTATGTTTGAAAAGTTAAATTTCACTTTTTTTAAAAAAAGTGATAAATATAATTTTAAAATGATATAGAAGATTGAGGTATTATTTATTAAAGTTTAAGTATTATATAAATAAATACATAAAAATTATGTGTTATGTATGCAAATCCCTTATAAAAAATTATAAATTTCAAAATTCAAATATTACAATATAAATTTCGATTTGTTAACATTTCAAACTTTACTTATAAGCCATTAATTAAGCCAAAATTAGTTCATAAGTCCGCTTGGTAAATTAGAATCCTAATTAAGAGCCATAATTTGCTTCAAAATTTAAGGAAAAAAAATCGAATTAAAAAAACCTAATTTCATAATATTTTATAAATCAACCCTATTTGATTGGCATAATCAAATCATAAAAAGTAATAATTCTTTTTTCTCTTCATAAAAAGAAATAATTTAAAGTGAAAGCACTTGCTAATTTAATTTTTTTTTTTTCAAAACTTGGCTGATAGTTTTAAATGCTAAGAACCTAAACCGTCACTCTCTCAAGAAAGTTATAAGTTGCCAATTAAAACCTTCGCGAGATCCGAAGTGGAAAAAAAAAATCTACTTAGCTAAAAAAAACTCTTCCCTGAATCACGACCAGATCGAAGCTTTTTCCATCTCCAGTCCTTCTTCTTCCTACATATAAAGTCATCCAAAAAAAAAAAAAAAAAAAAATCAAAAATAAATTTAAAAAATCAGAGTGTACAAAAAAAAAAAAAAATAACCGAAACTCACTCAAGTTGAATCTCCAATTTCAGACAATGCGGCTGCCCTTCCAATCTCCTCAACTGAAACTCAAACAAGAAGCAATCATTGCTCCCAATCACCTTCTTCAACTCCTCGACTATATACAAACCATCATAGAAAAACACCGATGCCGTATTCCGCTTCAAATCCCTGATTCCATATATCACTCTCACCGGCCGCTTCGCCTCCATACTCCTCTTCAATGCCAGATTCCCATTCTCCATTTTCTGATCCTTCGGCTCCACTTTCCTCCCACCAAACCCTCCCATGCCGATGTACAAAAGCAATCCATCCGATAAGTTCCATCTATCCATATACCTGCCGGAAACCACGATGCTGGTGGCGAGACCGGAGATCGCATCGTAGTCAATACCATTTTCCAGCGGGCGGTGGAGGCGGACCAAGGCCAGTTCCATGCGATAGGTGAACTCGTCTCCGACCTCGACTCCAGGTACGGCGCCGAAGAGCGCTGCTGGTGGGTGGAGCGGGAACCGGCCGTTGGCCTTTAGGATCTCGACGGCCTTGAGGTCGACGCGGCGGATTGGGGCGATCGCCGCCAGGCATGGATCGGAACGGAGCGAGAGATGGCGGCAGAGGGCGCGGAAGAGACTGAGAGTGTGGTAGATGGTATCGGCCGCTTCAGAGTCCTTTTCGCTTTCTCTCCGCCTGATTGAAGGAGAGAAAGAGCCCATGGCTGGAGAGGAGAGAAGTTCAAATCTCGAATAGAAGGACGATGTGGAATTGAGACGGGGTCGGCGCAAAATAGAACCGTTTTTTTTTGGGGGGGGCACTCCAAATTATTGTATTTAAGTATTAAGCATGTAAAACTTTAATTTTATCAATAAAGCACTCAAAACTCTCTTTTTTCATAGCATCGACACTCTCTGTTAACACCGTAAACTTCCTTTCTTAATTCTCACGTGCCCTACCCTATCATCCTCGTGGCTGCAAAACGTGCTCGTCTCCTTGACACCGAAGTGATCATAGATGAAAATTGATATGCAAAGCTTTCTTTTCAATCACTTATTTTTTCATGCCTTAGTTTGTTTTCCCCAAACTCTTTTTTCTCATAGAATCAACACTCTCTGCTAACCTTCATGAACTTCCTTCGTAGTATATTTTGGCAAAATTTGTTGGCAAAAAGATTAAATAAGGACAAAATTTATAGGCAATAAAGCCAAGCATCGCCGAATGAACACCAAATTTACGACCCTAGATCACAAATGTTTTGGCAAATTAGGAAATATATTTATATCCCAAGCCAGATTCAGAAATGAAATTCACGTCGATATGAAAATTCTATAGAGCGCGAATCTTGATATCAGCGGTTGATCGCCGGTTGAAGCTAGTGGTCAATCTTAAAATATCATTTGAAACTTTAAGATATCAGTTAAATTCATAAATAGCTCTTAAACATGGAGTGTTTATAGTCAAGTCGGCGTCTTGACGAATCTAACAAGCCAAGATCTCATACACTTGAGCATTCAAATACTTAAAATACATCAAATGATCAAAGGAATTATTCTGAGCCATCAAATGAAGTGGAGTGGTTCGAATTTTATATGTATTTATAGACTCATCCATTCACATAAATAGCCATTCCCGTATGAAGGGACCCACAGAGAGAGGAGAGCTCAAAAGCGAAGATTCCAGCCTTGTCGTCTTACTTCGACGTTACCGGCCAGACCGTGATCTCGCCGTCGTCAATCTTTGTGGTCTCCATCGTGATGACGCCCGTCGTTCGATGTCTCGTTGTTCACCCCTCTGCTTCCATGCTGATTACGACGAGCGTCTACATAGTTGTTTATTCATTCTCGTATGTCGTATAATCCGTTATCGGGGAAGATTTTGTACTCAAAGCATACATAGTGGAAGTTTTCTTGAAATTTATTCTGCGATTTTCTCTCTTTTGAGATTTTCCAAGTAAAATTTTGGAGTTTTCGTTCTCTTTAAATATATATGTGTTGGATTTCATATACAAAGCGTAACTTTCACTCTATCATGACTTATTTTTTCACGCAAAGTCTAAGATTACAACTCGAAGATTTAAAACGATAGCAGTTGCTGGAGAGATTTTAAGCACTAATACTACCCCTATTTCAGTGTTAATATAAGGAGCGTTGTGGAAAGAAATATCACGTAGCTACTGGAGAGCTAAAACCTCACAGTGAGAATGAAAAGTTGTAGTAGGTGGACCTCGTCGTGTGCTGCTCACAGTAATGGAGATAATAAATCTTTGTCATGAGCCTCATACATCATCGTGGGAATCAAAAATACTGCCAGTTGGAAGTGTAAAAGTTTCGGACCTCACCGTGATAACGAAAAGTCTCGGACGACGCTATCTCGAAGGGAATAATGCAGCGATGAAGGAAATCGCGTGACTTCACGGCGCACTTGGAGTTAAGGGAGAGTGTCAATTCTGTGGGAAAAGACGGTTTTTGAGTGCTTTATTGATAAAATTAAACTTTGAGGTGTTTAAAACGTAAATATAATAGTTTGGAGTGCTAAGTATGTAAAAACCCCAAGCTGATAGCCTGATAGTGAAACCGTCTGCCAGTCTCACTGCTCCACTTTCCCACGAACGAAATTGTGTCGATTCAGAGTAACGCTTCATTGTACTGCATAATTATTTCATCCTGACCACAGAATCCCTCTTAAATGGCTGATATTGATTTTAATAAATTTTTAATACGTATGAAGTTAATCTCAAATTGTTTAAAATAATATAAATGGCAGCAGAGGGATAAGATTTCACTGCGGAAGTACCATATTTGGAGAAAAGGAGACTTAAATTGTTTAAAAATCAATTAATCTATTTGATATTGGTAAGTATAATTATAATAAAAATAAATACTTACTTATTTAATTATATTATCTGATAATTTAAATATATTGGGAGGTAACATGTAATTAGGGTTGAGAAATTAGCCTGAAGATCATTTTCATAGAAAATCCTCAATTTGGGGTGAGATCAAGTCAAAGCAAACGAGCCGACTTTCGAGCCAAAATTTTGGCTCGAAATTATTTCGACTCGAGTTCGATCCGCACACGCGGCTCGAGTCGCGACTCGCGATTGGATCGAAATGATTAGGTCGTTGGCCCGGGCTGCCCATCTGCGAAACCCGGTTATACTTACCCGAATGTAGATTGTTGTCTGATCAAGGGGATCGTTGAATCAACGGGGAAGATGAATTTCCTTTCTCTAATATGACCGTTCGAGTCCTCGACGGTGAGCGTCATTTCTTCTTTCTTCTCTTCCGGCTTCCAGTTCTCAGCGGTTGTGCAGCTTCGTGCTAATTTTGGCGATAGTGTCTCACGATCTCGTCGATCCAACGATTTCGATCTCTATCGTTGAGGTGTTTCTTTGTCACATTTTCATCGTTCGGCGTAGCTTCGATCTCTACGTGTTCGTTTTGCTTCTTTGCTTTAGAATTACTCAAGTATACAATAAACTACCTACTTGTTTCATTTCCTGCTTCTGTAAGTATTTCATGCTATGACTATGAGCCTATGAGATGTCGCTTCTTTCAATTATTTCCATTATTCCATACTCAAGCTCTTCTAAACATCGGAGGTTTCAGTTCTTCAATTATTTGAGTTCAGAGATTTCGTTTGGATTTCGAGCTCGATCTGGAATCGATCCGACTCAGCTCGAAATCGGAATCCTCGAGCCACGACTCGATTTTGAGCCAACTATAGTTCGGCTCGAAATCGGATCGTACACACCCCTACATGTAATAACATATATGATAAAAATATCCATCGTGGCATTTTTTAAAATTTTTAATGTGACTATTTGATTTAAATTTTTGGATAATCTTGCTTTTTAACCATATAAAATATAGGTGCTACAGTGCAGAACAATTTTTAAGTTGATTTTATCAAGATTAATTTATAGTAAAAAAACTCTTATTACTCAAAAAATGGTGGTGTTTAAAATTAGTATCATTGCTTGCTAGAAAATACATAGTAGTAGAGCAAAATTTTACATTTTAACTTCTCATAAAAGTTTAGCACATACATAAATGATGGAGAGAAGAATAAAAATATCAGAATTTTAACGTGAAAAACTCCAGAAAAAAAATTAAAAATTACATGACCTATAATATTTTATTCTTCTTCAAAAATAGATTAAATGAAAATACAAGTTTGTGTATTAGGTAATTACATCATTAGAATCAGATTACAATGACTTTGTAGTTAGACTATAACGAGTACTAATTACAAGAGGTGGTGGTCGACGATTTACTAGTAGAAATTGGTTTCAAGCTTTGGAGTTTAGCTTTTAACTTCCTTAGCTCTTCCCTCCTCCTCTTATGGTGAGAATGAAGTTCTTTAGACAAAATATTAAAATATTTCATTGGACGACTCATATTGATTCACATGATCTTGATTATTTCTTAAGGATTTAAGTATCTTATCTACTTCAGATTTGAGTGATCTTAGGCCCATTATATTGTTCTTGTTGAGCTGCTTGATTTAACGATAAATATGTTAGATTTGGAGATCATTTAATTAATATCTTGAAGTTTCTAATTATACTTTTAACTCAGATTTACCAATTCTTAATGCTAGTGGACTTATCTCATCGAGAGATTTAGTATGATTATAAATTTGTTAAAGTTTGGATGATTTGAATATTGCTTTGAGATTCATGTTTGTTATAATTAATTTTTATGTGATAAATGAACTATATTATTTTAAAAGAAATTTATTGGTTTTAAAATTACTTTTTTATCAAAATATTTCAACCTTTTTTTGTTTTTAATGTTCAACCTTCCTTCAATTGCACGTATCATCCAACAATTAATTTTATTGAAATATTTAAGAGAATTTAATCATAAACTACGCACAATTTATATATAAGGACTAAAACTAATATTTTTTTGGTTGAAAAATTAGGCTAAGATGTCTTGCATATCTCATAATTAATTTATGCTGATTGAGTTTAATTTTATAATTTTTCTGAAAATTATTTTGGATAATGTATTAAATTTGAGATATTCAAGTAGGAAATAGATGATTGAAATGAAAATTAAAACCTGTGTAATTATTGAATTGGGGTCTGGATAAGGAGAGCCTTTTAATGCAATGAGTTGACTGAATCTGCAGAAAATGGAAGCATATATCTATCATAAAAACTAACAATTTTGAAATGCAAAGAGCCGTTATCTCATTAACTCATTCTGCTCCACAAGAATAGATGTAGGGGTGTTTGTTTTGTTTATTTTTGAAGTAATGTAAATACAATAAAATAATATTTTTAGTGTTTGATTAGATTACTTTATAAGAGTAAAGTAAAATAATAGGGAGTTTTAAATACACGAAATAGGTCATTTACCGTGTATTACGAATTCGTCCGAATTCGGGGAAAAGGAAATACATCACGGGATCGCGGGACGAGTGGCATTTTGCGAAACCTTTCTTTCCCGTCACGATTCTTCGCTTCTCGTCGCCAAGCACCAGGGATTCGCAGGTTTTGTCGTCGCTCGCGTGGGTTTCCGCACTGCATGTATGTTCTTCACCTACGAGAGTCTTCTTATCGGCCGAGCCTCACTGATTCTTCTTCGGCTTGACCATCCTTTCCAGCAGTTTCATCTGTATTGGATTTCTTCTTTGCTACAGTGTGAGGAGGTTCGATTTAGGTCTCCGCGTGACAGCCAGAAAACCTTCTGACGTCGGAGACAGACGCGAAAGAGAGATTTAGGGCTCCACAGTAAGTTCTTCTTTCTTGATCCTACTCTGAACAAGGTTGGCAGCACATTCCACCCCTTTTATGCCTATGTAAATCCATCTCCTCTTCTATTTCGCTCTTCTCCTTCCTCCTTTCTCTCCACCGTTTCTCCTACTTATTGAAATTTGTTTTTTTATGAATGAGTTGGATTTGCCTCGTCTTTTCTGTAACGTCTATATTATACTCTTTGAAAATTCTTTTTTAGGTTTGCAATTAGTATGACATTTGAAATTCTGTGTAATTCATGTTTTTAATGGGTTTTTTTTGGCAGTTTACCTTTGGTTTAAATGGCGCAGAACCTATAGTAATTGTAGTCCTTTATCACTATGGATTAATTGTATGCAAGTTTATTCTCATTTAATACATAGGACATGTGCGCTGTGTTGAGCTAAGTGACAGATTTATGCTATTTTATTTTAGTAGTTTAGCGATGATCCTGACAAAATTTGTATTTTACTTGTTAGTTATTGTTGGGCCTTGTTTGATCTTGTGTGTAACAAGTAAAACAGAAATTTCATTGGAGTGTAGATTTCTCAACTCTTGAGTATTAGTGAGGTTATCAAAGTGCAGAACGTTATACAATCTCTTTGCAGAACGTGCAGGGGCTGAAGTTGTGGAATCAGGAATGTGCTTGTGTCATTGAATTGCCTGAGCTTAAGGTACACGATGCATTTATATTGCCTAGTCTTTCTATCCATACACAGCTAACAAATTACTGAAATTTCATTTTTTTTTTTTTGGGATGTGCAGGGCCGTCAGAAGCTGAACGGTAAGCCTTTATATGTGCTTGTAGAGTCACACTGATGGTATTTGCCTTGAACTCATTCTACTAGTACTAATATTCCATTTGTGCCTTGGAGAGTTCATTTGCAGTAGCCGATATGGAAGCTGGCGTCAATATATACACATGAATATAGCGAATTTAATTATTTATCAACTTTTCCGAGCCTCTCTATGTTTATTTGTCCCCTTTTTAACTCTGATCCACTGCAAGAAACTATTTGTAGTTCAAATTTGAAGGTATATTGCGAACATTTTCCATTCATCCTGGGAAAAGTTATTATGTATAGCCTATCATAGAAAATAATACGTCAGTCCATACGTAGCTTTCACGGACTCAATCCATAGACGCGTGTCAGTATTTTTTTCCCCGTTTTAGCGGTTAACGGGCGATAACTGCGGGCGTAAAGGGATACGTATTCGATGCTTACACTTCCCTTACCTAATCGCATCGTTGGAATAGGAATTTAAAATATATGATTTAGGATTTAGGGTTAGTTTTGAGCAAAATTCGGAAATAGAAAATCATTTCCTTTTACAAAAGAAGATGGAGAGCGTTGAAATAACGAGCAATTTAGGCGAGGATATGAAATTCATCTAATATTTCTCATTTTTCTATGGTTTGTTAGTGTTATTCATTTGAAGAGAATATGTTCATTACATTTCATTAAAGCAATTTGGATGCTTTTTTGAATTTTACTTTTAGTATTTAATCATGCTCTCTACCTCTTTATACAGAAACATTTAAAACTTTTTTGAGCATTAAAACTTTTTTTTTGGATTTATTTTGTTTCTTTTGATTAAGTTTAGCATTTGATGGAAGCATTTGGAAATTTGGTTTTTATTCGTGGGTATTTTGCATCGTACTCTGTACCTCTTTGGAGTACAGGCATTAAGACTTCTTTTGCAGTTTATTTTTGTCTTTGATTATGTTTAGAATTCAATGGAAGCATTTGATGCTGCTTGGATGATTTCGGTGTTTTGCATCGTACTCTGCACCTCTTTGGAGGATCTGAGCATTAAGGACTTCTTTTTGCTTTATTTTCTTTCTTATGTTTAGGCATTCAATGGAAGCATTTGAGGCTGTTTGGATGGTTACGGGGTATTTTTTTTGATCGTACTCACTGCCTCTTTGGAGGATCTGGATCATTTATAGACTTTTATTTTGTTTTTCTTGATTATGTTTAGAGCATTCAATGGAAGCAATTTGATGGCTTGGATGATTTAGGTGTTTTTTTTTGCATCGTAGTCTGTACCTCTTTGGAGGTACATAAGGACTCTTTTATTTATTTTTTGATTATGTTTGGCATTCTAATGGAAGCATTTGGAGGTGTTTGGATGGATTTGTATTTTTTCTCTATACCTCTTTGGAGTACAGATCATTTTGCATTTTCAGTTTATTTTGTCTATTTGAGATTATGTTTAGAATTCCAATGGAAGTAATTTGATGGTTTGCTTGGATGATTTATTTTTACTCGTACCTCTTTGGAGGTACAGTAGACTTATTTTGCCGGTTTATTATACTTATTTTGATTATGTTTAGGCATTCCAATGGAAGCATTTGGGTGTTTGGATGGTTTTGGGGTATTTTTTGCTACTCTTTGTACCTCTTTGGAGGTACAAATCATTTATTTTTTTCCAGTTTATTTTGTTTCTTGAGATTATGTTTAGGGAATTCCAATGGAAATAATTTGATGGTTTTGGATGATTTAGGTGTTTTTTTGCATCACTCTCTACTCTTTGGAGTCTGAGCATTAAGAGACTTCTTTTTTTATTTTTATCTACTTCTTTGATTATGTTTAGGCATTCCAATGGAAGCATTTGGAGGCTTTGGATGGTTTGGGTATTTTATGCACTCTTTGTACCTCTTTGGAGGTACATATCATTTATTTTCCAATTTATTTTGCTTTCTTGATTATGTTTAGGAATTCCAATGGAAGTAATTTGATGGTTGTTGGATGATTTAGGGTATTTTTTTTTCATCTGTACTCTGTACCTCTTTGGAGGTACTGAGCATTGACTTCTTTTCAGTTTATTTTGCACTTCTTTTGATTATGTTTAGGGCATTTAATGGAAGCATTTGGCTGGATGGTTTGGGAGTATTTTACATGCATTACTCTTTGTACCTCTTTGTGAGATCATTTATATTTTTTCCAGTTTATTTTGCATTCTTGAGATTATGTTTAGGCTCCAATGGAAGCATTTGATGGCTTGGATGATTTACGGTATTTTTTTGCATCTGTACTCTGTACCTCTTTGGAGTATGAGCATTAAGACTTCAGTTTATTTTGCTTCTTTTATTATGTTTAGGCATTCCAATGGAAGCATTTGGAGTACTTGGATGGTTTGGGGAGGTATTTTGCATGTCATTTCTTTGGAGTAGATCATATTTTTTTCCAGTTTATTTTTTTTTAGATTATGTTTAGGGTTTTTGGAAGCAATTTGATGATGCTTGGATAATTTGGTGTTTTTTTGCATCTTACTCATTCTTTGAGGTACGAGCATTAAGACTTCTTTATGTTTCTTGATTGTTCATTATATTCCAATGGAAGCAATTTGATGGCTTGGATGATTTATGGTGGTTTTTTTGTATCAGATTTTGTAACATATTTTTGTATTTGTTTGGCGTAAATCGAATGATCGATGAGAAATCGTGATGTCTAATATTTTGAAACTCCTTGGCTTTGGAGAATAAACGGAGTATACCTTATCTTGTGACTATCATCAAATTGGCTGTGTTGGAAGGACCATACTAGTTGTGGCCAAACTCAAAGAAATTGAAATCAAAAGATTATTCAAAAATGGTGAAGCGTCTAAATGGCTTAACAAAATTCCGAAAGTTGATACAAGAAGCGGTTGTCCGGCCATGATTAGATTCTTGATTTGGAGGGAATTGGGCGATTAAAAACATCTGAAAGTCATAATCATTCTTTGGCAGAGCTTGTTGACCTACATCTTCTCAGATCACATAGATGCATTAGCGATGAGAAGACGTCTGTGTTGAAGACAATGATAGATGAATATAGAGCAACGATGCATTCAAATCTAAGCGAGGAAGTTGGCGGTGTAGAGAATATCGGGTTCACAAAAGAGATGCTTTCAATTTTATTGAAAGAAAAGATCGAGGATTACGAATGGTATGATGCATTAATCTGATTGTTTAAGGAAAGGTAAGCACGGATGGGATGTTTGCATGGGATGTACAAGTTGATGAGTGGATTGCTTAGTAAGTTTTTTTGGAGCAATGACATGTTTAGGATAGAATATGATTATTTTGGGGATGTGATAATTTTGATACAAGCTATACTCAATAAATATAATCTTGTTTGTGCCCTCTTGTTGGAGTGAATCATCATTGGCAAAATGTATTATTTGGAGTAGCCTTTTTATTAGAAGAGACAATTGAGTCATTCTCATGGCTATTCCAAACATTTCTTCGTTGATGAGTGAGACATCCTATAACAATATTCAGATCAAGATCGGCTATGGCGAGCTATCGAAATTGTATTGCCGCGCATCATAGGTTGTGCGATGGCATATTTCAAAGAAAGCTCCTTCCAAGGTTTATTGCTTTAATAGTAATAAGATAATACAATGGCTATTTTATAAATGCATGAGTAAGTGTGACTCAGAGGAAGAGTTTAAAGCTTGGTGATGCTGCTAGAAGAAGGCAATTTGCATGATCATGCTTGGTCATGCGAGCTTTATAAGATTAGATCCAAGTGGTCCACTTGCATTGTGAGGACTCATTGCATGATCTTGTCAATAACGTAGTGAGTCCACAAATATATGTCACGCGAATATCTAAACCAACAAGTTCGCTCCGATTATTTCTTGGGGTTGGAAAAGGTTATGGAGACATGGCATCGAATGAACATGGCGAAGACTTCAAGTGTAGCGAGTCATCGATTGTTCCTGTTGTTAAGACCAGTCCAATTCTAAAACAAGTTGCTATGTTTTATACAAGAAAGGTTTACACTATGTTTGAAGAGGAATTTTTTGCATGGAGTTGGAGGCCTATCAGTAACTAAGTCAGATGACAGCACCATGGAGTATTTGGTGAGAAACTTAGAGAATAAAATGCATCCAAAACATGGTGTGCATTTCGATGGACTACCAAGTAACTTGTACTTGCAAAAATTTGAAATGATGGGATTACTTTGTGCCCTTGTATCGAGTTCTTAGTCGGAAGATGTTGCATTCGGAAAGTATCTTCTGCGATGGTCGAAGAGGGATATTTATATTGATAGTGCATACAAAAATTAAGAGATGTGGCAAACGATGGAAATGCTCATTATTATTTTGAAACATAAGTCGATATGCATATCAAATAAGCGTCGACGGGCAATAAGAGGAGGATTATATGCTTGGATCCCTAAAAAAATTATATGATGATGTCGACTCATAATAAGTGGAAATTCTCCTCCGGTAGCGTTAAGAAGAAGAAATCAACCACAACGGATAAGGAAAAGACATCTTAAAGGATCCGGTTAAAGCGTCAAGGGTGTTTCAACTCAAGGCTTAAGGGATATTGGGAGAGATCCAAGAAAGCCAGTAATTTTCTATTTTTAGTTTTAGTATTTTAAATATTGTTAATCTTCAAACCCTTTACTTTTTTTATTGCGAAACCAAAATATCGATAGTATTCTTTGAGCATGTTTCGTCACAAGTTGCATCACCTTTCTCGTTATGCGAGTATTTTAGAATAATATCATACATCGATCTTGTAAGAAATCATCAACTAATATGATGTCTACATGCAGAATTTAACTTCGAGCTCCAATCAATGTCGGTGAAGGGTACATTAAAATGGATATTATTTGAAAAACATTTTGATGCATGACATTATCGGTTTGTGTTCTTGTACAATCTTTTCGTAATGCTTTAGAGTCTCAAAGATGACTCTCTTTAACTTAACGACACACCAAGATGTTTAGTATTTAGCTAGATTTTCTCCTGGGTATTTGTAGCTCTAAGCAATAGTGAGTTAATCCCTTCAGGATCTTGTAATCATTGGGGAATATATGTGTAATAAATATGTTTGCATCGTACCTCTAAATACAGATCATTTATTACCTTTTTTTAGTTTATTTTGCGATTAGAAATAATGTTCATTACATTCAGTTGAGCAATTTGGATTTGGTATTTTTTTCATCTACTTTGTGTACCTCTTTGGACTGGTCGTTTGAGTCTTTTTTTTATTTATTTTGCCATTTTCTTGAGATTATGTTTAGGCATTCCAATGGAATCAATTTGAGCTTGGATGATTTAGGTGTTTTGTTGCATCATACTCTATACCTCTTTGGAGTACATATCATTTATGACTTCTTTTTCCGGTTTATTTTGCCTTTCTTGAGATAATATTACATTTATGAAAGCAATGGGGCTTGGATAGTTTGGGAGGTATTTTTTGCATACTCTGCCTCTCACAGTATCATTTATATTTTTTTGTTTATTTTTTGCGATTATGATAATGTTTACATTACAATGGAAGCAATTTGAAAGTGTTTGGATGATTTGGTATTTTCTGTACTCTCTACTCTTTGGAGGTACGATCATTTTGTCCTTCTTTTCTTTATTTTGCTACTTCTTTGATTATGTTTAGGGCATTTCAATGGAAGCATTTGAGTGGATGATTTGGGGGGTATTTTGTATCACGTACTCTGTACCTCTTTGGAGGTCTGAGATCATTTATAACTTTTTTTTTGGATTGAGATAATATTTATTATTCAATGGAAGCAATTTGAAAGCTGTTTGTATGATTTGTTATTTTTGCATCTCTTACCTCTTTGGGTACAAAGCATTTATGGTTATTTTTCATTTTATTTTGCCTATATTTGATTTAGCATTCCAATGGAAGCAATTTGATGTGCTTGGATAATTTACGGGTATTTTTGCATGCTGTACCTCTTTGGAGTGAGCATTTAGAGTTCTTTTTTTGGTTTATTTTGCTGTTCTTTAGATGTTATTACATTACAATGGAAGCAATTTGATGGTTTTGGATGATTGGGTATTTTTTGCATCGTACTCTATGTACCTCTTTGGAGGTCTGAAGCATTTGACTCACTCGTTTATTTTGCCTGTTTCTTGAGATTATGTTTAGGGCATTCCAATGGAAGCAATTTGATGGTTGTTTGGATGATTTTGTATTTTTTTGTATCACATTACTCTTCTATACTTCTTTGGAGGGCAGATCATTTATAATTATCTAGTCAAAATTTAGTTGGCAAATTTAATCTCATAATGTGGTGACAAATTTAAAAACTTTTAATCTATTATTTTTACAATATTATGAAAATAATAATTATATAATTAAATGTTAAAGTTATCTTTTGACAAGTTTCATTACTGATTATAGAATTAAATTTTTTATATTGCAATGCGAAGAAAAATACTATTTTTTTATAATAGATTAACTTATTTTGTTTTTGTTTCATCTAAATAAATAAATTAAGTCGGTCGATATGGTTCAAGTTAATATTCAACATCATTTCACTGAGCATCTAAGAATACATATGAGTTAATTTTTTTAACGCTTTATTTTCATAATAACATACAACAATCATAATCATTATTTTTAATACATATGAGTTAAAATTAAAAGCTTAAAATATCATAATTTTACAATAAAATTTACTTACACCAACCATAATTTTACAATGAAACTTTTAAAAAAAGATAATCCTAATATGATAATTCTAATTTAATTTTATGCATTAATTTTATGCATTCATGGATAACATTTATTTTATGCATTTGCATTAATTTTATGCATTCTGCCCATAACAAAATGACCATACCATTAAAAATGATTTTAAATGTAGATTTCTTTCAAGAGTATAGCCCCCAGAAGATAAAAATATGATAAAAATATGATTGCTGGAGTAAAATATCATCCAGTAAAATATCGGTGAAATCAAACTATATGAAATGAGAGAAAAGTTACAAAAGCGAGTAAAATATCATCCTAGATCCATAAGCGATCCATTCACTTCAACAAAAAAATAAGTCTTGCCACCAAACCGATGCATTATACAAAATCCTATATCAAACTAAATACTATTGTTCTCAATTTGGATTTTTAAGTCCCAAACAAAATATAGCGTAAGCGAACTCAGCCCTAAATATATTCATCTTCTTTGGCCAATCCTGGTGGTCTACCAATCCACGAGGTTTCTTGATTCGCCTCCATGTATTTGCAGACAAACATTCCGCAATTGACACTATTTTCTTGGATTGATATCCCACTCATCATTTCAATTGGCCATTTTGGGATCATTCAAAGATTGGCGACATCAACAAGTAATTTGATCTATAATAGCGAACATAATCTCAATAAGTTGGCAAAAAAAATAGTTAAGAGGAACCAAATTTGAAAAGCGTTCTTACAATCTCGGGAAGAATGCTCTTATGGGTTGGTTTGGGTAATGAGTCATAAAAATACAGCCGACTTATATATGACCAAGTGTCAGTCTGATTATCTGGCGGAAGTAAGATTAACTCGACCTCCACCTTGTCTGCATGATATGTTGGATATTTTGCTTTCATCTTTAGGCTTGCATAACTCTGCAGAAAAGAAGAAACGATTATAGATTATAGCTTTTATCTAAACAAACAAGAATTGAATCAATAACATTCGTGGGGTAACATACAATGCAAGCATGAAATGTACAAATAGGGGACATACAACCGGACAGAGCGAATACTTCTCGGCCAGGCCCGCAAAAACAGAAGGCATCAATGTGTGCATCTGAGAGATATTGATCTGTGAGCAACTCATCGATCTACCCTGTAATAATGATATTCCCAGCCGCGTATCTTGTATCACCTGCAAGTGATAAATATTTTAAAGTGAGCTTAATTAACGAATATGTTATTTTATGTATGAAGGAGTGATTGAAGATTGACTTGTCCTCGAATCGAGCATGATCGTGATAAATCGGCAATCTGACTTTGGATGAGAACTCAACAACATGAAGTGCCTCGATGGGCGCAAGAAAATTCGATGTGAAAGTTAGTGATGAAGATCTAGATTCACTTGGATCGATCGAGTATTTTTTCATACCCATTGATGCTCCTCCACCACAACGATAGCCTCAGGGGTAATCACCTGACGCTCATCTTTGAACCTATAAAAATATTTAGTGAAATTTATTTCTATTATCTCAAATTTAAAAGAAAGTAACTTAATACCTCACTGGCTTCTCATCTTGAGTGGAGGCCACCACATCACTTATTCTTGCTCGTGACTGGTGTGTGTGAAGGGGGAACTAATAGCTTTACTCTTTCTTTCTTATCCGAAGCTTTCACACCACGCCAATGCCGACATGTGTTTTGAGTCATCGTGTGGAGGCCTCCACAAGAACTTCTCCCACGGTCAATTCCACATGGGCTTCCCGTTGAAGTATCCAACTCCATAGTGGAAGCCTCCACAAGAGCTTCCTCTCACTGCACTCCTCGGGCTTTCCAAGTGGTAGCCTCCCAGGGGTGCCCCTCCATGGAAGCTCTCAGCCTCAAGAGTTTCCCCGACCCCCACAGAACCTCCCCACACTTGGGGTGGTAGGACCGCGCCTCGGCAAGAACTTCCTCGATAGCAAGAACCCACATCAAGCCCATCCATCCTCTCCATTGTTGCATGAAAAGAAGATAAGTCCCCTAAACTAAAGTATCCTCTCCACCGCAAAGTCTGTCGTGGGGGTAGTAGCAGAGGGCAGGCTAGATACACTGGACGGGGGAGAATATCGAGGAGAGACATATGGAGACTCAGTGGGGGCTGCACTAATTGGACTTAAAATGGGACGCTATCTGCTCGACATGTTGCTGGGATCAAGGAGCCGCTTCTCCTTCTAATATGTCCTCGAATGAAAGGCACTGCGGATAAACCGATAAGAAAATGTGAAGACATACAACATAAATAAAGACATTCTTATATGAACTAAGTGATATTATTATATGTGTTTCCTCCCAAACCAAGAAAGCATTATTTGGAAACTCTATTTTGCCCATCGCAAAGATAATGCGATATGGAAATGATGCTTATGATGCTTATGTGCTCAACCGCCATATCTACAATAAATATTTTAAACAAGAAACTTCAATGCATTAAATTACACATTCTCGAAGATATAACATACCATCATAAGAGTGACAAAGCCACCATGTAACCTACGCCTCTTCAATCTTTGATGTAATAACATCAAATTGAGAAACCGAAAGTCCCAAATGCATTTGCTATGTATTCACAAATCTATCTATGTCATCGAGGCAATCAATTCGATGCCACCGTAATTGTGATATAATTTGACAAATAAAAAATGTATGTACAACCGCACAAACTAAATGCATTAAACGAGCCATCAATTCTCAAGTTGATTTCAGATTGAACGTTTCGGTTACGTATTGCTATTCTTGTTGATTATTTGTATCCCTATCATCACGCAACTTCGCCGGGGTGAAAGGAATGCGCCCATCCAAGAAAGCTTGCTTTTCTATGTCGACAGAAGATCGATGTAATGGCAAGGTCTTGCTTAATTGATGGAGTCTAATGAATTGATGGAGATGAAGCCTCTTTAAAATTGGCTTCATGAGCGTGTTTTAAATATTATCAAATACAGTTCTTACGTGGTAGGCATCTCGAAGTTATCCTTTTCCCGACATGGTAAATTTCAAAAGAAAGTCGGTAGGTAATGATGCATCAAATCATCAAAATCAAGCGACGACTTCCATTGTTCTTTAAATGCTATACCCTCCAAAGTGCAATTCTGATAAAATACCCCCCAAACCATCCAAGCGACCTCCAAATGCTTCCATTGGAATGCCTTAAACATAATCAAGAAGTAGGCAAAATAAAGCAAAAGTCATAAATGATCACGTACCCTCAAAAGTCTGAGAATATACATCAGAAATCATCCAAACGACCTCCAAATGCTTCCATTAATGCTAAACATAATCAAAAAGTAGGCAAAATAAATGGAAAATAAGTTCATAAATGATCACGTACCCTCCAAAGGGAGTAGATACAAAATAACCCGAAATCATCCAAACGACCTCCAAATGCTCCATTGGAATACTAAACATAATCAAAAGTAGGCAAAATAAATCAAAGAAATCCATAAATGATGCCCTCCAAGAGGTATAGAAATGCAGATGTAAAATACCCCCCCAATCTAGAAACCATGCTTCCATTGGAATGAAATATAATCAAAGAAGTAGGCAAAATAAAGCAAAAGAAGTCCATAAATGATCTGTATGAAAGAGGTACAAAATCTGAGCAAAATACTCACCGAAATCATCCAAACATCAAATGCTTCCATTGGAATGCCCCAAACATAATCAAAGAAGTAGGCAAAATAAAGCGGCAAAGAAGTCCATTAAATGCTACTCCAAAGTCTGAAGTAATCTGCAAATAAACCATTCAAGTATCCATCAAATTGCTTCCATTGGAATGCCTAAAACATAATCTCAAAGGTAAAATAAAGCTGGAAAAGAAGTCTAAATGATCCTCAAAGAATGTCTGAATAAAATACCCCCCAAATCATCCAAATAGCTTTCAAATTGCTTCCATTGTAATGTAATGAACATTATCTCTATAATCAGGCAAAATAAACTAGAAAAAAGGCCATAAATGATCACCCTAGGAGAGTTGGAGAGTACAGATGCAAAATACCCCAAATCATCCAAGCGACTCAGTTGCTTCATTGTAATGTAATGGACATTATCTCAAGAAGGCAAAATAAGCGGAAAAAGATGTTCTAAATGCTTTGTACTCAAAAGTACAGAGAATCATATGCAAAAATTCTCGAAATCATCCATCAAATTGCTTCCATTGGAATGAAATATAATCTCAATAATCGGTAAAATAAAATGGAAAAAGAATCTAAATGATATACCCTCAAAGAGTCTGAGATACAAAAAAACATAAATAAACCATCCAAGCCATCAAATTGCTTCCATTGGAATGACATAATATCGAAAGCAGCAAAATAAACTTGAGGAGTCAATGATCGTACCCTCAAGAGGTCAGAGAGCTGAATACAAAATATCCACCAAATCATCCAAACAACCTCCAAATGCTTCCATTGGAATGCCCACAAACATAATCAAAAGTAGGCAAAATAAACCCGGCAAAAGAATAAATGATCTGTACCTCAAAGAGGTATAGAAATACAACAAAATCAAACAAATTCCAATGATGCTTCCATTGGAATGAAACATAATCAAAAGAAGTTGGCAAAATAAACTGTCAAAAGAAGTTTCTAAATGCTCTGTATCCTCCAAAGAGGTACAGAGAGTCTGATACAAAATACCCCAATTCCATCAAGCATCAAATTGCTTGGAATATACAAACATAATCTCAATAATTAAGGCAAAATAAACGAAAAACAAGTCTAAAATTATCTCTCAAAGAGGTATAGAGTACATATACAAAATACCCCTCAAATCATCCAAAGAGCTTTCAAATTGCTTTGTAATGTAATGAACATTATCTCAGAATGGGAAAAATAAAGCGGAAAAAAGGTAAATGATCACTCCTTAGGAGAAATTACAGTCTGAATGCAAAATACCCCCCAACCATCCAATCCAGTTGCTTCCATTGTAATGTAATGAATATTATCTCAAGAAACATGCAAAATAAAATGGAAAAAGAAGTCCAAAATGCTTTTACCCTCAAGAGGACAGGAGAATACATATGCAAAAAATACCGAAATCCAAGTAGCCATCAAATTGCTTCCATTGGAATGAAAATATAATCAATAATCAGGCAAAATAAAATGGAAAAAGAAGTCCCTAAATGCTGTACCCTCAAAGAGGTACATGAAATTAGATGCAAAAAACATAAATAAACCATCCAAGCACCATCAAATTGCTTCCATTGGAATGCCTTAAACATAATCTCAAAAAGTGACAAATAAACTTGAAGAGTCCTTAATGCTCTGTACCCTCAAAGAGATACAGAGGGATGATACAAAATATCCACCAGAAATCATCCAAACAACCTCCAAATGCTTCCATTGGAATGCCCTAAACATAATCAAAAGTAGGCAAAATAAACTGGCAAAAGAAGTCCATAAATGATCTGTACCCTCCAAAGAGGTATAGAGAGTACAGATGCAAAATACCCACTAAAAACCATCCAAACAGCCTCCAAATGCTTCCATTGGAATGCCCTAAACATAATCAAAAGAAGTTGACAAAATAAACTGTCAAAAGAAGTTTCTAAATGCTCTGTATCCTCCAAAGAGGTACAGAGAGTACAGATGCAAAATACCCCAAATTAACCATCCAAGCAACTATCAAATTGCTTCCATTGGAATGCCAACATAATCTCAATAATTAAGGCAAAATAAACTGAAAAACAAGTCTAAATTATCATACCTCAAAGTAAGGAGTACATGCAAAATACCTAAATCATCTAAAGAGCTTTCAAATTCTTTGTAATGTAATGAACATTATCTCTAGAATCGGAAAAATAAAGCTGGAAAAGGATAAATGATCACTCATGGAGAGTGCAGAGAGTTAAAATAAACCATCCAAGCGACTCATTGCTTCCATTGTAATGTAATGAACATTATCTCAAAACATGCAAAATAAAATGAAAAAGAGTCCAAATGCTGTACCTCAGTTATACATATCAAAAAATACTCAGAAATCATCCAAGTAGCCATCAAATTGCTTCCATTGGAATGCCCTAAATATAATCTGAATAATCAGGCAAAATAAAATGGAAAAAGAAGTCCCTAAATCTACCCTCCAAAGGTACATGAGTCGAAAAAAAATATAAATAAACCATCCAATGACCATCAAATTGCTTCCATTGGAATGCCTTAAACATAATCTCAAGAGACAAAATAAACTTATTTTAGTCAATGCTCTCTCAAAGGTGAGGGTACATATCAAATATCCATAAATCATCCAAACAACCTCCAAATGCTTCCATTGGAATGCCAAAACATAATCAAAGTAGGCAAAATAAACGGCAAAAGAAGTCATAAATGATCACCCTCCAAGAGGTATAGAGTCTAGCAAAATACCCACTAAAACCATCCAAACACCTCCAAATGCTTCCATTGGAATGCAAAACATAATCAAAGAAGTTGACAAAATAAACGTCGAAGAAGTTTCTAAATGCTCAAGAATATCTGATTCTAAAATTAACCATCCAAGCAACTATCAAATTGCTTCCATTGGAATGCCCTAAACATAATCTCAATAATTAAGGCAAAATAAACTGAAAAACAAGTCTCTAAATTATCTATACCCTCCAAAGAGGTACAGAGAGTACATATGCAAAATACCCCTCAGAAATCATCCAAAGAGCTTTCAAATTGCTTCCATTGTAATGACATTATCTAGAATCGAGGAAAAATCCAAAAAAAAGGCCAAATGATCTACCCTTAGAGGTACAAAATCTGATGTTATACAACCATCCAAGCGACTCGTTGCTTCCATTGTAATGTAATGAACATTATCTCAAGAAACATGCAAAATAAAATGGAAAAGAAATATAAATGCTCCTCCAAAGTGCAGAGATCATCAAAATACCCCAAAAATTATCCAAACACTTTCAAATTGCTTCCATTATAATAATGAATATTATCTCAATAAGCAGGGAAATACAGAAAAAATGACATAAATGATAAGTACCCTCAAGATGAGTACATATGTAAAATACCCAAATCATCAAACGACCTTCATGTGCTTACATTAGAATGCCCAAATATAATCTGGAAGAAGGTAAGATAAAGCGAAAAGTAGGTCTAAATGATCTACACCCAGAGAGGTATAGAGTCTGAATGCCATAAAAACCCACAAATCATCCAAACAACCTCCAAATTGCTTACATTTGAATGTAATGAACATAATCTCAAAAGCAGGCTAAAGCGAAAAAAAAAGAAATGCTATGTACCCTCGAGAGAGATGCAATCTGATCAAAATAACATATAAAAACAACCAATCTTTCATTGATTGAGAATAGAGTAAACCCTAAATTCATTCAAGTTGGAATGCATGTGTAAATACCCATGTAGTCTCTGATACCTCAATTTTTGATTTATTTATATCAGCGAGAAGTTGGGCGTCGCGTCGATGAGGGGCTGGCGAGAAAAAATCTTCGTGAAGAAAGCACTAAAGCGTTACGTGGCGAGAATGTCGACGATAGTATCTCGTTCTTCTTCTCCTTTTGAATGACCTTTACAAGTGTAAAGCGGCGTCGTGAATTTATCCCTTTTACCGTTATTATTCTTGCTCATTAACAAAATAGGGAAAAAAAATCGTCGATTGGTGGCGTAAATGATGGGACTCTAATATTTTCTCCTATCGCCGAGAAACCAACTTATTTTTCTGAGGGTTAGCAAATTTATTATATAAATAATTATATATTAAAATTTAAATTGAATAAAAGATAATTCAAAATAAAATCTTATATTTTATTATGATCAATAACTTAAAAATTGCTTACAATCTTTTCATTCTATTTTAAATTTTTTTATAATATTGTTTAATAACTTCAATAAGAATCAAATTAAATGTTTATTTCTCAATATAAAGTATTAAATAGCCATTAATTTAGCATTCTTAAAAAAAAAAAATATTTTTTATTAGTGTTAAATTATGATAATGTTTATCAATCATTATTATTTTTAGATTGTTTCCTAAAATTAAAATAATAATAAAAAATTTAAATATATTAAATATATAAAGAAATATTTTTATATGAATAGATATAAAAAACGATAAAAAAAATGGTATCGATTATTTTTCATGAAAAATATAATTTATTATTGTCTATTATCTTTTAGGACATATTGTAATTACGTGGACATCAAAATTTAATTAAGATAAATTTTAAATTCTTTTCTTAATTTTAAGATAAAATATAATATAAATTTATATAAGCATTCATTTATTATACTCTTATTAAATTAAATTTTTAAATTTATTAAATTTTGGCTAAAACATTTTAACTTAAATTTTTTTAAAATATTTTATTATTTTAATTGAATGCTTTAGAAAAATTATTTTTTTACTTTTTAAATTTTTTAAAGAAACTATAAGATCTAATTAATTTTAAATTTTGCCTTGATTTTCTCATCAATGAGAAAAATGTTGGCCAAATGCAAGGGCTCTAAATTTTTAACCTTTTCTAAAAAAAAGGAGAAAAAAATAAAAAAGATTTAGCAGCCTTTAGACTGCATGACAAGGAGAGAGAGAGAGAGAGAGAGAGAGAGAGAGAGAGAGAGAGGGTCACGAAGTAGGGGAGAGAGGAAGTATAGGGGTACGGTGAAGATTGAGAAAGAGCGACTTAGAAGAATACTTTTTTTTTTTTGATGAGCTTATTAGATATAATTATATAAAATTTTTATAGGGTGGGCAATTGCTCACCCTGAGGACTATGTAGGTCTGCCCTTGCTATCAACGGATTTAACTAAGGTTGGTAAGTTTTTTAATCGTTTGATTTTAAAATCGTGAAAATCAATATTTATTTGTTGTTTGAATAAGATGTTTTCTTAACCCGCTTTTAGTGAAAACTCCGTTTTACCATTTGAGCGAAAGGAGAACTCCTTTGCTTTCTCCGTTTTAAAAGGAAATGTCATAATTACCCCCGCCTTTATTCTGCTGCATACTTTGTGCTTTCTCTGAAAATGAGATGGTCATTTCATATTTTAAATTAAATTGGATCAATTTAAATTGTAAAAAAAATAATTTTATTCAAACAGTGAACCTAAACTTTTCACCAAGATATACAGAATGATAGTTTTTTCGTAAACACTTTTAAACTAGATTTTTAAGCATTCAAAAAGCTTAGCCAAACGAAATCTAAGTTGTGAAAATGTGAATAGTAAAAAATAACAAGGAAAAAGAATAAATTGGTAGGATTATTTTATTTTAATTCTAACTGAACTCGGTCAGGGAACATAGATACATGAATTCAACATATGTGTGTGCATAAATAGAATAGAATTAAGATGAATCAAAATATAGGTTTGCTTAATCGCATGAACGGAGCTACAGCCATTAGTTAGATCTTTTCAAATTTCCTTTTTTTTCCGTCTATTTTCTCTCTTCAAATTCCGAGCATCAAAACATAAACTCAAGAGACATTTAATGCTTATTCTTACTAAGGATTCTTAATAGGCTGTTTTTAATCAATACCGTTGATCTCAGAAGGCAAGAAATACATTGTACAAAAAGGAGATGTGATACTTTTTCGATTTAATGTTTGATTTATACCCACAAAAAGCAGAGCCCCCCTCCCACATAGGAATTAGCTCTCTTATAGCTTTCATTCAGGAGCTGTCATCACAATGACCCTCAACCAAATCACAATAATTATTCAGGCCTATAACATATTATCGGTCATCCTAAACAGATTTCTTCAATGAGAAATGTTATTATTATCCTACCTTTTTTTAATATTTACTTGCATGTTATTTCACATTGTAGCATAAGAGTTTTTAACTCCTATGATTTAAGGGTTTCGTACGATAATTAGATTTTCTTGTGATTATATACGATTTTATATAATAATATCCAGTGTATTTCTAGAAGGAAATTGAATATATATGAACATAATCTGTTGAAATGGATTTTGGCGATAATTAATATATTGTGTATTACTGTTAATGCATTTATTAAGAAAAGTTTTACTTCTCTAATGTGCTTGGATTTTCTTTTTCCATAGAGAAATAATATTTTACCTCATTTTAATTTAAACTCATGGATCCATCGCAGCTGACCCCAAGAAGGATTATGCATTTCAGAATGCTTTTTGAGTCACTCTTTGAGAACATTGATTCCCTTATATGGAACGTATTCACCCGTGTGGCTGCTGCTCCCGAGCTTGAATCTCTAAGAAGTAGCCTTCTCTTATTCCTCAAGCAGTATGTGGTGACTGCCTCAGGCAAAGCGCTTGCTCAGAAGTTCAGAATCACAAAGAAAGCGCTTGATAATGCAGCTGCTTATCTTGTGTAACTCATTTTTCATTTTTCCATTTTTGGTTTTTCGAGTATTCTAATTTTATTTGCCTATGAATGGCAGGATAACTATATTTCTTGTTCTAGTTTTGTGACCAGAGCGTGAAACATAGAGGAAATCCCCTTTGGACTAATCTTTGTTTTTTTAAAATTTATTTAGACAAAATATTCAGTTTTAGCATGTTAATTTTGAGCTATTCATTTTATTTAAACTATTGAAAATTTTTTGTAACCCCCTCCCCCCCAATTCAATGAGAACAGCATTTTATTTTATTTTTTATTTAGAAATGACAGCATAAACTGTTCTTGCTGTCTTGGCTTTAAACCTCTCAGCAAAACAGTAATTCTTTGGTGATCAGCTTGTCATGAATTTGACAGTAAAAGTTATAAAATCTTTTATTTTTTTTATCATAAATAGATTTTTCTACCTCTGATTTTCTTTAATATTCATTTATCTCTCTCTCTCTCTCTCTCTCTCTCTCTCTCTCTCTCTCTTTAATATCACTTAAAATATGATCATTATTTATTTTTCTTAAAAATAAAATGTATATTTTAAACATAAAAAAGTATTAGAAAAGTACAATTTTTATTGATCATATCATTAATTTTTTTATTATTAAAAATAGTAATTTAATTTAACCCTCTTTCACTTTTAAATTACTACATTATTATTTTGTAAAAAAAAAAAATCTTTGAAATCACTTTTAAAATTTATCAATATGATTCAATTAATTCATAGAAAGATAAATATTTTATGTGTTCAAGAAACTAAATGGGTTGGTGAGAAGGCCAATGAGATTGATAGTTTAGGTTTTAAACTTTGGTATTCCGGTAAAAGTCGAACTAGAAATGGTGTAGGTGTGATTATAGATAAAAATTTGAAGGATAATAATATAAGTATTAATAGATGTGGAGATAGAATTATAGCTTTAAAGATTATTGTTGATATTAAGATTATTAATGTTATAAGTGTCTATGCTCCTCAAGTAGGTTTGGAGGTAAGCTCAAAACAAAAAAAATTTTGGAATGAATTAGAGGGATTAATACAAAGATACCTCTTGAAGAAAAAGTATTTATTGGGGAGATTTAAATGGACATGTAGAGTGGTAGAAGATTTTAAAAGTATTCATGGTGGTAGATTTGGATGAGTAAGAAGAAGGTAGGACTATATTAGATTTTGCCTTAGCTTATGATTTTGTAGTGCTAATACTTTATTTAAGAAAAGAGATGAACATATTATTACTTATAAAATGGATCTAAAACACGATTGATTATTTTTTGATAAGAAAAATAGATCGTTTAGATTGTAAAGATTGTAAGGTCATTCCAAGTGAAATTTTAAGTACCCAACATCGAATATTAGTTTTAGATTTTAAGATGAAAGGTTGTAAGAGAAAAAATAAACTAAATTATTGTCCTAGGATTAGATGGGGACACTTAAAGAACACAAATAAAAATATTTTTAAGAGCAAGCTACAAGAAATTAGAGTTTGGGATGTTCATAAAAGCTAACGTTATGTGGGAAAAAGTGAAATTAAGCAAGCTAAAGATGTGCTTGAATCAAAAGGAAAAGCTTCTTTAATAAGAATAGTTGGTGGTGGAGTCAGTGTGCAAGAAAAGATAAGAAATAAGAAGCATTGTTATAAAACTTGGTTTAGATGTAAAACTGGAGAATTGGGAAAGATATAAAATGGCTCTAGAGATTCTAAGAAAGCAATATATGATGCAAAAAAAATTTAGCTTTTGATTTATACAATAGATTAGATACCAAAGAAGGTGAAAGATGTATGTATAAGTCAGCCAACCAAAGAGATAGAAGAAGTAAAGACATAGTTCAAGTGAGGGTATTAAAGATGAAAATAATAAAGTGTTTTTTCTTAGAAAAGATATTGAAAATAGGTGGATGAGGTATTTTAATAAACTTTTAATGAAGGATCCGAAAGTAATGATTGATTTTAGCAACCTTAATACCCTAAACAAATAGAAATTTCATTTTTATCATCGATTAGTAACTAAAGTGAAGCTTTAAAGAAAATGAAATATGGAAAAGGTAGACGGATAATATTCCAATAGAAGTGTGGAAATGTTTAGGAGATCAAGGAATTTCTTGGCTTACAAATCTTTTAATGTTATTTTAAAGACTAAAAGATGCAATGAGTGGAGAAAGAGTTTGTTGGTTCCTATATTTAAGAATAAAGGTGATGCACAAGAGTGTGCAAATTATAGAAGAATTAAGTTAATGTGCCATACATTAAAATTATGGGAGAGAGTGAGCATAGGTTACGATGAGAGTAAGTTTCTCACAGGGTTTCATTCGTAGATCTACTATGGATGTTATACATTTGTTAAGAGGTTTGATGGAGAAGCATAGAGAAAATAAGAAGGATCTACATATGATATTTATTGATTTAGAGAAAGCTTATGATAAAGTCTCAAGAGATGTTCTTTGGAGAGTTCTAAAACAGAAAGAAGTTAATATTGGTTATATTCAAGTCATTAAGGATATGTATACTAGAGTTGTTACTTGTGTCCAAACACAAGGAGGATTGACAAAATATTTTCCTATTTCAGGTTGGATTACATCAAGGATCAACATTAAGCCCTTATCTTTTTTTACTTTAGTTATGGATGTTCTTACGAGGCATTTACAAGAAGATGTACCTTGGTGTATGCTTTTTTGATGATTCTCTTCTTGTTGATAAGACTAGAGAGGAGTCCAACCAAACTTGAATTATGGAGGTCAACTTTAGAGTCTAAAGGTTTTCATTTTAGTAGATCTAAAACTGAATATATGGAGTGTAATTTTAGTTGTAGAAGTTTTAGTGGTAGTGACTTTAGGTGATCAAGTCATTAATAAGAGTGAGCGATCAGATATTTAGGCTCTATTGTTCAAAATGATGGTGAAATAGATGGAGATGTTATTAGTAGAATTCAAGTTGGATGGTTGAAGTGGAGGAATGCATCCGCCTATTATGTGATAGAAAAGTTCCACTTAAACTTAAGGGGAAATTTTATAAGATGGTGGTAAGACCGCAATGACTTATGGTGCGAATGTTGGCCAATAAAAGAGAAACATAAGACTAAGTTAAGTGTTACGAGATGAGGATGCTGTGGATGAGTGGTTTTACTCTGAGATAGAATGCAAAATGAGTAGGGAAAAAGTTGGAGTAGCTCCAGGGTAGATAAGATTAGGGAGAGCCTTAGATGGTTTGGCCACATAAAGCGTCCGTCCAATCCGATTAGAGAGTAGATGCATTAGATTTGCCTTATGTTAAGAAAGGTAGAGGTAGACCCAAAAGACTTGGTTAAGATGTAAAAAAATGATCTTAGTATACTTGAATTAAATGAGAATTTGACACAAGGACATAATGGAGACAAGGATTCATGAATTTCACCTAGTGGGATTAAGGCTTGTTGTTGTTGTTGTTGATTCAATTAATTCATTAATGTTAACTCAAATGATATAATTTTTATTTAGATAAATAAATGATTTATTTATTTTAGTGTTCAAGTTGTAATGTTAATTAACATATCAAAATAATACTTTTGTGTAGTTTTTAATATATATGTGGTGTTTTTTATTTCTCAATTTTTTTGGGAGAATTTGAAAAATAAAAATAAAAATTTGTGGTATGTTGTCGGGACACTATATAGGTCTGCAGATATTCTTATTAGGGTGATTATGTATAACAATGAGGAATGATGTACTATCTCGAGAGATAGAAGTTACCATTATATAATGTACTTAATCACCTAATAAGGACTCCTAAGGACAACGGGTCTTCGAATGTACTAGAGATCTTTCCCCTAATTTACATGGAAAAGTAAAGTATGATTTATTTTAAATTGGGTTCGTTAAGTTCTTTATAGAGGCAAGCTCCTATAGTTAATTACATCTTAAAGAATGAGATTTTTTAAGAATATTCTCGACTAAGGTAAATAATCATTATCTCCAAAGATTTCAAAGATAGAGCTATCGACAACTTGGTTATTATTGGAAAATCAAGTGGGATTGATCAAAAGGAGGGAGTTATTATTGAAATTAAAGGGAGATGAGTAGGGGATGTTCACGATATTAGGAAATCTAATGAACATCCCAAACTATCCTATGATTGAAGTTTATATTTTTTGAAATTTAAGAGAAATTATGTTTTGAGTTAAATTTTTATTAGAAATATAGGGCTTACAATTCTACAACACAAGATCGTGGAAATGCCTAAGAGGTGAGCATTTATACTTGTAACCCATAAAGGAAAATAACGACCTTATATCCTAAATCTAGGGAGCTTTGGCGAAGGCCAAAACACAACCTAAATCTAAGATGAAAATGAGTATATGGTTTACCTCCACAAGAGAGGATAAACCACCCGACTGTTAGACTTACAACCGCCTAGGGGTGGTCGCCAACTATCTCCTTCTATGATTTTAAATACATGTAGGCAAGTCTTATGTTTTGTAAGATAGCTAGGTTATTGTTTATTTAGAAAGGAGACTAAGTCCTTAAACACACTCCCTAAGAGATTAGATCAAAAAGGGTATGAATAAATGACTTAATCTAATGCAAATTTTGTTAAATTTTAATTTCATTTTTGGACACTTTTAATTGACAGAGGCTATGGGATTTCATATGCCTAATGCATGAGAAATTGGTTATGGGCCAAAATAAGCAAGAAGGAGGTTTGTTTCTACCATGGCTCTCAAAGGTTAAGCCATATTCTCTAGCAAAGGTGGAAGTCCTCTATTAGCAAGAGTGAAGCAATATAATTTTTATGCATGATGTGAGACATATAACATCTAGTTATGGGGTTGTTAAATCTTTTATTATCTTGATTTATGTCCTAAGCTTTAGGTGAGGTTATGAGTTGTTAATTTTAATTTTGAGTTGATTAATTAGATAGAAAATTTATTTTTCTCTAAGAGCCTAATCGCATCCACTCCATTCATCAATTAATGAAAAAACTAGAAAAATCATGTCATTTCTAATGCACAGGCTAAACAAACATCAAACAATTTTATAAAGCTAGTGCAAAAGAATAAGAGGCCGATATGGTCGGGTACGACTGCACAACCTAAAAAAGAAAATGAGTAGCCGATTTGAGGACATAAGACTTTTCGGTCACGCCAAAAAATTAAGGAGATAAAGCTAGTTTAGGTTTCATTTAAGCTAAGTGTTGACTTGGTCAAAGGCTAGGTTTGACTTGGTTTGACCTAATTTGAATGATTGATCATCCCAGGATGACTGTTGCTCACAATGTGAGGCTTGGATAGGCTTAGTTCAATCCAATTTGGGTTGGACTAGAATTTGGCTCAAAAAGGTGCTTTCGGTCACTCTAGGTAAAGTGAGCCTAAGTGGGTCAATTTTCTTGATCAAGGCTTGATTCAAGTTTGGTTAAACTCACATATGGACTTATGATTGAAATATAAATCCAATTGCAAGTGATATGGAGTCAAATGTGTTTTGATTCATTTGGCAATTTCAAGTTCAAAGGATGAACATGATTTTGATTTGGTTTGATTTGAATTTTGTTTGGTAATTGAAGTTTATGCTTATATTTGGTTTGTGATTGAAGGAATGATTGTTTGAAGAGAAAATATAAAGATTTAGATTGATTTGAGAATGATTTGACTAAGTTCAAGAATTTGACTTGAAGGTTATAAGTTGGATTTAAGTTGGATTTAGACTTGAGTTTTGAATTTAGTTTTGGTTATTTGAATTTATATTTCATTTATATTTATGAATATAAATGAGAATGTAAATAGGTTATGAGAAAATCTTTTGAATTTGGAGTGACTTGAATTTGATTTAGTTAAGTTCAAGGATTGGAATCAAAATGGCTTAGGAAAGATTTTGGTTTTGGAATTGATCATGAGTTTTAATCACTTGGATTTGATTCATGATTTGAGTTTTGGAATTGATTTATGATTTGAGAAAATCCATTGAGTTGGAATTGATTTAAGTTCAGAGTTGATTTGAATTTGAAGTTTGACTTGAAAGAAGGAAGTAAGGATTTGGTCCATGCTATAGGGTAGGCAAGTTTTTTTAATACCCCTAAGGCATAACCTATTCATATGGTTAACTGTTCTAAGTCTCTAGGTTTAGGTTAAGTGTTCACCTGATCACTAGAAGTGTCTTAAGACTAAAAAACTCTTAATGTCTAAAGGAGTCCTATGTCTAAGATGAAGAAGTTGAAAGCTCACTCCAAAAGTGAGGTCAACAAAGGGTGCCCAATAGGTGTGGTGTGACTGACAAGGCATACTGTATGTATTGGTGTTGACCAAGGTGATCAACAATGCTCGAATGATCATAAGCACTAACAGAAATGATCTACTCCCAAACCAGAGTGTAGAAGGAATCAAGAGCTTAGTGCAATGTGACTCTACTCATGTCAAAGACATAAGAGAGTGAAGGAGGAATCCTCTAGGGATTGAGTATATGAACCCTTCACTAGGGAAGCAGGTTCAAGTCATCCATTGGGGGATGAGAGGTTTGATTTAATTTGCATCTTGCTGGGGAGACAACTGATTTGATTTTTTTATTTATCATTTGGTGCTCCACTGGGGATGAGAAAAGTGAACTCTCCACTAAGGAAATAAGTTCAAGTCATCCACTGGGGATAAGAGGTTGTGAAATCCATTGGGGGATGAGAATTTGAGATCCACTATGGATGAAAATGTGAACTCTCTGCTAGGGGAGCAAGTTCAAGTCATTCACTTGGGATAAGAGGTTGTGAAATCCATTTGGGAGATGACAATTCAGGATCCACTGGGGTTGAAAATGTGAACTCTCCATTAGGGGAGCAAGTTCAAGTTGGATTGAATTGGTTCCACTGGGAGAACTAGAAAGATTTGCATCTCACTGAGGAGAAGCATATTGATTTGATTGTTTAATTTAGCTACACTAGGGAGGTTGATTGGATTTTGTTTTGTTTGTTTAATTTGACTTCACTATGGAGGAGGGTTGATTTTGTTTTAGATTTTAAAATTTTGAATTTTGAGATGGACCCTCTCGGTTTGCGATGGACCGCACTGAGTAGGGGCAATGTCGACCTTAGCCTACTTCAGATTTACCAATCCAAAGGAGTAGTCTACCAACCACATAGTAGGACCATCCAATCAAAGGGGTTGCCTTTTGGTGTATAGTGGTTGTACTAGGAAGAAAGCGTAGTAGACTTATATCCTCCAAAGTAAGGATTAATTGCTGGGGTGATTAGTTGGCGAGGCAATGGATTGAACCCAACCTTAGGCTGACTACTGAGTGAATGTCGCTGGGGGACTTAAATCTGCTCAAAGATAGTCAAAATTAATTACATTTTTAGTTATATTTAATGGATCCCATCAATTTGTGATGGATTACATTGAGTAGGGGCCATGTTGGCCTTGGCCTACTTTAGGTTTACCAATCCAATGGGGTAATCTATCAATCACATGGTAGGACTATCCAACCAAAGGAGTTTCCTTTTGGTGTGCAACATCTGTACTAGGAAGAAAATATAGTAGACTTACATCTCCAAATAGGGATCCAGGGTGATCATGGTGATGCAACAATTGAACCCACCTGGGGTCGACTACTGAGTGAATGCCACTGGGAGACTTAAATTAGCTCATTGATAGTCAAAATTAATTTCAATTTTTAATTATTTTTGATTGATCCCATCGATTTGCCATGGGATGCACTGAGTAAGGGCCATTTGGCCTTGATCTAACTTTAGATTTACCAGTCCAAAGGGAGTAGCTTCCCGACCGAGATGATAACTATCCAACTAAAGGGGTGTCTTTCGATTTATAGTGGTTAATTCAGGGAAGAAAGCATGGGGACTCATCTTCCCTAACAAAAGACCACTTGGGTACATATTAGCAGGTAACATGTCAGCGACCCTAAGTTTTATCGATTTAAGGCAGTCATGCTAGAAAAGAATCGTAGTAGACTTACATCTTCAGCGAATGATTATAGGGCAACTATTTTGGAAAAATAGATTGAACCCGACTAAGCGTATGGAGAGAAGAAGAGGACTTATCTCAACTCAAGAGTATCAGGTAATTCCTATAGGGAGTTTTTCTTACACTGCCCGAAAAATAGGATGGCTGCTTGGGATGGGCCGCTTGGGGCTTAAATTCCTAATCCACAAGAGAATAGATTTATTTGTTTGTTTATCATAGACCCTGTTGGTTTTGAGGGATCATCTTGAGAAGGAGCTTATATAGCCTAGACCTATCTCGATTTCTTGAACAAGGAGAATATGTGCATCCTGAACAAATTTCCCAACAATGGGGTACTACTAGGAAAGGGGACTATCCAATCAAAAGTAACCCAGTAGTGTCTAAATGGGGTCGAAGGACATGATCCAAGGAGTGCCGCATGGGAGGGGCTAAGGACTTTATCTAAAACCAGAAAGATAATATCTATAGGTATTTGTGGCTCTCAAGAAAGCGGAGACTCACATCAAGAGTGGTGTATCCAGGGTGAGTCATTGTCGATAGTGAACATCAACCAACTTAAAGTGCCCGTTGGTTTGGAATAATCGACTAGAAGAAAGCTTGGGGACTCATCCTCTATGTAAGCGATGATTGCGTATGACAAAGTGTTATCCGACCTAGGGTGAATATTGAGTGAATGTCACTAGGGACTTAAATCAGCTCAAGAGTAGTCAAGAGGAAAGGAGCCACTGGGGGACTTATCCTAAACCTCAAATATACTCAACCTAGTCAGTGCATGATGGCTAGTTCAAGAAGAAAGTGTATTGGCTTACATCCTCTTAAATAAAGTCAACATAAAGTAGCTTACTGGCTTCGTAGTGAGACCTACCAAACTAACAAGGTGCTCATTGGTTTACAATGGTCACGTCAGGAAGAAAGCGTGGAGACTCACATTCGCTAGAAAAATGACCACTAGGGTGACACACTAGCAAGTTAGTATGCTAGCCCGACCTAGAGCAGCTAATGAGTGAGTGCCACAGGGGGCTTGCTCCCACATAAAAATAGCTCGAGATAAAAGATATGTTTTTTATTTTTTATGTTTGTGTTAGTGTTTGAAGAGGATAGGATGCCGCTTAGGTTTTCTTACACCATCTTAAAACATGTTTTAAAGTTGATGAAATGGTACCACGAATGGCAGCTGTGATCTTACTAAGAAAGGATGCTGCTTGGGTTCTCTTACACCTAACTTAGTCGTGCTAGTCAAAATAGGATGCCTCTTGGGTTCTTTCACACCTATTCTAGTAGCATCGGGGAATCGTGTTTAATTTGCATACGTGTTGTGAAAGAGGGATACGATGCCTCTCGGGTTATCTAACACCTACCCTAAACACATCGTGGAGGATTCGCAAAACAATCAAATAATGTTTTGAATAAAGAGAATATTTTGATGAATTGAATAGAATTTTTGATGATAATTATTTTTAAACATGATTGCATGGGTAATATTTCTTCAAATAGAGCCCATTAAGTGGAAGCATCCGGTGTTCCCCTTTAAATCAATCAATAAGATCCTCCTTGGTATTACAAAAGGGCTTCCCAAGTGGGTTCAAACTTACCTCTCTTTCATGGCAACAATTGGTCTCCTTAGAACTAAGATAAGCTCTCCGACTTGAAAAGCTCTAGGGAGGATCAGCTTGTTATGAGCATGAATCATCTTAGATTTGTATAATTCAAGGTTCTGGCACGCCCATAGGTGTCTCTCCTCCAAATCTCCGAGCTCTTTTAACCACAAGTTAGCATTCTAGTCTATAGTGATTTTCATACCCATTGCTATCCTTAGTGATAGGAGTTGCACTTTTAAGGGTAGAACGACTTCGAACCCTTACACTAAGGAGAACGGGGTAGATTGAGTTGGAGTTCTATATGGGGTGTGGTATGCCCATAAAGCTTCAACTAGCTGCTCATGCCATTGTCACTTGTTGTCATTGAGTGTCTTCTTTAGTATATGGATGAGAGTTTTGTTGAATACTTCTACTAGGCCATTTGCCCTGGGATAATAGATGGTGGTGTATCTCCAATCTATATTATGCCTTCTAGAGAAGCTGTTGATCTTGGTGCTCTTGAATGCAGTACCATTATCGAATATAATTTATGAGGCACGAACCTATATATGGTTCTAAAAAATTAGAGCACATGGATGTGACCTAGTGGGATTTCTCCGGGAAAAAAAGTAGTGGTGGCGGAAGATGAGACCCTTGAAGAAGGAGGATCGATAAACCCACTATGTCGATACCTTAAGGCCATGAGGCCAATGTAGGTGTAGAATGTTGGGTGGTTGATGTAGGATCATGTATACGACATTGATGGCATCTCTAGGCGTTCATACTGTGATCATGTCGAAGTATCAAGTCTCTTGATCTTTGCTTTCATCTTCGGACCGGATTGATGTGCTCCGCATAGACCTGAATGTACCTCATTCATGATCTTATGGGCTTCATGTTTATCTAAACAGTGTAACCATATTTGATCAAAAGGCGACAATAGTCATCCAGAGCATAGGAGAGCTCTCACTTCATCGATGGGCTTGTGATTCTCTCTTGAGGTAGTTTGCACGTGTTCAAATAATCTATGAATAGTTGCCTCAAACCCAGCTCCTCGTCTTTATTAGCAATGATAGCCTCCCCTTCAAAAGTAAATCTCTCGATGAGTTTAGCGTCAATAAGGGATAGAGCTTGTCTATTTTGGACCCTTATTGGAATGAACTCATCTTTCGGACATGCCAATTCCTTGACAAGTTTTGCCAAAGCATATGCTACTACATTCTCTCCTCGAGGGACCTTGTAGATGGTGACCTCGATTTGGGGACTTCATGGTGTACTCATGGTAGTGATGAAGCTTAGGTTTTAGAACCTTATAGGACCCATCAATATGGTTGATAACCAGCTAAGAATCCCTGTAGATGTTGATGCTTTTGACATACACTGTAATGGCTAACTCTAGACTGGCAATCAAAGCCTCATCATACCCATTGTTGGTGCATGGATTGAAGAGATAGTATAAGATTCTCATCACATTGTGGTATGAAGTTAAGAGAACTATTCTACCCTTTCGGAAGAGTAGATTGGTTTTCTCTCTTTTGAAAGGAAAGCACTATCAAAATACATCTCCCAATGGTGATTGTCAACCTCCCCTAAGTTCATGATTTGTTCATCGGGGAGATCATCACTAAGCGGGGAAGCAACAAGAAGTGGGTGTACTGTTAAGAAATATGCCAGTGCATATCCTTTCACCGCATGAAGGGGTATGAATGTAATATTAAATTATGAGAGAATCATGGACCAATGTGCCAACCATCAGGATAACATCGGCTATGTCATAAGATACTGTAGTGGATTGATTCTTGAAATCAAGTTCACCTTATGAGAAAGCATATAGTATAGCTTTTGGGATATAAAGATTAAAATAGTTTCTCAATAGGTGGGTAGTTTGCTTGATAGGGATTAGATGGCGTGAGGTAGTAGAGAACTCCTTCCCTTCATCTGAGCCAATAACATGCCAAGGAGTCATCAATGAAGCGGTGTAGAGCATAGTGCCGGGATAGAGGCTGCTAGAACGACTTCACCAAATACTACTTGATATCTTCAAAGGCATGCTGACACTTATCATCCCACTTGAACTTGGCATCCTTTTTGACAAGTGCTGAAAATGGCTTGCTTCTCCCTGATAGATTAGAGATAAAATGCCTTAGATATGCCATCCGCCCTTAGAACGATTTGAGTTGAGTTAAACTTTTAGGGGGTGTCATTTGTAAGATAGCTTTGATCTTTTTTGGATCTATCATATTCCCCGGTGTTAGACAATAAACTCAAGGAACTTTCCTGAAGCTACTCCGAATGCATACTTCAGGGGGTTCATTTTGAGGTTATATTGTCTTAATCATTTGAAAACTACTCTCAAGTCAAAGAGATGGTCTTCCTTTTCTTTAGTTTTGACTACTAGATCATCAACATAGCATTTAACTTGATGATGAATGAGTTCATTAAAGATCTGAGTCATGACCCGTTGGTATGTAGCATCGACATTTTTAAGGCTAAAAGACATGACCTTATAATAGATTCGATCGGGGTTCAGTAGTATCTTTCATCCTCGGGGCCATCTTGATTTGGTTGTAGCCAAATGGACATCCATGAAGGAGAATCGCATGAGATGAGGCGATGTCACCATTAATTTTGGTATAGGAAAAATTCATTAGGACATGCCTTATTTAAGTCCACGAATTGATTGCATATAAAAATTTGGCCATTCTTCTTAACTAGCATGACATTGGCTAACTAGGTATTTTTCTTCCGATGAAACCATCGATCAGTTCTTGACTTCAAAATGACTATTCAATTTCTAATCACATGCGTCTAGGTTGTATTGTTGGCATTAAGGTTTATTGTTAGTTTGTTCTACGTTAGATAATCAGCATCTTTTCATAGCTCCATACAAAGTAGTCCTTAAACTCAATCAATAGCAAAATTAAGTCATTGGTTTCTTCCTTATTTAATAGAGAACTGATGTATGTAGGGCATGTATTTTTATCTATCCCGAGGTTGATTCCTTTAAGCTTATCGATAGTTGAATGGATTTCTTCTTTAAATTCTGGAGGTGCATCTTTGATTTGGAAATCTTCTGGATCATCTGAAGTTTCTAAACACACCTCCTCATAAGATTTAGTGTGGTTTGAGAAGAACCTATCAAATTCTAGATGACTAGTGATAACTAAGCAGTAATCATCGTCAACAACTGGACCCACTTTACCGAATCCTAGTCCTGATCTTGATTGTGCATCTCTACCTTTATTGTTCCACAACTTCTCAAAATACTCTGACCTGTGCTTGGACCATGTATAAGAAATCAAACATTTCTTTACAAGATTATGAAAATAAGGCGAGTACCAATCAAAAGGTAATTTTATTACATCTTTATATGAATTATCCTTAAGTTCTACATCAGCTTCTGGACTTGAGGATGATGATCCCAATAAGAATCTCTTTGGCTTGACATTTATGGAAGACCTAGGGGCTTCCTTAACTACTAAATCTTCAACTTTTTGAGAATAAATTAAGGTTAGACCTAAAGTTCCCAACTGCTACCTAATAGTTTTACATAAACCTGATTCAAATACATTCATGCTTTTCTTGGAGGCCTAGTCTTCATCATTGTTTGGCTCGAGTGCCACCTCCAATGAAACTCACTGAAAGGGGTTGGCTAGTATGCTAAGCACATGAGACTCGTCCTCAGAAACTCCAAATGTGGCGAGTACTCTTGAACTAGAATAAACCCTATGGTATGCCGAGGTCTTTCACCTCTGGAATTGCCTCAATATCTGCTTGGTGGAGATCGAGCCATCCTACCCATATGTATGTATGGTGGAACGAACTATGGATAGAATGTAACATGCGGCTTTAATTCTTCCTTAGTGTCCCTTTCTCGCTCAATTGTATCTTCTTTCTTCTTTTCTTTTTCTTTTCCTTTTTCTTTTTCTTCTTTTTCTTTTTCTTTTGTACTTGAATTTTGACCAAGTTTATGAAAAAATGTATTTTGATTTTGAGGAAGATAGTAGGTCGCATCCTCATATATCTTGACCTCGCTAATTGAAAATAGCTTTTCATCTCCTTTGACACAATATTTGATTCCAACTCTTGAACTTGCACGATGAAGGGAGGATGGAATCATCTTGTTAGTGTATCCAAGGCATATCGAGCAAATAGTGAATGATGTATTCAAATCAATTATATAAAACTTGCCTTCAGTTTTTCAGTAATCTATCTCCAAAGGTAACACTATGGACCCTAAAGCCCTCATGCCATGTTCATTGAATCCTCTCAACATCATCCGATCTCCTTGGAGAGTAGTGATGTCAATCCTCAAATAGGAAAGGGTTCTTTAGACTCATAATGTTCACCGATGCACTTGGATCAACCAAAATCATAGAAAGTCTAAATCTGCCCATATTCATTGTGATGTAGAGGGGACGGTTGTGCTCCATGTCCCCCAGAAGAATGTCTTCATCTGTGAATGTGACTCCTTGGGATTATCTTGAATAATAAGCCTCCTCTCCAACAAAGGTCAACTGAGCTAAGCATATCTCGGGATCAAGAAGAGCCTTGATTTTGGATAAGACAAGGGCATCATATATGCTAAATTTAGCTGATAACTTTCTTAGGTGAGCGAGAACATTATAATCAACTCTGGGCTGATCCTCCACAAGCATATTCTTAGGTGGAGCATCCTGTGGAGGGGCTTCTTGTTCATTAGTACTAATGTATTTTCCTTTATCTTGAGGTGCTATCCTAGGAGGTAGAACCTTACCACTACGAGGATAACTTCGATGATCTCTTGTGGCAAGTTAGTGGAAGATTCTACCTGTTTGTCAGGCTCACCTACAACTTCTCCTATAGGATCCTCGAAATCAGATGATTCTAAGTCTATCTCAAGATATGAACCCGTGGTATTCAGATAAGGAAAGTCCATCTCTGAATCAGAAAGAGGATGATCGGAGTTGTTATAATTATTTAGACTTGAAGAGTTTTCTAAAAGAGCAGAATCAAGCAACCCATCAGAAGTGACACAGATGTAATTCAAACTAGCTTTATTCCTCAATTTCTTGGATTTAGAAGGAGGTACATAATAAAAATCTAGTAAAAATAAGTGGAGTGAGGGATTTGATGCCCTCATCCGCCGATATAAGATGTCTATTAGAAGAAGAGTTAGCTAAAGTAGAAGTGCTGAGTAGTAGCAATGGTGGAATGGAGGTGGGCTGATGGTTGCTACTTGGCTATCAGCTGTATGTTGTTTATTTCTTGCTTCTAGCTCTACTTTTCCAAGTTGTCTTTAGCAACTTGCGAACCTTCCTTGATGTTGGAGGTTCGAGCTGCCTCAGGCACTTGCTAGTAAAGTTTTTTATTTTTACAATGATCTTTTTAGAGGTTTTGGATAAGGAGATATCCCAACCTTCTTTTATTTTGAGAGGATCACATGTATCCCCAAGGATTATCCTAATGGAACTGGATGGTTGTTCCACTAAATATTTCTTAGGGATAACTATGGCGCTTGACTAGTAGCTATGCTCAAGCCAATCCTTAAATGTAAAGTAATCCTCTAAAATATGGCCTAGAATGCGGTGGTAAGGGTAAAAGTTAGGATCATTGCTCTTACCCACTTCCCTTCTAGCTTCAGGTAGCTAATCGGTTTCTTTAAGAGGTTCTTAAAGATTTTCACTACCTCCCTCTTAAATGAATAAGGTTTATTTAGTTTATCCAAAAGAGTAGGTGGATAGTAGCCGGTGTATGTCTGCATTATTATGATTGAGGAAGTGGCCATGGAGGCTGTGGCATGGCGTGGGATGACCTAGGTGGTGGAAGAAGTGGTGTGGAGCTCGAGGTCTCTCATCTTGATCCCACGGATGGTTGCTTCCCTTTTCTTGCTTACTACTTGGCTTCTTTTCATAAGTTTTCTGTGACTTTGGCTTTGTTGACTGATCTTGAAAGGATAACTGTTTGGCATCTTCTTGTAGACTAGCTGCCTTATTGATTAGCTTTTCAAATGTCTTGATGGTAAAACCTTTGAGCATGAAGGTGATCGAGCCATGAATATTCTTTAGTAGAATTTCAATGGCATGTTGTTCAAATAGCTGTGGTTCGCATTTCATACTCAAATTGTGTCATTTGATAATATAATTAATGAGGGACTCACTGGGGTGTTGTTATGCTACAACTAGATCACCCATAGTTACCTTTTGCTGAGCTTCAGCAAACCTCTTAATGAAGAGTTGCTAACTCAACAAAGTTTTCACGACTGTGTGGGGTATAATCAAAGGCTATGCCTACTAAAGCTGGACAAAAGATGGAACAATAGTGCATGGCCACCACATTGTAGCCTAAATTATGCTATGTTTGTGAGATTCACATCAAAACTCTTGATAAGGTGGCACAAAACTCTTAGGATATCTTGGATTTTTTCCTATGTAGGATCTACCCTTTGGAACCGATGAATCACCTCGGGCTTGCACCATCACTACTCTCACTTATTTTTCAATCATGACTTCTTTTTTCTTGTACATAGATGTCCATTATCTTTACAAAGTGCTCTGCGGTAAACTCTTAAGTTGATCAAAGACATGCAGTAACTCTGGTTGATCGATCTCCATAATAGTAGGATGTGCTGCTGGGGCTTGATTCTGAAGTGCCAAAATTGCCGCTATCAAATCTTTAATCTTCTTCCCCATCCTATATATTTGTTCATTTTTTTCTTTAAGTTGTTGAAGGAGGTGTTGGGTCAAATGGGATGTATCATCCTATTCGACTGTAACACCTTCCAAACTTTGGTTATTCCTAAAGAGGGAACCCCTGGTGTCTACCATATGCACTTTGGCTGAATCTTCCAACAAATCATCTTCATTGGGATCAAAGCTAACCTTCTCTTCCTCTAGGTCAGACCAGTCATACCCTAGAATTTCCTTCTTCTCAATGAGATATTGTGCTACAATATCATCTAGGGAGCGGTCCAACTATGCAAGCACTAAAGCTGATGGTGGTGGATCATGCTCATGAAGCAGATACATCGACCTCCCTACTAGAATCATCTTGTGAAGGCTATGCTCATTGGAGGATACATGCTCCTGGCAATCAACTGCCATGGGAGGAGTGCTACTCTTAGGAGGATCTATCTCCATGGGGCAACTGAACCGTCTTCTTCTCCCTCTGCTGCTACTATGTCCAAGATCTACTGAGGTTGTGGTGGTGATGGCACGACTACGATGCTACGAGGTCACCACTCTTTCTTCACCATAATTGAAGTTGGAAGTCGAGCAGGAGAGCTCGGCCTCGTCTCAATTGGCAGTGTGGATGAAATGAGATCTCTTGAAAGTAGCCAAATCACGAGTGGGGCTCTCTTTTTCCTTGATCTTGCCTTCATGGCCTTAGATGGAAGTGTGGAAAATGGAACTTGGATGATGGGGAGGTAGGCGGTGATGGCACCTCTCTCTCATGTGGAGCTCTTCTCCCATGGTGGGTAGAACCATCATAATGATGTTAGTGTGGCGCAGGTAGCATGATCGAGGAAATCCATGGGGCGGTAAGCATCTTTGCCTCTCCCTGTTGGTAATGCAACGTCGCGGGCCTCCTGGCCTCTCAGATATGTATCCCACAGAAATACCATCATTTATCAAATTGGGCTTTGGAATCCGATCATCACGAAGCCCTGCCAACTTGGCGCAAAATTGTCCTAAGGCCAGCATATGACCTCCTCCTATATTTGATAGGTGCCTCATAGTGAACAACAAGTGGAGGGACACTGTGATCCTCCTAACATCTTCTTTTCCATCATACCTGGAAAGAGGATGAAATTTTTTCTGTGTAATCAGAGGATAAACTATCTTGGGTGACTCCTCTACTAAGCCTCCATCTCCTCTTGGCTATCTGATGCCACTTGATCTTGACATTTATTTGTCTGGGAGGAGGCATGGGAACTAGACCCTATCTCAAAGGTTGGGAGACTATCCTAAAGCTAGGGAGCCTTCCCTTGGAAGAAGCAAGGAGTGGTACTGCTTTGGAGTAATGGGAATAATTGAATGCACGAGAACTAAAATTGCAACTATCGCGGGAATTGCTACAACCTTCCTCTTTAGTGAGGGAAACTTAGAATCTGACAGCATCTCAACATGGATGACTGGCTTCTGCCTAGTCACCACACTCTTATTGAGAGTTGTGAGGGTTGCCCATTCATAAATGATCCTGGCCCCCTCGAATCCTCAGCCAAAGTGAATCAGATGGGTAAAGTCCATTTGTGAGAGGTTGGCCCGATCCAAGCTCAAATCCATTAGTATTGAACTGAACTTGAGAAAAACTGACTGAAATTGAGTTAAAATTATGCAATTTTTGAAAACAAACTCATATCAAATTTTCCTTAATTTATTTTTATAATTTGAACCCACACTCAACAATTTGAATATGTTAAGTGGGGCTCTTTGAATTTAGGAGAGAGATTTAGAATTTAGAATTGGAGAAGAGATTTTGAATTTAGAATCCATTTTCAACAAATTTGTGTATGTTGAAAATGAGTTCAAATATTTTGAAGAAATTTTTTATGCTTCCATTAGTTCATATTTGAATTTAACTTTGATGTTTGGGGACCCTTTGTTTAACAAATTTGAGTATGTCAAAATAAAGGGTCAATTGATTTTATTTTGGACTACTCATTTAGCAAATTTGGGTGTGCTAAATGAGTTGTTTGAAAACAATTTTCTTCTTTTTGCTTATTTGTGAATCATGTGTGAGTTTGGAAATGAAATCTTTACTTAGCAAATTTGTGCATGCTAAATAAAATTTAAATGTTTTTGTTTGTTTTGATTTTTGAAAAGAGGATCTTTACTTAGCAAATTTGGGTATGCTAAATGAAAAAACCAAATGTGTTTGATTTTTGAGATTTTGATTTGAGGATCTTCACTTAGCAAATTTGAGTATACTAAATAAAGTCCAAATATTTTTGTTTTGATTTTTTGAAAAGAAGGTCTTTACTTAGCAAATTTGGTTATGTTGAATAAAGGCCAGATGTGTTTGATTTTTTATTTTTGAAAAAATGAAACCTTTACTTGGCAAATTTGGGAATGCTAAGTAAAGAAACCAAATGTGTTTGATTTTCATGATTTTGAAAAGAGGATCTTTACTTAGCAAATTTGGGTATGCTAAATGAAGGAATCTAAATGTGTTTGATTTTGGTGTTTTTGAAAAGTGGATCTTTACTTAGCAAATTTGGGTATGCTTGTTGACCTCATTTTTAGGATGAGCTCTTAACCCCTCCATCTTAGACATAGGACTCCTCTTAGAATTTAAGTGATCCTTAGTCTTAAGACACATCTAATGATTAGGTGGACACTCAACCTAGTCCTAGAGACTTAGAAGAATTAGCCATAGGAATAGGTCATGCCTTAGGGGTGTTAGGAAAATTGGCTTACCCTATAGCTTGAACCAAATTACTCACTTCCTTCCTTCAAGTCAAACTCAAATCAATTCCAACTTAATTGATTTTCTCTAAACTCAAATCAATGCCACGTGATTGAAATCCATGATTGAAATCAATGATTGAAACACATGATTGAAATCCATGATTGAATTCCAAGTTGAAATTCAAAATTCCAAATCTTGCATAAGCCCTTTGGTTTCCCTTCATAGACTTAGCCAAAATCATCTTCAAATAAATTCAAATTCATAGAATTTTCTCATAACTCATTTATATTCTCATTGATATTCACATATATAAATGAAATATAAATTCAAATCAATCAAATCAAATCCAAAATTCAAATTCCAAGTTCAAAATATTTCTTAAGTCCTTTAATTCCCTCTTAAGGACTTAGCCTAAATCAAATCTAAATCAATTAAAATTCATGAAATTTTCTCACAACCCATTTATATTATCATTTATATTCACATATATAAATGAAATATAAATTCAAAAGAATCAAATCAAATCTAAAATCAAATTTGTAATTCAAAATCCTTCTTTAAGTCCTTAATCCTCTCTTAAGGACTTAGCCAAAATAATCTTCAAATCACTTCAAACTCATGAGATTTTCTCACAAATCATTTATATTCACATATAAATGAAATATAAATTCAAATCAATTAAACTAAATCCAAAAGTCAAATCCAAATTCACAAATCTTTCCTAAGTCACTTTTATTTTCCCATAAAGACTTAGCCTAGATCATATTCAAACCACTTCAAACTTATGAGATTTTCTCATAACCCATTTATATTCTCATTAATATTCACACATATAAATGAAATATAAATTCAAACAACCAAAACCAACTCCAAAAATCAAACTCAAATTCAATCAAAATCCCACCTAAGCCATTCAAGTCAAATTCTTGAACTTAGCCAAATCAACAAATCATGCCAAACTCTTGATTTTTCTTCATGATTCAATCAATCCTTCAATCATGAACCCAAATATAAATACAAATGTTAATCACTTAACCAAAACTTAGTTCAAAAATTAAGCCAAAATTAAACTTATGTTCACCCTTTGAACTTGAAATTGTCAAATGAATCAAAATCCATTTGACTTTAAACCACTCAAAAATGGATTTATATTTCAATCATTAAGTCCATATGTAAGTTCAATCAAACGCAAATCAAGCTTTGACCAAGCCATTTGACCTACTTTGCTCCACTTGACCCAAAGTGACCTAAAGTATCTTTATGAGCCAAATTCTAATCTAATCCAAGAATTGAATCGAACTCAAACTCTCATCATGATTCAATTATAATGAGATGATCAATCACTCAAATTGGGTCAAACCAAGTCAAACCTAAGGCTTGACCAAGTCAACACTTAGCCAAAATGAAACCCAACATAGCCAAAATCCACCGTAGGCCAAATTGATTGAAACCAATGATCTAAGTTCATTCATGATCAATGTTTGAACTTGACCAAGTCAATATTTGAGCCTAACCTAGCCCAACTGGCCACTTGACCTAACTTGACCTAAAAAGTCAAAATATGTTAAAACTTGATCAAAACCAAATTGATTGAAAAAGAATGGCCAAATTTGCATATGCATTGATTTCAGGGACTAAAACAAAGCATATCCTAAGGATGAGTTTTCTCTTCCTATACCATAATTAATGGTGGACATCACATCATCTCATGTGATCTTCTCTTTCATGGATGAGTCATCTAGCTACAACTAAATCAAGATGTCTCCTGAAGATGAAATAAACACTGCTTTCCGAACCCCGATCAAAATATTTTGTTATAGGGTCATGCCTTTTGGCCTTAAAAATGCTGGTGCTACATACTAATGGGCCATGACTCAGATCTTCAATGAACTCATCCATCATTAGGTTGAGTGCTCTGTTGATGATCTAGTAGTCAAGAGTAGAGAAAAGGAATATCATCTCTTTGACTTGAGAGTAGTTTTCAAATAGTTAAGATAATATAACCTCAAAATGAATCCCCTGAAGTGTGCATTTAGAGTAGTTTCAGGGAAATTACTTGGGTTTGTTGTCCGACACCGGGGAATAAAAATAGATTCAAAAAAGATCAAAGCTATCTTAGAAATGTCATTTCCTAAGAGTTTAACTCAACTCAGATCCTTCCAAGAATGGCTGGCGTATCTAAGATGCTTTATCTCCAACCTATCGGGGAGATGCAAGCCATTCTCAACACTTGTCAAAAAAGATGCCAAGTTCAAGTGAGATGACAAGTGTCGATGCCTTTGACATCAACCAATATTTAGAAGCTAGTTCTAAGCTATCCGGGCAGCCACTCATCCTCTACACTGCTGCATTGGATGACTCTCTTGGCACTCTGTTGGCCCAAGTCAATGATGAAGGGAAGGAGAATGCTCTCTTACCCACCATCATCTAATTCTGTAAGTGAACTATCCACCTATTGAAACATTGCCTTTAATCTTTGCATCTCCAAAATAATACATGCTTTATCATAAGGTGAACTTGATCTCCAAAACTATTTCGCTACAATATTTCATGACACGACCAATGCTATCTGGACGTTTGGCATGATGGTCCATGATTCTCTCACAGTTTGATATTACCTTCATACCCCTCCGTGCAGTAAAAGGACAAGCACTAGTAGATTTCTTAGCAGCACACCCACTTCCTGATGATTCACCACTTAGTGATGATATCCCTGATGAACAAATCATAAACTTAGGGACGGTTGACAACGCCAATGGGAGATGTATTTTGATGGTGCAACTTCTTTTCATAAAGGGGAAGCACCACGATCTACTCTTCCAAGAAAGGCAGGGGTAGGAATAGTTCTCCTAACTCTAGACTGCGATGTGATGAGATTCTCATACTATCTTTTCAGCCCTTGCACCAACAATAAAGTCGAGTATGAGGCTTTAATTACGGTTTGGAGTTATCCATCACTATCAGTGTCAAGAGCATCAACATCTTTGAGGATTCTCAATTGGTCATCAATTAGATTGACGGGTCCTACAAGGTTCTCAAGCCGTCATTACCACGGTATACCATGAAATGTTGGCCCAAATTCACGAAGTCACCATCTACAAGGTTCTAATAGAGAATGCGTAGATATGCTTTGGCCAAACTTGCCAAAGAATTGTGCATGTCGAAGATGAGTCCATTTCAATAAGGATCCAAAATAGACAAGTCATATTTCTTATTGATATTGAACTCATCGAGAGACTTTCTCATGAAGGGGAGGTTGTCATTTCCCATAAGGAAAAGGAGCTGCATTAGAGGAAACTATTCATAGATTATTTGAACACTGGCAAACTACCTCAAGAAAAGTCACAAGCACATCAAGTGAAATAGAGAGTCTCTCTTATGCTCTCATTGATGGAACCCTATACCAACGATCCTTTGACCAAATATGGTTACTTGTTTAAACATAAAGCATGGTGTATAACATTCAAGTCTATGCATCAATCGGTCAAATATGAAGATGAAGATCAAAGACTAGGATACCACTCTTCGATGATTTCACCGTATGGATGTAGCTAGGAGATGCCATCGTGGTACATGGTGTCCCCTCCACAACCACAACATTCTACACCTACATTGGCCTCATGGCCATTTGAGTGTTAATGCGACAATTGATCGATCCTTCTTCCAAGGGGCATCGGTTCATCTTAGGCTTGACTCTTTTCCAAGTGGAGACAATCCCACTCGAGAGGTCCGCATGCTTCAATTTTTTAGAAACCATATCATATATAGGTTTGGGGTGCCTCGACAAATTATATCGATAATGTGCTTCAAAAGTACCAAGATCAACTAGACACGATATAGATTGGAGATACTCCACTATCTACTACCTTAGAGCAAATGGCTTAGTAGAAGAATTTAACAAAACTCTCATCTAAATACCAAAGAAGACTTTTGATGACAACAAGCAGCAGTGGAAGGAGCAGTTGGTTGAAGCCTCGTGGACCTACCACACCACATACCGAACCCCAACTCAGTATACCCCATTTTCTTTAGTGTATGGGATCAAAGCCGTTCTACCTTTAGAAGTTTAACTCCTATCATTAAGGATAGCTTTGGGTAGCAAGATCACTATAGAGCAGAATGCAAAGTTATGGTTAAAAGAGCTCGAAGGTTTGGAAGAGTCTCACAAGAATAGTTGTACAAGGCCAAAATGATTCAAGCTCACAACAAGTTGGTCCACCCTAGGTCTTTTTAAGTAGGGAAAACTTGTGTTAGTCTAAGAGACCAATTGTAGCTTGTCGAAGATGGGAGGCAAGTTTGAACCCACTTGGAAGGCCCCTATGTCATAGAAGGCCTACTAAGGAGGATCTTATCGATTATTGTAAAGGGGAACACTTGCTTCCAATTAATGGGCTCTATCTAAAGAAACATTACCCATGAAATAAATCATGTTTGAAAATAATTCTATCAATCAATAAAAATCTGATTCCATTTCATCAAAATCTTTTATTCTTTTGAAGCGTTGTTTGCTTGTCTTGCGAATCCACCATGATGTGTTTAGAGTAGGTGTAAGAGTCCTCCAGTGGCATCCTATCCCTCTTTCACATCACAAACACAACCTCCTAGTGCTATTAGAATAGGTGTAAGAGAACTCGAGAGGCATCTTATTATGATTAGCATAGTTAAGTTAGGTGTGAGAGAACACAAGTGACATCTTTTCTTAGTGGGAAATCTCATTTTCCACTCATGGCACCATTTCATCAAAATCCCTAGCCCAGAGGTGTCCCATTCCCTTTTAACACATGCACAAAAACAAACACAAATCTTTTATCTCAGTTATTTTTATGTGGGAGCAAGCCCCCATGGCACTCACTCATTAGGCTCTAGGTGGTCTACATGCTACCTCGCTATATGTCACCCATGTCTGTTTGGAGGATGTGAGTCCCCATGCTTTCTTCCTAACTTGACTATAAACTAATGAGTGTCTTGTTGGTATGATAGACTTCCCTGCCCTAGCTACCTCATGTTGATTTTGTTTAAGAAGATGTGAGTCCCCTGTCTTCTTATGAACTAATCATCATGATCTAACTTGGTCGTATATTTGAGGTTTAGGATAAGTCCCCAGCTCCTTTCCTCTTGACTACATTGAGTTGATATAAGTCCGTGGCATTCACTTAGTAGTTTCCTTATGGATATCTGTCGGCGAAGATGACTATCCCAATCGGTTCCACTATAGGTGGATGTGAGTCCCGAGCTTTCTTCAAGATTAATTTTTTGCAAAGCGATGGGAACCTTAGGTTGGTTGATGTTATATGCTAACAATGACTGGTGGATACACCACTCTTGGCGGATGTGAGTCCCCATGCTTTTCTCCTTGAGTTGGCCACCAATACCTATTTGATACATATGTAGCCATCTTCTTTAGATTTTGGATTAAGCCCTTGCCTCATCCCCGCACTCTATTTGGATCACGTCCTTTGTGACCCCATTTAGACACTACCCGGTTACTTTTGGATTGGACAGTCCCCCTTTCCTAGTAGCCACCCTTGTGGTTGGAGAATTTGTTCAACGGATGCAGATTCTCCCTTGGTTCAGTAAATCTGAGATAGGTCTAGGCTGATATAAGCTCCTTCTCAGTTTGATCCTCATAAACCAACAGGGTCCATGATAAAACAAACTAAACAAATAAATTAATTAATTCACTTGTGGATTAGGAATTCAAGCCCCAAAGGGCCCCTTTTCCCAAGTAGGCATCCTATCTTTAGGGCAGTGTCAGCAAAACTCCCTATAGAAATTTCCTAACTACCTGAGTTAAGATAAGTCCCAGGGTCGACACTCACTCCATAGTCACCCTTAGGTTAGGTTCAATCTATTTGGATTAAAAGTAGGTTCCCCGGCAATCATTCTGCTTTGGAAGATGTAAGACTATGGCACATTCTTTCTAACATGATTGTCGCCAACCGACGAGCAACCTTAGGTCGAATTTGATTTCTTGCCCAAAGCAACAAATCACCCAATGGTCTTTTGTAGTTGAAGATGTGAGTCCCTGAGCTTTCTTCCCTTAAATTGATCATTGCATACCAAAAGGCACTCCTTTGGTCGGATAGTTCTCCCATCGGCCTGGAAATTACTTCTCTTTGGCTCAGTAAATATGAGATAGGTCTAGGATAATATAAGCTCTTACGTAGTATGATCCATCACAAACCAATGAAATTTATCAAAATAAATTTAAAAATGAAATTAATCTTGACTATCCTTGAGTTTATTTAAGCCCCCCAGTGGTGTTCACTCAATAGTTAGGCCTAGGTTGGGTTTAATCTATTTCCTTGCCTAAGATTACCCTAATTTTTACTTTGGAGGATGTAAGTTCTACACTTTCTTCTTCCATTGTAAATCTTGAAAGGCATCCCTTTGGTTGGCTCCTACTATGTGTTTAGTAGACTCCTTTGGATTGGTAAATCTGTTAGGCCCATGGCTCTTACTTAGTGTCCATCAAAGGTCCATCTTAAAAATCCTAAATCTAAAAATTGAAACAAATTTAACCCTCTTCCTCAGTGGAACTTTCTCCCCCAGGCTCAAATAAATCACAATCCCTTGTGGATGACTTTGCTTCCCAATGGAAGGTTCACATATTCTATCCCTAATGGATCCCTCCTTCCCTCTCTTATGTCCTTGATATAAGTAGAGCCACAATTCACTAAGTTTCAAATTTCTTCTATACCTAGGGTTAGGAGTAGATTGTCCTTATTAGTGCTTGTGATCGTTGGTGTTCTTGCTTATTTGTCCACTAAATGCGCAGGTGTTCTTCGGTCACTACACATATTGCCCTTTGTTGACCTCATTTTTAGATGAGCTCTCAACCCATCCATTTTGACATAGGACTCCTCTTAGACTTTAGAGATTCTTAGTTAAGACACATCTAGTGAGGTGGACACTCAACCTAGCCCCAGAGACTTAGAAGAGTTAGCCATAAGAATAGATCATGCCTTAGGGGTGTTAGGAAAATTGGCCTACCCTATAGCTTGAACCAAATTCCTCACTTCCTTCCTTCAAGTCAAACTCAGATCAATTCCAACTTAATTGATTTTCTCCCAACTCAAATCTATGCCACATGATTGAAATCCATGATTGAAACACATGATTAAAATCCATGATTGAATTCCAAGTTGAAATTCCAAATTCCAAATCTTGCTTAAGCCCTTTGATTTCCCTTCATGGACTTAGCCAAAACCATCTTCAAATCAATTCAAATTCATGAAATTTTCTCATAACTCATTTATATTCTCATTGATATTCACATATATAAATGAAATATAAATTCAAATCAAATCCAAAATTCAAATTTCAAGTTCAAAATATTTCCACAAGTCCTTAAGGACTTGCTAAATCAAATCTAAATCAATTCAAATTCATGAATTTTCCAACCATTTATATTTTCATTTATATTCACATATATAAATGAAATATAAATTCAAATCAATCAAATCAAATCCAAAATTCAAATTCCTAATTCAAAATCCTTCTTAAGTCATTAATCCTCTCTTATGGACTTAGCCAAAATCATCTTCAAATCACTTCAAACTCATGAGATTTTCTCACAACTCATTTATATTCTCATTTATATTTACATATAAATGAAATATAAATTCAAATAAATCAAACTAAATCTAAAAGTCAAATCCAAATTCACAAATCTTTTCTAAGTCACTTTGATTTTCTCTTAAGGACTGACCTAGATCATGTTCAAATCACTTCAAACTCATGATTTTCTCATAACCCATTTATATTCTCATTTATATTCACATATATAAATGAAATATAAATTCAAACAACAAAATCAACTCCAAAATCAAACTCAAATTCAATCAAAATCCCACCTAAGCCTTTCAAGTCAAATTATTGAACTTAGCCAAATCAACTTCAAATCAAAACTCTTGATTTTCTTCATGATTCAATCAATTCTTCAATGAACCCAAATATAAATACAAACTTCAATCACCAAAACTCAATTCAAAAATCAAGCCAAATTCAAACTTATGTTCACCTTTGAAATTGTCAAATGAATCAAAACCATTTGAGTTCAAACCACTTACAAATATATTTATATTTCAATAAGTCCATATGTAAATTCAATCAAACTCAAATCAAGCTTTGACCAAACCATTTGACCTCTTGTTCACTTGACCAAAGTGACCTAAGTACCTTTATGAGCCAAATTCTAATCCCCAAATTGGATTGAATCAAACTCACTAAGCCTCTCATCATGATTAACAATCATCATGAGATGATCAATTACTCAAATTGGGTCAAACCAAGTCAAACCTAAGGGTTGACCAAGTCAACACTTAGTTAAAATGAAAGCCAGCATAGCCAAAATTCACCATAGGCTAAATTGATTGAAACCAATTATCTAAGTTCATTCATGATCAATGTTTGAACTTGACTAAGTCAACATTTGAGCCTAACCTAAGCCCAATTGTACTTGACCCAACTTGACCCAACTTGACCTAAAAGTCAAAATGTGTTAAACTTGATTTTCAAATTGATTGAAACCAATGGGTCAAGTTTTCCAAATCATTTGTTTGACCAAAGCCTCAATTGGCATTAGACCTAACTTTATTGACCATGAACCAACTTGACCTAAAGGGTCATATTGAGCCAAATTCAAACTTAACCAAAATTGATTTGAAACAAAGATATCCACTTATATGACTAACCAAACCTAAACCTACCCATGACCTAGCTCAAATAGGTCAAAGGTCAAATTGGTCAACTTGACCCATTTGACCTAAATGAATCATTGAACCAAATTCAAACTAAACCAAATTGAATCAAACCAAAAAATCACTAAAATATTTCAAATGGTCATATGAACTTGACCAAATTCTTGGTTGACCTAATTTGGCCACTTGGTCAACCTGACCCAAGTTGACCCATTTTGACCTAAATGGGTCAATATGAGCCAAACCATACCAAATGAACTCCAAATCAAATGGAACTTGGCCAAACCTATTTTTTCAACATACCAAACATACTCAAATTCAAATATCAGCCAAATGACCATTTTACACTTAGGCCATGGAATAAATTTTGGCCAATTCCACTTAGAATTTAGTCAAATCTTCTTCATAGCCACTTGACACTCTCTTAATGGATCAAGTGAACACTAGGGAGTGTGGTGCACCCAACCCAATGGGTTTGGGTCAGCCCAACCTAGCCCTGTGGCCAAATCGAGCACATGCTTTGAAATGGCCTCGTGGGAATCTTCCTTATACTCAATTTGAGCACATGGCATCTTCACCATTCCACTCCCTAGCCAAAACCAAAATCAGAAAACTAACTAACAAACCTTTGAATCAAATCAAAATGGCTTCTCCACTCAGTTTGATTCAAGGGGAGATATACTCCCATTAATTCATTTTCATTCCAATAGAGCCATTATTGATTGGGTGTTAGGAAGCCAAAGGAGCCATTTGAAAGTGAGCCTAAGCTTCCTAGAGAGAAATTGAAAGTTCATCTTCTCTGTTTTCATACACTGAAAATAGTGGAGCTCAGCTTGATTGCCAAATTTCTCTACACTCAACCTCAACCTAATTCCTTTTTCAAGCACTCTTAAAGGAGCAAGTCGAGCTCACCTAAGTTCTTTCCCAAGCTCCAAAGGCAGAGGAGGAGTGTTCTAGACCAAAGTCGAGCTCAATTGGATGAGAAGTTAGTCCATAGGAGAAGTTACTCAACCTCAACCCCTCAAACTTTTGACAAAGCTTCGTCTCTACCAAATGAAGCTTCTCCAAGGGAATCGAGCATTGGTGATCGCCTCTGGAGAGATTAGCCATTTTTTCAAGCTTAATTTCAATGTGTGTTGGTCCTTTGTGAAAGGAATTTTAATCTCATGGAATTTTAGCTGTTAGATGTGCTTGCCATTAGGTTTAGATGGTGTGGGCCAAATTTTAGCCCAATTTGAGCTCAATCAAGCTTGAATCTTCCCAGAACATGGGCGACCTCCATTGCTCGCGATAAGGATGGATCTCTGGCTATCCATCCACCCATTTTGGATGGACGACCGAGATTAAAATGCATAATATATTTATATTTACTCCTTTGATCCGCATCTTGACGGTGAGGGAAAGCCGCATTCATGCCACATGGCACATGATGTGATAGGTTAAGTGAAACCGCGTCGCATGTAGCGCATGCCACGCATGCGTGGCACCAATTAATATATAAGGTTATTTAATTAATTCACCCAAACTTCTATATCTTAGAAAAATTAGAAAAATATGAAATAATATGCATTAGAAAGATAATTGAACATAGAATATTCTAAAATTAATTTTGAATAGTTATTTTCTTTGAATTTGGGTTTTATTGAAAATATTAAATTACTAATTACTCTCTAATTAATCTACTGATTAATCCCAAATTTCTTGGGTGTAATTAGTAGGATGACTTCTGCCTTCTCTAATTTTCTTGAGATTTATTGGTGGCTCAATTAGGAGAGTTGCTAGTTCATTCCTTAATCACTCCCTTAATGTAATTAGACTTAATTAAGGGTATAATTAGTGATCTAGCCCTCTGATTGAGCCAATTAAGTTTTGATTAAGTGAATGTGAGGTTTAGTGAATAATTTTAGGATGCTCTCTTTAAGATATTCCTTAAACCCCCTTCATTCCTTAATCTTACCTTAATTAAAGGTTAATTCACTAATTATCCCCTTAATAATTTTATAAAATTCTAAAACTTTCCAGAACTCAATTAATTCTTCTTGAGTAGATGCTTAGGTGTTTAAGAGCCTAAGTTTCATTAAGAAAATCAAAATTCAACTCATATGTGTGAGGGGTGTTTTGAAATTACTTAAGTTAAACCCCTTAGCTTAATTAATCATTAATCATGAGCCAAATTGTAGGCCCTTTTTCCTAGGTGCATTGATTTAAATTCCTTGTGTGATTTTATGTCATCTCATTGGCTCATAATTATTTGATTAACTATGCTAAGGTGGTGTAGGTAAGGGATAATTAACATATTTAATTCATACCTTAACCTAGTCAAAATATAAAATGGATCTAATCACCTTAAAAATTGAACAAAAATATCAAACACATGTGAGAATGGGTTAGGAATAACAAACTCACCTCACATTTTTGAAATCAAATCAAACTCAAAATTAAACAAAAATCACATTAAACAAACTTTGATTTGCTTTAAGCTTTCTTATTTCATAAGATTATCTTTAGGAATTAATTAAGGTGAATGTGTTTACATGCTTTCATTACTTTAGTTCTTTCCCGACAAGCTAAATGTTGTGTCATATGATTTCATACATTCATGCTTTTCAAAACCAAATTTAAAATGAAAATATTTCCTTTATGTCAAATTGCTTGTTTTGGCTAAAGTAAGAATATGAGTGGCTATTATCACTATTAAATCTAAATTATTTTCAAAATATATGAATCAATTATCAAAACTGAAAGTATGTTACTTATATCTTACTTATAAGCTTGCATGTGAGTAAAATATAAGGATTTGGTTAGTGTAGTTTTTCTTCTTCTCTCTTTTGGTATAATTTTGAATAGGATTTGGTAAACTGTATAGTTCATTTGAAAAGAACGCAATATTTGTCTAATTCAATTTCATATTCATTCCTATGCTATAACTTAAGAAGTACACCTACACTTACATTACATATATAAATTGCATAAACAAACCAAAATAAAACAAATACAAATTTTGCTTTCTTTTCTTTTTTCATTCATTTCGCACACATTCTTGTATTTAAGAAAAGTTGTATATTAGTTTGGGCCATAACTTAAGACTCTGTCTGTATGACCACCCTCATTTTAGGATGAGTTCTCAACATCTCCATCTTATACATAGGAATCCTCTTAGACACTAAGAGATCTTTAGTCTTAATACATATTTAGTGATTAGGTGGACACTCAACCTAGCCCTAGAGACTTAGAAGAGTTAGCCATATGAATAGGTCATGCTTTAGGGGTATTAGGAAAGATTCCTACCCTTAGCTTAAACCTTTCCTCACTTTCCTTCCTCCAAGTCAAACTCCAAATCAATCTCATTTGATTTTCTCAAACTCAATTCCCATATGATTGAAATCCATGATTGAAATCTGATTGAAACCCATGATCAAAATTAAGTCAAATTTCTAAGTCCTTAATCTTCCTTAAGGTCTTAACCAAAATCATGACCAAAACCAAATCAAATCTTTGAGATTTTCTCATATAATTATATATTCATATATACATATAAAAATTCAAATCAATCAAATTAAACTCAAAATTTCAACTCATCCATCAAAATTTTCTTAAGTCCTTTAATTTTTCATTAATTGACTTAACCTACATCTTGATCAAACCAACTAAAACTCATGAGATTTTCTCAAAACCCATTTATATTTTCATTTATATTCATATATATAAATGAAATATAAATATAAATCAATCAAATCAAAACCTCAAATTAAATTTTCAATTTAAAATCTTTTCTTAAGTCATTCATTAATGGACTTAGCCTAAATCTGATCAAACCATTCAAAAAGTCATAAATTTTCTTTTATATTATATTTCTCATATATAAATGAAATATAAATATAAATCAATCATACCAAATTCAAAAAAATCAAACTTCATACTCCAAAATTTTCCTAAGTCCTTTAAATCCTTCTTAATGGACTTAGCCTAAATCATGATTAAACCACTTCAAGTCCTTAAAATTTTCTCATGATATTTATATTCTCATTTATATTCACATATAAATGAAATATAAATTCAAACAATCAAAACCAATTTAAAAATCAAACTCAAATCCACTCAAAATCCAATCTAAGCCTTTCAAGTCAAAATCTTGAACTTAGCCAAATCAATTTTTAAATCAAGCCAAACTCTTGATTTTCTCTCATGATTCAATCAACCATATAATCATGAGCCCATATATAAATACAAACTTTAATCACTTAATCAAAACCTAGTTCAAAAATCAAACCCAAAATCCCTTTGTATCTTTCCTTTGAATATGAAATTATCAAATGAATCAAAACTCATTTTACTTCAAACCACTTGTAAATGGATTTATATTCTAATCATAAGTCCATATACAAGATCAATCAACTTCAAATCAAGCTTTGACCAATTTATTTTGACCCACTTAGCTCACTTGACCCAAAGTGACCTAAAGTTTTATGAGCCAAATTCTAATCCTAACCAAATTGGATTGAACCAAACTCATCTATCTCATCATGATCAACAATCATCATGGATGATCAATCAATCAAATTGTCAAACCAAGTCAAACCTAAGGGTTGACCAAGTCAACACTTAAAAATGAAACTAACATAGCCAAATTCCACCATAGGCCAAATTGATTGAAACCATTGATCTAAGTTCACTCATGACCTATGTTTGAACTTGACCAAGCCAACATTGAGCCTCCTAAATTGGGACTTTTGACCCTTGACCTAAAAATCAAAATATGTCAAAACTTGATCTAAGCCAAATTGATTGCCAATGGGTCAAGTTCATTCCAAATCACTTGTTGAACTTGACCAAAGCCTCAACTAGACCTAACTAGCCCAATGACCTTAGACCCAACATGACCTAAAGGGGTCATGTTGAGCCAAATTTGAACTTAATCAAAATTGATTGGAAACAAAGATACCAATCCACTCCATATGACTAACCAACCTAAACCTACCCTTGACCTCTCAAATAGGTCAAATGGTCTCAAATAGGTCAACTTGACCCATTTGACCTAAAAAGTCATATGAGCCAAATTTAAAACTATTCCAAATTGAATCAAACCAAAGCCACCAAAAAAACATTTCAAATGGTCATATGAACTTGACCCAACCCTTAGTTTGACCCAATTTGACCATTGGTCAACTTGACCTAAGTTGACCCATTTTGACCTAAATGGGTCAACATGAGCCAAACCTATCAAATGAATTCCAAATCTCATGAAACTTGGTCAAACCTAGTTTCTCCACATACCCAACATACCCAAATTAAAAAAAAATCAGCAAAATGACCATCCTACCCTAGGCCATAGAATAAATTTTGGCCTAATCCATGGGTAATTTGGTCATACTCTTCCATATCACTGAGGCTTTCCTAAAGCTCAAGGGGACCTAGTAAAGAGTGGTGCACCCAACCCAATGGGTTTCACATTGGTCCCTAGACCAAACCCCACCCCATGGGTCAAAATGACAAATTCAAACTCTCTCCACTCAAATTCAAGCACATGGGAGGTTGGCAATCCACTCCTTGGCTCAAACCAACCATGTGCACACTCAAATACCAAACAAACTCCCCATTATGATCAATTGGATCAAAATGGCACAATGCTTTTATCCGATCCTTCAAGGGGAGATATACTCAATAATCAAAATTCCACATTCATTGAGTACCAGAGAGTAAGGAGCAGAGAGTGATCCTTCTGAAGCCATTTTCTATCCTTGATATTTGAATAGGGGGAGGAAATTGACCAACTTCCTCTTCACCAATTCCACTTCAATTCCTTTTGCATACTCAAGGAGCCAAGTGAGTGCACCCAAGCTTCCTTTGGAGTTCCCATAGCAAGGAAGAGTTGAATTGGATCAAAGTGCAAAGGGGAGCATGGGGAGTTGGTCCATAGACACCACTCCTCAAGAGCTCCTCAGGCTTCATCTCAACCATGAAGCTTCTCCAAGAGAATCGGCATGATCACCTGAGGTATGAATTTTCCAACCACCTATAGGAGGTGTTGGTCTTTGAAGAAAAATTTTCAATTCAAATCCCATTGGATGCCGCGCTTTTAACTTTAGATGGTGTGGTTTGGTTTGAACTGAAGCCATCGAAGCTCGATCTTCCCTGATCATGGTGGTCTCTATTGATCAAGGGGAAGAACTTGGGAGATCTACCATCCATCCACATTTTGATGGATGAGATAATTCCCACTTTATATTTCTTATATCCTTTTTTTAAATCATGGAGATCTGTCCGATCAATCACTGGATCAAATCGCCACCGCCAGCCTTTATGGATTTGACATTTAAGTAATCACCTGACGCAAAGCGCACACGCCATCGCCCGACCGTGGAGGATTAGTTAGGAATTAATAAAATGCTAATTAATCTAGGATCTTCTAAAATTCATAACTCTCTCATAAAAAAAAAATATGAAATAAAATCTATGGAAAGATAATTCAACCTAGAATATTTTAAAAATTTCAATGGGTTTTGAATTATAATTTTCTCTTTAGATTTTATTAGAATTTATTTAATTAAGCCTCGATTAATCCCAAATTTCTTGGGATATTTTAGGGATGATCTCCCTCCTAATTTTCTTGGGATTTATTGAAGGCTTGATTAGAATTGCATATGGATTTTTTTAATTCTCCCTTATGTAATTAAGCATAATTAAGATGTGATTAATGGTTTTAATCCATGATTAGATTAAGGGTCGATCCAGTGATAGGAGGTTTATGGAAATAATTTTGGGGCATTTCCCAAGCTATTCCCAAACCCCTTCTTCTCTCTTAATCTCTCTTAATTAAGGGTTAATTCATTAATTATCCCTTAATTTTTAAAAAATTCTAAAAAAGTTTCATAACTTAATTAATCTACTTTGGGTAGATGCTTAGTGTTTAATAGCCTAAGTTCAATTAAGGAAATAAAACCCAATTCATATATGAAAGGGTGTTTTGAAATTACTTAAGCTAAACCCCTTAGCTTAATTAACTATTATGAGCCAAATTGCATTAGGCCTTTTCTTTATTAGCATTGCAAATTTAAATTCTTGTGAGTTTTATGTCATCTCATTGGCTCATAATTATTTTGTTAATTATTCTATGGGTGTGGTAAGGGTTAATTAAGTTACTTAATTCATACCTTAACCTAATTAACATACAAAAAATGGATCTAATTATCTAAAAATTAAACAAAAATATCAAACACATGTGGGAATGGTTAGAACAGCAAACTCATCTCACCTTTTCAAAATTAAATCAAACTTCAAACTAAAAAAATCACTTTGAATTCACTTTGATTTATTTTAAACTTTTTTATTCCATAAGAATGTCTTTAGGATTTAATTAAAGTGAGTTTGTTTACATGATTTCATTACTTTGAATCTTTCCCCAACATGTTAAATTTGTATGTCATGTGATTTCATGCATTCATATTTTTCAAATTCAAATTTAAAATGAAATTGTTTACTTTATGTCAAATTTGCATGTGTTGGCTAAAGTAGAAATATGAGTGGCTATTATCACTACTAAATTCAAATTATTTTCAAAACATATAAATCAAATATCAAATCTAAAAGTGATATATTTTATAAGCTTGCATGTGAAGAATATAAAGATGTTTAGCATAGGTTTCCTTCTCTTTTATGTTAGCATAGTTTTGAATAGAATTTGGTGAGATATATGGTTCATTTGAAAAGAACACTCACCTAATTCCATATCCTATTCATCTCTATGCTACCACTTAAGAAGGGTTACCTATACTACACACACATAAATTGCATAAACAAAATAAAATCCATTAATATTTTTGCATTCTTCTTTTCCATTTCATTTCTTTATATACACATGTTTGTATTTAAGGAAAGTGGTATATTAGTCTGGACAACCCCGAGGTTATGACTTTTAAGTAGCCCTAAGTAGGTCTTGTACCTTACACTAGTTAACAATCAGACTCACTTATGCCTTTCTTACTTTCATGTGTGTATGTGAAAATTTGATAAGAAACCTTTCTACTTAAAAAAAATCATGCATATTCAACTTCTAAATTTCTTAAATGGATTACTTAGCATGCATCATAAAGTGTTTAAATATTCTCATTTGTATGTATAGATATGCTTAGGTCCATCCATATGCATGTTATATATGTTGGGAAAGAAATGAAGTAATGTGTGTTATGTGAATTTTGATTCATTTTATTTAATCTTAAAATATTTCTTTTTTGAATAGGTTTGTTTAGAGTTTATCTAAACTTAGGATTATTAAAATATTTAATCAAAACATTCACCTAAATAAAAACTAAAATGTGAACCTATTTTAGAAATTACTTAGGTTAGGAAGGAAAGAGAAGTTCTCTTCTCTTCCTCTCTTCATAACTTAGTAATTAATTGTAGATTCACTTAACCAAATCTAAACATGAAATAAAATCAACCCAAAATAATTAAACAACTTAAATGAAACCTCCTATAAGTTGAACATGTTCTTCACACTTAGAAAATTTGAACCTAAAGCAAGCATATCCACACACCTTCAAAGCACACACATTAAAGTCACCACTTCTAGCTTTAGGTTAGGATGGTGTATGGTTTGATATTTGTTTTATTTTATGATATATATTTTAGACTGGATGTTAGGGTGTATGCTCATAGAATGAATGGTAAGACGCTCTTAGTCTAACTATTCTTTTCTGATTGTTTAAGGGGTGCTATCATAAATAAAAAATATAAATGCTTTTGCTGCGTTTTATACCCTAAGCATAATCAATAGTGGACTTAGTCACCCATGTGTGGGGTGATAAGTCCAATATACATGCTTGGGATTTGTGTGGTTGTTTTAGCTAACCTTTGTTTTACGGGTGTTGATTAGATTTTCACTTTTCCTTTTCATGTAAATTTATGCAATTAGGATTTTGGAATGATTGTTATGGGGATTAGGATGAGCATTGGTCATAAGATTCTATCTTATGCACCATGTGAAGCCTTGGAGCATCTACCTTCCAACCATCCAAAAGAAGGAACCAAAGAAGAAAGAAAAAAAAAGAAGAAGAAAGAAGAAAGAAGAATAGCTTGAAGACCCCATAACATGAATTCCTTACTTAATTATAATTTAATTCATTGTAATCCGGTTGTATAAGGGTAGAGCTCGCTACCCAATTTGATATTTTTTTGTAGGGTGCCCCACCACAATGCTTTCTTTTGTGATTAGCTTTATAAATTGATTGATGATTTGTTTATGCATTAAGTGGCATATTTTTTTTCCTAGTTTCTTCCTTATTTTTATGTATGTGGATTAGGCTCTTTAGAAAAAATAAATCTTTTACCCAACTTAATAACTCAAATTAAAAATAAAGAACTCATAACCTCACCAAAAGCTTAGTTTAAAATCAAGATAAAAGAATTAGCAACCCTTAATTGGATGAGCATTTCTTTTGTAATATCATGCACAAATGCATCTTATTTCACTCTTGATTGGAGGGCTTCCACCTTGAGAAACTTGGCACTTTCACCTCAGAAATTGGCTTGACCTTGAGAGCCATGGTGGAAACTCACCTCCTCCCTTCTCATTTTGGCCAATAATCTTCTTTCTCATGCATTAGTCATGAATCCTATTAGCTGAGTCAAAATAATTATCCAAAAATAAAATAAAATGAAATTTGAATTGCATTAGATTTAGGTCATTTGAAGCATGCCTTTACATGATCTAGTCTCTTTAGGGAGTGAGTTTAAGGACTTAGTCTCTTTAAATAAATAATAGCTCTAGCTATCTTGCATAAGCATAAAGACTTGACATATGTATTTAAAATCAGGAGTTAGTTAGCCACCTGATTGTAATGTCTGTATTTGTCCTCTTATGGAGGCAAACAATTACCCATTTTCTCCTTAGATTTAGGTTGCTTTCTACCAAAGCTCCCTAGATTTAGGTTATGAGGTTGCTTCTCCCATGGGCCATAAGCATAATTCCTCACCTCTTAGGCATTTCTTAATCTTGTGTTAAGGAATCATAAGTCCTAAATTTCTAATGAAAATTCAACTTAAACAAACTAAAAAAATTTCAAAAATGTAAAGCCAACTGGATAGTTTGAGATGTTGGTTTCCTAGCATCGGCATCTCCTACTTATCTCCATTTTGGCTTCGATAATAACTCTTTTGATCAATCCCATTTGATCTTCAAAATAAACCAATCGATTGATAGTCCTTTCCTATTGAAATCTTCAAAGATAATGATCATTTACTTAATCGAGAGTTTTCCCAAGGAATCTATTCCTTAGATGTACTAACTGGGGTCTACCCCTGTAGGAACTTAATGAACCCGTTTAAAATAAACCGCTTTACTTTTCCATGTAAAGGGGAAGAATCTGTACATATGCACCCATCATCCTTAGAGTCCTTATCGAGGTGATTAGGTCCATTAAAGGGTAGTGATTTCTATCTTTTGAGATAGTACACTATTTCCTTGATATCGATCACCTAAATAAGTACATGATCTACGTGTCCTAAAAAGATGAATTTCTTTATGTCTGTTCTTTCATTTCTCACAAGATTTGAAGGCTCCTCTATATAAATTTTCTCCATGATTTTTCACCCGCTAGGGATTTTTCTCTCCATCTTTGGTAAATGATCATTGTCTTTGAGAATTGATAGTGGGTTTGTACTTGAATCCAAGACTATCCTTCTGCTAGTACTTAGCTCATTTCATTCTTGAGTTTTATATCTTTAAGTTTAGACACATTCCTTGTTAGTCTTAAAACCCCCATTTCCCAATGGGTAAAATGGATCTAAATAAAATAATTTTAAAGACTTCCTCCTTATCATTTTATGATAAGGAATGGTTCATCCTAAAATAATAAAGATAAAATAACCATAAAGAACTTTATTTTTCAAAAGCACCTTTTCAAAATGAATAAAATATTTTCACAAAATTTTGTTACCCTCATTTAACAATTCCCATAATTATTATATGTAGGGATTTTCAAAAATGAAATAACAACATTTTCAAAAAAATACAAATGAACATCTTCTTTCAATTCACTTTGATGAAGATTTTATTTTCAAAATAAAATGAACAATCATCTTTCAAAATCAAAATCAAAATCATAAAATTTTCAAAAGCACACATGAATCTTTCCATTCAATGTTCACATTAGAAGGAAGTTTCATTTTTCAAATAAATTTACATTTTCCAAAAAGCATAAATGAACATCTTCTTTCAATTCACTTTGATGAAGATTTCATTTTCAAAATATAATGAACAATCATTTTTTCCAAAAATCACAATCAAAATCATAAAATTTTCAAAAAGCACACATTAATTTTTCTATCTAGTATACTCACACTTATTGAATGGGAGGTTCATTTACAAACAAAATTGAAGTTTTCCAAAAAAGCACACATGAATTTTTCCATTCAATACACTCACACTAATTGAATGGGAGGTTCATTTCCAAACAAAATTAAAGTTTTCAAAAAAGCACATATGAATATCTCATTTAATATACTCAAATTTATTAAATGAAGATTTCATTCTCAACTAAGGAAAGTAAATATCATTTGGGAAATCCCACTTGAACATATCTCACATATGTTTTAAGTTGGAATTCTTCTCTTTCAAAAAGCAACAATCACACACAAAAACAAAAAAAAATTTACATTTCAAAATAAGAATTGATCTCCATTCTATACCCAAATTTTGTTGAATGGAAGTCCTCTTTCAAAAAATTAAAACTTAAAAAATCATACTTTCAAAATTCTAAAACACATTTGGAACTTCATTTAACATACCCAAATTTGGTAAGTGGAGTCTCCAATCCCAAATCAAAATTTTTCAAACAACTTTTTGGAACTTCATTTAACATACTCAAATTTGTTAAGTGAAGTTTCCAAGTTCAAGATTCAAAATTTTCAAAACACATTTGGGACTTCATTTAATATACCCAAATTTGTTAAGTGAGGTCTACAAATCCAAAAATTCAAAATTTTCAAAACACATTTTGGAACTTCATTTAACATACCCAAATTCGTTAAGTGAAATTTCCAAATCCAAAATCTAAAATTTTAAAACACATTTGAACTTCAGTTAACATACCCAAATTTGTTAAGTGAAATCTCCAAATCCAAAATCTAAAAATTTTCAAAACACATTTGGAACTTCATTTAGCATAATCAAATTTGCTAAGTGAAGTTTGCAAATCCAAAATCAAAAATCAACAATCATATTTCAAATTTTTCAAAACACATTTTGAAATTTCATTTAGCATAATCAAATTTTTTAAGTGAAGTTTCCAAATCCAAAATCAAAATTTTTCAAACAACACATTTTGGAACTTCATTTAGCATACTCAAATTTGTTAAGTGAAGCTTCCAAATCCAAATTCAAGCATCAACAATCATATTTCAAAATTTTAAACATACTTTGGAACTTCATACCCAAATTTGTTAAGTGAAGTCTCCAAAAAAAAATCAAAATTTTCAAAATACATTTGGAACTTCACTTGATATACCAAAATTTGTAAGTGAAGTCTCCAAATCCAAAATCTAAAAATTTTTAAACACCTTTTGGAATCTCATTTAGCATACTCAAATTTGCTAAGTGAAGTCTCCAAAGTCAAAACCAAAACTCTCAAACACCTTTGGAACTTCTTTCCTTAGCATACCAAATTTGCTAAGGAGGTGTTTCCATTTTCAAAATCAAAATGAAATCAAAATTTTGAACACACTATTTGAAATTTTATTTAACATACCCAAATTTGTTAAATGAAATTTCCATTTCACAAAACCAAGTGGGACTTCATCTTTAGCATACCAAATTTGCTAAAGTTAAATCTCCACTTTCAATCACATTAAAATAAAATGAAGCACCTTAGGATTCCCTTAGCATACCAAATTTGCTAAGGATCCTACCCTTTTTCAAAAATCAAAACATCAAAACAAAAATGAAACACTTAGGATTTTCTTAGCATACCTAAATTTGCTAAGAATCCTATTTTCAAAATCAAACAAAACACACACTTGATTCTTCACTTAGCATACTTAAATTTTCTAAGTGAGAATTCTAAAATTTTTAAAATCAAAACAAAATTCACAAAAAGAAACAATCACTTTCTCAAATACTTCACTTAGCATGCCTAAATTTGCTAAGTAAAATTCCAAAAAATCAAACAAAATAAAATCAATTTTACCCTTACTTTAACATACCCAAATTTGTTAAAGGAAATGGTCCTCAAAATCAAAAAATCAAATTCAAAAAAACATGAATGTATGGAAGCATCCTTATCAAAAATTTTGAATCCATATTTCAACGTACCTAAATTTATTGAAGTTGGACTCATATTCGACTTCCTCTTTCAATAAATATTCTCAAATCCATTTGAATCTCACTTAACACTTCCAAGTTGTTGGATGTGAGTTCAAATTTTCAAATTCAAAATTCAACAAAAATCTGATACAAATTCATTTCTCATTCAAATTCTTACAGTCAGTGCAGTAGCAGTTCAGTTTCAGTCTCTTACAGTTGTTGAAATGGTTCGTTCTCAGAAGTTTGTTTTCACCTTCCCCCATGGTATGGATCTAGCTTTAGATTAAGTCGACTTCCTCTCCATACCCATTTGATGAGGATTTGGGGGAGCCGGATTAGATCAAGGCACCATAGAGCCATCAGATTGACTTACCCTCCGACTGATGTCCTCCTTGAAGAGGAAAGCTATACTACAGTTTGCCATTAGTTACGAAGCGCCAGCAGCTCATTACAAGAAAGTTGCTCATGTTGCCCCATGAGGGCTAGCACCATCTATACCTCAAGGGTAAGGCTCCCTTGGTTTGCCTCCCCTACATTTGAGTTCTCACACTCCTCCCATCCTACCCGCACTGATAGAATAAGAACCACATGATCAAGCTACCACACCGGGATCAAAGGAGCTAGGGCTCTCGCCCATGGATGAGTTTTGTGTTCACTTCACCATGTTGTAGAAAACTAGTTCCATCCTCTCTGATAGAGAGGATGTCGAGGATCATCACCTCCCAGCATTTTCAACAGCTGGAGCAGAGGTCATATGCCCTCCTCCATTTCTTATGCTAGTGCATCTGATGCTCAAAGTGACAGTTTGATCTGATCTATCCCCAGTGGGGGAAGCAGATTCACTGAGAGGGCCCATGAGGCCCATACATACACATTACTAGAGACGTGAGGTTCAACCATCAATCCACCGCTTTTGATTTTCCAGCTGATGCTTACCCACCACCATACTACAAGTATCCTCACCGGGACTAGCCACCACAGGGAGGGCTCATGTGCATAAGAGTCGTGGTGTCTCCACCACCGCCTCTACCTCGCCCATAGCATGTTACACATCATTCCATCTAAGGCCATGAAGGCCATCTGGGGAAAAGCGCACCCTGTTGGTGATCCGCTATGGCCAAGGGATCCTACCCCTCTACGCCCCATTATGGTGAGCTCTCGCCGACCTTCCGCAGGGGAGTGGTGACCCCGGAAGCATCGGTCGCCCTTCACCAACTCCCCATATACAGATGTGGAGATGGTGATAGTGATTTCTGATATTCTGATGACACCGAAGTGGTAGAAACATCCTAGGATTGTACCCCTCTCATAGTTAGTAGCATGAGTGTCATTCATCAGTGAGTATACCACGTGATTGACTCTGAGTGAGGTCCGGTGCCTCTCGCATGATAAATGATCACACCGGCCACTCTAAAGTACCTCGATGGATTACCTTTAGATGAGATAGTTGCACATTATTTCATGGAGAAGAGATCTTGGGGTAATGTCGATGAAGAGAAAGTCCTTGATCCCAATGAAGATGACTTGTTGGGATACTGAGTTGCATGGTTGACACTAGAGGATCTCTTCGGAAACAACAAGCCATGGAAGGTGATGAGGTTGATCAAGAAGACACCATCAGCCCAACACCTCACATCGAGGCGAAGAAGATGAGTAGATTGATAGGATGGCACACATAGACTTGTTAGCAGTGTGCTTTTAAACAAGCCCTTTAGTTCATCCTACTACACATAGTCTGAGTTAGTGCATGTCTTGGACCCATAAGACTCTACCTCCATTGAGAAAGCAAGGTAGTATAGATAGGAATAGTGGAAAGTACCTCCATACAAGAAAAAGATATAAAATCCATGGTTGAGCAACAGGTGAAGGAAGCTTTGGCTCAAGCCCATGGAGGATCATCGGTTCCAAAGGGTAGACCCTACCCAGAGGAATTTGATGCTATCCAATATCCCAAGGGTTTCATGCCTCCTTCCTTCAAAAGCTTGATGGGAAACCCAAGCAACACATACATTTTGGGGCCGCTTGTTGCAACGTAGTGGCAATGATGCTTTTGTTCTTTACTTTTTAATGGCCTAGTATTTTGATTGGTATGTTGAACTACCCAATGTTCAAGAAAGATATTTATGAGTTAGAGCAACTCTTCATCAAGAGATTTGAGCTCAAGAAAGGTTAATATAGGTGATCTCTTGTAGCAACAACACCGTGAGTCACTTATTATTACCGATGATAACCTCGTGTATGAAGTGTGAACCATGAACAACATGCCATTGAGATTCTCTTGAAGAATAATATCCATGGCACCTTCATCATGCTTAAGGGCTTCACTATCAAGACATTTGAGAAGCTAATCAACAAGGCTAGTCTACAAGGAGAGGCCAAACAGTACCTTTTCAAGATCAGCTCACAAGGTCTATGAGAAGAAAGAGCAAGAGTGCTTGACAAGGGGAAGTAGCCAACTAGAGATTAGTCTGAGAGACCATGACCTCAACAGCCTCCACCTCCTTTGCCACCACCGAATACCTCCTAGCCTCTCCACGACAGCCAACGCTCACCATACCACTAACAATGCATGCATATTCCCGCTGTGTAGCTATGGTCCACCTACTCTTTAGATAAGTTAAACAAACCTTATTCTTTTAAGAGGGAGGTAATCAAAAATCTTAAGAATCTCTTAAAGAAACCTATTTTAGCTACGAGCCTAGAGACCGAGAGGAAAAAAGTCATGATCCAAACTTTTGCCCTTACCACAATGCTAGGCCACATTTTGGAGGATTGCTTCACATTCAAGGATAGCTTGAACATAGTTTCAAGATGTTGTAGTTATCCCAAAGGAATACCTTATGGAACAACCTTCCCCATTAGGGTAATCCTTGGGATACATGTGATCCTACCAAACTAAAGAAGGTTGGGATATTTCATCCAAAACCTCTAAGAAGATCATAAGATCAAGAAGCTTTCCCAGGTGCTGAGTCCTCAAACCTCCAACACGGAAGGTTTGCAAGTTGCCGCCAACTCTAGAAAGTGGGAGCTCAAGAAGAGAAGATGTCGATAGTCTTTAGCAACCAATCCTGTCACCTCCAGCTCCCTTTCCAGACCCCATTTCTTCCATTTGCTAGCTCTTCTATTTCTTCTACTAGTAGAACTCTTGTATCAAGAAGGGCATCAAATCCTTACTCCACTCATTTGACTTCTCTACTTTGTACCTCCAAATAATTCCAAGAAATTGAAGAATAAAGTTTGAATTAATCATGTCCTTCTGATGGTTGTCTTCTATTCCTAATGATAACTCTTCAAGTCTAAATAACTATAATAATGATCTTCCTTTTGAGAGTTGGACTTTCCAATACTATTCACCTCTTGAGATAGACTTGGAAATCATCGATTGAGGGTCCCATAGGAGAAGCGTAGGTGAGCTGCGTGTAGAACCTTCCACCACCTTGCCTCAAGAGATCACCAAGTCAACCTCCTAGTGGCAAGGTTCTACCTCCTAGAGCACCTCAAGATAGAGGAAACAAGTCATTGGTACAAGATCGAGAAGCCCTTCCACAAGATGCTCCACCCTTGGATATGCTTGGAAGACACCAAGGTGGACTACAACATCCTTTCTCATCTAAGAAAGTTTCATCTAAGCTAAGCATATATGATGCCCTTGTCTTATCCAAAGAGATGAGGGAATCACTAATCAAGGCTCTCCTTGATCCTCAAATATGCTTAGCTCAAGCCATATAGAGGAAGCACATTATGCAAAAGAAGCAAGGGATCACCTTCACAAATGAAGACCTTCTTGGGACTTGGAGCACATCCCCTACATCATACTGACATGGACAGTTTAGACTCAGGGGTTCTCAGGTGTGCATCGTGAACATTATGAGTCTAAAGACCCTTGCCTATTTGAAGATCGACATCTACACTCTGAGGAGATAGGATGATGTTGAGAGGATTCAATGATCAAGGTGAGAGTTTTAGGTTCTATAGTGTTACCTTTGGAGATAGGTGACTGGAAGATTGAAGCCAAGTTCTACATCATTCAATACTTCATTCACTTTTTTTGGTAGGCCTTGGATACATAACAAGATCATCCATCCTTTTCATCAATCAAGTTCAGAAAAGATGGAATTGAGTACCGTGTCAACGGAGATGAAAATCCATTTTTAGTTAGAAAGGTTGAGATTTATGAGATGTAACCTACTATCTTCCTCAAAACACTCTTTCTCATGAACTTGAACAAAATTCAAATGCAAATACAAAAGAAAAGAAAATGAAGCAAAATAAAAGATAAAAGAAAATGAAAAGAAAAATAAAAATCCAAGTGAACAAGAAAGGGGAATTGAAGAAGAAATAGATCAGATATCACATTCCACCCACATCATTCCATCATATGGACATGTGGGTAGATGGCTCAACCTCCACGTAGCAGAGGCAGAAATAGACCCTGGAGGTGGGAGACCCCCTAGTTGGCCTTCACCAATAGAGGTCGTGTTCCGTTAGAGTACCCTACTATTCACATAGACTTGGAATCTGAGGATGAGTCTAATGTGATTAGTATACCACCAACCCCTCGGGGTTCCATTGGAGGTGACTTTGATCCAGTGAGATGAAGGCCGCCCAAGCAAAGCAAAGTATTCAATCGGTTTATGTGAAACTATTAGCAGGGGGAACCTTAACTCTTACCTCACTTAAAAAGTTGAAGGTTTAGTAGTTAAGGAAGTCCCTAAGTCTTCAATGACATGAAGTAAGAAGTTCTTTTGGGATCATCCCCTCTCAAGTTGAGAGCTTGAGGAAGATACTTTAAAGAATTAATGGAATTACCTTTTGACTTTTACTCGTTTTATATTCAAAATCTTATACAGAAAGGTTTAGTTCCTCACACATGGTCCAAACACAAGTCAGAATACTTCAAAAAGCTATGGAAGAATACAAGTATTGAAGCACAATCAAGTGTGACTAGGATTCACATAGTGGGTCCAATGATGATGAGATTATTGCCTAGTTATTACCAACCATTTGGAATCGATAGTTTTTCTCACACATCCCCAACTCTTATGAGAATGTGTGTTTAGAAACTTAGATGATCGATGATCTCCAAGTCAAAGAGGCACCGCCAAAAATTTGAAGAGGAGATTCATTCAACAATCAAGCTTAAAGAAATCAACCTGGGATAAAGAAAATCCACTCAACATACATCGCTCATTGTTGAATGAAGAAGAAACCAATGACTTAGTTTTGATTGAGTTTAAAGATTCACATGGAGTTATGAAGAAATGCCAAATTATCTCTTGATGTAGCACAAGCTAGCAATAGACCCTAATGCTACCTATTAAGCAAGCTCCTAGATGCATGCATTAGAAATTGAACAAGTCATTTCAAGTCAAGAAATTGATCGATGCTTTTATCGTGGGAAGAAAAATATCCTACGGTTAGCTAGTGTCAGAAGAAGAAGAATGGCCAAATTAAGAAGAAGAATGGCCAAATTCATTTGTGATTTTAGGACTTAAATAAGGCATGTCCTAAGGATGAGTTTCCTTCCTATACTAGAGTTAATGGTGGACATTGCCTCATCTCAATCTTTTCTTTCATGGATGGGTCATCTATATAACCAAATCAAGATGTCTAAAGATGAAAGAAACACTTTTGAACCCCGACGAATCTTCTTATAGGGTCATGCCTTTCGCCTTAAAATGTGCTACATACCTGGCCATGACTTAGATCTTCAATACTCATCATCATCAGTTGAGTGCGTTGATGATCTAGTAGTCAAGAGTAGAAAAGGAAGACCACCTCTTTGACTTGAGAGTAGTTTTTGAATGGTTAAGATAATATAACCTCAAAATGAATCCTGAAGTGTGCATTCGGAGTAGCTTTAGGAAAATTCCTTGGGTTTGTTGTTCGACACCAGGGAATAGAAATAGATCCTGAAAAGATTAAAGCTATCTTAGAAATGCCACCTCCTAAGAGTTTAACTCAACTCAGATCCTTTCAAGGATGGTTGGCGTATCTAAGATGCTTTATCTCAAACCTATCAGGGAGATGCAAGTCATTCTCACACTTATCAAAAGGATGCCAAGTTCATGGGATGACAAGTGTCGCGATAAGACATCAAAGAGTACTTGAAGTGAAGCCTAGCCATTCCCCATCCACTCATCATTTACTATTGGATGACTCTCTGCTCTTTGCCAACCAATGATGAAGGGAAGGAGAACACTCTCTACCATCCCATCATTCACAAGCAAACTATCCACCTATTGAGAAACATTGCCTAGCTTTGATCTTTGCATCTCAAGAGCTACATGCTTTCTCATAAGGTGAACTTGATCTCAACAAATCCAATTATAATATCTCATGACGGCCAACATTTTCTGACATTTGTTTGTTGGTCCATGATTTCTCTTTGATATCACATTTGTACCCCTCTCGCGAGTAAAAGGACAAACACTGGATTTCTTAGCAAGACACACACTTCCTATTGATTCTCGCTAGTGATGATCTCATGAACAAATCATGAACTTTGGGGAGGCTAGCAACCGATGGGAGATGTATTTTGATGGTGCTTCTTTTCTTAAAGGTGAAGCACCATGATCTATTCTCCAGAAAGAAGGGTAGAATAGTTCTTCTAATCCAAACCACGCGATGTGATGAGATTCTCATACTATCTTCCAACCCCTCGCACCAACAATATGAGGCTTTGATTGCCATTGAGTTAGCATCACTATCAATGTCAAGAGCATCAACATCTTTGGGGATTCTGGTCATCAACCGTGATCCTACCGGTTCTCAAACCCAAGCTTCGTCATTACTACGAGTATACCATGAAGCTGTTGGCCCAAATTCTCGAAGTCACCATCTACAAGGTTCTCCGAGCAGAGAGAATGCAGTAGCAGAAGCTTTGGCCAAACTTGCCAAAGAATTGGCATCTCTGGAAGATGACTCCATTTCAATAATGGTGCAAAATAGACAAGTCATATCCCTTATTGATGCTGAACTCATCGAGAGACTTTCTCTTGAAGGGGAGGTTGTCGTTGCCAAAATGGACAAGGAGATTGGAGCAACGCTTCATAGATTACTTGAACAGAAACAATACCTCAAGAAAAGTCACAAGCCCATCGTGAAATAGAGCTCTCTCCTATCTCTTATTGATGGCACCTATGATGGTCCTTTTGACCAAATGTGGTTACATTATTTAGACAAACATGAAGCTCATAATTATAACCGAGGTACATTCGTGTCTATGAGCTCATCAATCCTCTAAAGATGAAGATGAAGATCAAGAGACTAGGATATCTGGCCTTGATGATCACGACATGGATGTAGCTAGAGATGCCATCGTCAAGGTAATGGTGTGGTCCTCCACCAATCACCCAACATTCTACACCTTACATTAGCTTCATTGCCATTTGAGTGTTAGGGTACCAACATTGTGGGTCCGATCGATCCTCCTTCTTACAAGGGACATTGATTCATCTTAGCTGCCACAGACTACTTTTCCAAGTGGGCGGAAGCTATCCCACTCGAGAGGTCATACTCCTTTTAATTTTTGGAACCATATCGTATATAGGTTTGAGGTGCCTCGATGAATTATTTGATAATGGTACCGCATTCAAAAGCATGGAAGATCAATAGCTTCACGTAAGACACGATTGGAGATACTCCACCATCTACTACCCCAAGCTAATGGCTTAGAAGCATTCAATAAACTCTCATCCGTGATACAAGAAGACTCTTGATGATAATAAACGATAGTGAAATGAGTAGTTGGTTGAAGCACCAACCGCACCACATAACTCCAACTCCTACCCCATTTTCTTAGTGTATGGGTCCAAAGCCATTCTTCCTTAGAAGTTCAACTCCCATCACTAAGGATAGCATTGGGTAACAAGATATAGAGAATGCAAAGTTGCGTTAGAAGAGCTCAAAGGTTTGGAAGGAGAGTCATACGCATGCCAAAAACCTCGAGTTGTAAAGGCCAAAATGATTCAAGCTCACAAGTCGGTCCGCCTAGTCTTTCAGTAGGAGAACTTGTGTTAGTCCTAAGGAGACCAATTATTGCCCATCAAAGATGGGAGGCAAGTTTGAACCCACTTGGGAAGGCCTTATGTCATAGAGAAGGCCAAAGGAGGATCTTATCACTTATTGATTGTAAAACACTGATGCCAATTAATGGGCTCTATCTAAAGAAATATTACCCATGAAATAAATCATGTTTGAAAATAATCATTAATAAAAGAATAAAAAATGATTCCATTCATCAAATCTTCTTCTTTCAAGTTGTTTGCTTATCTTGCAAATCACCATGTGTATTAGGTGTAAGAGTCCCCAAGGCATCCTATCTCTCAAACACAAATCTCGATGCTATTAGAATAGGTGTAAGAGAATCTGAGAGGCATTCTATTTCGATTAACATAACTAAGTTAGGTGTGAGAGAACCCAAGTAGCATCCTTTCTTAGTGGGAATCCTTTTTCCATCCATGGCACCATGTCATCAAACCCCTAGTGTGTTTAAGGTAGGTGTAAGAGTCCCCTAGAGGCATCCTATTCCTTTTAACATATGCATAACAATAAACATAAATCTTTTATCTCGAGCTACTTTATTGTGGGAGCAAGCCCCCTGTGGCACTCTCTCATTAGTGCTCTCGGTCACATGCTACCTCAAGTATGTCACCCAAAGTGGTCATTTGTTGGAGGATGAGTCCCCACACTTTCTTCCTAACTTGACCATTGCAAACCAATGAGTGCATTGTTAGTATGGTACTCTCACCAAAAGAGCTACCTCATGTTGACTTTGCTTAAGAATATGTGAGTCACCATACTTTCTTCTTGAACTAGCCATCATGTTCTCTAACTAGGTAGTATATTTGAGGTTTAGGATAAGTCCCCTAGAGGCTCCTTTTCCTCTTGACTACTTTTGAGATGATAAGTCCCCAATGGCATTCACTCAAGTCACCCTAGGATAGCACTTGTCGGGTCAAGACAGACTATCCCAGTCCGCATATATGAGGATGTGAGTCCCCGAGCTTTCTTCCTAGGTTGATTGTTACAAACCGATGGGCACCTTAGGTTGGTTGATGTTCGCTATGCTAACAACGACTCACCCGGTGAGTACACCACTCTTGGCAGATATGAGTCCCCAAGCTTTCTCCTTGAGTTGGACACCGAATACCTATTAGATAAGTGACTAGCCATGTCATTTTCTCTAGTGTGCTGGATTAATCCCTTACTGGCCCCATCCCTTATGGGCACTTTATTTGGATCAAGTCCTTTGCGACCCCATTTAGACACTACCCGGGTTGCTTTTTGAATGGACAATTTTCCTTTCCTAGTAGCCACGCCTGTGGTTGGAGAATTTATTCAGCGGATGTGTAGATTCTCCCTTGGTTCAATAAATCTGAGATATGTCTAGGCTGATATAAGCTCCTTCTTAGTTTGATTCCTCACAAACTAATAGGGTCCACCATAAAACAAACAAACAAACTAACTAAAACAAATAAACAAATAAACAAACAAAATTAATTCGCTTATGGATTAGGAATTCAAGCCCCCAAAGGGCCTCTTTTCCTAAGTAGGAATCCTATATTAGGCAATGTCAGCAGAACTCCCTATAGGAATTGCCTGACTACCTGAGTTAAGATAAATCCCTAGGTCGGTACTCACTCCGTAGTAGCCCTTAGGTCAGGTTTAATCTATTTTGCCAAAAGGAGGTTACCCCGGAGATCATTCTGCTTTGAAAGATATAAGACTATGACGCATTCTTTCTAGTATGATTGTCGCAAACTGACGGGAAGCCCTAGGTTGGGTTTGATTTATTGTCCAAAGCAACCGATCACCCCAGTGGGCTTTGTAGTAAAAGATGTGAGTCCCTGAGCTTTCTTCCCTTCAATTAATCATTGCAAACCGAAAGGCACTCCTTTGTCGGATAGTTCTCCCATCGGTCGGGAAACTACTCCCTTTGGTTTAGTAAATCTGAGATAAGTCTAAGTTTCTATAAGCTTCTTCTCAATTTGATCCATTGCAAACCAACGGAATCCATCAAAATAAAACTAAAAATAAAATTAATCTTTGACTACTTCTAAGTTGATATAAGCCTCCCAGTGGCATTCACTCAATAGTTAGCCCTAAGTTGGATTGGATTTGTTGCCCAAAGTAACTGATCACCCCAATGGTTCTTTATTTCTAGAAGATGTGAGTCCCCACGCTTTCTTCTTAAGACTTGACTATTGTATACTGAAAGACATCCCTTTGTTTGGCTAGTCCTATTATATATTTAGTAGACTACCCCTTTGGATTGGTAAATCTGAGTAAGGTCTTGGCCTCCATGGTTCCTACTCAATGTAGTTCATCACAAACCAACATGACACATCTAAAAATTCAAACCAAACAAAATTGAAACAATTTCAGCCCTCTTCCTTAACAAAACTCAAATCAAATTAAACCTCTTATCTCCTTGTGGATGACTTGAACCTACTTCCCTAGTAAAAGGTTCACCCACTCTATTCCTTAATAAATTTTTACCTCTCTCTTATGACTTGGACATAAGTAGAACCACATTGCACAAAACTCTAGATTCCTTCTATTCCTTGGGTTAAGAATAAATCCTTTCTATTAGTGCTTGTGATCTTTCAGTGTTATTGATCATTTTAGTCAACATTCATGTGTTCTCGCCACACCACACCTATTGGCCCTTTGTTGACCTCATTTAAGATGAGCCCTAAACACCTCCATCTTAGATATAGGATTCCTCTTAGACACTAAGAGATCCTTAATCTTAAGACACATCTAGTGATTAGGTGGACACTCAACCAAGCCCTAGAGACTTAGAAGAGTTAGCCATAGGAATAGGTCATGCCTTTGGGGTGTTAGGACAGTTTCCTACCCTTAGCTTAAACCTTTCCTCACTTTCCTTCCTCCAAGTCAAACTCCAAATCAATCTCATTTGATTTTCTCCAAACTCCAATCAACTCCACATGATTGAAATCCATGATTGAAATTTATGATTGAAACCCATCATCAAAATCCATCAAAAACTCCTAAGTCTAAATCCTTCTAAGTCTTTAATCTTCCTTAAGGACTTAACCAAAATCATTATCAAAACTAAATCAAATATTTGAGATTCTATCATAATTCATTTATATTCTCATTTATATTCACATATATAAATAAAATATACATTCAAATCAACCAAGCCAAACTCAAAATTCCAACTCAATCCATCAAAATTTTCCTAAGTCCTTTAATTTTCCATTAATGGACATAACCTAAATCTTGATCAGACCAATTCAAACTCATGGGATTTTCTCAAAACTCATTTATATTTTCATTTATATTCATATATATATATATAAAGGCATAAATAGAAATCAATCAAATCAAAACCTCAAATTAATTTCTCAATTTAAAATCTTTCTTGAGTCATTAATTCTCCATTAATGGACTTAGCCTAAATCTTGATCAAACCATCTCAAAGTCATGGAATTCTTCTCATTTTTTATTTATATCATCATTTATATTCACATATATAAATGAAATATAAATATAAATCAATCATACCAAATTCAAAAAATTCAAACTTCAAACTCCAAAATTTTCCTAAGTCCTTTAAATCCTTCTTAATGGACTTAGCCCAAATCATGATTAAACCACTTCAAACCCTTGAAATTTTGTCACGATCATTTATATTCTCATTTATATTCGTATATATAAATGAAATATAAATTCAAACAATCAAAACCAATTCCACAAATCAAACTCAAATCCACTCAAAATTCAATCTAAGCCATTCAAGTCAAAATCTTGAACATAGCCAAATCAATTTCACGTCAAGCAAAACTCCTGATTTTCTCTCATGATTCAATCAACTCTACAATCATGAGCCCATATATAAATACAAACTTTAATCACTCAATCAAATCCTAGTTCAAAAATCAAACACAAAATCCCTTCATATCCTTCCTTTGAATATGAAATTGTCAAATGAATCAAAACTCATTTTACTTCAAACCACTTGTAAATGAATTTATATTCCAATCATAAGTCCATATACAAGATCAATCAACTTCAAATCGAGCTTTGACCAAGCCATTTGACCCACTTAGGCTCACTTGACCCAAAGTGACCTAAAGTACCTTATGAGCCAAATTCTAATCCTAATCAAATTGGATTGAACCAAACTCATTTATGCCTCTCATCATGATCAACAATCATCATGGGATGATCAATCCAAATTAGGTCAAACTAAGTCAAACCTAAGGGTTGACCAAGTTAACACTTAGCCCAAAATAAAACTAACCCACCATAGGCCAAATTGATTGAAACCATTGATCTAAGTTCCTCATGACGTTTGAATTTGACAAGCCAACATTTGAGCCTAACCCAATTGGCCATCGACCCAGTTGACCCAACTTGACCTAAAAAGTCAAAATGTGTCAAAACTTGATCTAAGCTAAATTGATCCAAACCAATGCATCAAGTTCATTCCAAATCACTTGTTGAACTTGACCAAAACCTCAATTGACCAACTAGACCTAACCTAGCCAAATTGACCTTAGACCCAACATGACCTAAAGAAGTCATGTTGAGCCAAATTTGAACTTAACCAAAATTGATTGGAAATAAAGATACTAATCCACTCTATATGACTAACCTAATCTAAACCTACCCCTTGACCTACCTCAAATAGGTTAAATGGGTCAAATAGGTCAACTTGACCCATTTGACCTAAATGAAGTCATATGAGCCAAATTCAAAACTATACCAAATTGAAACAAACTAAAGCCACCAAAATATTTCAAGTGGTCATATGAACTTGACCCAACCCTTAGTTTGATCCAATTTGACCAATTGGTCAAGTTGACCCAAGTTGACCCATTTTGACTAAATGGGTCAACATGAGCGAAATCCTATCAAATAAAATTTAAATCTCATGAAAATTGGCCAAACCTAGTTTCTTCACATACCTAGCATATCCAAATTGAAAAATTAGCAATATAACCATCCTATCCCTATGCCATAGAACAAATTTTGGCCTAATTCATGGGTGATTTGGTCATACCCTCTCTATATCCACTTGATGCTTTCCTAATAGCTCAAGGGGACCTAATGAAGAGTGGTGCATCCAACCTAATGGGTTTGGGTCAGCCCAATTGGCCCCTAGACCAAACCCGACACCATGGGTCAAAATGACAAATTCAAAATCTCTCTTCCACTCAAATTCAAGCACATGGAAGGTTGGCAATCCACTCCTTGTCTCAAACCGACCATGTGTTATGGTCATCCGATCCTTCAAGGGGGAGATATACTCCCCCTAATTGAATTCAAATCAGGCAATTCCACATTCGATTGAGTACTAGAGAGAGTAAGGAGCCATTAGAGAGTGATCCCTAGCTTTCTAGAGCTCTAGCCATTTTTCTATCCTTGATTTTGAACAATGAAAATAGTGGAGGAAAATCGAAGAGCTAACTTCTTCTTCACTCAATTCCACTTCAATTGCCTTTGCATACTTCATCAGGGAGCTAAGTCGAGTGCACCCAAGCTTCCTTTGGAATTCCCACAGTAAGGAAGAGTTGAATTGGATCAAAGCTGCAAAGGGGAGCAAGGGGAGTTGGTCCATAGAGCAATTCACCTTACCTCAAGAGCTCATCTTCCAACACAGCTTCGTCTCAACAAGACGATAGTTTTTAAGGAAATTGAGCACCGGTGATCACCTCTGACGAGGTATGAACTTTTCTGACCACCTAGCATAGGAGGTGTTGGTCCTTTGTGAAGAAATTTTTCAATTCAAGTGAATCCCACTATTAGATGTGCCGTTCTTTGGCTTTAGATGGTGTGGGTTAAGTTTGATTTGAACTGAAGCTCGATCTTCCCTGATCATGGATGGTCTCTATTGATCAAGGGGAAGAACTTGAGATCCATCCACATGTTTTGGATGGACGGTTGAGATAATTCCCACGTTTAGATTTCTTTATATCCTTTTTTAAACCGCAAGGAGATCTTCGGCCATCTAATCTTTGATCGGATGGTCGAGATCAAATTGCATTCGCCACCATCCGCCTTTTATGGATTTGACATTTAAGTGAATCCTCTGCAGACGTGTAAAGTGCCGACCGCCGCCATGCGCGTGATCGTGAGTGTGAGGATTAGTTAGGGAATTAATAAAAATGCTAATTAATCTTGGGATCTTCTAAAATTCATAACTCTCTCTATAAAATTTAGAAAAATATGAAATATAATCTTATAAAAAGATAATTCAACCTAGAATATTTTAAAATTAATTTCAATGGGTTTTGAATTATAATTTTCTCTAATTTTAGGTTTTATTAGAAAGTTTATTTTACTAATTACCTTTTAATTAAGCCTCTGATTTATCCCAAATTTCATGGGTATATTTTAGGGGATGACTTCGGCTCCCCTAATTTTCTTGGGATTTATTGAAGGCTTGATTAGAAGAATTGCATATGGATTTCTTAATTACCCTCCTTATGTAATTAAGTATAATTAAGATATGATTAGTGGTTTTAATCCATGATTAGGGTTGATTAAGGTCAGATATAGTAAATAGAAGGTTTATGATATAATTTTGGGGTACTTCTTTTACGCTATTCCATAAACCCCCTTCTTCTCTCTTTGATCTTCTCTTAATTAAGGGTTAATTCATTAATTACCCTTTAATTAATTTTTGAAAATTCTAAAATATTTTAGAACTTAATTAATCTATTTTGGGTACATGCTTAGATGTTTAATAGCTTAAGTTCAATTAAGTAAATCAAAACTCAATTCATATGTATGAAAGGGTGTTTTGAAATTACTTAAGTTAAACTCCTTAGCTTAATTAACAATTGATTGTGAGCCAAATTGCATTAGACCTTTTACTAATTAGGTGTATTGCAAATTTAAATTCCTTGTGATTTTTTATGTCATCTCATTGGCTCATAACTATTTGGTTAATTATTCAAAGGTTGTGTAGGTAAGGGTTAATTAAGTTACTTAATTCATACATTAACCTAATTAACACATAAAAATGGATCTAAACATCTAAAAATTAAACAAAAAATGTCAAACACATGTGGAATGGGTTAGGAACAGCAAACTCATCTCACCTTTTCAAAATTAAATCAAACTTCAAACTAAACAAAAATCATATTGAATACACTTTGATTTATTTTAAACTTTCTTATTCCATAAGAATGTCTTTAGGATTTAATTAAAGTGAGTTTGTTTACATGCTTTCATTGCTTTGAATATTTCCCCCAACATGTTAAATTTGTATGTCATGTGGTTTCATGCATTCAAATTTTTCAAATTCAAATTTAAAAATGAAATTGTTTACTTTATGTCAAATTTGCATGTGTTGGCTAAAGTAGAAAAATGAGTGGCTATTATCACAACTAAATTTAAATTATTTTCAAAACATATAAATCAAATATCAAATCTGAAAGTATACTGGTTATATTTTAATTATAAGCTTGCATGTGAAGAATATATGGATGTGTTTAGCATAGGTTTCCCTTCTCTTTTATGTTAGCATAGTTTTGAATAGGAATTTGGTGAGATATATGGTTCATTTGAAAAGGACCTAACACTCACCTAATTTCCATATTCTATTCATATCTATGCTACCATTTAAGAAGGATTACCTATACTAACACACATAAATTGCATAAACAAAATGAATCCATTAATACAACTTTTGCATTCTTCTTTTCCATTTCATTTCTTTTATACACATGTTTGTATTTAAGGAAAGTGATATTAGTCCGGACAACCGAGGTTGGCTTTAAGTAGCCCTAAGTAGATCTTATACCCATACACATGTACTCACTTATGCCTTTCTTACTTTCATGTGTGTATGTGAAAATTTGGATAAGGAAACCCCTTTCTACTTAAAAAAAATCATGCATATTCAACTTTTAAATTTTCTTAAATGGAATATTTAGCATGCATCATAAAGTATGTTAAATATTCTCATTTTGTATGTATAGATATGCTCAGGATTCATTCATATGCATGTTATACATGTTGAGAAAGAAATGAAGTAATTATGCGTTATGTGAATTTTGATTCATTTTATTTAATCTTAAAATGCCTTTTTTTGAATAGGTTTGTTTAGAGTTTATCTAAACTTAGGATTAATTAAAAGATTTAATCAAAACATTCACCTAAATAAAACTAAAATGTGAACCTATTTTAGAAATTACTTTGGTTAGAGAAGGAAAGAGAAGTTTCTTCTCTTTCCCTCTCTTCATAACTTAGTAACTAGTTGTAGGATTCACTTGAACCAAATAAAAACATGAAATAAAATCAATCCAAAATAATTAAACAACTTAAATGAGACCCTCCTCTAAGTTCAACATGTTCTTCACGCTTAGAAAATTTGAACCTAAAGCCATAGCTAAGCATACCGCACAAGCCTTCAAAGTACACACATTAGCCTAAGTCACAACTTCTAGCTTTAAGTTAGGATGTTGCATGGTTTGATGTTTATTTTGTTTTGTGATATATGTTTTAGACTGGATGTTAGGATGTATGCTCGTAGAATGAATGGTAGGATGCTCTTAGTCTAATTATTCTTTTCTGCAGGATTGTGCTTAAGGGGCACTATCATAAATAAAATATAAATGCTTTTTCTTGTAGGAGCTTTATACCCCTAAGCATAATCCAATAGGCCAGGTGGACTTAGTCACCCATGTATGGGGTGATAAGTCTAATATACATGCTTGAGATTTGTGTGGTTTATTTTAGCTAACATTTATTTTACAAGTGTTAGTTAGACTTCCACTTTTCCTTTTCATGTAAATTTATGCAATTGGGATTATGGAATGATTGTTATGGGGATTAGGATGAGCATTGGTCATAAGGTCCTATCTTATGCACCATGTGAAGCCTTGGAGCATCTACCTTCCAACCATCTAAAAGAAGAAACCAAAGAAGAAAGATAAAAAAAGAAGGAAGAGAAGAAGGAAGAGAAGAAGAAAGAAGAATGGAGCTTGAAGACCCCATAATAATGAATTCTTTACTTAATTGTAATTTAATTTATTTGTAATCCAGGTTGTATAAGGTTAGAGCTCGGCTACACAATTTGATATTTTCGGTTTGTGGGTGCCCACCAACATTTTATTCTTTTGCAATTAGCTTTATAAATTGATTGATGATTTGTTTAGCTGCATTAAGTGGCATGTTTTTTTCCTAGTTTCTTCCTTGCTTTATGTATGGCCTAGATGTGGACTAGGATCTTTAGAGAAAAATAAATCTTTTGCCCAACTTAACAACTCAAATTGAAAATAAAGAACTCATAACCTCACCTAAAGCCTAGGTTTAAAATCAAGATAAAAGAATTAGCAACCCCTTACCTGGATTAGCATTTCTTTTGTAATATCATGCACAAATGCATCTTATTTCACTCTTGATTGGAGGGCTTCCACCTTTGCCAAAGAAACTTGGCTTGACCTTTGAGAGTCATTGTGGAAACTCACCTCCTCCCTTCTCGCTGATTTTGGCCAATAACATTCTTTCTCATGCATTAGTCATATGAATCTTATTAGCCTAAGTCAAAATAATTATCCAAAAATTAAAATAAAATGAAATTTGAATTACATTAGATTTAGGTTATTTGAAGCATGTCTTTCACATGATCTAGTCTCTTTAGGGAGTGAGTTTAAGGACTTAGTCTCTTTATAAATAAGTAACATCCTAACTATCTTGTATAAGCATAAAGACTTTCCTAAATGTATTTAAAATCATAGGAGGAGTTTTGGCGGCCACCCCCAGGTGGTTGTAAGTCCAAGCTGTTGGGTGGTTTGTCCTCTCTTGTGTAGGAAAACCAATTACCCATTTTCACATTAAATTTAAGCTGTGCTTTCAGCCCTCGCCAAAGCTCCCTAGATTTAGATTCTGAGATTTCTTCTCCCCTTTATGGGCTATAAGCATAATTCCTCACCTCTTAGGCATTTCCCTAATCTTGCGTTAAAGAATCATAAGTCCTAAATTTCTAATGAAAAATTCAACTTAAACAAACTAAAATCAATTTCAAAATGTAAAGCCCAACTATATGATAGTTTGAGATGCTCACTAGGTTTCCTAGCATCGTGGCATCTCCTACTTATCTCTAATTTTTGGCTTCGATAATAATTCCCTCTTTTGATCAATCTCATTTGATCTTCAAAAATAAACCAATCGATTGATACTCCTTTCTTATTGAAATCTTCAAAGACAATGATCATTTACCTTAATCGATAATTTTCTTAAGGAATCTCTATTCCTTAGGATGTAATTAACTATGGAAGCTTGCTCCTATAGAGAACTTAACAAACCCAATTTAAAATAAACCCTGCTTTACTTTTTCATGTAAAATAAGGGAAGAATCTATGGTACATATGCAGACCCAACATCTTTAGGAGTCCTTATTAAGGTGATTAGATCCATTAAAGGGTAGTGATTTCTATCTTTCGAGATAGTACACTATTTTCTTGATGACATACTCGATCACCTGAATAAGTACATCTAGATCTGTGGCATCCTAAAAAGATGAATTTCTATAAGCTTGTATCCCTTTCATTTCTCACCAACATATTTTAAGGTGACCCCCTCTATATAGAAAAATTTCTCCACATGTACCTTACACCCCTGGTTAACAATGACATCGTACTCACTTATGTCTTTCATACATTCATATGTGAAAATTGGATAAGAAACCCTTGCTTTTAATGAAAATCATGCATCATAAACATTCAAATTTTCTTAACTTATTTAGCATGCATCATAAAGTGTACAAAACATTCCCATTTGGTATGTATAGATAAGCTTATGATTCATTCATATGTATGTTATACATGTTGGGAAAGAAATGAAGTGATGTGTGTTTTGTGATCTTAACTCACTTTAATTAATCTTAAAAATGCCTTTTCTTTTTGAATAGATTTGTTTAGAGTTCATATAAACTTGGGATTAATTAAAACATATAATAAAGCATTCACTAAATAAAACTAAAACATGAATCCACATTAGAAATTACATAAGTTAGGGAAGGAAAGAGAAGTTCTCTTCTCTTTCTCTCTCTTTATAACTTAGTAATTAATTATGATTCACTTAAACCCATTACATAAAATAAAAAAATCAACCAAAACAACTAAACTACTTAAATGAAACCCTCCTAAGTTGAACATTCTTCACACTTAGAAAATTCTAACTTAAATCCATAGATACCACACAAAACCTTAAAAGTACACACTTTTAATTAAGTCACTTCTAGATTTAAGTGGTGGTGCTGATGTTGCTTATTTTGTGATATATGTTTTAGTCTAGATGTTAGGGTGAATGTGCATTGACTAAATGATAGGATGATTTAGTCAAATAATTATTTTTATAGAGATTATGCTATGGACAACAAATAAAATATAAATATTTTTGTTGTGTGTGTACTTATACCCCTAAGCATAATCCAATAGTCGTGGACTTAGTCACCCTTATGTGATAAGTCTAGTATACATGCTTGGGATTTGTGGTTTAGCTAATCTCTATTTCTGTGTGTTAACTAGATTTACTTTTCCTTTTCATGTATTTTTTACAATTAGGATTTTGAAATGATTGGTATGGGGATTAGGATGAGCATTGATCATAAGATTATATCTTATGTACCATGTGAAGCCTTCGGAGCAATCACCTTCCAACCATCCAAAAGAAGGACCAAAGAAGACAAAAGAAAAGAAGAATGAAGAAATAAAGTTTGGAGACCCCCATAATAATGAGTTCCTTGATTAATTATACTTAATTAATTTATAATCTGGGTTGTATAAGGGGAGAGCTCGGCTACCCAATTTATTTTCGGGTTTGTGTAGTGGTGCCCAACCACAAATGGCCTTTTATTTTTTTGCGTTAGTTTTATAAATTGATTGATGATTTGTTTAGCTTGTCCATTAAGATGGCATCTTTTTTTTAATTTCTTCCTTGCTTGCTTGGTTTATGCCCTGGATGTGGATTAAGCTCTTAGGAAAAAATAAATCTTCTACCAAATTTAACAATTCAAAATTAAAAATAAAGAACTCATAACCTCACCTAAATTGGCTAAAATCAAGATAAAAGAATTAGGAACCCTTAACCGGATGAGTATTTTTATAACATCATGCACAAATGCATATTATTTTCACTTGATTAGAGGGATTCCACCTTGCCGTACTTAGCTCCTTTAAGATCCATGGTACACACCTCCCTTCTTGCTGATTTTGGCCAATAATCTTACTTCTCATGCATTAGATATAAATTATGCTAGTCAAATGGTCCAAAATGAAAATAAAATGTATGATTTGCATTAAATTTAGGTCAGCATACCTTACATGATCTAGTCTAGGGAGTGAGTTTAAGGACTTAGTCTCTTTCTAAATAAAGGCTACCTATCTTGCATAAAAGCATTTGCCTACATGAATTTAAAATTGTATGAGGAGTTAAAGCCACCCCTAGGTGGTTGTAAGTCCAAGTAGTGTGGTTTGTCCTCTTGAGGCAAACCAAATACCATTTTCACCTTAGATTGCTTTTGGCCCCCAAAGCTCCTAGATTTAGTTCTAAGATTGCTTCTCTTCCACCATAAGATTAAATCCTCACCTCTTAGGTATTTTCATAATCTTGTGTTGTGGTATCATAAACTCTAAATTTCTAATGAAAAATTCAACTAAAATAAATTAATTCAATTCCAAAAATGTAAAGCCCGGCCATAGGATAGTTTGAGATGTTCGCTAGATTTCTTAGCATCGTGAGCATCTCCTACTTATCTTACTTTAGCTTCAATAATAACTCCCTCTCTTTGATAAATCTCATTTGATCTTCTGGAAATAAACTAATCAATTGACAGTCCTTCCTATTGAAATCTTTGGAGACAATGATCATTTACCTTAATCAAGAGTATTCCTAAGGGATCTCATTCCTTAGGATGTAATTAACTATGGGAGCTTGCCCCTGTAGGAAACTTAACAAACCCGATTTAAAATAAACCCTACTTTACTTTTCCATATAAAATAGGCGAAGAATCTTTGGTGCATATGCCAACCCATTATCCTTAGGAGTCCTTATTGAGGTGATTAGGTCTATTGTAGGGTGATGACTTCTATCTTTAGGGATAGTATACCACTCCTCAATGCACTGATCACCCTCAATAAGAACAAGGATTCATTTGGTATAAAAAATGCATAAAAAGAAGATGTATATTTTTATCTTCATTTTATCCCGCATAGAGTGAAGATGGAAGTATATATTTTTACTTATTTAGAAATTTCATATTAAAAATTTTACCATAATGCTAAATAAAGAATCTAAATGTGTTTGATTTTATGATTTTGAAAAGAGGATCTTTACTTAGCAAATTTTGGTATGCTAAATATAAAATCCAAATGTGTTTTATTTTAGTGATTTTGAAAAGATGATCTTTACTTAGCAAATTTGGGTATGCTAAATAAAGAATCTAAATGTGTTTGATTTTTATGATTTTGAAAAGAGGATCTACTTAGAAAATTTAGGCATGCTAAATGAAAGAATCCAAATGTGTTTGATTTTCATGATTTTGAAAAGAGGATCTTTACTTAGCAAATTTGGGTATGCTAAATAAAGAATCCAAATATTTTTAATTTTTGTGATTTTTGAAAAGAGGATCTTTAATTAGCAAATTTTGGTATGCTAAATAAAGAATAAAAATGTGTTTGATTTTTGTGATTTTGAAAAGAGGATCTTTGCTTAGCAAATTTGGGTATGCTAAATAAAGAATCCAAATGTGTTTGATTTTTGTGATTTTGAAAAGAAGATCTTTACTTAGTAAATTTGGGTATGCTAAATAAAGAATCCAAATATGTTTATTTTTTATGATTTTGAAAATAGGATCTTTACTTAGCAAATTTGCATATGCTAAATAAAGAATCCAAATGTGTTTGATTTTTATGATTTTGAAAAGGGGAACTTTACTTAGCAAATTTGGGTATGCTAAATGAAGGAATCCAAATCTGTTTGATTTTTGTGATTTTGAAAAGAGGATCTTTACTTAGCAAATTTGGGTATGCTAATAAAGAGTCCAAATGTATTTGATTTTTGTGATTTTTGAAAAGAGGATCTTTACTTAGCAAATTTGAGTATGCTAAATAAAAAATTCAAATCTGTTTGGTTTTTATGATTTTGAAAAGAGGATCTTTACTTAACAAATTTGGGTATGCTAAATAAAGAATCCAAATGTGTTTAATCTTTATGTTTTGATTTTTGAAAAGAGGATTTTTACTTAGCAAATTTGGGTATGCTAAATAAAGAATCCAAATGTGTTTATTTTTTGTGTTTTGATTTTGGAAAATGAGATCTTTACTTAGCAAATTTCGGTATGTTAAATAAAGTTCAAATTTGTTTTGATTTTGATGTTTTGATTTTGAAAAGAGGGATATTTATTTAGCAAATTTGGGTATGCTAAATGAAGAATTCAAATATGTTAGATTTTTGATTTGAAAAGAGGATCTTTACTTAATAAATTTGGGTATGCTAAATAAAGACCCAAATGTTTTTTTTTTTTTTTTTTTTTTTTGTTTTTTGATGTTTTGATTTTGAAAAGAGGGATCTTTATTTAGAAAATTTGGATATGCTAAATAAAAGATCCAAATTATTTTAAAATGAAACTCTCATTTAACAAATTTGGGTATGTCAAATGGGAGTCAATTATTTATTTTTCAAAGATGAAATTTTGTGTGTGATTTTATTTTGAAAAGAAAGAAATTCTTAACAATATGTATGGAAAAATAAATTTCAAATGGAGTAATTTTATTTGAAAATAAAACCTCCAACATGTTTGGATATATTGAATGAAGAGGCTTATTTTCAATTTTGTACTTTTAGAAAGGAAAGAAATTCCAAATTCAACATATGTGAGAAATATTGAAATGGAATTTCAACTTTATGATGTGATTTTATTTGAAAATAAAATCTTCATTCAATAAATTTGGGTATATTGAAAGAGGATGTTCATTTTCAAATATGTGTCTTTGAAAAGATGATTTTTGATTTTTTTTTTTTTTTTAGAAATGAAATCTTCATTCAATAAATTTGGGTGTATTGAATGAGGATGTTCATTTGTGTTTTTTGAAAAGATGATTTTGATTTTATTTGGAAATGAAATCTTCATTTAATAAATTTGGATATATTGAATGAGGATGTTCATTTGTGCTTTTTGAAGAAATTATTTTTTATTTTGTTTAGAAATGAAATATTCAATAAATTTGGGTATATTGAATGAAGATGTTCATTTGTGCTTTTGAAAGATGATTTTTTGACTTTATTTGGAAATGAAATCTTCATTCAATAAATTTGAGTATATTGAATGAGGATGTTCATATGTGCTTTTGAAAGATGATCCTTAACTTTCATTTTTGAAAAGATCCTACATATAACAATCTTGAAGATTGTTAGATGAGGTTGAAATATCTTATTATGTGAAACTTTTTCTCGGAAAAGTACTTTTGGAAAGTGATGTTTTTATAAAGAATTTATTTTTCTTTCTTTTTAGAATGAACCTTTCCTTACCATAGAAATTGTAAGGAGGAAGGCCTTTAATAATCTCTTTTTATTAAATTTTTATTTTCACCTATTGGGGGGCCCAATAGGGGTTTTAAGATCTACATTGAGTCAAGTCCTAAAACCTAAAAAATGTTGCCTAGCTTAGCTTAAGAATGAAATAAACTAAGTGCCAACTGAAAAGAAGGATAGTCTTGGATTCATTGAAATTCAAATCCATTATTAATACTTGGAGACAATGATCATTTACCAAAGATGGAGAGAGAAACCATCCCCAATGGAGTCGCCAAAAAAATCTGTGGTGTTTTTATTTCTTAAACTCTTTGGGGGAATTTGAAAAATAAATTTTTTTGGTATATTGTTGGGACACCACGTAGATCCGCAGATGTTCTTATTAGGGTGATCGGGTATGACATTGAGGAATGATGTACTATCTCGAGAGACAGAAGTCATCATTTTATAATAGACCTAATCACCTAATAAGGACTCCTAAAGATAATGGGTCTTCGAATGTACCAGAGATCTTTCCCCTACTTTATATGGAAAAATAAAGTAAGGTTTATTTTAAATTGGGTTTGTTAAGTTCACTATGGGGAGGCAAGCCCCCATAGTTAATTACATCTTAATGAATGAGATTTCTTAAGAATACTCTTGATTAAGGTAAATAATCATTGTCTTCAAAGATTTCAAAGATAGGATTATCAACAAATTAATTATTTTTGAAAAATCAAATGGGATTGATCAAAATGAGGGAGTTATTATCGAAACCAAATGGAGATGAGTAGGGGATGTTCACGATACTAGGAAACCTAGCGAGCATTCCAAACTATCATATGGTTAGGCTTTATATTTTTGAAATTTGAGAGATAGTATATTTGAGTTAAATTTTTATTAGAAATCTAGGGCTTACAATTCCACAACACACGATCGTGAAAATTCCTAAGAGGTGAGGATTTATGTTTGTAGCCTGTAAAGGAAAATAAAACCTAAGATCGTAAATCTAGGGAGCTTTGGTGAGAGCCAAAGCACGACTTAAATCTAAGGTGAAAATGAGTATATGGTTTACCTTCACAAGAGAGAATAAATCACCTGACTGTTGGACTTACAACCACCTAGGGGTGGCCAACTAACTCCTCCTATGATTTTAAATACATGTAGGCAAGTCTTATGCTTTGCAACATAGCTAGGTTGTTGTTTATTTAGAAAGGAGACTAAGTCTTTAAACATACTCCGTAAGAGACTAGATCATGAAGGGTATGAATAAATGACTTAATATAATGTATTAAGTTTTATTTTATTTTGGACACTTTTAATTGACAGAGGCTATGGGATTTCATATGCCTAATGTATGAGAAATTGGTTATGGGCCAAAATCAGCAAGAAGGAAGTGTGTTTCCACCATGGCTCTTAAAGGTCAAGCCATGTTCTCTAGCAAAGGTAGAAACCCTCCATTATCAAGAGTGAAGCAATATGATTTTTATGCATGATGTGAGACATAAAACATCCAACTAAGGGGTTGCTAAATCTTTTATTATCTTGATTTATGTCCTAGGATTTAAGTGAGGTTATGAGTTGTTAATTTTAATTTTGAGTTGATTAACTGGATAGAAAATTTATTTTTCTAAGAGCCTAATCGCATCCAGGCCATTCATCAATCAATGAAGAAACTAAAAAAATCATGTCATTTCTAATGCACAAGCTAAACAAACATCATACAATTTTATAAAGCTAGCGCAAAAGAATAAGAGGTCGATGTAGTCGGGTACCACCACACAACCCGAAAAAGAAAATGGGTAGTCGAGCTCTACCCTTATACAACCCGGATTACAAATGAATAATTACAATTTAGAAAGAATTCATGTTATGTGGGTCTTCATTCTTCATTCTTCATTTCTTTCTTTTCTTCTTCTTTCTTTCTTTCTTTCTTCTTTCTTCATTTGGACTTAGGATGTAATTTGCTCCAAGGCTTCACATGGTACATAAGACATGGTCTCATGACCAATGTTCACCTTAATTCTCCCATAACATTCATTCCAAATTTTAATTATAAAATTTACATTAAAATGGAAAAGATAAATCAAACTAAACTTGCAAAATAGAGATTAGTTAAACATACCACACAGCTCAAGTAGTTATATGAATAATTTTGGACTTAGCACCCCACACATGGATATCCAAGTCCACCTGTCCTAGTTTGGATCATGCTTAAAGGTATAAGCAACCTGCACAGCAAAAGTATTTATATATGTTTTATTACAGTGCCCCTTAAGCACAATCCTATATAGAAGACATGATTAGACTAAGATCATCATATCATCCAGTCTACGCACATGCATCCTAACATCTAGTCTAAAAATATTACATCATAAAATAAAATCACGCATCAAACCATGCACTGCCCTAAAATAGAGTTAGAAATAATGACTTAGCCTTATGTGTGTGTTATTTAAGGCTTGTGTGACATGTCTTAGCTAGACTTTAAAGTTGAAATTTTCTAAGTGTGAAAGATTCAACTTAGATGGTGGTTTCATTTAGGTGATTTAGTTGATTTATTAATTTTATTTGATTATTTAATTTGGTTTGAATGAACTTATATTTAGTTACTAAATATTGTAAAGAGAAGAAAAGAGAAGAGAATTTCTCTTTCATCCCTAACTTAAGTAATTTCTAAGGTAGATCCATTAATGATTTTTCTTTAGTGAAAGTTTTTTTATGTGTTTAATTAACCCTAAGTTTAGATTTGCTCTAAATAAACCTATTCAATAAGAAAGGCATCTTAGGATTAGTTAAGGTGAATTACTATCACATAACACACAACCATTTATTTCTTTCCACCATTTATTCCATGCATATGAATAATCCTAAGCAAATACATGCAATGCATATCTTAGCATACCTTAATGATGAATGCAAAGAGATGTTATTTAAGAAAATTTGGATATTTCATGAATGCATGTTTCTATTAAGTAGAAAAGAGGGATTCTTTTATCCATTAATCAAATACACATCTACATGTATAAAAGATATAAGTGAGTACGCCCATTATTTTCTATACCAGGTATAAGGTACAAGACCTACTTGGGGCTACTTAAAGCCTAACAATCTCGAGATGTCCAGACTAATATACCACTTTTTTTTAAATACATGTGCATGTACAAAAAGAAACAAATGAATGAAGAATCATGCAAAAGATTTATGTTTGATTTTGGTTGTATAATTTACATGTGTAATGTGAGGATCCTTCTTAAGTCATAACATATAAGTGCATAGTAATTGATTTAAGCAAGCATTATGTTCTTTTCAAATGAACTATACACTTCACAAATCCTATTCAAATTCATGTTAAGAGAAGAGAAGAAAATCATATAATACATATCTTATGCTATAATCACATGCAAACTTATAAGTACTTATAAGTAGCATCACCTCATTTATAATCTTTGATTTATAAGTTTTGAAAATAATTTTTGGTTTAATAGTAATAATAGCCACTCATATTCTTGCTTTAGCCAAAATATGCAATTTGACATAAAAGAAATATTTTATTTAATTAATTTTTTCAAAAGAAATGAATGCATGATTTCATATGACATATAATATTTAGCATGCTTATAAAAAAATAAAGTGATGTAAGAATATGGCTTCATTCACCCTAATTAATTCCTAAAGACAATCCTATAAAATAAGGTCATTTAAATTGAATCAACATTCTTTAAAGAGATTTTTATTTTTGAATTTGATTTGATTAGAAAATGTGAAAAGAGTTTGCTGGTCATAACCCATTTCCCCATGTGTGAATTGATTTAGTTTAATTTTTAGAATAATTAGATTGATTTTATATTTTGTTTAGGTTAAGGTGTGAATTAAATCCATTAATTATCCCTTACCTACACCACTTTAATATAATTAATCAAATAATTATGAACCAACAAATGATATGCAATCACATGGAATTTAAATCAGCAATGCACCTAAGAAATAAAGGGGTCTATTGCAATTAGCTCACAATTATTGATTAATTAAGCTAAAGGGGTTTCATTAAGTACTTTCATAACCCTCCCACACATGTGAGTTGGATATAAATTTCTAAAACTTACCTTAGGCTTTTGAACACCTAAGGATCTATCGAGCAAGTGATTGATTAATTCTAAATTTATTTTGAAAGTTTGATTAGACTAATTAAGTAGATCTTTAGTGGATTAATCTTTAATTATGTTTAGATTAAGGAAGAAATGGGGTTTAGGGAATAACTTAAGAAAAATATCCCAAACCCGTTCCATAAATCTTCTCCTTACTTAAATAATATTTAATTATCTCAATTAAAGGATTAAATCACTATTCATATGCTTAATTACTCTTAATTACCTTAAGAGGGTGATTAGGGGTTAATTAATTAATTTTCCTAAATAACTCATTAATAAATTTCAAGAAAATTAAGAGAGGCAGAAGGCATCCCACTAAATATGTCTAAAAAATTTAGAATTAATTAATGAAGTAATTATGGAGTAATTAAGGTAATTAAATTTTTAATAATTAAAGAAAATTCACTATTTAAAATCAATTAGAAATAATTTTATTGGATTCTACTCTGAAATACCTTTAAAATTAGCCCTCCTTTATAATGTTTGGGTTTTTTACATTTAATTATGATCTTATGATGTTTTTGTGATTAATGGATAATTAAAATAGCTTAATTAATTAACTAATCCACACGCCATGGCCGACGCGCACGCTTTCCACGATGGCGACGGATTAGTTATTTAAGTTATCATCACATGTCGCATCAATCGCGCAACATGCTTTCCGTCGTCAGATCAAGGATCGGACCGTGATTAATCTGTGGTTCTAAAGGGCTTAAATCGATCTAATCGATTTAATCGGGTCATCCATCCAAAATGCGGATGGATGTGATTTATCCTCTTGGCGAGAGATGGAGGTCCTCCATCGCTTGATAAGAGCTCACCTAAGCTCGGATTAGGATAGGATTTACCCCACACCATCAAGAGGTATGTGGAATAACATCCAAAAGCTAGAATCTAATGGGATTACAATTAACTTTACAAATGACCAAGCAATTTTTAAGGGAGGATCGATTTTTAGAAATACTTCATCGGAGGCTATCACTATTGCTTTCAACAGAGGAGGCAGCTTCGTCTAGTGGAGACGAAGCTTTGTTGAAAGTTTCAAGTCTTGATTTAAAGTGGATGTCTTGGTTGATCAAGCTCCCCTTCAATGACAATCATCTTTGATCAAGATTCCCCTTCCTGTGGTTTGGAGACTTGGGAAACACCTTGGGTAAGCTCGACTAAGTGTCTTGATGGTGCTTGCTAGAGCAACTTGAATTTGATGTAGAATTGAGTAAGTTGGAATTTCCTTAGGCCTCCCCTATTTCTGCTTTGAAGAAAATCGAGAAGGAGAAATTCAGAAGGCTTGGAATTAACTTTAGGAAGTTTGGAGAAGCTTGCTTTTGATCACTCTAGCTCAATTGAATGCAATGAACTTGGTTTGAGTTGGAATGAGGGGGAGTATATCTCCCCCTACTTGGATCAGATGGATGAGGCTTGCTTTTCCAATTTTAATCAATTGCCTTGATTGATTGGGTTATTTAGGCTGTTAGGCACATGCGGGTTCATTTAGGCATGAGAGTGGAGTGAGGGTGCCCATGCTGTGAGTGCAGGTGATCCAAGTGGTTAATTCCCATTATAGGGGTCAATTTGGCCTTAGGTTGGGTCATGGATAACCCAAACCCATTGGGTCATGTTCACCACCTCCCTTGGTGTCCAAATGGACCACTAGGAAGATGTCAAGTGGCCATGAGAAGGAATTGGCCAAATTCCAAGTGAATTTGGCCATAGGATACCCTTTGACCTAGGGATAAAATGGTCATTTATCCTTGATTTTGATTTGGACAGATTTGAGATGATTCAAAAGTGGGTTGGGCCAAATTTCAAGTGATTTGGAGTTCATTTGGTTTGAATTGGTTCAATTTGACCCATTTAGGTAAAATGGGTCAACTTGGGTCAAGTTGACCAATTGGTCAAATTGGGTCAAACCAAGGGTTAGGTCAAGTTCAAATGATCATTTGGCCTATGGGTATCATTGGTTTAGTTTAATTTGATTTATATTTGGTTTTGATTTATTTAGGTTCATTTAGGTCAAATGGGTCAAGTTGACCAATTTGACCCATTTGACCCAATTTGGTTAGGTCATGGGTTAGTTTAGGCTTGGTTGATCATTTGAAATGTTTTATAAGCTTTGGTTTAAATCAATTTTGGTTTGATTTGATTTTAAATTGATTTGACATTTTATGACAAGCAAGTTCATGGTCAATTGGGCTAGTTTAGTTGGCCAATTGAAGCTTTCAAGTTCAACAAGTGATTTAAAATGAATTTGACCATTGGTAATCAATTTGTCTTAGATCAAGATTTGACCCATTTTGACTTTTTGGGTCAACTTAGGTCAAGTGGCCAATTAGGCTTGGTTTGGCTCAATTGATGGCTTGGTCAAATTCAATCATTGTTATAAATTGGTTTAGATCAATGGTTTCAATCAATTTGGCTTATAATTGATTTTAGCTAGTTTGGGTTTCATTTGGGCTAAGTGTTGACTAGGTCAAAGGCTAGGTTTGACCCAATTTGAGTGATTGATCATCATAGGATGATTGTTTCTCACAATGTGAGGCTTAGATGGGCTTAATTCAATCCAATTTGGGTTGGATTAGAATTTAGCTCAAAAAGGTGCTTTAGGTCACTTTAGGTCAAGTGAGCCTAAGTGGGTCAATTGGCTTGATCAAGGCTTGATTCAAGTTTGGTTGAACCCACATATGGACTTATGATTGAAATATAAATCTAATTGCAAGTGATTTGGAGTCAAATGAGTTTTGATTTATTTGACAATTTCAAGTTCAAAGTATGAACATGGGTTTGATTTGGTTTGATTTGATTTTGGTTTCGTGATTGAAGTTTATGCTTATATTTGGTTCGTGATTGAAGGAATGATTGTTTGAAGAGAAAATCTAAAGGTTTGGATTGATTTGAGAATGATTTGACTAAGTTCAAGGATTTGAATTGAAGGTTGTAAGTTGGATTTAAGTTGGACTTCACTTTTGAATTTAGTTTTGGTTATTTGAATTTATATTTCATTTATATTTGTGAATATAAATGAGAATATAAATGGGTTGTGAGAAAATATTTTGAATTTGGAGTGATTTGAATTTGATTTGGTTAAGTTCATGGATTGGAATCAAAATGGCTTAGGAAAGATTTTGGTTTTGGAATTAATCATGGGTTTCAATCACTTGGAATTGATTCATGATTTGAAAAAAATCCATTGACTTGGAATTGATTTAAGTTCGGAATTGATTTGAATTTGAAGTTTGACTTGGAAGAAGGAAGTGATTTGGTAAGCTATAACAAGTTTTCCTAATACTGCATAACCTATTACATGACTAACTCTTTAAGTCTCTGGTTTAGGTTAAGTGTTCACCTAATCAAAGAAGTGTCTTAAGACCAAGAACTTATCTGAGGAGTTCTATGTCTAAGATGAAAAAGTTGAGCACTCACTCCAAAAGTGAGGTCAATATATATATATTGAGCTTCATATGAAAGTAAATAAAAAATATTTTAAGTTACATAATAAATATTATTAAAATAAATTCATTCCTCAGTTGAAGTTGCATAGAGGTTCTCCACAGTATTCAGTTTTCCACTTTTAATTTTAAATTAAATATATCATAATCATTTTTTAACCAAGTACTAAATTTTTATGTATAATTTATTTATATTTTAATATATATTTAATAATTTAATTAATGAGAAAAAAATCTTGTAATTATTTTACATACAATAGTATTCAGAATACATGTATTTACTTTATTTTACATATACCCAACCAAACAGAAAATATAGTTTTCATATATTTACTTTACATACAACAAAACAACTGTAAAGTATTCAAACAACCCCTAATAATTGCTCCCTAAAACCTCAAATAGGATCAATCGCATAAACAAAAGGTTATATACATACTAGTAATCGAGGTTATGAAAATCTGACATATGAACCCTGATAAGATGTTCATTTCGATGGTCTCACTAGGTTGAACCATATGATATAATAAATATTAAATGATTATATATATATATATATATATATATATATATATATATATTATATATATATATATATATATTATATATATATATATATAATCAAATGATATAATAATTTAAATAAATAATAAATATATAACAAAAATACATAAATAATATTAATAGAAATTATAATTTTAAAGGTTGATATAAAGCTCATTTAGTTATAATTATTGTGTATTATAAATTAAGATAATTGTAATAAAAAATATGCCAATGTAAAAAGATGGAATAATATAAATATGTAATATAAATAAATAATTAAATAATAGTTTTAATAAGATATAATTATATCTATTATAAATTTAATTATGTGTATATTAAATATATTTAAAATCTAAAAATTATAGCATAAATTTATAAATATAAATATAATTTATAAATTTATCATAAGAATCTAATTTATTAAAGTTATAGCTTATAATAATTTATAAAATATAAAATAAAAAAATATTTTAAAATCCTTATAAAATATAACTAATATATAAAATATTTAAACATATTTTTATAAATCATGATATATGTATATTAAAAATATTTAAAATTTAAAATTTCTGATAATGTTAGTTTATGAATATAAATATAATTTATAATATAAAAATATAAGATATAAAAATGTATTTCAAAAATTTTATAAAATGTAATATGTAAAATATTTTTATACATTTATTTTCTTAAAACTTTTTTATATTATAAATTATAATTTATAATGAAAATATAAAATTAAAAATTAAAATATTATCTTTTTATTCATATATTTTAAAGCCCATTTGATATCATTAAAATTCATATTATATAATTCAAAATTTTAAATCTAAAGAGAGCTTAATAAATTTGATATTCAACTATATTAGTCTTACATCATAAAGAAAATGTGATTTTGCACCTTTATATTGAAACATAGAGCTCTAAACATGAGCTTGTAATATATTTAAATAATTTAATTAATATATTATGATGAATTTATTTCAAGCTCATTTACAATAATAAAATTTAGTTTAAAATTTATATTAATTATTATAAAAATATTTAAATTATCTATTTTATAAATATAATATTTAAATAATTTAGTTGAACTGACTGATTTTCAAAACCGGAACTGGCTATATGCACGGCTCAGACAGATTTTGGCCGGTTGGATGTAGAGGCCAATTTTTGAAAAATCGGATTGGCTATATGTACGGATCATGGTTGAACTGGTAGGTCCGATCTGATTTTTAAAATAATACTAGTAATATTATATGTACATCAAATGCATGTGAATAATATTTTTAAAATAAAAAATAATACTATAAATTTTAAATTGTATTATTTAATTTATATTTTTATTAAAAATATCAAAATAATAAGTCATATTTCTCTTTATAAAAAATTTATATATTAAAATTCCAAAAAATTATAGTTTAAAGAATAATGTTCGGAGTATTTATGAAATATACAAAGAGTTATAAGAATATAAGTTAATTTGATTTTCAATCATTACTTTTAGATAATTTTATTATAACTCTTCAGTTAAAATTGTATATTCTTAAGATTTATGAAATTAATTTAGATTTATAAGCCAATTTATTTGAATTTTTAAAAAAAAATTTCTCAAATATGTTTTTATTATTTAAGTTTTTTTATCATTATATGGCTCTTAATTTCTATCTCTTCATTTTTGTATTATTTTATATAGATGATTATATGTTGGATTATCTAAATTATGCTCAACTTCTTCTTTTTTTATTTTAAGATTATTTTGTCCAAAAAGATTTTCTTTAAATTAAATTTTTATTTTTAATGACAAAATCTTTTTTTTTTTGAAATAATTATAAAAGTATGTGTCAAATTGTATGATTAATTTAGTTGACAAATTATTTTGAAATTAAGTTGCTCATCATTAAAATTATATATTTCTTAAGATTCACATGCTAACATAATTAATCATAATTTAAGGACATAAATAAAAAATCTAGTAGAAGATTATGTAAATAAGAAAATGATAATGAAAATTAAAGTTTTTTACTTGATGAATTTATCTTATAGAATAAATATACTTTTTCAATGAATTATTTTTAATCTTTCTCCAATTTAAGTTTTTTTAGATCTTCTATCGAGATCCTTTATTGATTGAATAGTGAGTGTACGTAGAGACCAATTCACATGTATCTTCTCTTGTGACTTAATTGTGAAAGTGTAAGTAGAGCCAATAAAATTTGTGAGAATTTCTTTATATTTTTGAGTATCTTATTTCTACAAGATAAAAATAAAATAAATAAATAACAAAAACATCATATATTATTTAAAGATTTATAATTAAGTTAATATATTGCCTTTATTTTTTGTAGTTCTATAACTTTCATGCCAATAATATCTTTAGCCTCTTCATCAAATAGTGTAAATATTGAATTTGAGGTTGTATCTTCAACATTAGTGTAAATAGATAGAGATGGTTTGGCAAATGAGTTTGGTTAGAAAGCTTTCAAAGCCAAATAGAGAATTTTGCATACATAGCATAAGATTATTATTTATTTATATATCTAACCCATAAAATTGCATATGTACGAAAATGACTCTTTTTCTATGCATTAAAAAGTGCATTTGCTTTTAAAAAGTAATGATTATATTATTGGTGATGTAATAATAGAGATTTGAGTGATATTTAAGTGAAAAATAAAAATTTATATGGTATTTATGAAAATCTATAAGAAGTATATACTTAGTTTATAAACATAACAAATTCGACACCTAGAAATAGTGAATTTTGCATATGTTTAAAATTTGATATTTAAAAAAAATTATTATTTGTATGCATAAAAATATGCATTTGAATTTAAAAATTAATTTAATGATATTATTTTTGATAAAATAATAGAGATTTGAGTGTTATTTAAGTAAAAAAATAAAAGTTTAGATAGTAGATATATAAATATATATATGAATTATATATTTTGTATATAAATAACATAAATTGTCATTTCACATGCACATTTTTAACTTCTTGACTGTAAAAGGATTGTAAAAATCTCACCTCACATCACTTATATGAGAAATGAATGTCCAAGATTTATTTTCAAAAGAAACACAAGCCACTTTTTAATAGTAGTATAGATATATTGATAATAGATTGAGATAAGGAATGCATCATATCGTTTTCACAATAGAAAATTTTTTGTTGAGATTGTTAAAATATTTAGTGTGATTAGCATGAAAATATTAAAACATATTATGACGATTAAAAATGTAGCATGATATTAATTAAAATAAAGGAGAAATTAATTTTTCATTGCATTGTTAAAGGAAGAAGAATAAAATTCACCAATTATTTACAATATAATTACTATCTATCCAAATTAAAATGTCCAAATTCATATTATTTATATGTAAAAAAAAATTTAAAGTTTAATTATCTGAGAATGTAAGATTCTTCTTCCAATTGCATAGACAATATTTTTTTTATTTTATGAAAAATAATTTTGTCTAAATTATTGTATTATAAAATTAGAAAAAAAAATCTATATAATTTTGTCTAAATGATTTGTCTATATATGTATGTATGTATATATAAGAAAATGATAGATTATAATAAGATAAAATTTTCTACCAAAGAGGTTTCTTAAGATCTATTTAGGGCAATTCTAGTTTTTTAAAAGTTGGTTTAAAAGTCATGAAGACATCTTTTGAGCGTATTGTACAAATATTTTTATTTTTGAAAAATTTTACAAATAGTAGTTATAACACATAAATAACATTTCAAAGCTTTTTTTCACCACAATTTTCTGAAAATAATGAAAGTTGGTAGTAAACAAGTTAGTTTTTAAAGAAAAAATAAAAAAGTATCTCAAATGTAATAAAAACAAACAACAAAATAATTATAAGCTACCAAACTTTTTTCAAAGAAGAAGATTATCATGCCCAAATCTAATTTTAATTTATCAATATAATCATTAAATTGTAACATTATTCATATTTAAAAGCATTACAAAATAATATTGGATTAAAAAAAATAAAAATCTTAAAGGTGGTGAAACACTGCATTAATTTTCTTTATAACTAGCTTAAGGATTCACTACATCTTGGAAACTCAAGCGCTAGTTGATCAAATGATTTCTCCTCTTGGAAGATGGAAGATCATATTAAAAGCTTCATGCACAAGATAAGGTCACCATGCTTGCTTTGATTTGACTTCAATGAAATGAAAAGATGAGGTATTATGTGACATTAAAGAATTCACATAGACTAAAATATCAACTGTCAAAACATTTTTTCAGAAATTACATAACAACTGATGGCATACAAAAATCAAATAGAAGTCCAACACAAAAAACAAAATTACAAGAAAATTATAATAATAACTTATATGTTAATTTTTATCTAGAGCTAATAATGACCTAATGTTGCATCTATCCGACATTGCAATTTTAAGGAGTTCATGATCAAAATTTGAGAAGGTGAAAAGTCATTACAGTAGGTAATCATTTTTACATTTAAATGTAAATTTGACCATAGTTCTAGTTTTTTTATTTGATTTAAATGCTCGAAAATACTTGCTTTTACATTAAAATTTATGTTAGGTTACATGATTTATATGATCCGATAAGATATTTGAGGTGATACATGCAATTAATATAAAAGTGTAATTCTAGAATCCAATGTTAGATGATTGAATTTAGGGTTATAAATGAACTGTTTGACAAGCTACTTATGGCTTGGCTCCATTAGAGCTCATTCGTGATCATTTGATTAACTCGAATGAGCTGAACAATTTTGTAAACACTCGATTGCTAAGTGAATAAGCTTAAATAACTTGTTATTGGTTCATTTAATGTTCATGAGTAATAACGTTTAAAACTCATAAATAAGTGTTTGTGACATACTCGATTACTTCAATTTTTATTAATGAAAAGTATTGCTTAAATTTTTATTTTTTTTAGGCTCAATAAGCTTTAATTGATATAGCTCATGCATTTTTCTTAACAAGCTGCTCGCTAAATAAGCTCGATTAAGGTTTAATTAAAGCTCATTTGGCCACTTGTTAATAGGCTTTATAATTTAATTTAACCGAGTTTGTGAACTCACTTGAAACAAGCTCGAGCTCAAAAATGATAAATAAGCTCAAGGTCGAACACCATTCTAAGAAGCTTGAATCTTGCTTGAGCTCAATAATGATAAACAGGCTTGAATTCGAACATGTATATGCTTAACTCGTCTCGGTACATTTGCCGTCCTAATTGAATTTAATCCACTCAAAATTAGAGAGATATTGAAAAATATAAAGGATTAAATTTCAATCATCTAAACTGGTGGATGATCCTGTGGCTCTTACATTTGACATAATATCAATTGTAGCAGAACTAATAATAATAATAAAAATAAAATAAAATAAAATAAAATAAATTGTAGAAGAACATTTTTATGATCAGTTGTATATATTATATTTATTTATGTAAGCTGGGAATATTTAGTTTAAACTATTAAATATTTAAAAATTTTGTGGTATGTATGTCTCTAAATGTTCTAAAAAATAAATAAATGTGAAGACATGAACTTTCAGAGATTAAATTTACTTTAATCATAATATCATCTCCAAATTCCTATTGAGTTCTGTAAGTTAGGTTTCGAAATTTTAAAGGCTCGATTACAGTCCGGCCCAGTGACACTTTCAGCCGAACAAGAAAATTCATTTTGCACAGTCCACAATTTTTAGCCCAACCCGTTTGGTACGTGAGCTCAGTATCATTTGCCAATTCACAATTTAGATTTTTTTTTTTTTTTTTAATGGTTCAGTTTTATAATTTTAGGAAACAGAGCTATATTAATATCAACTGGCCATGAGAATTTACAAAACTGAAATATAAGAAATCAAAAGGCATGAAGATGAAAGGACTCCCCGACAACTCTAAGGGGCTGTTCGGGATCAATTTTTTTTATTATTTATTTATTTTTTATATTTTAGTTCAAAATAAAATATATTTGATGATAATTATTATTATTAAAAATAATTAAAATATTTAAAAGATATTTTTTAAAAAAAATCAAAAATATTATTATTTATTTAGAAAAAAATTAAAAAAATATATCAAATAAATATATTTTTAAAAATAACATAAAAATAATAATTAAAATTACAGACAAAAATTGATCCCAAATAGTCCTAAGATGACATGAATTATATATAAAGCATAACTTTTTTTTTTATTAAAAAAAATATGAATATTCATTAGAGCAATTCGTGAATATCTGATATTTTGATAAATCAACAATTATAGTAATCCCAACTTAAGTTGTCAAACGTTATTTATGAGTTTTTATTTCATATTCTAAATTAAAGAAAACAGAAACATTGTCATCATATCAAATACTTAAAAAATTAATTTTTCTTTATTTGATTTACTTTATAGTCCAAATACATTCAACTAAATAGCCCCTAAAAAAATTTGCAAATGATATAATAAGATATTATAGATTTTAGCTAAAATTAATAAAATAATACTTCGAAAGTTAAGAAATAGACCATTGTTTCTCCCTTGAAGAGGGCATGGAATTTAAGGTAAGCAATGATCTAATAAATTCTAAATTCTTATACGACAATTGATGTTGATGATGATTGTTAGTCAACAATTATTGTTGTCCTCCATTATTGCTCAACTATCATTTCTTTGACACAGAATTACTATTGTGCAATCATCACACTCAACTATGATATGCAAATATATAGACACACACACATATATGCTCAAATTTTAATGATGAATTTATGTTATTTGTTGGTTGTGAAAAAGAGTCTAATAACATTGATCCTGATATGGTTGAGTCAACGAGAGCACCAATGATATGGTTCTGTTTCTGGTTAACGGTTCAATTTGGGTCTGGTTCAGTGAGTTGACTAACTTCTGAGTGGAATGAACCCGACTGAGTTAACTGATAATTCGGGAGAATCGGTGCTTTCAACCGCTGATTAGCTTTCTTTCTTGGCCGTTGGATTTAGCACTTGGATTGTGTTTCTTGAGCTGAATCTTGAACCGTCTGATTTGTCTTGTTCTCTTTTCTGCCCTTGGATCTGTGTTTCGATTGAGCGGTTCGATCTCTTTCCTTGATCTTAGAACTGGATCTTTAATCTGGACCCTTGATTCAAAATGCGCTGACTGATCTGAGCCGTGAGATGAAGCTTCTAGGGGAAGCTTTCCTTTAGCTGTTCTTTTGGTTTGTTTCCTTCGACCATTCGAGCCGTCGACGCTCCAGAGAGGGAGGGAGAGCTGAGAGAGGAGAAGGGGGAGAAACCCTAGGGTTTCTGATCGGAGACGAGGCGGTTCCCGGTGAGAAAACCAGGAGGAAAGGTTGAGCAGGAGAAGGAGAAGAAAAAGACTGAAGAAGATAAGTTTCTTTCTTAAAAGATTGATTATCCTTTGTTTGTTCCTCTCTACTCTATTTATACTCTATATTTTCTTTATTATCCTAGATCTAAGACTTCTTTACAATCTTCAAGAACTATCTTTCTATTTGTTATTTACATTGATGTCGATCTCTTTCTGCTTTGAGTCGGTTCAGTTCTTGTTATTCGCCAAGCTTAATCTTCTTTTCTGTATTTGTCAAGATTAACTTTTGCTTTCCTGTTTTGAATTATCTGTTTGTTTCTTGTAGCTAATCTGGCTCTGTGGAGAGTTAATGATGGATAACTGCTGTAGGATTTGCTCTGGAACTATCTATGATCAGTTCTGCTGTCCTTCTGTGATGTTAATTTGGGATTATTATTCTAGTTGATATCATCCAATCTCGGTATTTATTGTTGCTAGAATGCTATCTTTGGATTAGTTCTAAGTCCTTTGCTTCTTATTATCTAAATTTATTATTATTAATTCTGTGAACTTGTATTTTAGCATTCATTGAGTTGTCAGACTGTAATTTTCTTTTGTTCTAGTTCTTGTTGTAAATGATGGATGTATGTTATAATTTGGCAATTAGAGGATTTTGAGTCATATCAGATCCCTTACTAAGTGAATGGATAACGATTGATGGAATGAAAGCAGGATTAATTTAAACTGTTGTTATATTTTGTACAAAATTTAATACATTCTATTTTCTAAGTCATAACGGATTAGTAGATTTTTTTTGGGACATTTGCGCCAATTTTGTGGTAAACTCACGCACAGTATATGTGCATGACTTAAATCCTAGATCTCTTGGTTGAAAGTGAAGCTCTCAAAAGCTAAGGAGCCTTGCATGATCAGTAGATTCATTGACTAAAGATTTTTATAATGAGAGCTCCGCTTCCAAGTATTCATTGTGCTTGGATAATAGAATCTTTTGAGAAAATAAATGAGGCTTTTAAGAGGACTCATCCTCTTCTTGTTACTTGATTAGATGCTACCTAAATATTATAATTGTCATTCATCTTTAATGATAGCTACCAATTTTAACATTATTAAAGACTAATTATATAGAAGGTATTATTAGTATTACACCTAAAGAAACTTTGATGATTAGAACTTGAGTCTCCACTTTAAGAAATTCACTCAAGGATATAATGATTATCACCCGATTAACGTTACATAACTATTAATTTTCAAATTTTTTTGTTTGATTGATATCATTTAATTATAATCATGCGACTATCATTATTTAATCATGATCATCTTATTTGACATTTTACTTTATTTCTTGAGCAATCTAATTACAATGACATGAGATCAAGTTAATATAATTTTTTTAGATAGTGAATTATTTCAACTAGGTCATAATGAAAAATTATATATATATATATAGGTATATTTCAATTAATATATTATATCACTTTCAACATTTTTTATCTATATATGTGCTTAATTTTAATACAAAATAATATGTTAAAATCTTTTTTTTCTATCATTGTGAATATTTTAGCAAGTAATAATAATAATAAATAATAATAATAATAATGATGATGATGATTATGCTGAGTCAATTGATTCGAAACCCGCAAAACTGATAATTTTTTTTATTAAAATTGAAAATCCTTCTCCAAACTCGTCTAAGTCATAACTCATAAGAACGACAGATCAACTTCAGAATCTTTTGATTTTTGTTGTATTTTCGTATATTAAAGTTTAGGGATGAAAGGAATTAATCACCAGCTGAAGATTTCATAATTCCAAATCCTTGGTCAAAATTGAATGGTTTTTGTTAGGCCTGCAAATGAACAAAGCGCTCAACAAGTTACTCATGACTTGACTTGATTAGAGCTCTTTTATGTTCATTTGATTAACTAATTAAATGAGCTTAAATACTTATGTAACTACTCGATTGTTAAATAAACAAGCTTAAACAACTTGTTGTACAGTTTATTTATGTTCATGAAAAGTATCATTTAAAGTTTATGAACAAGCTCGTAAAGGAGATTGATTATTGCTCAATTAAAGCTCGATTAAAACTTGTTCACAAACAATATCATTTAAAATTTTATTTTTAGGCTTAATAAATTTTAATTGATACAACTTGTATATATTTATCAACAAGGTGCTCTTGAATAAGTTTGATTAAGATTTGATTAAAGCTCATTTATTTCATCAAACGGCTGCTTGGTAACAATCTTGTTAAGCCCAATTTGAACCAAGCTTGCAAACAAATTCGAGCCAAGCTTGAACAAGATTTTCTTAAACGAGCTCTAGCTTGAACACCATTCTAAAACTCGAACCGAGCTTGGCTCGAGCTCAAGCTCGATAATGACAAGCAAATTTGAACTCGAACAAGCACATACATAGCTGGGCTAGGTTCATTTGCAGCCCAAATTTTTGTAGAAGAATCGAGAGTTATAGTATTATTTTCAGTGAAGTTTACAATTTATGCAAAGTATTTTAACTTAGCGGTTAAGAATTTAAGCTTTTAACTAAGAGATCTTAAATTCAAATTTTTACACATATATTAAATATATAAGTTTATAATTAAATTCACTCAATTATCTCCTATAAGTTTACGGCTTAATTGGTCAGTAAAGTTGGCTTTGACATAGTCTGAACTATTAATGCAAATTCAGAAAAATAATAATTGTTGCTTTATAGAAGAAAAAAACAACAGAAAAAGAATTTAATTAGTAATCATAAATATTATTTCCTCGGACCATAACCCAATTAGTACGGCATAAGAATTTAGTCTACGAATTAGTGAGAAATAGCAAATGCATTCACATTATAAAACAAATAACATTTTTTTTTTCTTTTTATGCGTTTTTAATAAAACCCAAATTTCTAGATATAAAACAAACAAGAAAATTGGACGTTTATTGATGTCACGTCCACAAAATATTATAGAATGCGTTCTTTAAATTGATATTGCAGCTATAGAAGAGATTGATTAATTAAGAAATGTTTTATTAAGTTTTCAAAAATATTTCATTTATATGAAAAATGAGTAAATAGAATATTTTTTATGAATTATTATCTTCTATTTTTATTTTATTTTATTTATACTTCAATTTAAAATAAAATATATTTGATATTAAAAAATATATTAATCTTATTTTTATAGGATGATATTGAAAATCAATGATAACAAAGACACCATATAGTTGGAGGTCATGTGACCATTAAAAAAGATTGAAGATAGTCATAATTATTTTTAAAAATATTTAAAATATTCCAAATTTATTTTAAATATTTTTAAAAATAATATAATTTATTCTTTAATAAAAATAAACTTTAAAAATACAATGAATAAAAATATATATTTTAAAAAAGGAACATAAAATAAATAAAATAAAATAAAATTGATCCCAAGGAGGACTTTAAGCATATTAAAGAACCAAATTATAACTTGCCGTTTATGTAATGGAATTTCAAACTCCATTTTCATATTAATGTTAGAGGTCAAGTGGTCAGAAAGAGATAGACGTGGCTAACAGACACGCAATAATACCGTCCATGGAAGACTGCTATGCCTTTTGGAGGCTTTGACTGCAATTGCCTATAACATCTCACATTTTGTTAATTTGAATGGTTTTGCAGCCTTGAATTCACATCTAAAATCTTGTCACATAGATAGTTCACACCAAACAAAAAAATAAAGTATATTTTTATTCTAAAAAAATAAAGTTTAACTTAAAAAATTTACATTAAATGTACATATATTATTATTTTAAAATTAATATCAATATCATAAACTATTTACATATCTACTTATATATAATATCTTAATATTTAATTTACATTAATATATATATATATATATATATATAACACTTAGGATACTGGATGACATCAAATTTCTCTAGGTAAGGTCTGCCCCTTAGAACCAATGATCCTCCTCGGGCTTGCGCCAACGCTTCTCTCACTTGCTACTCAACCATGAGTTTAATCTCCTTTTCTTGTACGAAGGTACTATCCACTACCTTTCTATACAAGCTAGTGTTACCCTGCTCTGACTCTTAAAACTAAATTTGGGATTAGCCATCACTATCAGCATCAAGAGCATCAACATCTTTGAGGATTCTCAATTAGTCATCAACTAGATTGCTGGGTCCTATATATATATTGTTCTAGAAAAACTAATATCAGTGATATTTTTAATGCATACAAACTCTTCTTAATTTGTCGTGTATTTATTTGAATATTTTGAGAAGTGTACAAATATTTAAAAATAAATGAAGCGATTTAAATCAAGAAATAAGTTGTTCATCATTTTCAATTTGAAAAAATGGCAGCATGAGAACTTGTAGGAGTCAAGAAAAAGAAATCTCATTGATTCTTGATATTGATATGAATGCAGAATTAATTGATATATTTGTCAATGACACTATTCTAATATGTTATTCCACACTGATTTTTGAAATGACTGGTTTCACATAGCACTCTAATTACAAATGTACTAAGTTGCAAGCAATTACTTAAAATAAGAGGATTTGACCCAAATCTTGAATTCAAGGATTTATATATGTATTATGTATATGAATTTGAGATTAAATTCGCTCATATGTTCTTAAAAAGAAGAAGAAAAAGAAGGGGAAATAGTTATTGGGTATAGATAAGATCATGACTTCTAGGAATGAGAAAAGCTTTTATAAGTGGAAGAGATAAAGGCTTTGCATAAATAGCTACAAATGATACTAACAGTTTTACCTACGGATAATAATAGTGGTTTAAACTATTACTAAAAGCAATCTTAATTTTTTTTAAACTACTATTAGGAAGTGTTATTGTCTTCGAGGTTAGTTTAGAACTCTTATTAAAATATATTAATTTTTTACACTTTTACAGATTTAATATCTAATTATTTATATTTTTTTATATAGTACCTTAAATTCTAAATCATATTAAAAATATATGTGCAAAAAAAATGAATTATAATAGATATGTTAATATTATCATTATTTGTTGATGTAATTTAAATTTTAAGTATTATCTAAATAAATACACTTATTTAGAATTAGATATATAAATATTTTAAAAAAATTGATATATACTTAAATCATCTTTTATTTTACATTTAATTTAATCATAATATTCTTCATTATTTTGCATTTATGCTTATGACCGTACCCAAACTCTTAAATATGAAATTAAATTCTAATCATCAGCAACTGAGGTCTACCATTGATCACCATTAATACCTACATCACCAATTATATTGAAAATTATCTTTAACATCAATAATGATGCCCATCTCCATCATAATTATTAGGCAAGATCTATATATTTTTATCTTTATATATATATATATATATATATATATATATATATATATATATATATATATATATATATATATATATATATATATATATATATATATATATATATATATATATATATATATATATAGTTTAGGGTTTAAAATCAAAATAAATCAAGATGTTTACGTTCTAATTATAAAGATAACATTATATCGATATATATAACATGATACATAATCTGAAGATATATATCGTATTATGTAAATATATTATGTATCACCAATGCATGTAATATTATCGAGTCAAAATGTAGAGTTAAGACTCGATTAATAATTTCTCCCTCTCTACCTCAATAGAAAAAAAAATTTCTTTTTCATTTTTTTATTATTATAACAAAATCACTAATTTTCTCACATTGATGAATTAAAAGTTTGATATACGGTTAATAATTGTTCAAACACAGAGGATGTACAATTACAATATAAAATTGGCAATACAATTTTTTTCAATTATAATAACAAAATAAAAATTAATTGAAAATCTAGCATAATAATAAAAAAAAAGGCTTGACTCAAAATCAAATTATACATTACGCGTTTCCAAAAAGCCATTCACGATTCCACTCACATTTCAAGTATTTAAAATGCAAAAATAATAATAATAATAATAATAATAATAATAAAATCATAAAATCATCCATAAAATATGTAATTAATTAACTTAGAGACCATCTTTTATAAATTCAATGAAATATTAAAAATAGCAGTCAACCTTCACCAAAATAAAGTGGACAATTCTTCCTTTCATATATCTCCCACTTAACCCTCAAATTCAAAAATAAGCTACAAGAAAGAGCCCTCTTTCCCATCCTTTCCCTCCTCTCCAAAATATTCATTCAACTTCAATTCACAAATCAGAAACCTAAGAGAGAGAGAGAGAGAGAGAGAGAGAGAGAGAGAGAGAGAGAGAGAGATAGAGAGAGATGAGAGAAGCTGCAGAGAGAGCTTTGCAGTGCTTAGGAAGAGGCTTCGACTTGGCGTCTGATTTCCGGCCAAAGAACTGCAAAGGAAAGCAGAGGCTTGTTCTCCTCAACGAAGAGGAGAGCGTTGACCTTGCCATACCTGTCGCCGGCGGAGGGGTTCTCCAGCGAGTCTCCGTTGATATAAAGTGTGACAAGGGTGACAGAGTTCGGTACCAGTCAGACGTGCTTGAGTTTAATCGGGTATGATAGATCAGTATTTCTTTCTTAAATTCTTCCGTTCGTTCTTAATTAATCTTATTCTTACTTCTATTTTTATTCGATTATCGAATTAAATTCTTTGTTTTAGTCTCCTTAAGTTCAAATAATTGCTTTTGTTTTTTTCTTTTTCAGTGTCCGGCAGATTTGTGAAATATTTTTTAGCAGAAAAAAAAAAGAAAATTGTATCGTTATACCTAAACGTAATTTTAGAGTAAAATAAATCTAACAATTATTATATTTGTATTATATTTATACATTTTATTAAATTTCTTTAAAGAGAAAAGTATGGCAACAAGGAAGAAAATTAAAGTTTTTAACAACAATTTTTTATATTTCTTATCGTAATATATCTTAACTAATTCTCTTATAATAATTTTTATTTATTGATCTCTTCTTCCACCTGCATATAAACTTTTATTTTATTTTATTTTTTTTTGTTGGCATCATAATGAAACAGATAAAGTTATAATATTTTTTTATAATTTTAATGTACATCAATATTGAAAAATCTATTAAATTTATATTATAAGGCTTTCCATAATTTTGTGCCATTTGTCTTAATTATTTGCAGTTTACCATTTTTTTAAGCCAAGTGATGCTTAAATGTAAAATGCTAAAATTAATATCTAAAAGATGTGGTGTGAATGTATATTCTTTGTTTAGAATATAATTAATTATGTAAAAAAAAAACTATGACAAGTAGGCATTGCTCACTTTTATAATAAAAATTTATGATTATAATATATAAAATATAAATGCTTCAACAAACTTAGACATTGACACATACAGTCGTCGGATAAAAGTTTGGCAGCGGTGGACGACTAAAGAAACTAGATGGAAATTACAAGAATATCGTCATAAAAAATTTAATATATATTAGGTTCCATATTTATCCTGTCTAATTCATTTATAAATTTATTATGATTCTGTAATTATATAGTATATTATAATACATTAAAGAAAAGAGTTTTAATTCCACCAAAAAGCATATTTTAACTTTTAATAAAAATAAATTGCTTTTTTATTTTTAATTGTCTCGATTATTTTTGTCACCTTTATAGGCAAAGAGTTATAACAATTAGATATTTTATTTCCATATAATTTGCTTTAAATTAAGTGGAACTAGCCATTTTTATATATTTTCTTGTTATTCTTAAAATTTTAAGGTTAAAAAAATATTTTGTATTTTATTTTATGTAATAAATTTTTTTATTAAATTTATATCACATATTATATATTAGAATATTTACATAAGTACCACACAATTCTTATGTGTTTACATATCTAATACCTAAAGTTAATATTTACTTATCTAATATTTTTTTATGCTTAAAAAGTTGCATACTTATATTTTTCTTTTAAAAAGCAAATAATGATGATTTTTTGTTGTTATATTAAAAATTAGAGTGTTATATATATAAAAATTAAATTTTAGATGCCAGATATGTAAATACATAGGAATTGTTTGGTACTTATGTAAATTTGACTTATATATTTTAAGAAAATATTTCAATTATTTTTTATTTTTTATTTTTTTAAGTAACAAAATATTGATTACTTTTTTATTTTATTTTATTTTTTATTTTTAGATTTTTATGCTTAATTTTTTAAAAAGTTGAAAACTATATATATATATATTTACATACACCTTTTAAATACTTCATATATTTCTATTTATGAAAAAAATAATAATATGATTTTAAATCACAGCAAAGATATAATACAATTATAATTGTACCAACTGAAACTTTGTTAATTATACCTAAAAAATATTTTGAAGACATATTTGCTTCAATCCAAAATAAAATCCTTCTATTATTTCAATATGAAATCTCAAAAAAATTGACAAAATTATTTCAAAATATATATTGACCAAATTAGTCACACGAGAGCTAATCCTCAATAAATGTACAAGTCTCGTGGTTTCTTCATTATAGTAATGCAACAAAAATGGCAAGTTCTCTCTTTTTCTATATGTAAATTCACAAATATTGATACCATTAGTGATTATTATTAATATCACTTGTAAAAAATAAGATATTAGTATTATGATTTTAGATATTATATATATATATATAAATTCATTAATATTGTATGATTTATATGCAATTTTTTCCTAAATATTATTATATATTAGTCTTTATTTTATATTCATAATTTGAATCATGCCGTCAACATCTTCTTCAAAACAATTAATGAGCGAGCATGATGAAGAACATTTTCAAAATAAATGAGCCGGTAAGTGTTTTCTTATGCTCACTTAAGTGATAGGAACTCCTTGCCGCAGGATAAGTTAAACGTGGAAGATTATGGAACACCATTAATGGTAAGCGAGTAAGCGGAGATTTGCCAGCTAAACTGGCAGAACTTCCAATTCAAGAGAAGCAATGCTGACCAAATCCATTCACATTGAAATGGTACCTTCTCTCTGAGTATGTGATCCAAAAAAATAAATTATCAAAATAGTTGTGACAAATGGAAATCTTTAATTTATCTAAAATAATAATTAGTTAAGAAAAATTATTACAAGTGGAGTCCATCCAGATATAACTTTATACAACTCTAATAACATAAAATCATGTGGCATTTAACCAATATATAAATTATATATTAATATAATATTAATTATATGATAATACATAATATTTATATATACATCAATACAAATTAATATATAAATATTTATTATCAATATACAATAAGCGTATATTGCTATTGGAGTTTGATTATAGAGCTGTTTCTGGATTTCATATGTAATAATTTCTCGCTAATTAAATGAATTCATTCTTGTAATTAGGTTTATTATTACCTTGATTTTAAAAAATAATTTAACATAATTTTTATTTAATAAAAAAACCTCAAAATTATTGAATTTATTTAGAGATTATTATAATATTTGAGCAATTAATCAAAATTTGTATTATTATCATCTTAAAATAAATAGTTCCACAAGTGGATCGACGAAGCCCTAATGTTTCGCATGTAAATGAATTTCCTATGCTTTAAATTGTTCATAAAGTTATATTTCCTAACCACGAGACTTCATTGGTCAAAGCAGCCTATCGTGGGTGCATTATCCTTTCATATTATTCAATTGATCCAATAGAGCACATGAACGCATTATAATATAAAAAAAAATTAAAGTGGATGTCAGCTCTCAATTATTGATTAAACCTTCTTAGTCAAATAGTTACTTTGGTCAATAGAATCAGTTGAACTAATTAATAACACACAATTGCTTCATGAGCTTAAATATCACACATTTTTAAATGAAAAATTTACATAAATATTAGTTAATTTTTATACATTTATATATTTAATACTTAAACTTTGATATTTACATTCATAATATTCAAATCATTAATATCATATTAAAAATATTATTAATAATATATTTTTCAAAATAAATTATATATTTTCATATATATATAAAATATTACATAAATAAATACATAAGAATTGTGTTTTATGCATGTAAATTTTTCTGTTAAAATATACTTGAAATACAAATAGTAATCTCTTGCGGTAATATACTTATAATATCTATATCTGCAATTATTTACTTTGCATGAATGTGAATTGTAAGAAGTTTTGTTGTGGTGAAGATGTCGGAATGGTTCAATCAGAGGAGTGCAATCCCTGGGAAGATACCCTCAGGACTCTTCAATGCCATGTTCGGCTTCAATGGCAGCACCTGGGCGCAAGATGCCATGGAGACCAGAAGCTTAGCCATTGATGGTTACTTCATCACTCTCTTCGACCTCCGCATCGATCGCCAGCCGTTGACGCTCTCTGATCAGGTCATCGACGCCGTCCCTACTAAATGGGACCCGGCTTCCCTCACCAGGTTCTATAATTTATTCATCATACAGAACAGTATCTTTGATCCAGGCATTAGAATGTAGGAGAAGAGTTAGTTCATCTAAAGATTATAAGAATATTTCTACTGAAATGTATAATATTGCAGGTTTATTGAGAATTATGGAACTCATATAATAGTGGGACTGAGCGTCGGAGGGCAGGATGTGGTTTATGTGAGGCAGGATCAGTCTTCTGATATCTCTCCTTCTGAGCTGAAGCACAATTTGGACCAGCTTGGAGATCAGCTCTTCACTGGCACCTGTGCTCTCCCTCCTCTTCAGTACAGGTCAAAGGACTATAAGCCTAAGGTATCTATATTCTCTCTTAACTTTTTTTTTTTTTTTTTACTGAAGCATTGCCATTAAGATGCAAAGAAAAAAATTAATGATATATACGTTGTAGTGTAGCTGACGAGTTAATTTTAAAAAATGAGGCTAAGTATGCTTAAAAAATGTGGCCAAATACCTTTTTTTGTAAGAATATGATAAACGACTAATATTTAGTTGCAGAGTTGATTTAGCAGAAAAGATAAGAGCATTGTGAGAAGTGTTCTTTAAACAAACTGTTAAAATGGGTGTTTTGAGTTTTGCAGATTTCGGAGGCTTTCAATGTATTTGACCTACAGCCGATAATGATGGATGGCTTCACCAATGTATCATGCAAGAATGTGAGTTATCGTATATTTTTTTTTTTTCTGACTCTAAATATATAAATGAACAATTAACTACAGAATTTCAAACAAATGAATGAGGCAGATCTCTCTGAGAGATGCAATAGAGTAATAGAAATGCAGAAAAATTATCAAGTAAAACAGAATAATCAAGTAAAAATAAAGACTATGGAAAAAAAATTTGAAACACAGCAACTCTGTACATCAAATCTGTATCTGAAAGCTGTAAATTTTGAGAAAAATGTCAGACATTAACAGCTGCCGTTATAGAGATTGGCTGTAAAAACAGGGGATTGGATATGGCTATTTATGTGAGATCATAGAAAAGCTTAAGATTGTAAACAATATTATTTGCATCTTCGATATCTCTACTTATCCTCTCAAAACGGAAAAAAAAGGGATAAATTTCATGTGAACTATGATGTTTCAGGGCTTAACAGTAGTCTGTTCAAGAAGAGGAGGAGATACTTCAGCTAGCAGCCACTATGAATGGCTTCTCTCAGTGCCTTCAATGCCAGACATCATCAACTTCACTTTCGTGCCTATAACCTCACTCATGAAGGGCGTTGCAGGAGCTGGCTTCTTGGCCCACGCCATTAATTTATACCTCCGATGTATGTATCTTCCCCCTTTTTTCTTTCTAAAAAAAGAAAGCATGGACTATTAAAACAAAATTATGAGGTTTTATTAACCTCAAAATTCTCTCTTTCATGCAGACAAGCCTCCTTTATCCGAGCTTCATCACTTCTTGGAGTTTCAGTCCCACAGATCCTGGGCTCCACTGCTCAACGACCACCCGTTAGGCCCCAGCTCCAACCGCTCCAAATCATGCTCCTCCCTTCAACTAGCTCTTATAGGCCCCAAGCTCCAAATCAACACCTCCCCTGTCATCATCACTGACCGCCGACCAGTCACCGGAATGCGTCTCCACCTAGAAGGTAAGTATACAGACCGCCTTGCCATCCATCTCCAGCACCTCTCCACCACTCCCACTCTCTTCAGCTCCACCACCACCAACAACCTCCGTTGGCATGATTCAGCCACCGTCGCCGCCGACAATGACAACTACTACGAGCCTCTACATTGGCGGCGACTCTCACATGTTTGCACTGCACCTGTCGAACCAGACCCAGACTGGCTTCCTACCCTTCCTGAATCAGCCTACGTGGTTTCCGGAGCCCAACTTCAAATGGAGGGTGGCAGCAGCACCCTTCACCTCCGGTTGCTCTTTACAGAGCTGCCTGGTTGCATAATCAGCCGTTCGATTTGGGAGCGTGGGCCTCAGTCATTATCTTCAGGGCCATCAGGGTTGTTGCAGAGGTCAGGGATACTATCCAGCGTTGCAGAAAGACGAGAGATTGCAGAGATGCCTAAGGTGGTGATCGACTCAGGGATCTTTGTAGGAGGTCCGCCGGCAGCTGGGGTGACGAAGAAGTTGAAGAAATATGTGGATGCGAGAGAAAGATGCAAGGGACCTGAAGATAGTCCTGGATATTGGGTGGTGACTGGTGCGAAGTTGGAGTTGGAGAAGGGAAGAATTGGACTGCATGTTAGATTTTCACTTCTCACCATGTTGTCATAGACCAGTTCTTGACATCTTGTTCTCTAGTTTTTGATTGTACAGTTGATTTTCTTAATCTCTCCTTTATGAAAATATTCAATATTCCTTGCTTCGATCCAAAAGGAAAGTATTGGATTGGCTTTTAGTTTAATTCGTTCTGTTGAAATGGAAGGAAGGTTAGCTATATTTCTTGTTGGAGAGGATTTCTGTAAAATTGTGACAATTATATGATTGCTGATGGTACGAGGCATTATAGTCTAATACTTTAGAATTTATGCTCTCAATCAAGAGATTGAATTTAAACCTTATACATATATTATATATTTATATATGAATTTGATGTAAGACGAGAGTGTCTTTTATGATATAATATTTATTATACCTATAATTCTTAAATTCTCGCAAAAGAGTAATGATAAATGTATACTACTATTGAGCACATTCACAATATTATGAATTTAGTAAAGTTGAAAAGATTTCGATTAAAGTTATGTTAATTAAACTAGACATCTGACTCTTATAAGTGCAAAGAAATAACTGAAAAATTATGAACGATTTAATCTGTAGCAGATTTAAAATAACTACCAGCGAAGCGGGGATAAGTTGAAGTCGACCTTTACAAACAATCCGTCGTTGTGGAGGTCACGTTCCTTCCTTATAAGTCCTTCTCTAAGGGTTGTGAGCTCACACACTCGAGTAGTTTGCCACTCAGAAGGAAAGCACGCAGAAGAATAGTAAAAGAAATTTAAGAAGATAACTTTTATTCTAAATCCAAGTGTCAAGCATTACAAGAGTCTCCCTATTTATAGGACTGAAAGAGAGAGTTAAGAATACTCAAACCTAACTCCAAACTCAAACCTAACACCATCATAGCTACACTTAGCACCACCTACTACCAAATCTATCACCATTATCAAACCTACCACTCATTCCATACCTATCCAAAATGTCATACCTACTACAATGAATCATGGGTCATGACATAAGATTAGCTCAATACATATAAGCTCAAGACATTTACAAAATATAAAAACCCAATAATACATAACCTAAATTATAACAAAAGGCCCAATACATGGATTTAACTTTATGATGATGACGTAGACGTCGATGACGATGATGTCCTGCATCAGCACTCCCCGGCTTTAGAGGATTCTCCTCTGGAGAATGAAAATTAAGGTACTCTTGTAATAATTGTGAGTCTAGTTGATGTAACTCATCAAATGTAAGCCATGAATCTTTAAGTGGAGAAAGACCTTTCCAACAAATGAGAAACCTTTGAGTGCCTCAATCAAATGTGATAATAATCTGGTCTTCTAAAATTTGATATAGACGATGTGATCTTAAGCGACGAGATGGTAGAGGAGTTGGTGATGAAGTATTAGCCTGCATGTTAGTGCTATTTGTAGAGGGAATAGTATTATTCGTGGCTTGCCCATGGTACAACATTAAATTTAATACATTGAATATTGGAGAAATCTCATCATTCATTGGAAGATCTATTTCATAAGCATTATCATTTATCTTCCTGACAACTTTATAAGGACCAGATCTCTTGAGAGTTAATTTCTTAAGAGTTCTAGTTGAAAATCTCTCGGGTCTAACTTTAACAAAAACCAAATCTCTTTCATTAAATTTTACATATCGTCTATGTGCATCAACATTAGCTTTATATTTATCATAACTCAGAGTAAGTTTTTGTTGAATTTCAAAATGTAAATCATGCATGTTTTATGCAAATGAAGATGTAAATGCACTAAACCTATATGTTGCAGGCAATTCAACAAGATCAATTGATTTTCTTGGATCATAACTAGTTACAATATGAAAAGGACTCATACTAGTTGACCTATTAATTAAACTGTTATAAGCAAACTCTACAATGGGAAGAACTAGGTCCCAACTAGTAGTATGATCAGTCACTAGGCACCTAAGTAAATTTCTTAAGCTTCTATTAATAATTTCTGTTTGTCCACCTGTTTGAGGGTGGTAAGCTATAGAAAATAAGAATTTTATGCCAAGCTTTTTCTATAAGGTTTTTCAAAAATAACTCATAAACCTTACATCACGATATGACACAATTATCTTAGGAAGTCCATATAAACGAACTATCTTACAAAAGAAAATAGTCGTTATATGTGATGCATCTAATGTTTTATAACACGGAATGAAGTGTGTGATTTTAGAGAATCGATCAACAACTATTAGGATAGAGTCAAAATGTTGTACAATGCGAGGTAATCTTAAGATGAAGTCCATACTAAGATCTTCACATGGTTTGTAGGGAATTGGGAGTGGTGTGTATAGACCAGAATTTTATTTTTCACTTTTTCTACTTGGCAAATACGACATTGGGCAATGATATGAACAACATCTTTCTTAAGACTAGGCCAAAAGAACATATCCTCCATCATGGCTATTGTCTTATCACGACCGAAATGACCAGACACACCTCCCGAATGAATTTTCTCAACAAGAAAATTTCGAAGTGATGAATCTGGTATACATAGTTGTGTGCCACGAAAGAGATAACCGTCTTGTATTTGATAATCCAGACTATTAATTGAAACATCAAATTTCAAATATTCAAAAATTTGTTGAAAATCTTTACAATTAGGATAATCATCTTTAACTTTTTTGAATCCAGTAATCTCACACTCATAGTATTTAATAAAATATATATTTTACTTAGGACATCTGCTACTTTATTCTCGGCACCAGATTTATGTTTAAGAATAAATGTATATTCTTGAAAAAGTTAAACCCATTTTGCATGGCGAGAACTAAGTTTCTTTTGAGTGTTTAGATATTTAAGTGCTTCATGATCAGAATAAAGTATAAATTTTCATGAAAGAAGATAATGTCGCCAATAACGTAAAGTTTGGATGACAGCATAAAGCTCACAATTATATGTGAAATATCATTAACGTGTTTCATTTAATTTTTCACTAAAGAAAGTAATAGGATGACCTTCTTGTTTAAGAACACCTCCAATACCAACTCCAGAAGTATCACATGACACCTCAAATATTTTGTCAAAATTTGGCAGTTTCAATATTGGTGGACTTGTTAAAAGTTCTTTAATTTTAGAGAAGGCATCAGCAACTGCCTTTGTTCAAACAAAGTCTCCTTTTTTAAGACATTGAGTTATCAGGGCCATAATAGTGTTAAATCCACGAATAAACCTTTGATAAAATGTGGCTAACCCATAAAAACTACGTACATCATGAATTGTGATTGGGGTATGCCACTGTTGAATAGCCCTAATTTTTTTGGGATCGGCAGAGATGTCAGCATAAGAAATACTGAATCCTAAAAAAATTACTGAAGACTTCATAAATGAGCATTTTTTAAGTGAACATATAGTCTTTCTTTACGAAGCACTTTAAAGACTTGTCGTAAATGATTCTCATGATTGCTCTTAGTTTGACTAAAAATTAAAATATCATCAAAGTACACAACTAAAAATTTTCCAATAAACAACCGTAAGATATGAGCCATCACTCGCATAAATGTACTTAAAGCATTAATCAACCCAAAAAGCATTACTAGTCATTCATACACACTATCTTTTATCTTGAAAGCTATTTTTCATTCATCATCTTCTCTCATACGAATTTGATGATATCCACTTCTAAGATTAATTTTAGAGAAAATTATTGATCCAGCCATCATATCTAATATGTCATCAAGTCTAGGTATGGGGAACATATATTTAATAGTGATTTTATTTATAGCATGACTATCTATAGATATACGTCAAGTACCATCTTTCTTTAGGGTAAGAAGAGCAGACACTACGCATGAAGATAAATTTTCTCTAATAAATCCTTTTGCTAATAGATCATCAACTTATCGTTTTAACTTCGCATGTTTATTTGGGTTCATACGATAATGTAGAAAATTTGAGAGTGCTGATCCAGAAACTAACTCTATGGCATGTTGGATACTTCTTAATGGGAGAAGCTCACTAAGAAGTTCTTCGGACAAATATCTTGATATTCTAATAAAAGTTCACGTACTTCAGATGAGAATGATTTAACATAAGGTTAATTTTCATAGGTTAGAACAATTAATGCAAAAATGATATTCCCATTAATCTTTTAAATTGTAAGGATTTATTTTCTATAATAATTTTCTTTGAAGCTTAACTAGATTTAAAATAATTCTCTTACCTTGAAAATTAAAAGCATATGTATTAGATCGTCCATAATTTGTGACATCCATATCAAAAAGCCAAGGTCTATCTAAAAGTATATGAGCAACATCCATCGGAAGAACATCACACCAAATTTTATCACTATGTTCTGCTAATTGAATGGGTACAAGATAACATTGAGGTATAGAGATAGATGTCTTATCTACCCAAGTAACCTTATAAGGCTGTGGGTGAGTCTCTGAGGTGAGGTTCTTCCTAGACAAAGAAGAGGTAGCAATAACATTCATACAACTGCCACTATCAACTGCAATTTGATTATCATTATTTTCATTTTGTCGATCCTCATTTTCATTATCTAAGTGTAAGTTTTGACAAGGACAAATACTTGCATAATGACCAATTTTACCACATGTAAAGCAAGTAATACTAGAAGTCTTAGAACCAGATGTTCCCACTAAAGCTTTTCCTTTTGTTTCACTAGGTCCTTTAGGAACTACTAAGGTAGGAGGGGCAACACATGATTGAGATTTGTTTCCAGATGAAGTTGTGAATCACTTATAAGATTGTGATCTAAGATATTATTTAATTTGAGTCGCCACTCGAAATTCTTCCTCAAGAGAATAAATTTATCGGGTTAACATTTCATTAATTTAATATCGCTAACCGCATCTATATCTAGAGACTGTGGTGATCCTCTTAATACAACGGGTCATCAATTCATCAAACCGTCATATACTCAACAAATTCAAAGATCCTTATTTAAGCGTAGTCATTTCATCCATAAGTTGATCATGAAAATTTAATGGCACATATTTTTGCTTTAAAATTTCTTTCATCTTATCCCAAGAAGTAATAGGTGGTTGTCCTGATCGTTAAAATTTTCATGTGAGATTAATCCAATAAGTTTTAGCATGACTAGTTAGTTTCATGCAGGCAAAACGAACTTGTCTTTCTTCTGACATGGGCATCCAATCAAAATATTGGTCCATATCTACTAACCATTTTAAGAAAATTTTAGGATCAAGTCGACCAGAAAAAGTAGGTGGATCAATTTTAATCCTACAAATAACATCATCATCAGGTTCTCTAAGTGTACGTCGAGGGGCAACAAAACTAGATAATGACTCTTCATAATGTCGAGGATAATGCTCATAAGGAGTTCGATGAGCATAACCTTCATCTCATCTTAATTGTCTTCCTATTCGATGAGGCAGGTGAGGAAGTACCTCATCAAATTCGCGATATTCATTAAAGTTGTTCTTAAGGCAATAGCGGGGTCTAATAGGAGAATGTGGATGAGGAGGGAGAGGAAGAGGAACGGGATCGATAGGATGACCTTCTCTCTCTTCAAGTTGGTGTTCTAAGATTGGATTAATTTCTGGTGAATGTGTTGTAAGCCTACCAACTTTTTGTTCTAAAGTTTCAAATCTTTTTTGAAATTCATTATAAGTTTGTTGGTGCATAAGGGTAAGTTTTTCTATTTTTTCTAATAAAAATTCATAGAAATCATATTTTTCATCTAAAGTTTGATCTTGATATCTAAGACTACTATGAGTTGACATGATGATATTCTTTTAAAATTTTAATATAAGCAAATATTTAATTAAAATTTTTTAAAATATGCAATGTAATGAAATCAAAGGCACGATAACAAAAAAAGTAAGTAAATTTCCTAGTTAAATAAAAATTTTGTATGTTTTTTTAACAATGAATTACAAGATCACTCTAATGCAAAAATAAAACTCAATACTAAACAAGATGTTCCCAAAGAGATATACTTACTCTGATACCAAATATGATGTAGAACGAGAGTGCCTTTTATGCTATGATGTTTATTACACCGATAATTTTTAAATCCTCACAAAAGAGTAATGATAAATGTACACTACTATTGAGCACATTCATAATATTACGAATTTAGTGAAGTTGAAAAGATTTTGATTAAAGTTATGTGAACCACACTAGAGATCTGACTCTTATAAGTGCAAAGAAATAACTGAAAAGTTATGAACAATCTAACCTGTAGCAGATTTAAAATAACCACTAGCGAAGCGGGGATAAGTTGAAGTCAATCTCTACAAACAGTCCGTCGTTGTGGAGGTCACGTTCCTTTCTTAGAAGTCCTTCTCTAAGGGTTGTGAGCTCACACACTCGAGTAGTCATCACTCGAGGAGCACGTAAGAATAGTAAAAGAAATTTAAGAAAATAACTATTATTCTAAATCTAAGTGCCAAGCATTACAAGAGCCTCCCTATTTATAGTATTGAAAGAGAGAGAGAGAGAGAGAGAGAGAGAGAGAGAGAGAGTTAAGAATACTCAAATCTAACTCCAAACTCAAATCTAACACCATCATAACTACACCTATCACCACGTACTACCATTATCAAACTTACCACTCATTACATACCTACCCAAAATATCATACATACTATAATGAATCATGGGCCATGACATAAGAACATCCCAATACATATAAGCTCAAGATATATACAAAATATAAAAGCTCAATAATACATAATCTAAATTATAATAAAATGCTCAATAGATGGATTTAAGCTTTATGATGATGACATTGACGTTAGTGACGATGATGCCCTGCATCAGAATTGACATTAAATTATCTCAAATGTAAAAAAAAATTTATATATCTATCACATAATCCTTAAATATTTACATATCTAATATCTAAAATTAAATATTTATTTATCTAATATTTTCTATATTTAAAAAAGTATATTTTACTTTTAAAAGTGAGTTATGATGATATTTTTTGATATGATCTTGAAGATTGAGATGTTATATATATATTATTGCTGATGGAAGTTGTCTTGCACAGTTGCTTGGTAGATGAGCTTTGTTTTCTTTCCTACTCTTTTGGCAAAATTTTTAGATTAGGCTTAATATTAATCGTAATTAGTAATTTAGGCACCCAACAAAAAATTTAAGAAAATAGCCTAGTAATTACCGACTGGAAGGGAGCAGATCCACATTAGCGCATCGCCTATCGTGACGGACGACTCAGAATTTATTTTTTTTAAAAAAAAATGTGGAGCAGTTCTCGTATTTTATACATATCAGAGTCATACTGTGTCGGAATTGAGCGAACTTTATATTCTTGGAATCATAACAAAATTCTCTACAAGTTTCATGTTGGTCAAAATTTACGATTGCCACCCGATACACAACATATTTTGTAAATGCGTGCGGAAACTGCAGCGCGGAGCTGAAAGTTCGGAGTAACAATCGTATTTTGTGCGTATCGGAGTCATACGGTGTCAGAATTGAGCAAAATTTGTATTGTTGGAATCGTAACGAAATTCTCAACAAGTTTTATGTTGGTTAAAATTTACTATTATGGCCCAATCCATAGCAGATTTTGCAAATGCGTGCGAAAACTACGGCGCGGAGCTGAAAGTTCGGAGCAACAGATTTTTACATTGTTAAACTCCTTTTGTCATAAGGAACATTTTAAGTTAAACAACATACAAATTAATGAAATTTGAGTGGCACAACAAGCCTTGAATGCCCTTCAATCTAATTGAAATATATGTTAACAACTACACCACATAATTAGGCCAAGCGTGCTACTCATAATGAGGTGAACTTTGAGATTAGTAGATTTTCCTCCCAATTTCTTATAAAGACAGCCACTCAAAACCTTAAATACCATGTACAAGTTCCAATAACAAGTTGCAATGAAACCCTAATGATCGCATGTACTACAGACATCTTGTGTAAGAGTATTTCTAATCTAAAAAAAGTGTATTACAAGTTGCTCGACCACTTTTTTTCTCAACGTAATCAACTCATATATCACAATCATCTCAAAAAAAATTCGATAATAATAGAACTCATCAAGATCAAAATTCGATAATAGTACAGATGACTATCTCCGACGATGCCTGCAATGCGCTATCGCATCACTACTGGGTGTGTAATGGGCAGGTGGTCGTGGGGGCCGGTCTCATAGATGATGCTCCAGTGGTCCTCCTGTTCAGCCTGCTCGGATGGTTGTTACGAGTAACCCAGGTGTATAGCATTAGGTACATCAACTGAAGACTATGTCGGAAGCAAGAAATCATGATACAGTCCATACGGGGGTGTCATATGGAATGAGGGAGGCCCATAGGAGGAACCGCCGCCGCCAAGGACCACATAGTCGATGAATGGTGGTCGTGAATGTAGATGGTCCAACCACTGGAGATGATGGACCAATATCCATCACCCATCCGGATGCAAACGATGAAGTACTGAATGCTGTCTCGCACGCCATCAATAGCAAGTCCCTGCACAACCCCTCATACTCATTGATTGATTGTTGAAACTCTGTATCCTCCTCCCTCCCAAAATAGCATTGGAATATGTCCTCGGTATTTAATATGTGCTCACATCGATTATGATGAATTAAAAAATTTATTATTACATTTAAGAAATCCGACTTACCATGAGTCGATCTTGTGGAGCTCGGGGTAATAAGTGTCTGGGGTATTGTAGTGCCTTCAAAGATAGTGAAGCCCAAGACCGATACCATCTCATGTATCAATTATCGCACCCCCACCCGAAGAGTCTACCACCACAACTAAATCCGCTTCCTCATCCAATATGTCTGGTAATCGACCCGTCCACGCTTTCCCTCAACCATCCACTCAAAAGAAGAATCTCGGTACAACCTCGCCGAAGTGGAATCGCATGAGCACACAAGTGCCACTCAACTCCAACTAATCAAGGGTACTCTAGGTGTCATCCTCATGTAAGCATATCTCGCGACACGGAATCAACTCTGGCTCCTGATCACTGTGTTATTTGAAATGATTATTATCTAACATACAAAATGGGCCCAAAAAATAATACACTTAAAAATATACCCACAATAGTCATATAGCTCGCCTCAGAACTCGATATGGCGCCTCTCTGACAAACCCTTCATTCCAAGGACAACCCACACTTTTATCTTTCCACGAGTATAGAATTTATAACGTTGGTCTGCCGACATGAACATGCTCTCACACCCATACCTGCAGTAATTGTAAGCAACCAGCCATATTTGTCCGCTTCAACTTTGTTGCCTCATGGAGCTCTTTGTACAAATGAGCAAGCACAGCTGCTCCTAATGAGATCTCCCTGAATGTGTCAAGATCCTCTAGTAGGGGCACATACTGCAGGTGAATCTCCGAACAAGATGAATCTGACATAAGAAAACAACCAATAGCAAAAAGTATGTAAGCTTTGACAGGCATGCTAAACTGAAACTCTGGTAGATCTAAGTAAGAATCTCTATAATACGTCCAACGCAACCACCGTAAGGCCAAATAGGTCTTGCCCCATTCTGAACTCTGATGTGATATGAGGCTGGATCGGATCATGGTAGACAATGTGCGGCTCTAGTTTCTATCAACTCATCACGCATCGCCAAGATGCCACCGCCGCCCACCAACAACATTTCCAATAGAAGGCCATCTATTCAACACCCAAGATCATAGCAACATCTTGCAACGTGACCATCATCTCGCCAATGGGCAAATAGAATGAATTTGTTTGTGAAGACCAACGCTCATTGTGAAGATGGTGATGCGAATGTATCAGACAGACACAATCCAATCAACCGCTCATAAAGCGTCATCAATCTAGATGTTCCGCCACTTTTGAACATAAGTACATGAGATGACATATCCAGAACAGAAACCTACACAATATGAAATTATAGTTCAATAAACAAAAATATAAGAATAATTCATACACACAACTTGACTTAAAAAATCTTACCAAGTCAGGATGTGCTGCTCTATGCCAACCACGTAGTGTCGCTATACTAGGGTGAACTTCAGCCGACAGAGGGTCGTAGTCCACTACGCCTCTCGCATCTTCGCCTCGCCGGGCGAGCACCTTCTTCTACATCCTACCTACAAAAGGCAAATCAATTGAATTCAAACCGATTAACATGAAAGCTTGGCTCATATAAAGATAGATTCAAGAGCTTTGAAATAATCATCCAGTTTGAGATCGCTTCATAGCCCTAAACATGGAGAACAAATTATATAAACACTCTTGTATCACATATTTCTTCCTGAGGTACCCTAAGATCCTGCTACACATGATACTAAAATAAAGAAGGAAATTGCTCAAATGAGTAAGAATCATTTTTACTTGTGCATCATTTAAAAAGTTAGGAAAGTTAAACAAAAGCCCTTGGAGCCACTTTTTGGTAAAAGAACAAAAAAACTTTACAGAGAAAATGTAGAACAAACACTTGCACTAATCTCTCATCTTAAAAGCCCGTAAGAGAAAGCATAACATTTGGAAGGATCACATCTTTTTTACCATCCCTCGATGTCTTGCCATTACTAAAAACCAACACGTACACAACTACACATACAAACTTTATTTGGAATGAAATTAAGAAGAAAGAAAATACTATTTACCTCATAATTACATGCACAACATTGTGTTTGATGTATCTCAAAGGAGATTCATTCCCACCAAGGAATGAAAACATATACATGATTCTCTCATATTCTAAGCCATAGAGCATTGAAGGTTTCATCACCATCTTATAAAATTTTCCCTTAATTCTAAGCATTACTTTTCTATCACACAACATGCCTAATGCATTACTTCAACAATCCAAATAGAATTTTACTAATGGCATCCTCATCTATTTCACCATTGCCAAAGGCCCTACATATCTAAAACGATCACTCACAAAAATATAAAGTCAAAATAAATTGCCAACACCATATTTCTCTTTATGATCCTCTCATAAACTCCATGGAAATGTACAATAAAAATGATGATTAGTAACATTTGGGATATATTATTCGTGTAAAAATGCAGAAAATATGGTACAACGACCGTAATTTGCGCGTATCGGTATCAAACAGTGTCAGAATTGAGCGAAATTTATATCGTCTAAATTGTAACAAAATTTTCTAAGACTTTCCTGTTGGTCAAAATCTTCAATTGTGGGCCGAAGCGCAGCAGATTTTGTGCATGTCGGTAAAATACGCGCAATAATTTATGCGCAGATCGGTGTCAAATGGTATCAGAATTGAAAGAAATTCATATCTTCGGAATCATAATGAAATCTTCTACGACTTTCCTGTTGGTCAAAATCTCCGATTATGGGCCGAAGCGCAGCAGATTTTGCACATGTGCGCAAAAACTGCTACGCTGTGCAGAAAATACAGCGCATCGACCTTAATTTGCACGTATCGGTGTCAAACTGTGTCAGAATTGAGCGAAATTCATATCTTCAGAATCATAACAAAATTTTTTACTACTTTCCTGTTGGTCAAAATCTCCTATTGTGGGCCAAAGTGCAGCAGATTTTATGCGCGAAAAAAAATCCGCACAGTGTAAAAATACGGGCAACAAACCGTGAATTTGCGCAGACGGTGTCAAACAGATCGAATTGAAAATTTATATCGTCAAAATCGTAAGGAAATTTTATATGACTTCCCTGTTGGTCAAAATCTGAGATTGTGGACCGAAGTGCAGCAGACTTTGTGCTTGTAAATAAAAAAAGGACTTGAAAAATATTGGCTGGACAGTTACCAATTCTTAGAGATGCAGTTTGAAAATCATCCTTGTGGATTTATTTAAGGAGTGGGCATTAATCAAGGGATTAAACATCACATTAAAGCTAAAAAATTCATCTAAACTCTCTTAACAATTGTGGAGAATCAAAAGTGACCACCACACCATCCACATACAACATTTTATATGACCAAACCATCTGAGACAACTCAATCAAATCAATTGGTAACTGAAGGGAAACAATTCAGCATTCTGTGAACTATATATAGCCGCCATCTCCATCAATTTCAATCATTTTAGCTCAATGGAAAAACAGACATCTTACAATACAAACTACTAAAAATTAAAATCTAGATAATGCACAATTAGCTCACACTACGCCGACCTTGCAGGCACGTTGTTCTATTATGGCCAATATTTTTACATACACTATAAATCCTGTTACTTCTCGTAGTATTTTCATCTATAGTATTTTTGAATCTATTTGAACATGGTCGACTTGACTTTCTCTTAATATTTGATGGGTTGTACTCTGGGAAGTTTCTAGCAGTGATGTGTTCTGGCCACTCATCACGATCAGGAATGACATGAAACGTTCCCTCGTAGGTTTTGCAGTAGTAGTCCAAGGTGTAGTCGATGCATCGAACGGGCTTATATGTCGCCGCCTCTAACACGTAAATGACGAGGAGGGCATGTGATAAGCTTGTGGTCGTCTGTATGTACATCTAGAAACATTATTTTCATACAGTTTTACCTTGTATGTTCTACTACTAGTATCAAAAACTTGGTACCCATTACTGTTAATTCGTACTAGCTTAGGAAATCTCATTGCCTCATGTTCACTACCCTGCAAAGTTGCCTTGGCCTGGGGAGAGAATATGGAGTCGCATTGGTTCGTTGCTAATGTTGCTGAGTCCAGGCGTTTCATGAACATAGCGACTACGTTATAATATATTGCAGAGACTAGTGCCTGAATTGGCAAGCCACGCTTGCTAATACCGAAGCATTCTACATTTGTGGTCATGGTTATACGCACATCATCATGGGTAAGAGACCACTGATATACATCCCTTGATACGAGTCAATCGTAGGCCTCCCATCTGATGTTCTTAATATCAGTCATATACCTTTTAAAAACGTGTATATCATCAGTATTACCTACAACATATATTTTTTCGTATATGAACTCAACATCTCTCACTCCAAGTTGTCTAACTGCTTTTTTAAAGTTCTCCCTCAGATGTCTCAAGCAAAAACGATGTGCAGCTCACGATAATATCTCCCTGCAGCCCCGCGTGCCTATCAGAAATGATGCACAAATCACCTCTAGTATAGATAAATGGAATTAAGCCTTGGAGTGTCTGTAGAAACTAACACCATGACTCAATACTTTCTGATTCTACTACTGCGAAGACTAGTGGAAATAAACCGTTGTTGGCATCAATTCCAACTGCAGAGAGTAGAGTCCCCCTGTACTTACCTAGGAGGAAAGTCTCATCCAGACATAAAACTGGGCGACAGTATTGCCAACCAGTAATTGAAGGCTCGAAGGAGTAGAATAATACATACTCTAACGACTGCACTCTGTAGACCGATCCCAGCATTGCTGAGCATATAACAGATATGAATCTCTCCAACGATCAGTAAGATTCCTCCCAATTACCGAAAATAACTTTTATTGTCTTACGATGCGCATCCCAAGCTTTTATGTAGGACACTCATATGTTAAATTTTGACTCAATACAGCCAATAATCTCTCTGGACTTTAAATCCAGTTGATGCCTAATTGCAGGTTGAATGAAATAACTGATAAACTGTGTTGTACATTGTATATGTCCGGCACTGAGGACTGAATGACTACATGTATGTCGTGTGCCAATTCTCCATGCACCTCCCAATCTTTTACTTGAGCTTGCATGTAAGCGTCACATGCAAGGCGTAGCTTGGTTCACATATTGAGTGCACAATACGGTGAACCTGGATTTGTTTGAAGCATAGATCACGTAGTCAACATTGTTAATGATAGACCAACCCTGAATAGCAAACAACAGCTACTTCTTATCACGAAAGCACATACCTTCTAGCAGTTTATCTGGAATGAAACTTTCAAGTTCAAAAGTTGACTCATCTGAATGCCCATCAAATGTTAGCTCTTCATCCCATTCCTTAGCTATTTGAGCATGACACATATACTCATTGTTAGACATTAAGTGTTCTTCTGTTTGACTTGTTCTAACTGAGTATTCCCTAATAAGCTCTCTGTCCCTGTTAGATGTATCTTTGCCCTTTAAAGAAGGCCTATCTGAATCACTATCATCTCCCTCATCATCATCGGTACTTGTTGCATAAGGCATAGTTTCATACCCATCACCTATATCACCTTCAGCATCATCCCCAAAATCAAAACTTGTCCCAGGCTTCAATGTATAGTCTTTCTAGAAATGGTGTTACTTCTCATTGCGTAGAGGATAATGCATGCAACAAGTAAATAACATATAAGGTATATACAACCAAAGGCAAGAATGATAATTTAAATAAACTAAATCCTACTGATGGCTTAAGTAAAATCACTGATACAAACTCAATAGAAACACTTCATGATATCTACTACTCCTAGTTCATAAGAAGAAAGTTACATTATCCTGTTAAGAAGTGAATATTTCCCAGGCTTCAATGTATTAGCTCCAATAAACATGTGTAAGTATCTACATTAATACACCACCTAGGCCTACAATTAACCATTCAGCATACCTAAATTAAAAAAAGAAAAGAAAAAAATCAAAATAAGCATCCAGTACATGTTAAACATCCCAAGATGAAGTGGTATAAAACATACAAATCTAGCTAAGCAACACATAGAAATAAGCAAATCATACAACACAAAGCAATATATAACAAGATCTATTACAAATTAAGCATTTAGGAAAAAAATTACCTTAATCGGCAGACGAACAAAGAAATAACCTATCTCCGGCGGTGGCGCACTGGACGAACGGCGGCGAGCTCTCCCTTGGCCGGCGTCGTGCTTCGGTTGCTGAAATCCGGTGGTGGAACGGCGTTCGCCGATGGATTGCGAGGAAAAGAGAAAGCAGATCGCGATCTCGGCTCACGGGTTTTACTGAAAGGAGCGCCGTCCGCTTGATCGACGACACGCCTACGTGGATGCCACGCTACGCCGGGCCGTCGCTCAACGACGACCGCTCGCCCTATGAGGAGCCCGTCCGTTGGACTAACGACCGCACCGACGCATGCTTCACGCCGCATTGCCCCGTCGTTTAACGACTGGCCTATTCTAAATTTTTTTGTGTTTAAATTACTAATTACGATTAATATTAAATCTAATCTAAAAATTTTGTCTGTTCTTTTCACGCAGTGTACCCTTTTTGCATTTTTTTTGTTTTTTTGTTTTTGAAAGATATATTTATGCATCTAACATCAAAATTTTAATATTTATATATAATATATTTTTATACACAAAAAACATATTTCAATTAAAAATTATGATATTAATAATTTTTATATGATATTAAAAATTTTAATATTATTTATATAAAAAATTAAATTTTAGATATGTACATTCTTAAGAATTGTATGATATGTATCAGGTATGTAAATCTCTCTTTTTATAAAAAATATCCATCAAATTACAACTTCATAATTTAAAACATTCCTCTTAATAAAGGCTACTTCTATAATTTCTCTAAAATAATCATTTTTTCATTATTTTTTTATATATCTATCTTAATGCTACTATTTTAAATTGTGCTGAAAAACAGAGCGATAAAATGAATATGCGCAAAACTGGAATTTAAAACTCCCTTTTTCTATTATTGTTTTTTATATATCTGGGTTTTTTTCCATAAAAATCCTGCCTTTTTTGTGTATTTCAACCTGCCTTTAATTTTAGTTATGTTAAATTTTAATGCAATATTAAGAGAAAACTCGCCAACCATCAATGTGAAATCTTTTAATACATATGATTAGGTTATTGAGTAATTAATTTGATGGATAGGTAATTCAAGCTTCACAAAGTATTAGAATTAAGTGACGAATGTCGTTTTACATAAAAAATTATGAATACATTTATGCTTAATCAGCCTAATTAGTGGGATTAATTAAAGCTATATCATGATCTAAACTCAACTAATAAAATAAGAGAAAAGCAAGATTTTAAAATTTGGATTTCGTTCGACAACTCAAGCTTTTAGTTTTTTTGATTCTGAAAACGGTTTAAAAGTATTTCTAAAAAAATTTGTCTTTTGTTTTTTTTTGAAAAGGCTAAAACCTTTCAGAGATGGAACTAAAACGCTAATTTCAAAAAGCACACTATTCAAATGAGTATTAAAATCGAATTACATTTTAAATGCACTAAAAAAACCCTCCCAAAAGAAGCTTCAAACTCAAATTCAAAAGTAAATGAACAATTATAAACAAGATAATAAATGGCCCTAAACTAAACTCATTTATGCAAATAGAACCCTCACTAATGTTCACAAGATATCACAACAGATTAAACAAAAAAAAATCCAAAATAATCAATTATTTTGGGCTGAGTGAGCGTTCAAACTCAACACTATGATTTTACACTTTATTTCCAACTAATTAGTATTATGTTCTGGCACAAAGCAAATATTTTTTAGGGGCATTTATATATATATATATATATATCACCTAAATCTTTATTATTATAACAAAAACAACACTTTTCTTAATTTTTTAAAATAAAATTCACAATATTTGTAAATATCAAATTTTAGGCGTTAGATATGTAAATGCATAAAAATTGTGTGATATATATATATAAATTTTCTATTTTTTATTATAAAAAATAAAAATTTATATACATATTACATAATTTTTATATATTTACATATTTAACATATAAATTTTGATATTTATAAATCTAACAATTTACTCAAATATTTAAAATATATTCACTTTTAAAAAGATAAAAAAACAGTATTTTTGATGTGATATAAAAAATTTAAATACTATAAATTAAAATTTAGATATTAAATATATAAATACATAAAAAAAATATATGATATTCATGTAAATGCTGATATAAAAATAAATAAATAAAAAAAAGCAAAAGAACCTGACGAGGCCAAATGGAGGTTTAATCTTCTATGCATCATGCATGGCTGAGGCAGATCGAATGGGACAAATCAGCCCTCTTATATTACACAAAACGATAGAACGAACACACAAAACGATAGAAAGAACAAAACTTGACAGATTCTTAAGCTTGTCTTGACAGGTGGAGTATAATACTACCCAGAAAATCTAAATAAACTTTTTCAGACTGAGCCAGAATGTTCATTTTTTCTATAAAAGATTATATTTTGCTTCACACTTGCAACAATTTTATCATTTTCGTAAGTCACAGAGTCAAAGTGAAAAATTCTAATAAACCAAAGTATAACTTCGTCTGTAGGTATCAATTAGAATTTTTTAAATTTCTGGATTCGAAAACTGGTTTAAAGTATTTCCTGAAAAGCGATTGTCTTTCTTTGAAAAAAATAAAAACTTTCTGAGATGGTAAAACGCTTTAAAAAAGCATTATTCAAACGGGTAATAAAATTAAAAATTCAGGCTCTCAAAAGCAAAACGAACTAAAAAAGCCTCCCAAACGAAACTTTAGTATAATTTGTAAGAGTTTTAGAAGAATATGGATCCACTTGCCTCCAATAGGACAAGGGAGAAAACTAAACCCACCATAAGGCAAATCAAGACGACCAAAAACAAGTAAAAGCTATAAGCCGATCACTAAGTTGTGAACTACAGAAATTCCATCACAGCGATTAATTCTTCTCAGAATGGTTTCCAGAGAAGGGTGGTCTCAGCAATCATGGAGGTCACAATGTAGGGATCCATATTGGAAGAAGGTCTCCTATCCTCGAAGTAACCTACAAATAGAATCATAGCGCCCAATAAGATAAAATTCATAATAGTTACAACAATGAATCTTACCTTTGCCATCGTTCTTGGTTTTCCGACTGACACGAATTGATGCTCCTCGATCTGCAACACCCTTCAAGTGATGAAATTCAAAGGTTAATCTCTGAATCAATAGATTATTATTTCTTGTTTAAACTTTATATTACAACGTTCAATTTCAAGAGCATACCCAAGAGAAAATGTTGATATCAGCAGTTTCATGGCTTCCAGTGAGACGACCCTCATTGCCTTCACCATAGGAAGACATGTGCTCCTTGTGTCTGAGGCTCAGTTTCTCAATGGCCTCCTTTATGATCTCATACCCTCCATTTCCCCTCATGGATTTTGCTGAAAGTAAACTTACCAAAATTTAGAAAAGTAAACAATATATTCTTGAAACAAGCGAGTGAAAATGAAAATAAATCCATATTTTAAAGGCCAGAAAACAAAATTCATGATTCTGTGATCCTACTCTTTTTTTTTTACCTATAGTTAGTGTGGGCACCAGCACCATTCCAATCCCCCTAAAGCAAATATATAATTAAAAAAAAATTAGCTTCAAGTTTTAATTTTGAATCATGCAAAAGGAATTCATTTCACTGTAGAAACAACCTCAACAGGCTTTGGGTCCAATGACAGAACCACACCAGCAATTTCAGTAATCCTCTGATTAAAGAAATACCAAAGCTTAATGGCAGCAAGGTAACAATATAAATTCAAGTTCAGGAAGAATATAAATGAAAGGAAATACAAAAGGAATTTCGGTGGATGCTTTGTTTGTACCTCGAGAATATAGCGAGCAATCCATAACTGGTCAGCAATAGAGATGCCAACGGCTGGACCAACTTGGAATTCCCACTGCAAAGATAGCACATAATCCATAAATTTCAATTATATCAAATATAAAAATAAATTTTTTCTCAGTTGAGAAAAGGAATAAATGCAAAAAAGATAATTACCTGACCAGGCATCACCTCTCCATTTATGCCACTGATGTTGATCCCGGCATATAGGCAAGCTTTGTAATGGGAATCTGCAATATCACGACCAAATGACTTGTTGGCACCTACTGAGCAGTAGTATGGACCCTGTTATAAAGTCAAATTGATGAGCTTGTGAAGAAGGTTCAAAGCAATAACAACAAGCTCTGCCTTTATTAACATAGGCCAAATCTTGCACATCTATTCTCCTAATCAGTTCATCGGATGGCCAGTGTTTTATGTGACGAAATCATCTAAAGCAACTCACTCTAATCTTATTTGCCACTGGAGCGACACCAACCTTTTCATGGATATCTTTTGTTTTACATGGTTTTTGGACAAGTTTTATGCCGGCCATCGACTACCTAACTCTACCCTCCACTTTTGTCATCCAGGGCTTCAAACCTAACAACGGCAGTGTTTGAAGATCAAAAGGCACATTAGCTGAAATGCAGACCGCAGTCACTTATTTTCCAGAGGAATAAGATCAATTTGGCTTAAAAGAGCCAAAAGTTGATTGAAGGGAACATAATTATCCAAGAACTACAAATCAAGAGACACAGAAAATATCAAGATATACTTGCTGGAAGCTAAAGCAAGTAAACTCAATTGTAGTATCATTCTAAAAAAAGATTTAGCTGAATAATTGCTTAGTGCATAGAAAATTAATAGTAAAAATAAACAATTCTATTATTTGACACCTGGGAGGCAGGAAAGCCACTCAGTGGCCAGCCAAGGGGCCACTTGACATCCTTTTGAAGAAGGGTGTACTCCTGCTCAATCCCATACCTGAAAATTTGAATAGATCAACACGAAGAAATGATTTCAAGCCATTGTTGCGTTGAATAGATGCTATATAGCAGCTTAAACTATACTTTTAATGACCATTCATGTTACCAGGGCTCTTCAGCAACAACATCTGGATGGCTAAAAATCTTAGCCGCATTGTATCTTTTGTTAGAGGGGATGGGCTCTCCTGCTGGGGTATAACAGTCACACATGACCTGCATGCAAAGAAAAATCAAGAAGCACATTAAAAAAACGATGAAAGAAGAACCAGTTCTTCAAGAAATGAAAAAAAAAAAATCCTTAAAAAGAGAATATAAAAGGTTTCGGACCAAATAAAAATCCTTTCGAGCTGCAGAACTTGATGAACAGAAATTTATACCACAAAAGGGTTTTTACAAGTATTTTAATCATTCACATAAAATAGTTATGAAAAATAATATTTATTTGGAATAAGATTAATTAGCCGTGGTGAAATAAAATCCGAAACAATAATATATACTAAAAATTTATAGAACTTACCAGAATGTTATTTCCCCTCCTGAAAGGATCTTTATAGATAGCCTGAGGGCTGCAAATGAAGAATATTTGAAATATAGTAAAAAGCTATACATCTCGACGACAAAACGCAGAATTTAAAAGAACTTAACTGAAACAAAACTGAATCCATCCACAATCCTGGGACACATTTGGCAAGAAGAAACTTACTACAGAATCACTTCACTGTCTTGTCCAGAAGCTTGAACAGTGCTCGAGCCATCGTAATTCCATTTCGGTAGCTGGCTGGGATCAGTCACTGGCCCAGGAAGAGTCTGTTGTATAGAAGAATTACAATGTAAAAGCTATTCATGAAAAGTTGTAATCAGGGCAAATTTCTCAAAAGCTAAAATTAATTGAGGGGACGCATATTTTTATAATCACAAGGTAGAAAAATTCATACCTTGGCTTTGCTCCTCAAGTTCATACCAGACCCACCGATCCTGCAAGGGGCGAAAGAAATGGATGTATATGAAAGAAACAAAGCAGAAGAACAAAAGGAGAAAAGAGATAAAGGGTTATTGTAGTAGTGATAAAAATGTTACAATGTAAATAAGTAAGATGAGTTGAGGATAAATGAAGAAATTCACGTTAAGACTTAAGATATGAGGAAAATAGTTAAGTCATTCATGACAGGCTCGAATGGAAACCCTGCCGGCCACAGTAGGTCGAAGGAAATAATCATGGCAGAAAAGATATAATAATAACAAACGAGATGCCCATGTCGCAAACAAAAAAAAAAAAAAAAATCTAAAATTAGCGCCAACACTTTCTTCCTTTCACTGATGAGAGAAACATGAAGTACTGCAGAAGCGCACCATATATACTCGGCAATAATCTTCTCCGTTAAATCTGAGAGGTTGACGTTGATAAGATCTGTGAGAAGCGACATTGTAGAGAGACCGAGCGAGAGAGAGAGAGAGAGAGAGAGAGAGGGAGGGAGGGAGGGAGGAAGGAAAGATTTCGTCGTCCGTTCAGAAGAGAGCATGCAACGCGTAGCAAGGAGAGCAATTTATGAGGGTTTTCCACGTATAAAAACTTAATTTCAGGATATTGTTGTTTAAGAAATCCTGCCACAGTGCCACCTAGGCTAATAAGAAATTTTTATTAAATTAGTGAAATGATAATTTAATTGCATATTTAAGAAATCCTCCCTTCTTAATTTTGATCTTATATTAAAATTATTGAATTTCAAATGGTAAATTTTTTATTTAAATTAAAAACTTAGAGAATAAAAAATTTAAGTTAAGCATAAGATTTTGTTCATTTTATCTTAACCTTATTTTAAGATATCCGACATTTGGCGAGTTTTATGAAATGCTAATCCAAAAGGATAAGATCTTGAGGCTTCCAGCACAAAAGTAAATAAATTTCATTGTCATGCAATATATAATGCTACCCTAAGGGGAATCATCTTTTAAACCTATAAGTATCATCTTTAAAATTTTCACTATTTGAATAATTTTAGTTAATAGATAAAACTTTTGTGAGGATTGTGGACATCGAAATTTGTCACCGACCTCTCGACAATTTTTTGATATTGAATATTGAATGAAGAGAGTATGATTTGAAGTGTCAGTGTAATTTTCAGACGGCAGATAGAATAATAGATAAGATATGAAATTTCGTCCTCATTTGGTGAGGACTTTAGATCCGGGTTTCATAGGCGCCATAGTTAATTACCCCTCTCACAAGAGAGAGATTAAGGTTAGTCATTAGATCGCAAAATGCGTAGCATATAGCAGCAACATGTATAATTTTAGAATTTAAGATATGAAATTCTTCATTTTAGCTTAAACTGGATGGTTGGGGGAATGATGACGTTCGATCTAGATCCCATGGTTCTTATCCCATGTAGTCTACTTAGCAGGAGGTAGTCGACAACTTGAGAATGATCCTCATCGAATACATGGGTTATGCCTAAGAAATTGTAGACTTGGGGTGGTGTTTGTTTAAGGAGACAGCTTAAGTCACCTTAAATGAGAGGTTGTTTGTCTATCACCATGATTCACTACTCAAAGCGAGCCATGAGCGTATACGTGTGATCGTAATATAATGGAGCCGGATTGGCCAAACCACCCGATCAGAGGACTCTAGTCGTGACTGCTTCATCTGTGGAGCCTATTGGCCAAGCCAAGCCAAGCAGTCAGAGGACACGTGCCACATCTTTACTAGCAAGAGATTGATTGAGAGTGAACATAGCATAACACTTGATTTTACATTGGCTTCTTTGTGAGCTGAAGTTTTCTTAATTTGTTACCCTCGATAAATAGTTGCGGAAGGTGGATAGATTGAGTTTGATTTAAATTTTTAATGATAGAATTTCATTTAAGCAGTTCCAGATTGTTACTTAATTTGATTTGAAAAATTGATTAATTGAAATATGTTTAAGAGCTTTAGATCTTATCAACTCTGTTTAGTTACTAACAGAGGGTTAGATCTACTCACCTGACAGAATCAGTTTTTCAGATATTTGATTTGAGACTCTTATTATAGGATTTTTAGGTTTTGTTGACCCAAACCCAGTCCTAAGACTAAATCGGGAAGCAACCTGCACAACATCCTCAAACACTTGAATTTAAGCATTCAGTGTAGTGTTGAGGCTCATGCGGGTGTATTTAAGAATTTAGACAATTTTTATTTTTGAGTTATGAGATTGATTTAAGATTGCTAGTTAATTTGATTAAAAAAAATGATTAATTTGAATATGTTTAAGACATTTAGATCTTGTCAACTCTATTTAGCTGCTAATAGAGGATTAGGTATACTGTCACTTGAAAAAAAAAGCAGTTTTTCAGATATTTCATTGATTTGAAACTCTTATTATAAGTTTTTAGATTTTGTTAACCTAAACCCAGTCCTAAAACTAAACTGGGAAGCAACCCGTGCAACATCCTCAGACACTTGAATTTAAGCATTCAGTATAGTGTCGAGGCCTATGCGGGTGTATAGTAATTTTAGGTACTTTTATGTTTGAATTATGAGATTGATTTTGTATTTTCATTTTTTTATTCTAATTTAGCCTGCGCAGCCTTTTCAGATATTAAAATTTACACTTGAAATCTCTATATCTGAGCATGTATAGGAATTTATAATTTTAGATAATTTCGCCTAATTAGAGATTTCGTTGATTTAGTATCGTCTTCTGTCTACTTGTACAAAGAGATACAGATCCGGTGGCGAAGAAGACATTTTGATTTAGATTGTAGTTTAAAATATTACTTGCACTGTGTTTACTTGTTAAGTTTTTGTAATTCTTCCAATTTGATTATATTCAATTTACATCACTTTTGATAAGTTATGCTGATTTTAGTGTTTATTACTTTAGTCCTACTCACGCTTATTAACTAGCATAGTAATCACCTTCATATTCGTATAAGAGCTATTAAACCCAATTTGGATTCATTCTTAGATTTTAGGTTTATTACAAGTTTTTTTTGAGTTTAGTATTAGTCCCCCCCTAAATTCCAATTAAAGCTTGCTTAATTTTGAGGAATTTATAAGAAAAGAAAAGTCACTTTATCGCTTTAATTTAAGCCGTAGAGAATTACAATTAAAGTTTGTGAGTTTAATATTAGTCTCCCCAAAGTTCACTTAGATTTTAAATGAATGTTCTATTCTTCCAAAATTTTCTTTAAAGGCTCCCTCCTTTTTCCTTGTTTGACGCTACGGGTTTACTTATTTAACGTTCTTAAGTCAGCTCATTTCACTCTCCCCTTCTTTCTAAGTCACAAGATTTGACGCAATTTCGGCAGCCTCCTGGCGTCATCCCCGTGTAGGGGGATGCATCGGGGGTATTTTAGTTTACTCAGTACGCCATCTAGAGCATAATGAGTGGGTTCTCATGACAAAGACCGATTTTATCTCGTCAGCTCTTTGAGCACAACAAGGCCTTTAAACCTGAAAGGAGACAAATGCAATATATATTCATCCTCTCCCCCTTTTTTTCTAAGTCTAAAATTAAAAATTTCAAGAAGATTGGGACATCTAACAAGTGTTGGTTTACTCAGACGGTAGTGAAGCGGTTCATGACACCATACTGTTTTTTCATCCTGTCGCGCCCTCTTGAGCACAACGAGACCTTCAAACCGGTAAAGAAACAAAATATATATATATATATTCACATTCACAGATCACACATGTTCGATGATTTTTCTGATACCGCAATCTAAAAGGAATGAGGAGGTATAATGACAGAATGTAAGGTAAGAAGTGTGACGTCAAAAACCGAAAGAAGAATTCGCCTCTTAAAGATGCTCTTTCCCCGATTGCAGCGAAGCCAAAACTGGATGGCTAAAGCAAGAGATTCGATACAGGAAATCGAAAGAAGAATTCATCTCTTGATGATGTTTTTTTCTGATTTACGGCGAAATGAAAATGACAAAAATTAGATGGGTTGTGGACTGTAGGAAGGCGGGCTAGTGGAGCGTGCGAGATCGGATGGTTTGAAGGGCTGGCGGACCGGTGGAATTTAGGAACGGCGCATTTAGTTGCGGAGCGGGCCGACGACTTTACGGCTGTAAGAAGATGCAGGCCGCGGTTTGAAGGAAATGGGCTGCGGTAGAGGTGGTTTTGTAGGCTTCAGCAGACGGCGGCAGCAATGGAGGCGGGACGCCCGGAAACGCGCGGGTGCGATTGCGGGAGCAGCGGATCGGCGACAGGTCGGAGGTGCATCGGTGGGATCACGGGACAGCGCGGGTCGGATTGCAGGGTCAAGGTGGGTCGGTGCGCGGATGCGGGCCGTGCGTAGCAGGTCAGGATGGCGGGTCACGGCCTCGGGACGCGCGGAACGCAGAACGGGCCGGGTCGGCAGATCGCGGAAGGCGGGTTTGCGCCGACTGCGGGACGCAGCTGCGGCGCCGTGGAAGGTGAGATGTAGCAGTTGCGCGGCAAAACGACGGACGGAGCGGCTGGGCCGGCGGGACGCACGGTTTTGTGCGGAAAGGAGGCGGGCCGTGGGATTGCACCGGTGGGATTGGCCGGAACAGGGAAAATTCAGCGTCGTGAGAGGGAATTACTTTGCGTTTTTCTTAGTTTTCGATGAGAGGGAGAATCGACTGAGGAGAGAGGAGAGTAACGTGGGAGAGAATTGAGAGTCGGGAGAGAGGGAATTATTTTGCATTTTTCTTACTTTGCACCGGTGGAACCACTCATTTTTTCTTTTATTTTTTTTATAATTTTTTCATAAAATTGAAAATATGGAGGAACGGTTGGGCATGATGGGTAATTTGGGATTTTTTTTAATAAATTTTGAATTTATTAAATGATTTTAATGTGAATTTTGGGCGGGTAAATACACATAGTCAATATATATATATATATAAATCTAAGAATTAATTTCAAAGTAATTAGCAATGCCGCCATCTGGGCCATTCGATTTTTTTGCCAAATCAATTTCGCTTAAAAATGCCATTTTTCGACCGATTTTCGCACTCATCCACCGAGAAAATAGTCTTACTTGATATATTTTAGCGTTTCGAAGCCAATGACACGATCAATTTTGCAAACGGAGATCGTTTGATCCGCCGCCCTCCCCGACATCGACGCTGATAACTCGATATCGCCATCGTCGCAAATATTTATATCCTGACCAATTTTGATGTTCTGAATGTGATGGCGAAGTCCGTTCGTCGATCGGAGGTCGTTTCGACCATTTTCAGAGACGTCCAGTACATTTCAACCTTTATTTGCATCCGCTCGATTATTCAACACCTGACTCGTCAATTAAGCAATGCCTCATTTGATAGTTTTGATCTTTCGCTAGCGATGTGATCAATTTCATGAACGAGGTCGTTGGACATCATCGCAGCGACTGATATATGTAATCAGCTCGAGACTTAATCGATTGATCGTTAAAATTTGCAATATTTATATTTTGATCAATTTCGACGCTCGACGCACAAAGAAAGTTCATTCATCGGAGGTCGTTCACCATTTTCGACGCTGTATTTTGAGCCTCAATTTAGAATGTCATCTCAATTCGATTAATTGACTGAATTTACATACATATACGAGGTCAACAAAGATGTAGTTTTTTAATAGGGAGAATTTGTAAATCTCTTCAGGGTTGTTTGTTTAATTGTAGTTTGGGTGTGAAGTAAATATCGGAGTTTGGAAATTTTATATTTTTTGTTTGGAAAATAAATAAATACAAAGTAATTCATTAGAGAATTTTAAATAGCTTACATTTATTTTTAAATTATTTTAAATTTGTTTATCCAGGTATATTTAAAATGCATTGCATTTTTCATCGATTATTCTCGTGCAAACTCTACGATCCTGCCAAAATTACATTATACTCTCTATATTCAATATTGTGCATATTGTCATCTTCCAAATGGCACCTATACATTTATAGTATCCAAAATATTTTTAACTTGCATAAATTATCACCATCGCGATGATTAATCTGCATATTGTAGATTTCTTTTTAATTAAAATTAAAATCAGTCAAAATAGTATATTTAAATACTTGTGACCAAACACAAAATTTTACTATATAATTTATTTTATAAGCCAACTAAATATTAAGTAAGTAAATGTTAGCGCACTGAAAGATAGGCAACGTCGATAAAAAAAAAAAAAAAACTACTTTATGAGAATAAAAAATGAAACTATGGAATCATAAGAATTTTTATTTAATTATTATTATTTTTTTAGTAATGTGGGCAAATAAAGTTTGCATTTATGCTCAACATTAATCAATATTTTAATAAAATAGTAATGCTACAATGTCTAGAGAATTAAAATAAATAAATAAATGCAGATTCACTTTGTTTAGGTTGCCAATAAAAATAATGTGATATATTTAGAATAACGGCTAGTATAAATGTTTCTAGTGCCCTCCCGACTTCCATCACTCACTGCCACCGTCCTAGGCGCCTCCATCTTGCCAACCGTCCTCCACCCCCACTGTCTGCCACTCACTATTCCACTGCCACCACCATCACCCAGGACCCTAAGCATACTTTACATTACATTCATTAAAAAAAAAAACATGTATTTGTGAAGTTTTTAGCTAAACAATTTAAAGTAATTTAAATACATTTCATTCATTTTATATTATATTTTTTTACACTATTTTTGACCTCCATATATGTACCATAAGTCAAGTCAAGCCCATAAGTCGAATTCGACGGACTTCGAAAGTGATAATGAGCAAATCAGGGCTCAAAATGTACTAGACGTCGCCAAAAATAGTCGAAACAACCTCCGACCAACGAACAAACTTCTCCATCGCAGTCAGAACGTCGAGATTGGTCAAAATATAAATACTCCATAATTTATAGAGCAACTGATCAAGCGATCGAGCTATCAATGTGTTGACGTGCATATCGGAGTCGAAAAGTTACGACGATGTCTGAATGACCTCCGTTCAAGAAATTGATCGTGCAGTTAACTTCGAACCATCGAAAACAATCAAATGAGACTATCTACGCTCAATTTGGATGAGTATGTGCAAATATCGAATGATCAAAAGTGATAGCACGTAATTCGAGACTAAAATACATTGGAGTCGAAATTAGTTAGAATATAAAAAGGGATTATTTTTAAAATAGACATATTATTAAGTGTAATTAGCAATTTAGGCATAAAATTTTTTTTTTATGAAAATAGTGTCCGCATAGACGATCGGCGCGACGAGAATGCCGCCGACGGCTATCGTAGCCGGCCAAACGGACGACGGCGCCTGGATGCATTTCCGGCCCAAATATCCATTTGACGACTGGCTATAGTTTAAATTTTTTTTTTTAAAAAATATGTAGCAATCTCAAAACAGGAATAACAGTATGATTAAAAAGGTGTAGCAATCTCATTTACACAACTATTATTATTATTATTCTTTTAAATATATATAACGCTTCAAAATGATCAAAAAGATAAGTGATGCATTCGGGGAAAAAATACAAATGTAGCTAACTCAGGATTTTGCTAGATCTATCACAAAGCAAGATCTATCACAAGTTAAAAAAATTACAATAACGAAGAAATATCTCGTCGGCGGCGACTCGACGGATGGATTCTCCTTGGCCGTGACCTCCCCAACAGTGGCGGTTTGCTGTCGAACCGGAGGAGCCGAGTAGCCGATGGGAGGAAAAGACAAATAAAATCGCTTACGCTTTGTTTGCAAATAGGCGGCGACCTCCTGCGACGACGAGTTCCCCTTGGTGACGACGAGCTTTGGCGGTGGTGCTTTGCTTTGAAATCTCAGCCAAACGGCGAGGGCGGGCGAACGGCGTGGCAGGGAAAGGAAAGAAAAGTAGACGGAGCTCACGGGTTTTGCCATAAAGGTGATGAGCCGGCCAAACGACGACCGGGCGCGACGTATGCGGCGCCGCCCGCTTGACGGACGACCGCAGATCGGGCTGTCGCCAGACGGAGCGGGACGCCACGTCGCACAATCGTCCGTCTGACGGACGACATTTATTTTGCTAAAAAAAATTTTTTCGTGCCTAAACTGCTAATTATAATTAAGACTAAGCCTATTTTAAAAATAATCTCATATAAAAATTGCATAACTTGATGATCAACCGATCAAGCGATCGAGTCATCAACACGCTTGCACACATATTGAGGTCACGAGACACCGATGCAAACCAAACAATTTTCGTTTACGAAATTGATTGCGCCGTCAGCTTCTAAACGTCAAAATTTGTTAAGTAAGATTATTCGCATCAGATAAAGGCATAAAAAATCGGTATCTAAATGATAGTATGTATTAAAAATAGACTCAATAGCCGAAACTAAAAACTACTTCGAATTAAAAAAAGATCGCCAGATTCAAATATCGAATAATCTTATATATATATATATATATATATATATATATATATATATATATATATATATATATATATATATATATATATATATATATATTACCTAATCCTAATTATGTCCGCATAAAATTCGCATTGAACTCAATTAAACACTTAGTAGATTAATTTAAAAAATCAATTTAAGAACCTAAATCTAATCGTAGCCCTAAGTGATCCGAACCGACCCTATTCCTCCAGTCACGCGCCCCGGTTCTGCCTCACGCAAATGGCTCGACCCGCTCCTCTTCACGCGCGAAGCCCTCGACCGAACCCTCCCTCTGTCGCACGAAGCTGCACGAAGCCCTCACACGACTGAACTCGATTCGCTCGGCTCCCTTCCTTCGTTCGAATGGCCCGACCAACCACTCTCGCGCAAGCGTTCCACAACCATTCCCCCCTCTCCTGTGCAATCTTCTTCAAAGGCACGGTCCGAACAGATTGACAACCCTCCTTCAAACTGAGAAAAAGCCTTCCATTTTCTCTCTTCCTCTCCGACTCTCTCATCCCAAACTGCAAGCAAAAGCTTTTCTCTCCTCTCCAACCACAAGCAAGAGTAAGGTTCTCCTTCCCATTTCCTCAATTTCACTTCGGCTCTTCCATTTCCTCTCTTTTCCACCAAACCGAAAATCCCTTCATGCCCTAGTCAAAAATCCACTTTCAAATTCTCCCATTTCTTCAATCCAAAATTCTAATTTTTTTTCTTCACCGCAATTGGAGAAGATCATCATCATTAGGCGGGTTCTTCTCTCGGTTTCTATCATCGCCTTTTATTTCCCTTCCATTTTTTGCCCTAAAGAGAAACAATCATTAGGATTCTCAGTTTCTCTCTCTTTCGACCTTTCTTATCGGAGGAATCATTAGCGGGTTCTTCTCTGATTTTTTGGCATCGCCACGTCTCTTTGCCGATCATTTGTCAGAAGAAATAAATTAAAACATATGTGATGTGGATGTATATATGTTTGTGTTCTTTATAGGTTTGAGTCCTCATTCATTAGGCGATGAGATAAAAAAAAATGCTGTGATAAGACATTGCTACACTCAAGGGTGTCGAGTAAATAACATCAGATGTCGCTCCCAAAATTAATCTTTGTCAATTTATCAATCTTTTGACTTAGAAAAATGAGAAATAATGAGCAGAACAAGAATGTTAAGAAACCTAAAGCTAAATTCAAATTAAAACTTCAAACAAGAAAAAAAAAAGGGGAGGAAAAGAACATACAATGAATACAAAAGTAAAATAAAGAGAGAGAGAGAGAGAGAGAGAGAGAGAGAAGAGAGGTGAAAAGCACTTATAAAATTTATCTAAGCGGAGTTGAAAGCCCTCTAAAATTTTTAACCCTTCTGATGAATGTAAGAGAATTTGAATAAGTTTCCTATGCACATCATAACATAACTAACTTCAATTCAAGCACTTAAAGTTTGGTATTTGAAGTTTTGGCTTTAATACATAATTGAAAACAAACATTTGCATGGAGGAATCCTATTGAGTTAAAGGTTGAATTAAAAAAGAGAAGAAGATGTCTATATTCATAATATGGGTTGACCCATTTGTGAGATGAAGATATCTAAGGATGTTTCATAAAAATGCAGAAATCCATAGCCTTATTTATGAAAACAAAAAACAAGTCAAATGAGGAATCTTCAAAAAGATGAGGAATCAACTTGAATATTTCACTCTATTGATTCATTGAAATATCTCTGAGGGATTGAATTTTCATGTAAAATAATAAATTAAACTGTCTTTTGAATTTATAACTTCAAGGCACGTGTAAATACTTAAATAAAGTGAACTCTTTACATTCACTTTCAAGTAAACACAATATTCAAGCACTTTAATTTACGTGATCTTGCAAATATAAAAGCATGATATTTTCAATAGCTTAACTTAAGCATTGAAAGATATATGCAAGCTTTTAAATGAATGTAACATATATTATATGCCACCGGATTCACAACACATCGTACAACCGAATAGAAGGTGTTAATTAAGTCATTCTTAAATACACCTGTATGGCCCCCGATACTATGCTGAATGTTTTGATTCAAGTGTTTAAGGATGCTGCATGGGTTGCTTCCCGGTTTAGTCTTAGGACTAGGTCCATGTTAACAAAATCTAAAAATATATTATATAAATTTCAACTTAGTAAAATATTTGAGAAGTTAATTTTATCAGGTGATAGTAGATCTGATTCTCTATTAAGAGCTAAATAGAGTTGATATGATCTAAAGTTCTCAAATATATTCGAGTCAATCAATTAACTATCCCGATGATGGCTGTGTTGAATGGTGATTTCAACTGGAGGAGATACTTCCATCATAAATGTGATTCTAATCCCAAACTAAATTAACTTAAATCAAATATCAATATAAAAACTATCTAAAAGAAATTCAATCATTAGAAATTAAAATAAAACACAATCAATCCACCTTCTATAACTGTTTGTGAGAGATGACAAATTAAAAAAAACTCTAGCTCACAAAGGAGCGGAAGTCAAATCAAGTGTTATACTATGTTCACTCTAATCAATCTCCGAAAAGGCGTGGCCGTGTCCTCGTGGCTTGGCCAGTAGGCTCCATAGATGATGCAGTTACGACCGAGTCCTCTGATCGGATGGTTTGGCTAGTAAGGCTCCATTATATTATGATCACAACCGTAGCCTGTATGCTCCCCAATGGCTCTACCCTTTGAGTTATGAATTATAGGATTTACTTGATAGGGCAAACAACCATCTATCAACTAAGGCAGACTTAAGCCTATCTCCTTAGACAAACACCACCCTAAGTCTACAAGGATTTCTTGGATGACGTAACTCATGTGTTCGATAAGGATCCTCGGCGTTGGGTGTACCTCCTCTCTAAGTAGACTAGTGTGACAACAGAGATGATGGAACCATGGGATCAAAATCAGACACGTCATCATTCCCCTAACCATCCGATTTAAGCTAAAATGATGAATTTCATAAATTTTAAATTTTGAATCTCTACATGCAACTACTATATGCTATGCATTAAGCGACCTAATGACTAACCTTAATCGAAAGTTCTCTCTCAGCATTGAGAGGGGTAATTAACTATAAGTGCTTGCGCCTATAAGAAATCTGGAACCATATATAAAGTCTTCACCAAATGAGGATGAAATCTCTGGGTAGTGTATTATCTACTATCTTATATGCCTTCTGAAAATTACACCAACATATTCAATCATACTCTCTTCAATTCAATATTGTTGAGAGGTCAGTGGCGAATTTTTGGAGCCCATAATTTTTTGGCGACTCCACTGGGGATAGGATTCTCTTTCCACCTTTATCTAATCATATATGTGCTATAGTAGCAATAAAATTTTTGAAAATTCAAAATAAAATTGGTGATTTAAATATGTAATAAATTCAAATTACTAATGTATGAGACTCTATATCAAATGAATTATTCTGTAGAGTATATTTTTATTACACTATTATTTTATTCTATAGTACCTTTGCATTTTGAAAGTATTGGATGAAATAATAATTACTAATTACTAAATCCCATCTTTCACTTTTACAGAATGGATCTATAGAGCACTCCTTTCACTATTCAGCTAAGGTGTGGTGCGAACATCTGCCTAACCAATGTCATCATCAACACATGAGATGTTGGGGCTACCATTCAATTTGGTAGCTTGAATTTTCTAGCTATCGTAGTTGTAATTCCCAAGTACCCACCGTACAACTCGTCAGGAATGTCGAAGGCCTCAAGTTCTTGAAACTCCTACCATGTTCATCAATGTTACAGCCAACCCTTAAAGAGTTCTCTCGAGAAGAACTTTGGTTTTAAAAAGGTCAATCAAGCCCGTCTGAAAAGAATCATCAAGGGCTCTTTAATGCCTCATGGTACGATTGCTTCCCTGATTGAACCTTTCGTACATGGAAAGCATGATCATGAAGCTTCCTCATCAGGAAGCAAATTAACCAGAAGGTAGAGAAGAAGAAGAAATGCTGAGCTGAGGGCTCAATAGATCACATTCAAATGACCTAGTGAACAAGAAATACTATCACTAGAAGCGAGTATTCCTACCCACAACAAATTTGATAATCTAAAATGGGTAAAAAGGAATAGCTCTGCTGGTGAAGTAAAGTAGTCCTTCTGGAACCAACAACATCAAGCTTCACCACCACAGAGGAGACAGCCTAAAACACTATCCCCCCCAGAATACATAAAGTTCTCAAAGTAGCCAATGACAGAGGCTTAATGAAAATAAGATTTTAGAGGCCAGAGACAATTAAAAATATTGAAGCTCTACCAAGGAGGTTACTATCTCTTATGGTAACTAGTCATTGAGCTCAGTATGCTTCACGCGGTGAGCATCAGAGCGTAACACTCAGACCGCATGTCGAAGAATCTGCTGCCGGTGAAAAGATAAGTAGGTATGGAGGCGAAGCCCTCGTGATGAAATCCTGAAGAATGAAAGAGGTGTGACATTTGATACATAAACTCAAAATCCTAAAAAATAACTCATCAGAAGTGGATACCTAAAAGAAGGGATATCAATGATTAAGGACATGACAGACGACACCCTGGAGAATCCTCTAGGGGATCTCATCATCGATCAGATTCACCCCCACAAGAGAAGGTTGAATTTGATCACAGTTTGTTAATAGAAGAAGTGTTTGTTCTGCATATTGAATTGGAGATCCACTAGAAACGTAGATCAGAAATTCATGTGCAAAAAGAAGGTGATGAAGAAGACACTGTGGAAGTAGAAGTCGTCTATATGGTTAGAGATATAGATAAACTTTTTGCTTAACACTATCACTAGTGATATGGATCTAGGGAACCTCAGCCTAAATTTGACGCTTATGAAGAAGAGTCTTCACAGAAGTAAGTAGAAGATGGATCTTCAATCTTTGCTGAAGATGAAGAAGAAAAAGATCAAAATGAAAAAGAGATCATGGGTGTTGAAGCTGTCTATATTGTTGAACTAGGAAATGATCAACCTGGTACACGCTTTTATACTCAGCTTCATCATTCAGCACTAGTAAAAGCTGCCCTTGCAAAAGCACAAGGAGAAGGACAGTCAAGTTCTTTCCCTAAAAATGAGCAGGGAGCAGAACAACAACAAGAAATAGAAAAAAGAAGAAGAGCCTATACTTGTTGACATCGTGGCGCTAGCTAGAGAGCAAAAAGAAACGCAACTTCAAATGAAAGTCAAAGATAAGAAAATTACACAGCTTGGTACCAAAATGAATGATATGATGGTACAAATGAATATTATAATGAATATGTTGTAGAAGAATATCACATTAAATGTAACACCTATCTTATTTTCTAATCAACAGGTAGTTAATAATGCAACTTCTATATCACCAGTTACTTTAGTACCTCAAGCTCTTACAATGCATGCTACACATGAAGCAAGGAATGAAGTTAACAAATTACCTCTTCAACCAATAATTCAAAATATAACTAGTGCACCTGGAATGGTAACAGCTGCTCAGCTAGAAAAAATAATCAATGAAAAGATAAAGGCAGTTATAGCTTCAGAGCAAGTTGAAAAGTTGGTGAGTAAGGGTCATCCTTACCCAATTGAATATGATCAAGTGCCATACCCGAAAGGTTACTTAGTGCCAAAATTTAATACTTTCAGTGGGCTTGGTAATCCAAATCAATATCTAGCTCAATTTAAGGCTACTTATGGCAACACAGGGGGAATGACGCGATGCTTTTTTATCAGTTCATCAATAGCCTGACCTCAATAGCTTTCAAGTGGTATGCAGAATTGCCAAATAATTCAATTAAAGCCTTTGATGAGTTAGAGACAATTTACGTGAAGAGGTTTGCCAATGCAACCAAGAAAATTACAATCGTTGACCTTGCCTTGCTGAAAAGGAGAAAAGATGAGTTAGTGACAAAATTCATAAGTCGTTGGCGTAACTTAAGTATGAAGTGTGAGCAATAATTGGAAGAAGAGCATGCGATCTAATTGCTAATCGATAATATGGATGATAAGATGGCACCATTTTTATGTATGACATCAATTGCAATGTTTCAGGACTTGCTCGATTGGGTGGCTAAATTTGAAAAGCTGAATTGCCCAAAGTCTGAAATCTATGCAGATAAAGCTAAGAAAAATAAACCCTTAGACTCAAGAAGAAATAAAACTCATGCCACTTCCTATAGCTCAAATGGTGAAAAGTGGGTGATATATAATAGGAATAAAGGAAAATAGTCTATGTACAATGATGATAAGTGAAAGAAGTCTGTCTATTCTAATCCACAACCAAAATTAGTATTTGGAGGCAATGATAAACCTCAAATTTTTTTGAGTGGTGGGGAGTGCCTAAAATAAGAAACAAGAGATGATGAGTGAATGAGACTATCTCTTATGAAAAAGATGAAAAAGATTATTCCTTCAGAAGAGACAGTGTGGCTAAATTATTTCGGTAAGTAGTCAATGCTGGTATACAATTACTAGAAATTAAAAGGCCTGAAGAAGCTAATCAAGCTAGTAATCCAAATTACTATCCCTATCATCGGATGATCAAGCATCCTATTGAAGATTGTTATGTCTTCAAAGATTGGCTAGAAAGGAAGAATCAACAAGGTAAATTTACACTATTCGACAGTATTCTAGTCAACCCTAAAAGAGAGTCTACAAGGATGATTATGTCATCTTCCGTATCATCCATCAAAGACAAAAAGAAGGAAAAATTAGTTCAGGTTGAAGAATGGGAAATAGTATTCTCCAAGAAGACCATGAAAATGCTGAAGCAGCTAAAGACGTCCCTAGTGTCAAGTGAAAATCACCACTTGAACCTATATTGGAGTTAAAAGAGATGCCTAAACCAAGTATTTGGATTTCTCAGTGGCATTTTGATAAGGCTACTTCATCATAGTACGATGAGCAGTCTACTAAGCGCATACCTCATAAATCAAAGAAGCCAACTAAGAAAAAGAAGGGCAAGAAGAGAACTAGGACTCAAAAGATTATTAATAATTAAGAGGAGTATCACTAGCCGACTAGACAACCGTTTATGCTTGCAGAATTTATGCCTAAACTTCGTATTGTTGAATCAGATGAAGAAGATAATATTGAATATTGTCCAATAGAGACATGCAGAATCATTTACATGATGTCAGATGTTCTTCCACATCAGTCACTCCAAAATGATAAGGGTAGTCAGATAGACTCGACCAACCCATCAAAATTTTTATCTAGAAAGCAAGAGAGCATGGAGAGTTAACATCTGAATTTTATTTAATGACTCAACAAGAATATAATAGTTCAGATGAAGATTTATATTTTCCTGATGAAGAAGAGTCGAACTCATTGATATCATCACGCATGAAATGTAAGAAGTTGAAAAATGAGTCTAGCTCTTTTAGCCAAATCTCCAGAATAAGAAGGGAATTTGAAGAAACTACATCTTCAGAAGAATCTGAGTAAGATAAGGTAATTCAAGTTCAGTTGAGAAGTGGTAAAGTCTTACCACCCTCATCAAAGAAGGGAAATGTAAATACAGACAAAAGCAAACAAATTGAAGTAAATGAAGATATCATTCCCAAAAATCCTAGAATAAAGCCTAAATCAAGCGAAAAGATAGATTAAAATATTCTATCACATCTGAGAAAGATCCCTGCATAACTAAGTGTGTACGAGGCTCTCTTAATGTCAAAAGTCCTCCAAGAAACTTTGATATAGACTCTCAAAGATCCAGAAAGTTATGAAGCTTACTTTGCTGAAAAATGCATGATTGAATCACTGCAAACACAAGATCTCCCAGTAATCACATTTTCTAAAGAAGATCTCATGTTGGGAATAGCATATCGCAACTGTCCTCTATATGTTACTATAGAGAGTGATGGCATCTCGATCAACCAAATATTGATTGATCCAGGTTCTTCTATTAACCTCATGAGTCTAAAAGTATTAAGAGGATTATCACTTGATATCAAATATCTTGGGAGAGATAAGTTGATGGTTCATGGTTTCAATGAGAAAGAGCAGAAAACTCCAGGTTCTTTTATTCTCCCACTCAACTTTCAGGATTTATATACAGAAGCCAAGTTTCATGTAATCAATGCTGATACATTATTTAGAGCTCTTTTTAGTCGACCATGGCTGCATGAGTATGGCATGGTCCCATCAACTATACATCAGTGTATGAAGTACCTAAAATATGGAGAAGAGGTTTGAATTCCTGACAACCTAAAACCATTCTCCATCCATGAAGCAAAGATTTATGAAGATGCAAAATACTTCATCCCTAAAGAGCTTAAGCTAACATAGCCTCTTGAAAATGGTAACATCCAATTAAAGAGCTAAAAAGTAACATCACAAAGTGAAAGAGCAGAAGCAAAAAGGAAGAAAGAAGGCAATGCCAATTCTCCCTAAAGCACTTGATTCTACATTTAAATCAAGAAGACCAGCTCCTCACTTGGGAGGTGACACATAAGAAGAAGAAGTTATTCCTGTCAAACCCAAGAGAACTTATAAACTTTCAAGAAAGACAAATTATAAAATAAGTGATTCTGATTCAGACTATGACTTTGAATCTACTTATGAAAATAGAGTTCAGATGGTTGCATCAAGAAGGATAGCTCACTTGGCAGTGTTAGAGGAATCCTTCAAAATTATACCCATCCCTCAGTAGTATTTCAAATAAATCACTCCACTAAAGGTTCATAACATTGAAGAATTGATAACATTCTATGTGCCACCATTGAGCGAGAGTGGTGGAATAAAAATTCTATTTTATAAATATATAGAGTCTTAGCTTTACAATTTTGATCAACCTGCTCAACATAAAAATTCTAATGAGATAGTGCCAACAAGAATACCAATATACTATCCACAGAAATTATGAAGAATGATGCACAATCTTAGAATTCATATTGGATCTCTTAAAGATAGTACTCAAATCTTTGAGAAGATGTGGAGCCAAATAAGTCCTTAAGCATCGCGAAGAAGTGATAAGTTTATCACTAAAGGTCTTGGGTTCATCCACTAATCTAATCAAAATAAAGCCTGTTATAATATAATAGAAGCTAAGATCAAAATTAATAGTGACGAAGAAGATGACATCCATAAAATTCTTCTTACAAATAATGAAGAGATAGAAGCCAAGCCTGCACGTGAAGAACTCAAAGATGGTTGAAAAATAGCTACTATGGGCGAACTCGAAGAAATAAACCTAGGAGTTGAGAATGATACCTGTCCAACTTTCGTCAGTGCCCTTCTACTTGATGAGAAGGTTGAAGAGCTAAAAATGCTACTTTGTGAATTCAAGGATTGCTTTGCCTAGACATATTCTGAAATGCCAAGCTTATGTCTTGATGTAGCAGTTCATAAACTTACAATTAAACCAGATGCAACACCTATTAACTAAGCTTTGAGGTGAATGAGATTGGAGATTGAAGAATAGATAATTGTAGAAACTAAGAAGCTGATCGAAGCAGGCTTCATCTAGAAGGAGAAGTATGCAGATTGGATAGCCAACATTATCCTAGTTAGGAAGAAGAATGACCAAATTCATCTCTGCATTGACTTTCGGGACTTAAATAAGGCGTGCCCAAAAGATGACTTTTCGCTTCCAATATCAGAACTACTAGTAGACAATACTTCAAACTATGACATGTTCTCATTCATGGATGGATCATCGAGATATAATTAAATCAAGTTGGCACCTAAAGATGAAAGACATACATCGTTCATAAGGCCAATTGGTATATATTGCTACACAGTTATGCCCTTCGATTTGAAAAATGCTGGAGCTACATACCAAAGAGCCATGACACGTATTTTGATGAGTTGATTCAAGAGAAGGTGGAATGTTATGTTGATGATTTGGTGGTGAAAAACTTAAATCGTCAGGACCACTTTGAAGATTTGAGAATTATGTTGAAGAGAATAAAAAAATATGATCTCAAAATGAATCCTCTAAAATGTGCATTCGGGGTATCCTCTAGAAAATTCCTTGGGTACATTGTACATCACAAAGAAATTAAAATTGATCCTGCTAAAATTAAGGCAATTGTGGAGATGCCTCTACTGAAGAGTTTACTTCAGCTTCATTCTTTACAAGGAAAGCTTGCATTCATCCATCGATTTATATCAAACCTATCAGGACATTATAAACCATTTGCAATGTTGATGAAGAAGAATACTCCATTCAAATGAGACAAGGAATGTCAAGAAGCCTTCAATAGAATTAAAAGCTATATGTTAAATCCACCAATCCTTGCAGCGCCTACTCCTGAGAAGCCCCTTATTCTATACATAGCTGCATTAGAACTATCCCTTGGAGCATTATTGGCACAACACAATGAAGAAACTAAAGAGAATGCTCTTTATTATTTCAGTCAAAGATTAATAGGAGCAAAAATGAGATACTCTCTGATAGAGAAGCATGTTTGGCATTGATCTTTACAGTCCAAAAGCTCCTTCATTATATGTTATCTCACAAGATTATCCTCATCTCAAGGATCGATCCGCTGAAGTACTTGATGATAAGATCAACATTGACAGGTCATTTGGCAAGATGGGCAGTACTACTTCTATAATTTGATATTACATACGTTCCGTAGAAAGAAGTAAAAGGACAAGTCTTAGGAGATTTTCTTGCTGCACATCCCATCCTAGGGGACTCTTCCCGTAACGATGATTTGCCTGATGAGCAAATTATGCTCATTCATGAAAGAAAATGACCACAAATTTGAGAAATGTACAATGATGGAGCCTCATCAATCAAACAAGTCAAACCTCTAAATTTTCTAAGTGTAAGAGCAGGAATCGACATCATCTTCATAACACCATAAGGAGGGATAATAAGATGATTATATGGGTTGATTGAGCCAATAACTAATAATGAAATCGAGTATGAAGCATTAGTGGCAGGTCTTGAAGAAGCTATTTTCATAAGCATTTAAAACTTGCATATTTTCAATTATTCTCAACTTATTATAAATCAAGTACTTGGCATCTATAAAATCAACAATATTGAGTTAGCTTTCTATCACAAGAGGGTTCTCGAGCTTTTGAATTAAATATCAAATATCACACAAACTCAAGTCTCTCGATTCGAGAATAACAAAGTAAATTGCTTAGCAAAATTAGCTAAGAAAATGACAAGTATGAATAGTGATTATGTCATGATTGGCATATTTACTTGATGAGTTCTAGAGCCAGCAAAGTATCAATCCCTGTAGGTAGAGGGGTTATCAAATTTGATACAGCAGGATGTGACTCAGGTTGCTCCTCATACTCCCCAAAATCAATAAGAAGTCATACCTAGAAGAGTTAAGAATGATATTGCCTCAGAAAAGCAGTGTGAAGCTTTTATTATAAAAGAGCCATATAATTGGAGGCAACCTTTCATCAACTACTTTAAAGAAGGTAAATTACCAGACAATAAATCACTGACAACTTAAATTGAGATGAGAATATTGTGCTATGCTTACTTCAACAATACTTTATATCGTAGATCCTTTGAACAAATATGTCTATGATGTCTAAATACAGATGAAGGCACCAAAGAGATGGCTGAAGTTCATGAAGGACTTTATGGTGCACATCAGTCAAGTCTCAAGATGGTAGTAAATATTAAAAGGATGGGCTATTATTGGTCATCTATGTTGAGAGACTGTATCAATCATGCCAAGAAGTGTCATGAATGTAAAGTACATGGGAATATAATCCACCAACCTCCAAATACACTACACTTAATAATAACATCTTAGCAATTTGAATATTAGGGTACAGATGTAATTGGACCAATCAATCCATCATCACCAGCTAGACACCGCTTTATCTTAACAGCGACTGACTATTTCTTTAAGTGGGCTAAAGCTACCCCATTTAAAGAAGTCACTGTTGACTGAGTGATCAACTTCTTCATGCATAATGTGATCTATAAATTTAGAGTGCCACACCGAATAATTTTTGATAATGGCACATCTTTCAAAAGTGCAAAGATTTATAGATTCATTGATCGACACAAAATTGATTGGCGATACTCTTTAATATATAATCCAAGAGCAAACGGTCTGGTGGAAGCCTTCAATAAGACATTGGTCAAACTGCTCAAGAAGATCCTTACTAAAAATAAGATTTAATGGCATACCAAATTGATAGAGGCATTATGGGCGTATCGAACCACCTATAAGATGCCGACTAAAGCCACTCCCTATTCATTAGTATTTGGAACTGAAGTAATTCTTCTGCTCAAAGTTGAGTTACCTTCACTTCAAGTAGCCATCTAATATAATCTAATTGAAGATCAAAATGCTCATTTGAGGATGGAGGAACTCGATGCGCTTGATGTAGTTAGATTGCAAGCTCATTAAAATCTAGAAGTTTACCTGGCAAAGATGTCTATGGATTTTGACCATACGGTGAGGCCTCGAATATTTCAAAAAGGAGAATTGGTCCTCGTGCTGAGAAGACAAATTATTCCCAATCGAAAATTTGATGGCAAATTTGAGCCAATTGGGAGGGCCCTTTTGTCATTGAAAAAGTGTATTAAGGAGGGGTCTATCAACTCTTTGATTTAAAAGGTGAAAGACCAATGCCACTAATCAATGATCATTACTTGAAAAAGTATTATACATGATAAATACATTTTAGAGGTATAATAGAAATCCCCTTGCAAGATAGGGGCCATTTTTTTAGTATATCTATTTAGGTTGACATTATATTTTATGCCGAGATCCCTAAATAAATATACTTACTCAAAATAAAAAAAAACTTTTTCGTGAAAATTCCCCTGTTACATATGTGACATTTTAGATTTCTATACATAGATGAAATCAATGTTACATGTTAAGACCCTCTTAAGAGTATATCAATTTAAATATTGATGTATTTGTGTAATTTTATCTTGAAAGTTCTTCTAAATGTGCTTTAGAAATCCCCCTGCAAGACAGGGAGAATTTTTTTAGTTTATTTTAAGTTTATTTAAGTTGACGTTGTGATATAAGATGAGATCCTCAAAAATATTCTAATTTAGATTGACATCAAGCTTTACACCGAAATCCCTAAATATATCCATAATTATTACTGTTAAGTTACAGGTTCTTACAGAAACAAAAATAATCTATTTCTACGTGTGAAAAGATGGTCATAAATGTAAAGAAAAATTTTCTTCCACATTCGTCAAATGTCAGAGATCAAGTCAAAAGAACTTCCAATTTTGGAAGTTTCAATCAACTGAATTGAGAGAAACATCAACCTCTACATTCTGAAGTCTAGGACACAGATGGGTTCTAAAGGTTGAACTTAATAAGCCTACAAATGATCGAGTTGCTAATGCTCTCCTCACTCAACAAGCCATAAGAAAAGGTCACAGTGAAAGAGCCCCCGTTCATCAGTCTGATGATAAAACTACTAACCTAGTACAGCATAGGTCGAAGGCTCGAGCAAGTTTTAAAGGTCAAACTCAATAAGCCCAAATGTGGCCAAGTTGCTGACGCTCTCCTCTCTCAATAAACCGTAAGAAAAGGTCATAGTGAAAGAGCCCCTGCTCGTCAGTCTAATGATGATAACTGTTCAATCTTAAATCAGATCTATCTTAATGATTACAAGCTACTAGAATCCAAGAGATCTTTCTACTTAATTGATATACCAAGACAATCTATGAAAATTCTCAATTCAAAGTTGTCTCAAATAAATCTATATATTACCTGCATGGTAATATTTCAATATATTTTCAAATGATCTAATTAAGAGAAAAGCACAAAAGTTATTGAGAAATGCTGATGTCCACTAATACAACAAGATAATACATGACTGATGGAAAGAGAAATGAAAAAAAGTACATCACGGGACCCATTATAACGAAGGCTCAATAAACTACTAAAGGCTGCTCACTCTTAGCTAAAGCTTAGTAGATGGTCAAAGCAACCTCGATCTACCATAGCCAGTGACATAGTGGTAATTATCTTTGCTCTTGCTCATGCTTTGAGCTCTTATCTTCTTTCACTGCGGCTCTCGATCCGACATCAATCTATCTAACTCAGAAGAAGCATCTATCAAAATCTGACGTTCATATCGTAGAGCCTTAGCACTCTCTTCAAACTCATCTTGTGCTAGGTTAACCGTCTCTCTGAAGCTGACCCTCCACGGCTCACAAAGTGTCATAGCAGACAATATTGAGCGATCTCATCTGGTGGATCAAGAACTCTACTCCAGATACATGAGAACCTGCTCCTCTAAGCTAGTATGAGCTAGAAGATCCAGAATGGTGTTCGCATAGGATGTGAAGCTGTACAGTGACTTTGGTAAATCCAAAGTAAGACGAGAAACCACATCCCTCAAAAACACCAAGCCGCAATCCTGCATGCTCCTGTCATGTGGATCTGGCATACAAGGATATCGATGGTAGATCTCAGACTCATAACTTACATCAGGCACTGCAAGGAATAAATGAAAATAATCATCATAAAGCAGAGTAGTAAATGTAAAGAAGTGCAACAAAAAAATAAAGAGAAGAAGAAAAGTATCTGAACATGATGAATTTGACTAGACTGGTGTGTCATAAGTGTCATAGTCCTCGCTGACCTTCACTATCTGATAAGCTCTAAAACTATATGTTGGCTCAGTAGAAGCCCCACTAGGTACGAGGTCTCTCATCTCAGAAGTCTCCCCAAGACAATGGATAGAGTAAGGCTAAGTAGGGAAAAATGGCTCCACATAAGAAGTACCAAAATCTAAGGCGGCAGTATCAAAGGTGTGGACACTTGACAGCTCAACTCTAGATCCCTCAGTAGCATATCCAGTACTAGCTGACACCTATGGTACCTCTTCAGGAGTCAGAAGCTATCATGGAAGTGGACTTATGGCACAATCAATTGAAGCTCAAACAGGCTATGTATGTCGACTACACCTACGTCTGTGAGTTGGTGAAGAAATCTCAATGTAGCTAGGAGCAGAATCCCTAACCCTAACTCTACTATAAAGAGTGGTATCCATAGCCCTAACCTGCTCGCCAACTGGTGCATCTGTTAAGAATCAAATTAGAGTATCAGATACATTGAATATATTTTGATAAAAAAAGAGAGAGGACAGAGGTATTGAAAGAGAGGAAGATAGTGATTATACCTCTAGCGCTGCTATCTCCAGTCAATGGTGATCGATGATGGGTCCTTTGATCTCGGGCAACTCCCAAAGATCTCACCCTGTGCTCATATCTCCTAGCACCACGCTCCAGAAAAGGACCAAAAGACAGTCATACCTAGGTGAGATAGGTATAGATGACCCCTATGTGGCTCTGCAGAGAAGCTATCTGAAAATAAGAGCTGGTGCCAAGCATCAGTAAATGTAGCCAAACGATGAAAGTAGTAAAGTAATGTGTCTCAAGGGGAATCATCCTGATCCTCCTAATATCCACTACACCAGGGATGAATGGCCTACCATCATGAGCAGTTGACTGGAAGAAACCAAACTGCCATGCAACTCGGTTGGGCTGATAGCCCTCTATAATAATTGATTGCCTAAATCGATAACATAACCATCATGGACATATACTTAAAAAGTACTCAACTACTCTCAATGTTCGATGACCATGAAGTAAGAAATATCTGTCATTCTCATCAAGACTGTCAATAAGATCAACCTCTATAAAGTGAAATAGTAAACCAGATATATCCGGTTGGTGAACTAACAAAAATTGATCGCTGACCAAATGAGGAGCAAAGAAGAACATGTGAATCCGCTCCATCTCCAAAGTAGATGATGCTCGGTATAATTGCAAGACCCATAGGATATCCTCGCTCTAAAAAGAATGTTGAATACTCAAAACAAGCAAAGGAATCATGTATGTGGAGGTGAACCTAAGCATCTAAGTACTACCAAGGTAGATTCACATCTCATAAGTCTAGAGAATCTACCCCATAAATTACCCCCAATATTCTGTAAATCATGGCTAACACTGCTGAAGCCAAAGAAACTCGCTCACCTCGAGAGATCCTGCTGGCTGCAAATAAAGCACCAGAGCGAACTGATCCCTCTATAATGGGGAGTATAAAAATGCAGAGCCATGCTACTATAAATCCTGCTAAGAATAAATCCTCGCCCAATCCCCGTATAGCTAGAGAAGTCCTCTCTATTGGTAAAGTAGGCTCCGCAATCTCTTCAGATAAGTGATTGCCATCAGACACACCCAATCGAAAAGGGTCATGTAGTGCTGCAGTCACCTCAGATAGAGCATAATCCTGTAAGAAGCTCTGAATCCATGTACTCACATGCAGTGCAGCTCATGATCATCTAGAACATCCTGATGCCCTAAAAGCCTGGTGATAATTGTTCAGAAGATCAATATAAACATAAGGCATATCTAGCCTACCTCATCAATCACAATCATCTGAAGAATGCCTACAAAATTACTCCTCATCAAGTGAAACACATTCCTTATAGGGGTAGCCAAATACAGGGAGACCTAACACAACTTGTAAGTCCTAAAGGGTGACTGTCAACTCCTCTGGACCAATCCAACAAGTGTTACTACTAGTATCCCAGAACTCGGCTACTCCATGAGCCCAAGAAGAAGGCATACCTCTAAAATCAAATATAGACACATATACTGCCTCATAAATGCTAACTATCTATAAAGTATCTCTGTGAGCCTGTAAAACATACCTAGTCCATGTGACATATCCATGTGGAAGAGTAGGAATCCTGTAAACGGTGGTGTAGAAGTCTAGACTGTCTTATCTGCTCAATGTTGTCAGAAGCAGGCTGTAAGACATCACAATATCCAGAACTAACATGAGCTACTGTGCTATCTAAAGAATTATAGTCCCCATATTTTAGCATAATGGTAGCCACCCAATATGCAAGATCCTCAAAGGCAAAAGAATCTAAAGTACAGTCAGGAAGTATGGAAGAGCATACGAAGAAACCCTGGTAAAGATCACATCCTCGCAACATATCAGTGTGCTGCTCAATCCTATCCCTGATATCAACATCTCTATGAGGATCATGCCTATCAATCTCCAACCAAATAGCCTCCTTGCTAGGCTCAGCAGATGACAGATCATCAGGTCTTCTCTAGTGGAACATTCTCCTGTCAAATGATTAGAGAAATGACACATAAGAATCCAAGTAACAACATAACAAAGCGTAAAACAAAAAATAGAGTTATACTAAGAAGCAGTAAGAAGAAGGAGAACAAAAAAAAGAAAGCAAAGAAAGTCAAAAAGGATCAATTAGTCTTTAAAAAAATGTGAGTCACTCCATGCATGAATCACATTTGTTAGGGGAAATTTGTTGACCTCCATATATGTGTCATAAGGTAAGTCAAGCCCACAAGTCAAATTTGATGGACTTCGAAAGTGATAGTACGTAAATCAAAGCTCAAAATGCACTAGACATCACCGAAAATGATCAAAATGACCTCCGATCGATGAACGAACTTCACCATGGTGATCAAAATGTTGATATTGGTTAAAATATAAATATTTCATAATCTAACGAGCAACCGATCAAGTGATCGAGTTATCTATATGTTGATGCACGTGTTAGAGTCAGGAAGTTGTGATGATGTCTGAATGACCTCCATTCATGAAATTGATCATATCGTTAGCTTTAAAATATTAAAATATATTAAATGAGACTATCAATGCTCAATTCAGATGAATTTGTGCAACTGTTAAATGTTCGGAAGTGATAACATGCAAATCGAGGCTAAAATATATTGAACGTCACCAAAATCAGGCCAAATAAACTCCGATCAATGAATAGACTTTACCATTGCATTCAAAATATCAAAACTAGTCAGAATATAAATATTGCACAACTTGATGATCAACCGATCAAGTCGTCAACATGCCTGCATGCATATCGAGATCAGGAGCCACCGTCACAAATCAAACAACCTCCTTTCATAAAATTGATTGCATCGTTAGCTCCAAAATATCAAAATTTATCAAGTAAGAATATTCGTACTCAATTTAGACAATTTTGTGCTAAAATCGAGTGATAAAAAATGTTAGCGTGCATTTTGAGTTGAAATGGACTCAATTTGACGCCAACTTGAATCAAATGACCTCCGATTATGAAACGGACTGCGTCATTGCATTTGAAATATCAGAATAACTTTGATGGGATATATATATATTAATTACCTAATTGTGTCATTGTAAAATTCACATTAAAGTCAATTAAGCACTTAGTTGATTAATTTAGAAAATTAATTTAAGAACCTAAATCTAATCCTTGTCCTAAGTGACCCGAATTGACCCTATTCCTCCATTCACGTGCCCTGGTTCTCCCTCATGCAAATGGCTCAACCCACTCCTCTTCATGAATGAAGCCCTCGACTGAACCATCCCTTTGTCGCACAAAGTTGCATGAAGCTGCACGAAGCCCTCACATGACCGAACTCCATTCACTCGACTCCCTCCCTTCATTCAAATGGCTCGGCCAACCACACCTACGCAAGCACACCACAATCGTTCCCCCTCTCCCGTTTGATCTCCTTCAAAGGCACACTCCAAACCGAACGATAGCCCTTCTTCTTCAAATCAAGAAAAAATCTTCTATTTTCTATCTTCCTCTCCAATCTCCCTCATCCCAAACCACAAGCAAAAGCTTTTCTCTCCTCTCCAACCACAAGTAAGAGTATAGTTCTCCTTCCCAGTTCCTCAATTTCACTTCGGCTCTTCCATTTCCTCTCTTTTCCACCAAACCAAAAATCCATTCAAGCCCTAGGAGAAAATCCACTTTCAAATTCCCCCATTTCTTCAATCTAAAATTCCCATTTTATTTCTTTATCATAACCAGAGAAGAACACCATCATTAAGCAGGTTCTTCTCTCAGTTTCCAGCATCACCATTTTCATTTCCCCTTCCAATTCAATTTTGCCGCAACCAAAGAGGAACACCATCATTAGGCAGGTTCTTCTCCTGATTTCTGGCATCTCCCTGTCTATCTCCCTTTCTGACCTTCCCCTTCACCGCAACTGGAGAGGAATACCTCTATTAGATAGGTTCTTCTCTTAGTTTTCGGCTTCGCCAACTCTGTCTCTTTGTCGATCATTGCAATGCGCAGAAGAAATAAGTCAGAACATGTGTGATGTGGATGTATTTATGCTTGTGTTTTTTAGCATGTTTGAAGGCCTCATCATGCTCATTAGGGCACGACAAATAAAAAATCAGTTATGGTGTCAAAGACACCACTCGCTAAGCTCATTAGGGTGTACTGAGTAAGCCAACATCTGTTAGATGTCGCTTCGCCTAGCCAAAATACTGCCAAAATTTTTTCAAATCTTTTGACTTAGAAAAAAATGAAAAATAAAAAGAACTGGCTTAAGAATGTTAAGCAAGGAAACCTAAAGCTAAATTCAAATTAAAAACTTCAAACAAGAAAAAAAAGGGAGGGAAAAGAACATACAATGAATACAAAAGTAAAATAAAAAAGAGGTGAAAAATACTTACAAAATTTATCATAGCGGAGTTGAAATCCCTCTAAAATTTCTAACCCATCTCTTTCAAACACTCTAACTCCTCAAATAAATAGAATGAAATGTAAGACCCCATCTTGGCTTTATTTATAGAAATTAGAGGGAGTAATGAAGGACCCACTCTCACAAAAGGGACATGAATGTAGGAGAATTTGAATAAGTTTCTATGCGTCATAACATAACTAACAATTCAAACACTTAAAATTTGATTTGAAGTTTTAATAATTAAAATAAACATTTGCGTGGAGAATCCTATGGAGTTAATGGTTGAATTAAAAAAGAGAAGAAGATGTATATATTCATAATATGGGTTGACCCATTTGCGAGATGGAGATATCTAAGGATGTTTCATAAATATGCAGAAATCCATAACCTTATTTATGAAAATAAAAATCAAGTCAAATGAGGAACATTCAAAAAGAGGAGGAATCAACTTGAATATTGCACTCTATTGATTAATTGAAGTATCTCTGAGGGATTCAATTTTCATGTAAACTAACAAATTAAACTGTCTTTTAAATTTATAGCTTCTTTTAAATTTATAGCTTCAAGACACATGTAAATACTTAAATAAAGTGAACTCTTTACATTCACTTTCAAGTAAACACAATATTCAAGCACTTCAATTTGCACGAGCTTGCAAATATAAAAGCATGACATTTTTAATAACTTAACTTAAGCATTGAAAGATATATGCAAGCTTTTAAATGAATGAAACATATATTATGTGCCACCAGATTCACAACGCATCATACATGCGAACAAAAGGCGTTAATTAATACATTTTTAAATACACCTGCATGGGCGCTAACACTATGCTGAATGTTTAGATTCGTGTGTCCGAGGATGTCCGCTGTTTCTTAGTCTGGACTGGGTTAACAAAATCTAAAAATTTATTATATAAATTTCAACTTAGTAAAATATTTGATAAGCTAATTCTTTTAGGTGATAGTAGATTTAATCGTCTGTTAAGAGCTAAATAGAGTTGACAGGACCTAATATTCTCAAATATATTTGAGTCAATAAAATTAACTATCCCGATGATGGTTGTGTTGAATGGTGATTTCAATTAAAGGAGATACTTCCATCAAAAATGCGATTCTAATCCCAAACCAAATTAACTTTAATCAAAAATCAATATAAAAACTATCTAAATGAAATTCGATCATTAAAAACTTAAAGTAAAACTCAATCAATCTACCTTCCATAATTATTTATCGGAGGTGACAAATTAAAAAAACTCTAGCTCACAAAGGAGCCAAAGTCAAATCAAGTGTTATACTATGTTCACTATCAATCAATCTCATGTCAATAAGGACATGGCCCGTGTCCTCTGACTATGTGGCTTAGCCAGTAGGCTCTATAGATGATATAGTTATGACCAAAGTCCTCTGATCAGATGGTTTGGCCAGTAAGACTCCATTATATTATGATCATGACAATAGCCAGTATGCTCCCCAATGGGTTTACCCTTTGAGTTGTGAATCATAGGGTATACTTGATAGGACAAACAACCCTCTGTCAACTAAGGTATACTTAAGCCTATCTCCTTAGACAAACACCACCCCAGGTCTACAAAGATTTCCTAGATGACGTAACCCATATGTTACTGATAAGGATCCTTTGATCAGGTTGGGTCGATTACCTCCTCTGACTAAGTAGACTAAGGACCAAGACAACCCGGGATGACAAAACCATGGGATTTAGATCAGGCATGTCATCATTCCCACAACCATCTAGTTTAAGATAAAATGGTAAATTTCATAAATTCTAAATTTCAAAACTCTACATGCTACTACTATATGCTACACATTAAGCGACCTAACAACTAGCCTTAATTGAAAGTTTTCTCTCCGCATTGAGAGGGGTAATTAACTATAGGGGCTTGCACCTATAGGAAACCTAGAACTAGATCTAAAGTCCTCACCAAATGAGGATAAAATCTCTTGATAGTGTCTTATCTACTATCTCATCTGCCTTCTAAGAATTACACCGACACATTCAATCATACTCTCTTCAATTCAATATTGTCAAGAAGTCGGTGGTAAATTTTTAGAGACCACAACTGTATTTCTTTTTGAGGAAACTAAACATCCCTAATCAAATCAAATGCACTAAAATATAAGATTTTAGTTTTTTCTTGATAAAGCTATAAACATAGAAATCTCTAGAAGATTGAAGGAAACATCAGAAGCTAATGGAGGCAAGACTTGAGTTCAATCATGGAAGGAAGATAATAAAGCACATGAATACAGTTTAAATTCTAGTGGTTTATAGAAGTATATTTTGTAAAGAATTATGTTCTTTAGCGATATTCTATTTATCTTTCACACCTTTTGGTTTGGGACAAGCAACATCTTGTGATGGAGAGAAAAATTGCAATCTTAAAAATTATGAAAAGCGCTTAGAGAAAGAAAGGGTGAAGAAAGAAATAGACTAATATATAACAAAGATAGCTAAACAGATTGCTCTTAAATTTTTTGGAAGACTGATTTCTTCACTACTATTGATAAAGAGAGGGAAAGAGAGAGCCCAAAAAAAGTTGTTTAGATAATGAAATAAATTCTATTTTCATCATTCATTACATGCATAATAAAAGTTTGGGAACTTTATATTTAGATTATGGTGAAGATTTTTTTTGGCATCAACAAACCCAAAAACTTAACACATATATATAACTCAATATTTTGAAAAGTTTAGATTGGCATATATCATTTTTATTTTTTAATCTTAGTTCAAACTCATAAGTGGATGCACTATAGGCATATTTCATGCAATTATAATGTTTATGCAAAACTCATAGAATGAATCTAAATTTAAGTTTTTTATTACAAAATAAATGCTTGGACTAGTATTTAGATTTTTTGATTAGTTTGCAAACTAAAATCTCTTTGAAATTAGTGAGTCCAATAGTCAGGTTAACACAAAAAAAGTTTAAATAAAATAATGTGATGTCAATTTAAATTATCATTAATTAACAGAAATTTAGTGAAATCCCAAAGTCATTCAAATTGAGAGGTGTACACTTGTGGGCTCCAAAAACTAGCCACCGACATCTCACATTGAAGAGAGTTAAGTGTCGGTGTAATTTTCGGAAGATAGATAGAATAGTAGATAAGAGACTACCCATAAATTTTGCCATCATTTTGTGAAGACTTTAGATCTGGTTCCAGGTTTCCTATAAGTGCAAACACTTATAGTTAATTACCTCCCTCAATACTAAGAGAGAACTTTCAATTAAGGCTAGTTGTTAGATCGCTAAATGCGTAGGGTATAGTAGAAGCATGTGGAGTTTAAAATTGGGGGTTTATAATTTATGAAATTTACCATTATTTAACTTAAAGTGGATGGTTGGAGGGAATGATGACGTGCCTGATCTAGATCCCATGGTTCCATTATCTCGGGTTATTATGGTCCCTAGTCTACTTAGTCAGAGGAGGTAATTGACCCAACTTGACTGAAGGATCCTTGTCAGCAGTCATGGGTTGTGTAGCATTTTGGCCAAACCACGCAAACAGAGGACACGGGCCACATCCTTATTGGCATGAGATTGATTGAGAGTGAATATAGAAATATATTTGATTTGACATTAGCTTCTTCATGAGCTTGAGTTTTCTTAATTTTTCACCTTTAACAAACAGTTGTGGAAGGTGGATTGAGTTAAATTTTTCTTTAATTTTTAAGATTAAAATTCATTTGACCATTTAGAACTCAGTGATTTGTTCAATTTTATATTTACATTGATACTTGATTTTGATTAATTCAATTTTAGCTTGCAAGCACATTTTGAAGGTAAGTATCCCCTATGGTTGAAATCTTCATTCAACATAGCCATCATGGGGGTTTATGAATTTGCTTGATCATTTAATTTATTATTTCAGATCCTGTCAGGTCTATTAGTTTAATAATATATGATCAAATTTACTATCATATGATAGACTTAGCTTCCCAAATATTTTAATAATTTGAAATTCTTATAATAATCATATTTTTAGGTTTTGTTAACCCGGACTCGGTCCTAAGACCAAACTGAGAAGCAACTCGCACAACATTCTTAGACACTAAGTTTAAGCATTTAGTGTAGTTTTAGGGCCCATGCGGATGTTTAATAATTCATATAATTTTATGTTTAAATTATGAGATTGATTTTATATTTTCATTTAATTCTAACTTAGCCTGCGCAGCCTTTTTAGACATTAAAATTTACACTTTAAATCTCCATATCAGAGCACATGCAGGAATTTTTAGCTTATATAATTTCATCTAATTAATGAAATCATTGATTTTGAAAATCATAATTAGAATGGTATTCCTTAATTTTCAGATTGAAAGAAGCTCCTTCATTTATGCATAATTTAATTTAGTGTCACTTTCTGTCTGCATGTACGAAGAATTATAGATCCTGTGGCATATAAGGCATTTTAAATTATTCTAGTAGCTTACTAGATCACTTGGAAATAATATTTAATTGCTTCCTTTTCTTCAAATTTGTCTAGTCTTTGAATCCTCAATAGACCCTCTTTTATATCTATTGGCAATCCTTAAACTTGTTAAGAATTATTCAATTTCTCTTTGATCTAGTTTGAGTATTTAAAAAAACAAATAACATGCTTCAAATAATTTTCCAAGGATTCTTTGATCATGCTTATTAGCAATCTTTCAATTTCATTAAGAATCTCATATGAATTATTTCATTTGTCTACAATTTATTTGGAGTGAATTATATTTGAAGACTCTATCCTAATTCCAAGGGGCTCTCTTATGCTTTGATTTGATATCCAATTGAGATTCTTACTTCATTTGACACCAGATATGATTCTTCAGTTATTCAATTATTTTTTTTCATATTAATTACTTGTTCATGAATTTAATACTTTGAATATTCAAAGAGAAGCTTTATTCACATAAACAGACATCAACTCCAATATTGATTTATCTCTAACTCCACATCAGGTTCCATATTTATTAAATAACTAGACTTCAAATTTATCATGAGTCTCTTGTGAGTTTAGTATTAGCCTCCCCAAATTTCAATTAAAGCTTGTTTAATTTTGAGGAGTTTGAAGACAAGAGACTCACTTTATCGTGGAATTTATATTTGTTATTTTGCTTTAATTTAAGCTATAGAGAATTGTAATTAAAGCTTGTGAGTTTAATATTATCCCTCAAACCCCATCATTACACTTAATTATTAAGTTTAAATAAGGCTGGGTCCCACATTGACTTTTTCCCTCTCTATAAATAAGATTAAGGTAGGGCCTGTGGTATTTTTTTTTTCAAATTTTGGTATTTGAAAAATGTTATTGGGACATCACGTAGATCCGTGAATGTACTTATTAGGGTGATCAGGTTCAACATTGAGGAATGATGTACTATCTCGAGAGACAGAAGTCACCATCCTACAATGGATCTAATCACCTAATAAGGCCTCCTAAGGACAACGGGTCTTCGAATGTACCATAGATCTTTCCCCTACTTTACATGAACAAGTAAAGTAGGGTTTATTTTAAATTGAGTTCAATAAGTTCCCTATGGAGGCAATCCCCCAAAGTTAATTACATCCTGAGGAATGAGATTCTTTAGGAATACTCTCGATTAAGATAAATGATCATTATCTCCAAAGATTTCAAAGATAAGACTATCAACAAATTGATCATTTTTGAAAAATCAAGTGGGATTGATCAAAAGGATGGAGTTATTATTGAAACCAACAGGAGATGCTCATGATACTAGGAAACCTAGTGAGCATCCCAAATTATCCTTTGGTTGGGCTTTATATTTTTGAAATTTGAAGAGGATTATATGTTTGAGTTGAATTTTTATTAGAAATCTAGGGCTTAAAATTCCATAATACAAGATTATGGAAATGCTTAAGAGGTGAGGATTTATGCTTATAGCCTGCGAAGGGAAACAACAACCTGAGATCCTAAATCTAGAGAGCTTTGGCTAGGGCCAAAACATGACCTAAATCTAAGGCAAAAATGGGTATATGATTTATCTTCACAAGAGAGAATAAACCACCAGACTGTTAGACTTACAATCACAAGGGTGTGGCCGCCAACTAACTCCTCTTATGATTTTAAATACATGTAGATAAGTCTTATATTTTGCAAGATGACTAAGCTGTTGTTTATTTTGAAAGGAGACTAAGTCCTTAAACTCACTCCCTAAGAGACTAGATCATGAAGGGCATGAATAATGACTTAATCTAATGCAAATTTTGTTAAGTTTTATTTTAATTTTTGGACATTTTTATTTGACACAGGCTATGAGATTCATATGCCTAATGCATGAGAAATTGGTTATGGGCCAAAATCAGAAAGAAGGAGGTGTGTTTCCATCATGGCTCTCAAAGGTCAAGCTATTTTCTCTGGCAAAGGTGGAAACCCTCCATTAGCAAGAGTGAAGTAATATATTTTATGCATGATGTGAGACTTACAACATCCAGCTAAGGGGTTGCTAAATCTTTTATTATTTTGATTTATGTCTTAGGCTTTAGGTGAGGTTGTGAGTTATTTAATTTAATTTTGAGTTGATTAATTAAATAGAAAATTTATTTTTCCCTAAGAGTCTAATCGCATCCAGGACATTCATCAAATATTGAAGAAACTAGGAAAATCATGCCATCCTCTTAATTGTATAATCATAAACAAAATATCAATCAATTTATAAAATTGGCGCTAAAGAATAAGAGGCTGATGTGGTCAGGCTCCACCACCCAAACCCGAAAAGAAAAATGGGTAGCCGAGCTCTACCCTTATACAACTCGGATTACAAATGAATAATTATAATTTAGAAGAAATTTAAGTTATGAGGGTCTTCATCCTTCATTCTTCATTCTTCATTCTTCATTTCTTCCTTTCTTCATTTCTTTCTTTCTTCCTTTCTTCATTTCTTTCTTTCTTCCTTTCTTCATTTCTATTGGTTTGACTTAGGATGTAGTTTGCTCCAAGAACATCACATGGTTCATAAGACTTGTCCATATGACTAATGTTCATCCTAATCTGCTATAACATTCATTCCAAATCTTAATTATAAAATTTACATCAAAATGGGAAAAATAAATCTAACTAAACTTGCAAAATAAAGATTAGCTGAACATACCACACAACCCAAGCAGTTATATGGATAAGTTGGACTTAGCACCCCCACATGGGTAACCAAGCCCACCTGTCCTACTTTTGATTATGCTTATGGGTATAAGCAACCTACATAGCTAAAAGCATTTATATTTTTATTACAGTGCTCCTTAAGCAAAATCCCCTACAGAAGATATGATTAGATTAAGATCGCCCTACCATCGAGTTACGCACATGCACCCTAACATCCAGTCTAAAAAATATTACATCATAAAATAAAATTAGGCATCAAACCATGCATCGCCCTAACATAGAGCTAGTAATGGTGACTTAGCCTAATGTGTGTGCCATTTAAGGCTTGTGTGGCATGTCTTAGCTAGGCTTTAAGGTTGGAATTTTTTAAGTATGAGAGATTCAATTTAGAAGGGTGGTTTCATTTCTAGTGATTTAGTTGATTTGTCAATTTTTTGTTGATGATTTGATTTGGTTTGAATGAACCTACACTTGGTTGTTAAATGTTGTAAAGAGAAGCAAAGAGAAGAGGACTTCTCTTTCATCCCAACCATAAGTAATTTCTAAGGTAGATTCATTAATGATTTTTCTTTAGTGAATATTTTATTATGTGTTTAATTAACCCTAAGTTTAGATTTTCTCTAAATAGCCTTATTCAATAAGAAAGACATCTTAGGATTAATTAAAGTGAATAACTACCATATGACACACAACCATTTATTTCTTTTCACCATATATACCATGCATATGAATGATCCTAAGCATACCTATACATACAATGCAAATCTTAGCACACCTTAATGATGAATGCAAAGAGATGTTATTTAAGGAAATTTGGATATTCCATGAATGCATGTTTTTTTATTAAGTAGAAAAGAGGGACTCTTTTATCCATTGATTAAATGCACATTCACATATATAAAAGACATAAGTGAGTACAATGTCATTATTTTCTACACCAGGGGAATAAGGTAAAAGGCCTACTTAGGATTACTTAAAGCCTCACATCCCCAAGATGTCTAGACTAATATATCACTTTTCTTAAATACATGTAGATGTACAAAAAGAAACAAAAGGATAACGAATCATGCAAAAGATCTTTGTTTGATTTGGTTGTATAGTTTACATGTGTAAATGTGAGGATCCTTCTTAAGCCATAACATAGGAATGCGTAGGAATAAATTTAAGCAAGTGTTGTGTTCTTTTCAAATGAACTATACACTTTGCAAATCCTATTCAAACCCATGTTATGGGAAAAGAAGAAAATAACATAAAACACATCTTATGTTAGAATCATATGCAAGCTTATAATTATTTATAAGTAGCATCACTTCATTCATAATTTTTGATTTATAGGTTTTGGAAATAATTTTTGGTTTAATAGTGATAATAGCCACTCATATTCTTAATTTTAGCCAAAACATATAATTTGACATGAAACATTTTATTTAATTGATTTTTCAAAAGAGATGAATGCATAATTTCATATGACAAACAACATTTAACATGCTTGGAAAGAAATAAAGTGATGTAAGCATATGACTTCATTCACCATAATTAATTCCTAAAGACAATCCCATAAGATAAGATCATTTAAAGTGAATCGAAATTCTTTAAGGAGATTTTTATTTTTGAATTTGATTTAACTTAAGAAATATGAAAAGAGTTTTTTGATCTTAACCCATTTTTTCCATGTGTTAATTGGTTTAGTTTAATTTTAGAATAATTAGGTTGATTTTATATTTTATTTAGGTTAATGTGTGAATTAAATCCATTAATTATCCCTTACCTACACCACTTTAACATAATTAAATGAGTAATTATGAGCCAACATATGATATGCAACCACATGGAATTTAAATCAGAAAATGCACCTAAGAAATAAAGGTGCCTAATATAATTGGCTCATAATTATTGATTAATTAAGCTAAAGGGTTTAATTAAGTACTTTCATAACCATCCTACAAATATAGTTTGATTATAATTTTCTTTAAAGTCTCTTAGGCTATTGAACACCTAAGAATTTATCCTAGAAATAAGTAATCAAGTTCTATAATGATTTAGTTTTGAGTTTAGTTAATTAATCCATTTAATGATGTGATCAAACCATCAATCAATTTGCAAATTAATTAAATCTTTATTCAAATGAAATAAACTAAGGTGAAAAAATTGGAAAGGAAATTCTAATCTCATTCCCTAAGTCAATTCACTATTTAATGATGTTTAACAAACTTAATTAATGAATTTTCACTATTTAATAGGTTAATTAATCATTTAATTAATTAAGAGAGGGATTAAGGACAAAATGAGCAATTCTCCTAATTAATCCAACAATAAATTCTAAGAAAATCATGAGAGGCAAAGGTCATCTCACTAATCAACCCTAAGAAGTTTGGAATTAATTGCTCCAATAATTAAGGAGTAATTAACCTAATTACATTACAATAAAATCCAAATTGAGTGAAAGTCACTGTTCAAAATCACTTAATTTTAACTCTATATTATTCCTCACTGAATTATCTTTAAAAGAAACTTGAGTTTATATTTTTTTTATGTTTCTACATTTAGTTATGAATTTTGGAAGTTTTAACATTAAAAATGAATTCGGGCCACGTAGCGGCTGACGGGGCATGCTTTCCATATGGCATGATGGGATAGGTTATTTAAGTTGTTGCAGCCACATACTGAGTCAGCCGGCAATGGATGTGCTTTCTCCACAGGTCATCGGATCTAAGATCAAATAGTCAGGATTAATCTCATGATTTAGGGTTAAATCATAAATAACGTGATCCATCCGTGCTCAAACCATGCGAATGGATGGCGTGATCCTTCTCCTTATGAAGATGAGAGACGAACACCGTTCATCTCTCCCCATTCAATTCGAGCTCACCCGAGCTCAAATTTGGATCAAAATAATTCCACACCTTCTAAAGAAGGGGTGATGCACATCCAACAGTCAAGATCTCAAGGGATTACAATTTTCTTCAAAATGGACCAAGCTAATTTTCCTATGGCTGCAGTTTTGAGTAATACCTCACTGAAGGCTATCACCAGTGCTTTCAAAGGATGAGGTATCTTCGTCTAGTAGAGACAAAGCACTGTTGAAGGTATCAAGTCTTGATTTCAAGTGAATTACTTGGTTGACCAAGCTCCCCTTTAGTGGTGATCAGGCTTGATCAAGGTGAGGCTTCCCGTGGCTTGGAGACTTGGGAAATAACTTTGTTGAGCTCGATGAGGTCCCTTGATGGTGCTTGCAAGTTTAATTTGAGTTTGGTGGAGAATTGGATGAGTTGGATCTTCACTTCACCTCCCTATTTTGACCTTGAGCAAAACCGAGAAGAAGAAATTAAGGAAGCTTAGAAATGGCCTTGAAAAAACTTGGGGAGCTTCGACTCACTCTCCTTGGCTCTATGGAATCAATGCATTGAGTGGGAATGATGGGGAGTATATCTCCCCCTCCTTGGATTGGACGGAGAAGAGAAATTTTGCTATTTTTGATCAATGGAGTAGATTGGTTGATCAGTTTGGGCAGTTTAGTATCCCATGTGATTCATTTTAGGTAGTGTAGAGAAGGAGAGTGAGTGCCCATGTGCTAGTGAGTGTATGGGGTGATCCAAGTGGTCAATTCCCATTGGAGGGGTCGGTTTGGCTTTGGGTTGGGTCATGTTCACCACCCTACTTGGTGTCCATGTGGACCACTAAGAGCATGCCAAGTGACCTTGAGAAAGAATTGGCCAAATTCCAAGTGGATTTGGCCATAGGATACCCTTTGACCTAAGGGTAAAAGGGTCACTTGGCCTTGATTTTGACTTGGATAGATTTGAAATGATCCAAAAATGGGTTGGGCCAAATTTCAAGTGAGTTGGAGTTCATCTAGTTTGAATTAGTTCAATTTGACCCATTTAGGTCAAGTTGGGTCAATTTGGGTTAGGTTGACCAATTGGTCAAATTAGATCAAACCACAAGTTAGGTCAAGTTCAAATGATCATTGGAGCCTATGGGTATCATTGGTTTGGTTCAATTTGATTTATATTTAGTTTTGGTTCATTTGAGTTCATTTAGGTCAAATGGGTCAAGTTGACCAATTTGACCCATTTGACCAATTGGGTTGGGTCATGGGTTGGTTTAGGCTTGGTTGATCATTTGAAATGTATTGCAAGCTTTGGTTTCAATTAAATTTGGTTTGGTTTGATTTCAAGTTGATTTAACCTTTTAGGTCAAGTTGGGTTCATGGTCAATTGGGCTAGGTTGGGTCTAGTTGTCCAATTGAAGCTTTGGTCAAGTTCAACAAGTGATTTGGAATGAATTTGACCTATTGGTTGCAATCAATTTGGCTTAGATCAAGATTTGACCCATTTTGACTTTTTAGGTCAATTTGGGTCAACTTGGGTCAAGTGGCCAATTTGGCTTGGTTTGGCTCAATTGATGACTTGGCCAAGTTCAATCATTGATTATGGATTGGTTTAGATCAATGGTTTCAATTAATTTGGATTATAGTGAATTTTGGCTAGTTTGGGCTTCATTTGGGCTAAGTGTTGACTTGGCCAAAGGCTAGGTTTGACTTTGGTTTGACCCAATCTGAGTGATTGATCATCGTAGGATGATTGTTGCTCACAATGTGAGGCTTAGATGGGCTTAGTTCAATCCAATTTGGGTTAGATTAGAATTTGGCTCAAAAAGGTCCTTTAGGTCACTTTGGGTCAAGTGAGCCTAAATGGGTCAATTGACTTGATCAAGGCTTGATTCAAGTTTGGTTGAACTCACATATGGACTTATGATGGAAATATAAATCCAATTGCAAGTGATTTGGAGTCAAATGAGTTTTGGTTCATTTGACAATTTCAAGTCAAAAGGGTGAACATGGGTTTGACTTGGGTTAGTTTGATTTTGGTTTGGTGATTGTAGTTTATGTTTATATGTAGACATGTGATTGAAGGAGTGATTGTTTGAAGAGAAAATCCAAGGATTTGGATTCATTTGAGAATGATTTGGCTAAGTTCAAGAATTTGAATTGAAAGGGGTGTAAGCTAGATTTTGGTATGATTTGGATTTGAGTTTTGAATTGACTTTGGTTATTTGAGTTTATATCTCATTTATATTTATGAATATAAATGAAGATATAAATGGTTCATGAGAAAATCTTTTTGATTTGGTGATTTGATTTGAGCTAAGTCCATAAGATGAATCAAAGCTTAGGAAAGATTTTGATTTAGATCATGATTTGATTTGATTGATGATTTGAATTTTGGAATTGATTTTGAGAAAATCAATTGAGTTATGTTTTATTTGAATTGAGTTGTGATTTGAGAAAATCATTTGAGTTGAAATTGATTTAAGTTTTGATTTGAATTGATTCATGATTTGAGAAAAATCAATTGAGTTGAAATTGATTTAAGATTTGATTTGAATTAATTCATGATTTGACAAAAATCAATTGAGTTTAAATTGATTTAAGATTTGATTTGAATTTGAAATTTGAAGGAGGGAAGCAAGGATTGGCTCTATGCTATAGGGTAAGCAAGTTCTCCTAACACCCATAAGGCATAACCTATTCCTATGGCTAACTCTCCTAAGTCTCTAGGGTTAGGTTAAGTGTTCACTTAATCACTAGAAGTGTCTTAAGACTAAAGAACTTTTAGTGTTTAGTGGAGTCCTATATCTAAGATGGGGGTTGAGAGCTCACTCCAAAAGTGAGGTCAACAAAGGCTCAATAGGTGTGGTGTGACGCAGGCATACCATGCGTGATGACCAGATGATCAACAATAATTGAGATCAAACTAACATAAATGATCTACTCCTAAACTAGAGGTGTATAAGGAATCAAGGGCTTAGTGCAATGCAACTCTACTTATGCCTAAGACATAGGAGAGTGAAGGAGAAATCCACTCAGGATTGAGTATGTGAGCCTTCCACTAGGGGAAAAGGTTCAAGTTATCCATTAGGGATAAGAGGTTTAATTTGATTTGTGTCTCACTGGCAAGAAAATTGATTTGATTTATTGATTTATTATTTGGTGCTCCATTAGGGATAAATGTGTGAATCCTCTGATAGGGGAGTAAGTTCAATTTGGGTTGATTTGGTTCCACTGGGGGAACTGAAAATATTTGCATCTCACTAAGAAGAAGCTGATTGATTTATTTATTTAATTTGACCCTACTAGGGAGGTTAGTTAGATTTATTTTATTTGTTTAGTTTGACTCCACTGGGGAGGAGGGTTGGATTTTATTTTAGATTTTAAATTTTGAATTTTGAGATGGACACTGTGGGTTTGTGATGGACTGCACTGAGTAGGGGCTATGTTGGCCTTGGTCTAGCTCAGATTTACCATCCAAAGGGGTAGTCTACCCAACCACATGGTAGGACTATTCGACCAAAGGGGTTACCTTTCGATGTGCAGCAGTTGTACTTGGAAGAAAGCGTAGTAGACTTATGTCCTCCAAAGTAGGGATCAGTCGCTGGGGTGGTTAGTTGGTGACACAATGAATCAAACTGAACCTTAGGCTGACTACAGAGTGAATGTCACTGGGGGAGTTAAATCAGCTCAAAGATAGTCAAAATTAATTTAATTTTTTAATTATATTTGATGGATCCCATTAGTTTGCGATGGACTGAACTGAGTAGTTGCCGTGTCAGCCTTGGTCTAGCTCAGATTTACCAATCCAAAGGGTATTCTAACAACCACATAGTAGGACTATCCAACTAAAGGGGTGCCTTTCGGTTTGTAATGGTCAATTCAGGGGAGAAAGCTCGGGGAGTCACATCTTCTACTACAAAAGACTAATGGGGTAACACGTTAGCAAGGTAACATGTTAACCTAACCTAGGGCTGACTATTGAGTGAATGCCATTGGGGGGCTTAAATCAGCTCAAAGATAGTCAAAGTTAATTTCATTTTTTAGTTATATTTGATGGAACCCATTATTTTATGAAAGATTGCACTGAGTAGGGGCCGTGTTGGCCTTGATCTAGCTCAAATTTACCAATCCAAAGGGAGTAGTTTCCCGACCAAGGGGAGAACTATCCAACCAAAGGGGTGCCTTTAAGTTTACAGTGATAAATTCAGGGAAGAAAGCACATGGACTCACATCTTCTTGCCAGGGGTGACAAAGGTTATTAATGACCTAGGTTAATTTTATCATGTTAGAAAGAATTGTTTTACATCTTTCAAAGAATGACTATGAAACCTTTGTGGAAAATAGATTGAACCACCTAGGGTGACTTGCATCGAAGACTTATCTTCACTCAAGAGTAGTGGACAATTCTATGAGGGATGAATCCAAGATAGGATGCTTGCATGGGAAAGGGGCTGCTGGGGGCTTAAATTCCTAATGCAAAAGAGAATATATTTATTTGTTTACTTGTTTATCATGGACCTCTTGGTTTGTGAGAATCTTATTACAAAACTTGTCTATTTATAGAAATTCTTCAACCAAGCTTGAGAAGGGGATCAATGTTGAAATATGCAAATGGAATAAAGAATGACATCAATCAAAACTGAGACTCTAGGTGGCCAACTGGAAATTGAATGAATTTGAGGAAGAACTCAAGGACTCACATCCCTCCTGTGGAATTGCAGATATCATCCTTGGTGCTACGACCTAGGGTGACTCTTGAGTGAATGCCTAGGGACTTATATCAACTCAAAAGTAGTCAAGAGGAAAGAAGCCTTTGGGAGACTTATCCTAAACCTCAAAATATACTCAACATAGTTAGTGCATGATGGCTAATTCAAGAAGAAAGCATGTAGGCTTACATCCTCTTAAACAGAGTCAACATGAGATAGCTTATTGGCTACACAGTGAAGTCTACCAAACTAATAAGATACTCATCAGTTTGAAATGGTCAAGTTAGGAAGAAAGCGTGGGGACTCACATCCTCCAGACAAGTGACCAATGGGGTGATAGACTAGCAAAGTAGCATGTCAGCCTGACCTAAAGCAGCTAATAAGTGAGTGCCACAAGCGGCTTGCTCCCACATCAAAATAGCCTAAGACAAAAGATATGTATTTGTGTTAGAGGGAATAGGATGCTCTTAGGTTCTCTTACACCTACCCTAAACATGCTTAAGAGTTGATGAAATGGTGCCACAAATGGCAGTTATGATCTCACCAAGAAAGGATGTCGCTTGGATTCTTTTACACCTAACTTAGTTATGCTAGTCGAAGTAGGATGCCTCTCGGGTTCTCTTACACCTATTCTACTAGCGTTGGGAAACCGTGTTCAATATATGTTCATGTTGTGAAAGAAGGATAGGATGCCTCTTGGGTTCTCTTACACCCACCCTAAACATATCGTGGCGGATTCGCAAACAAGCAAACAATGCTTCGAAAGAAGAGAATGTTTTGATAAATTGGAATGAAATTTTTGAAGATAGAATTCTTTTAAAACATGATTTTATGGGTAGTATTTCTTCAAATAGAGCCCTTTAATTGGAAGCATCGGGTGTTCCCCTTTACAATCAATAAGTTGTTAAGATCCTCCTTGGTAGGCCTTCTCTATGACAAAAGAGACTTCCAAGTGGGTTCAAACTTGCCTCCCATCTTCGACGGACAATAATTGGTCTCTTTAGAACCAGAATAAGCTCTCCTACTTGAAAAGCTCTAGGGAGGACCATCTTGTTGTGAGATTGAATCACCTTGGCTTTGTATAACTTAACGTTCTTGCTCGTCCGTATGCATCTCTCCTCCAAACCTTCGAGCTCTTCTAATCACAACTTGGCATTCTACTCTATAGTGATTTTACTACCCATTGCCATTCTCAATGATGGGAGCTGAACTTCTAATGGTAGGATGACTTCAGACCTATACACTAAGGAGAACGGGGTATATTGGGTTGGAGTTCTGTATGTGGTGTGATATGCTCACAAGGCTTCAACTAGCTGCTCATGCCACTGTCATTTGTTGTCATCAAGTATTTTCTTTAGTATTTGGATGAGAGTTTTGTTGAATACTTCTGCTAGGCCATTCACTCTAGGGTAGTAGATGGTGGAGTATCTCCAATCTATACCATGTCTTCTGGTAAAGCTATTGATCTTGTGCTTTTGAATGCAATACCATTATCAATTATAATTCATCGAGGCACCCTGAACCTATATATGATATGGTTTCTAAAAAACTAGAGCACATGATGAGCTGTGATCTCTTTGAGTGGGATTGTCTCCGCTCACTTGGAAAAGTAGTCAATGGCAACTAAGATGAACCGATGAACCTTGGAAGAAGGAGGATCGATAAGACCCATTATGTCAGTACCCCAACACTCAAATGGCTATGAGGCTAATTTAGGATGTAGAATGTTGGGTGATTGATGTAGGGCCACACCGTGTATCTGATATTGGTGGCATATCTTATCTACGTTCATGCAGTCTGTAATCATCAAAGGACAGTAGTATCCTAGTTTCTTAATCTTTGCTTTCATCTTCAGACTGGATTGGTGCGCTCTGTATAAACCTGAATGTACCATGGTCATGATCTTACTGGCTTCATGTTTGTCTAAATAATGTAACCACATTTGATCAAAAGACCGTCAGTGTAAGGTGTCATCCATGAGAGCATAGGAGAGAGGTCTATATTTCATCTAATGGGATTGTAACTTCTCTTGAGGCAGTTTGCCTGTGTTGAAGTAGTTTATGAATGGCTGCCTCCAATCCAGCTCCTCATCCTTTTTGGCAATGCCAACCTCCCCTTCAAGAGAAAGTCTCTCGATGAGTTCAACATCAATAAGGGATATGACTTGTCTATTTTGGACCCCTTATTGGAATGGAGTCATCTTCCGGACATGCCAATTCCTTGGCGAGTTTGGCCAAAGTATCTGCTACTACAATTTCTCCTCAAGGGACCTTGTAGATGGTGACCTAAGGGATTTGGGCCAATAGCTTCATGGTGTACTCGTGGTAATGACGAAGCTTAGGTTTTAGAACCTTATATAGATGTTGATGACCTGAGAATCTTCATAGATGTTGATTCTTTTGACACACACTATAATAGCTAACTTCAGACCAGCAATCAAAGCCTCATACTCAGATTCGTTGTTGGTGCAGGGATTGAAGAGATAGTATAAGAATCTCATCACATCACGGTCTGGAGTTAAAAGAACTATTCCTATCCTGCCTTTCCTGGAAAAGTAGATCGTGATTCTTCTCTTTTTTGAAAGGAATCCGCACCATCAAAATACATCTCCCAACGATGATTGTCATCCTCCCCTAATTTCATGATTTGTTCATCAGGGAGACCATCACTAAGCGGGGAATCAATAGGAAGTGGGTGTGCTACCAAGAAATCTGCTAGTGTCTGTCCTTTCACCACACAAAGGGGTATGAATGTATTATCAAACTATGAGAGAATCATGGACCAACGTGCCAACCGTCTGGATAATGTCTGCCATGTCATGAGATACTGCAGTGGATTGATTCTTGAAATCAAGTTTACCTTATGAGAAAGAATGTAGTGCCATAGATTTTGGGATACAAAGATTAAAGCTAGGCAATGTTTCTCAATAAGTGGGTAGTTTGCTTCAATAGGTATCTGATGACTACCAAGGTAGTAGAGAGCATTCTCCTTCCCTTCATCATTGGTTTGAGCTAACAATGCACCAAGGGAGTCATGCATGTAAAGGATCACGACTTTTGGGATAAGTCTAGAAATCGGCTTCACCAAATATTATTTGATGTCTTCAAAATCATGTTGGAACTTATCATCGCACTTGAACTTAGCATCTTTTTTTTATAGTGCTGAAAATGGCTTGTATCTCCCCGATAGATTGGAGATAAAGCATCTTAGATATGCCAACCGCCCTTGGAACTATTTGAGTTGAGTTAAACTTTTAGGGGGTGGCATTTCTAAGATAGCTTTGATCTTTTCTAGGTCTATCTATATTCTCCAGTGTCAGACAATATACCCAAGGAACTTCCCTAAAGCTACTCCGAATGGACACTTCAGAGAATTTATTTTGAGGTTGAATTGTCTTAACCGTTTGAAAACTACTCTCAAGGAAAATAGATGGTCTTCCTTTTCTTTGCTTTTGACTACAAGATTATCAACATAGCAGCCAACTTGATGATGAATGAGCTCACTGAAGATCTGAGTCATGGCCCACTGTTGACCTCATTTTTAGGATAAGCTCTCAACCTCTCCATCTTAGACATAGGACTCCTCTTAGACACTAACCATTTCCTTAGTCTTAAGACACTTCTAGTGATTTGGTGAACACTTAACCTAACCCTAGAGACTTAAAAGATTTGGCCATAAGAATAGGTCATGCCTTAATTTGAAAAATTTTGACCCTTTTGAACCAAATCCTCACTTCCTTCCTTCAAGTCAAATTTCAAAACTCAACCAAACTCAAATCAACTTCAAATTAAAATCAACTTCAAACTCCAATCAATTCCAACTTAATTGGTTTTCAACCAAACCTAAATCAACTTCAAACTCAAATCAACTTCAAATTCACATCAACTTTAAACTCAAATCAATTCCAACTTAATCCAAATTAACTTCAAACTCAAATCCATTCCAACTGAATTGATTTTCTAAAATCCAAATCAACTTCAAACTCAAGTCAATTCTAACTTAATTGATTTTCTCAAATCCAAATCAACTTCAAACTCAAATAAACTTCAAATTCAAATCAACTTCAATCTCAAATCAATTCCAACCTAATTGATTTTCTCAAATCCAAATCAATTTCAAACTCAACTCAGTTCCAACTTATTTGATTTTCTCAAATCCAAATCAACTTCAAACTCAAATCAATTCCAACTTAATTGATTTTCTCAAATCATACCAACTTCTAACTCAAATCAATTCCAACTGAATTGATTTTCTCAATCCTTAAATCAATTCCAATGGATTTTCTCAAATCATGAATCAATTCCAAATGATTGAAACCCATGATTGAAATCTAAATCTAAAAATCCTTCATATGTTACTTTGATTCCATCTTATGGACTTAGCCCAAATCAAATCCAAATCAAATAAAATCAAAATAAAAAGATTCTCTCATAACCCATTATATTCTCATTTATATTCATAAATATAAATGAAATATAAATTCAAATATCCAAATATCAATTTAAAACTCAAACGCAAATTCAACAAAAATCCAACCTATGCCTTTCAAGTCAAATACTTGAACTTGCTCAAATCAACCTAAAATCAAGCCAAACCGTTGATTTTTTTCTTCATGATTTAATCAATCCTTCAATCATGAAACCAAATATAAACACAAACTTTAATCATAAAATCAAAATCAAATTCAAAACTTAAATCCAAATATAATCTAAATTTAACCTAAGGCTTTCAATTCAAATTCTTGAACTTGCTTAGATCATACTCAAATCAAGCCAAATCCTTGATTTTTCTTCTTGATTCGATCAATCCTTCAATCATGAATCCAAATATAAATACAAACTTTAATCACCAAACTAAAACTAAATTCAAAAATCAAACCCAAATCGAACTCATGTTCATCCTTTAAACTTGAAATTGTCAAATGAATCAAAACCCATTTGACTCCAAACCACTTGTAAATAGATTTTTATTTCAATCATAAGTCCATGTGTGAGTTCAATCAAACTTGATTCAATCCTTAATCAAGTCAATTGACCCACTTAGGCCCACTTGATCCAAAGTGTCCTAAAGTACCTTTTTGAGCCAAATTCTAATACTACCAAAATTGGATTGAATTAAGCCATCTAAGCCTCACTTTGTCAACATCAATCATCATCAGATGATCAATCAATCAAATTGGGTCAAATTAAGTCAAACCTAAGGGTTGACCATGTGAACTCCATAGGCCAAAATTGAGCACATGCAAACTCCACCACTCCACTCGTCTAGCCAAACCAAATCAGATGGCATCCAAAATGACCCAACCAACTCAATCAATCTGATCAATTTGATCAAAATGGCAAGGAGAAGCTTGAATGTTCGATCCTTCTAGGGGGAGATATACTCCCCCTAGTTTCACTTGAATTCCATTTATTCACACTCAATTGAGCCTTAGGAACCTAAAGCAAGCATTCCCAAGCTCCTCCAAACATCCTCAAGCTCTTTCCATTTTTGCATTTCTTGATTTATCAAAATCGAAAATAGGGGAGGTAGCAAGAAATTCCAAATTACTCAATACTCAACTTTAGTCCAATTCCTCTTGCAAGCACCCTCAGGGGACCCAATTGAGTTCATCCAAAGGTTCTTCCAAGCTTCCAAGGCATGGGAGGAGGGAGCTAGACCAAAGTCGCATGCCTAGGAGGAAGAGTTTGGCCAATTGGAAGATCTACTCAACCTCAAACCTTCAAACCTTCAAACCTTCAACAGGACTTCGTTTCTACTAGATAAAGCTACCTCGATGGTTGGGAGCACCAATGATAGCCTCTGGCAAGGTATTATTCAAAATCGAGCTTTTATTGAATTTTCTTTGGTCCTCTTTGAAGGGAATTGTAATCCCAAGTGATTTCCATCATTAAATCTTCATTTCCTTGTATGTTTATGGTGTGGGTTCAATCTTAGCTCAACGAGCTTTCGGGTCAAGCCATGAATGGCGATCATCTGCAAGCAAGAAGCGAGCGAATCATGGGTCCATCCATGTTTTGGATGGATGGTCGTTAGATCATCAATTTATCTATTAGAATTATAGGTTTAATCTTGACCATCGATCTACATTCGGATGGTCCAGAGAAAAAGCGTGTAGCCCCGTGGCGTGAACAAGTGGCGATCTCATCTTCCTACTTGCTGGAAGCGTGTACATCGATAGTCCCACATGGCGTCGATGGGATTAGTTATATAATTAGGGATTATTTAATTATCCTTAATCACTCAAACTTTAAAATTATACAACTAATTATAAAAAAATCAAAAAAATACAAACTCAAATGCATTTTGAAGATAATTCAAAGGGAAATAATCTAAAACTAAATTTAATTGATTTTGAACAATAAATTTTATGCAATTTGGGTTTTAGTTTGAATATAATTATGTTAACTACTCCCTAATTATTCCATTGGTTAATCCCAAAATTTTGAGGCATATTTAGTGGGATGATTTCTGCCTCTCCTAATTTTATTGGGATTTATTAATAGTTTAATTAGGAGAATTACTTGATTAACTCTTAATTACTCACTTAATTAATTAATTGATTAATTAACCTATTAAATAATGATAAATTCATTAATTAAGTTTGTTAATTACCTTAGAACAGTGAATGGACTTAGGGAATGAGATTAGGAGTTCTTTCCTAAATCTTTTCCCTTAGGTTTATTTCATTTGGATAAAAATATAATTAAGGTGAAAATTAATTAAATAGTTTAATCACTTTATTAAATGGCTTAATTAATCAAAATTTTAAAATCAAATCAATCTGAATTTAAATAATTCTTTCTTGGGTAGATAATTAGGTGTTCAATAACCTAAGTAGCTTAAGGAAAATATATCTAACCCATATGTGTGTGAAGGGTTATGAAAGTACTTAAATTAAACCCTTTAGCTTAATTAATTATTAATTATGAGCCAAATGCATTAGGCCCCTTTCTTTCTTAGGTGTATTGCTGATTTAAATTCCTTGTAATTTTATGTCATACATTGGATCATAATTATTTGGTTAAATATGTTAAAGTGGTGTAGGTAAGGGGTAATTAATGGACTTAATTTACACCTTAACCTAAGCAAAATATAAAATCAATCTAATGGTTCTAAAAAAATGAACTAAATCAACTCACACATGGGGGAATGGGTTAGGACCAGGAAACTCTTTTCACATTTGCTAAATTAAAATCCCAACAAAAATAAAACAAAAATCTTCTTAAAATAATTTTGATTCACTTTAAATAATCTTATTTCATAAGATTGTCTTTAGGAATTAATTAGGGTGAATGAATTTACATGCTTTCATCACATTATTTCTTTCCTAGCATGCTAAATGTGTATGTCATATGAAAATCATGCATTCATGTCTTTTGAAAAATTAAATTATAATGAAATATTTCCTTTATGTCAAATTGCATGTTTTGGCTAAAGTAATAATATGAATGGCTATTATTACTAATAAATCCAAAATTATTTTAAAAACTTATGAATCAAATATTACAAATGAAAGGTATGCTACTTATAATTATTTATGAGCTTTCATGTGAATATAATATTAAGATTTGTATGATGTGACTTTCCTTCTCTTCTCTTTTAGCATAATTTTGAATAGGATTTGCAAAGTGTATAGTTCATTTGAAAAGAACACAACACTTATTTAAACCCATTCTTATTCATTCTTATGTTATCATTTAAGAAGGATCTTCACATTTGCACATGTAAATTAAACAACCAACAAATCAAACAAACATAAAATTTTTGCATGACTTTTTTTTCCTTTCATTTGTTTTGTACATGCACATGCATTTAAGAAAAGTGGCATATTAGTTTGGACATCCTGGGATTACTAGGCTTTAAGTAGCCCCAAGTAGGTCTTGTACTATTCACCACTACTATAGAAAATAATGGCATCATACTCACTTATGTCTTTCATACATGTAAATGTGCATATGAATAATGGATAAAAGAATCTTTTTCTTTTCTACTTAACAAAATCATGCATACATGGAACACTCCAAATTTCATTAAGCAATATCTCTTAGCATTCATCATGAATGTGTGCTAATATTTTCATTTGCATGTATAGATATGCTTAGGATTCATCCATATGCATGTTACACATGTTGGATAGAAATAAAATATTGTGTGTTTTGTGATAGTAATTAACTTTACTTAATCTTAAAATGCCATTCTTTTTGAATAAGTTTGTTTAGAGAAAATCTAAACTTAGGATTAATTAAAACACATAATAAAACATTCACTAAACAAAAATCAATAATGAATCTACTTTAGAAGTTACTTAAGGTAGAGAGGAAAGAGACATTCTCTTCTCTTTTCCTCTCTTTACAACACTTAGTAATTAATTGTAAGTTCATTCAAACTAAATCAAATCATAAAATAAAACTTAACCAAATCAACTAAACCACTTAAATGAAACCACCCTCTAAGTTGAACCCTTCATACTTAGAAAACTCTAACCTTAAAGCCTAGTTAAGACATACCACATAAACTTAAAATATCACACACATTAGGCTAAGTCACCATTTCTAGTCCTATGTTAGGGCAGTGCATGGTTTGATATTTGCTTTTGTTTTATGATGTAGTGTTTTAGTCTGGATGTTAGGGTGTATGTGCATAGACTGAATGGTAGGATGATCTTAGTCTAATCATTTTCTTCTATAGGGGATTGTTCTTAAGGGACGTTGTAATAAAAATATAAATACTTTTCGTGGGTTGCTTATACCCCTTAGTATAATCCAAAATAGGCCAGGTGGACTTGGTTACCCATGTGTGGGGTTCTAAGTCCAATTTTTTCATATATATGCTTGGGATTGTGTGGTTTGTTTAGCTAATCTCTATTTTACAAGTTTTAGTTAGATTTACTTTTCCCATTTTCATATAATTTTACAATTAAGATTTGGAATGATTGTTATGGAGGATTAGGATGAGCATTGGTCATAAGATTATGTCTTATGTACCATGTTTTTCCAACCAACCAAATGAAGAAAGAAGAAAGAAGAAAGAGAAAGAAGAATGAAAAATGAAGAATAAAACATGAATTCCTTCTTAATTGTAATTAATTTGTAAGGGTTGTATAATGGCTACTAATTTATTTTTTTTATTTTTTTGTGGTAAACCATAAATGACATCTTATTCTTTTATGTTAGCTTTATAAATTATTTGATGTTTGTTTAACTTGTGCATTAAGATGACATATTTTTCCAGTTTCTTTCTTGCTTTGATGTATGGCCAGGATGATGATTAGGCTCTTAGAAAAATAAATTTTCTATCTAACTAATCAGTTCAAATTAAAAATAAACAACTTATAATCTCACATAAAGCCTAGGTTATAAAATAAGATAAAAGATTTTGCAACCCCTTAACTTGATGTTGTATGTTTTAACATTATGCATAAAAAACATCTTATCTCACTCTTGTTATGGAGGGCTTCCACCTTTGCCATAGAACTCGGCTTGACCTTTGAGAGCTGTGGTGGGGACACACCTCCTTTCTCACTGATTTTGGCCCATAGTCCAATTTCTCATGCATTAGGCATATGAATCCTAAAGCCTGTGTCAAATGAATTGTCCAAAAATGAAAATAAAAATATAACAAAAATTTGCATTAGATTTAAGTCATTAATCTTGACCTACATGATCTAATCTCTTAGGGAGTGTGTTTAATGACTTGGCCTCTTTCTAAATAAACAACAGCTTAGCTATCTTGCAAAAATATATGACTTACCTATATGTATTTAAAATTATAGAAGTAAATTGGTGGCCACCCCCAGGCGGTTGTAAGTCCAACAGTCGAGTAGTTTATCCTCTCTTATAGACATAAATTAAATATCCACTTTCACCTTAGATTTAGGTGGCTTTTGGCCTCGATTTAGGGTTAGAGAGCTACTTCCCATCTTTGCTATGAGCATCAATCCTCACCTCTTAGGTATTTCCATTATCTTGTGTCATAGAATTGCAAGTCCTAGATTTCAAATAAAAGTTCAACTAAAATAAATAAATCACTTCAATTTTAACAATATAAAGTCCAACCATTGGATAGTTTGGGATGCTTACTAGAGTTCCTAGTATCATAAACATCACTTACTTATCTTCCTTTATTTTTAATAATAACTCACTCCTTTTGATCAATCCCACTTGATCTTCTAAAAATAAAGTAATTGATTGATAGTCCTATCATTGAAATCTTTAGAGATAATGATTATTTACCTTAATCAAGAGTATTCCTAAAGAATCACATTCCTTAGGATGTAATTAATTATAAGGGCTTGCCTCCATAGGGAACTTAACAAACTCGATTTAAAATAAATCCTTCTTTACTTTTCCATGTAAAGTAGGGGAAGAATCTCTGGTACATCCGAAGACCCATACTCCTTAGGAGTCCTTATTAAGGTGATTAGGTCCATTTGTAGGATGGTAACTTCTATCTCTTAAGATAGTACATCATTCCTCAATGTCGTACCCGATTATCCTAATAAGAATATCTACGGATCTGCGTAGTGTCCAACATAAGAAGTGTTTAAGAATAATTTTGGTTCTTCATTTATTTCTTTTCTCATTTAAAAAGATTAGATGAAGGATTGATAATTTTTACCACACCTACTGGTATGTAGCACTGACATTTTTAAGGTCGAAAGGCATGATAATATAATAATAGATTCTAATCGGGGTACAAAAAGCAGTGTTTCTTTCATCCTTAGGGGCCATCTTGATTTGGTTATAGCGGATGATTATCCATAAAGGAGAATCTTGAGATGAAGCGATGTCCACCATTAATTCTGGTATAGGAAGTAGAAATTCATCCTTAGGACATGCCTTATTTGAGTCCCTGAAATTGACACATATAAAAATTTGGCCATTCTTTTTCTTAACTAGGATGACACTGGATAACCAGGTAGGGTATTTTTCTTCCCTGATAAAACTAGCATCAATCAATTTCTTGATTTCAGAAATGTCCTATTGTTTAATTTCTAATCGCATGCATCTAGGAGCTTGCTTGATAGGGTTAGTGTTAGGGTCTATTGTTAGTTAGTGGACTACTACGTTAAGAGATAATCCGGGCATCTCTTCATAGCTCCATGCGAAGTAATCCTTCGGTCAATAGCCTAACTAAGTCATTGGTTTCTTCTTCTTGAGCTGATGTATGTAGGGCGTGCATCTATCTTTCATGAGCTTCTCAATGAATTTCCTCTTCAAAGGTGGGTATCTTTAATTTGGAGATCGTTAGGATCATCTAAAGTTTCTAAACACACTTTCTCATAAGAGTTAGTGTGGTTTGAGAAGATCCTATCAGACTCTAAATTATTGGTGATAACTAAGCTGTAACCATCATCGTCGACTGGACCCACTGTACTGAATCCTAGTATTGATCTTGATTATGCATCTCTACCTTTGTTATTCCACAGCTTCTTAAAATACACTGACCTATATCTGGACCATGTATAAGGAATCAAACATTTCTTTGCAAGATTAAGAATACAAGGTGAGTACTAATCAAAAGGTAATTCCATTAAATCTTTATATGAATTATCCTCAAGTTCTACATATGCTTGTGGACTTGAAGATGATGATCCCAATAGGAATATCTTGGGCTTGACATCCATGGAAGGCCTGGGGGCTTTCTTAACTACTAAACCTTCAACTTTTTAAGAAGAAAGTGGTGTTAGAGCTAAAGTTCCCAACTGCTGCCTGATGGTTTTACATAATCTTAATTCGAATACATTCATGCTTTGCTTGGAGGACTGGTCTTTATCACTGTCTGGGTCGAGTGTAACCTCCAATGAAACTCATTGAGCAGGGTTGGTTAGTGTGCTAATTACATGAGACTCATCCTCTGAGCTGGATTCCATGTCTATGTAAATAGGCAAGTACTCTGAGGCGGAACATAACCCTTGTTGGCTAGTCAGCCAACTGAGGCCTTCCAGATACCTCTGCCTATCGGTGGAGGTCGAGTCATCCTACCCATATGTTTGTATGGTGGAATGAACTGTGAGTAGAATGTGACATGCGACACTACTTCTTCCTTGGTATCTCTTTCTCGCTCACTTGTATTTTCCTTTTTCTTTTTTCTTTTTTTTCTTCTTCTTCCTCTTCTTCTTCTTTTTCTTTTGTATTTGAATTTTGACCAAGTTTATGAGAATAGGCATTTTGGTTTTGAGGAAGATAGTAGATCGCATCTTCATATATGTCAACCTCTCTAACTGAAAATGGCTTTTCATCTCCTTTGACACAATATTCGAGTCCATATTTTTAAAACTTGATGCACTGATGGAGGGAGGATGGAATCATCGTATCTAGTATATCTAAGGCCTACCGAGCAAAATAGTGAATGAAGTATTTGAATCAATAATATTAAACTTGGCTTCAGTCTTCCAGTCACCTATTTCCAAAGGTAACACTTTGGAGCCTAAAGCTCTCTCATCTTTGTTCATTGAACAACATCATCTCGATCTCCTCAGAGTGTAGATGTCAATCCTTCAACAGTAAGGGTCTTTAGCTCATAATGTTCACCCCATGCACCTAGATCAACTAAAACCCTAGAAAGTATGAATCCCATATCCACTATGATGTAGAGGGGACGGTTATGTTCCATGTCCCCCATAAGAAGGTTTTCTTCAGTGAATGTGACTCTTTGGGCTTCTCTTGATTAATGTGCCTCCTCTCCAACAGTGGTTAACTTAGTTAAGCATATATCTGTATCAAGAAGAGACTTGATTAATGATTCCCTCATCTTTTTGGATAAGACAAGGGCATCATATATGCTTAACTTAGTTGAAAACTTTCTTAGGTGAGCGAGAACATTATAATCAGCTTTGGGCTGATCCTTCATAGTATATCCATAGGTGGAGCATCCTGTGGAGGGGCTTCTTGCTCGTTAGTACCAATGACTTGTTTTCCCTTATATTGAGGTACTGCTCTAAGAGGTAGAGCCTTGCCACTACGGAGGTTAACTTCAATGATCTCTTATGGAAATTTAGTGGAAGATTCTACCTGCTCATCAGACTCACCTATAACGTCTCCTATAGGACACTCAGTATCGAGTGATTCCAAGTCTATCTCAAGAGGTGTACCCATATTATTCAGAGAAGGAAAGTCCATCTCTGAATCAGAAAGAGGTTGATCAGAGTTGTTATAATTATTTAGACTTGGAGAGTTTTATAAAAGAGTAGAGTCAGATAACCCATTAGAAGTGACAAAGATGTAATTTAAACTATCTTTATTCCTCGATTTCTTAGATTTAGAAGGAGGTATATAGTAGAAATCTAGTAAAGTAAGTAGGGTGAAGGATTTGATGCCCTCATCTGTTGATATAAGATGTATACTAGAAGAAGAGCTAGCTGAAGTAGAAGTGCCAGCTGAAGTAGAAGCTGCAACGGTGGAATGGAGGTTGAGCTCAGTCAGTGGTTGCGCTACTTAGCTATCCCGGGAAAGTATGGGTTGCTACTGCTGAGGTCACACTTTCCCCATGTTGTCTTTGGTAACTTACAAACCTCCTTGATGTTGGAGGTTTGAGCTGCCTCAGGCACCTGTAAGGAAAGTTTATTGATTTTAGAAATAATCTTTTTAGAGATTCAGGATAAGGAGATATCACAACCTTTTTTTATTTTGAGAGGATCAAGGGTATCCCCAAGGATTACCCTAATAAAATTAGATGGTTGTTCCACTAGATATTACTTTGGGATAATTATAGCACCTGACTTATAGCTATGCTCAAGCTAGTCCTTAAATGTAAAGCAATCCTCCAAAATATGAACTAGCATGTGGTGGTAGGGGAAAAAGTTAGGATCATTACTCCTACCCACTTCCTCGCTTGCTCTGTAGCTAAAATCGGTTTCTTTAAGAGGCTTTTAAAGATTTTCCCGACTACCTCTTTCTTAAATGAATAAGGTTTGTTTAGTTTATCCAAAAGAGTAGGTGAATGGTAGCTACCTGGGGTCAGGTATGTGTACCGTTGCTGTGAGTATGGTTGAGGAGGAGGCGATGAAGGCCATGGAGGCTACTTTGGCAGCCGATAGGATGGCTGAGGCAGTGGTAAAGGAGGTGGAAGTGATGACTATGGAGCACGAGGTCTCTCATATTACTCTCTGACCAGTTTCTCCCCTTTGTCAAATACTGTAACTACCCTTGGCTTCTTTTCATAGGCTTTCTGCGACCTTGGGTTTGATGATTGATCTTGAAAAGGAAATTGTTTGGCCTCTCCTTATAGACTAGCTACCTTGTTTATTAGCTTCTCAAATGTCTTGATGGTGAAACCTTTGAGCATGAAGGCAACCGGGCCATGAATATTCTTTAGTAGAATTTCAATGGCATGCTGTTCAGACAGGTTCAGTTCACATTTCATACTCAAATTGCACCATCTGAGAATATAATAAATGAGGGACTCATCAAGGTATTATTGTGCTACAACGAGATCACCCACAGTTATCATTTATTGAGCTCTAGCAAACCTCTTAATAAAGAGTTGCTCCAACTCAACAAAAGTATTCATTGAATTATTGGGGAGTTCAGCGTACCAATCAAAGGCTATAGCCCCTAAACTGCTGACAAAAAGATAGAACAATAGTGCATCGTTGCCACCAGCATTGCAATAGCTGGACCTGAAGTTCACTATATGCTGGTGAGGGTTCCCGCTGCCATCAAAGTTCTTGAAATAAGGAGGCACAAAACCCTTAGTATATTGGATAACATCGAATTCCTCTGGGTAGCGTCTACCCTTTGGAACTGATGACCCACCTCAAGCTTGCGCCAACGCTTCTCTCACTTGTTGTTCAACCATGAGTTTATTATCTTTTTTTTGTATGGAGGTACTGTCCACTACCTTCATATACAAGCTAGTGCTACCCTTCTCTATTGGAGGTGAACTCTTGGCTTGATCAAGGACATACAACACCTCAGGCTATCTAGTCTCCATAATAGTAGGATGTGCTGCTGGGGCTTGATTATGAAGTGCCAAAATTGCTGCTAGAAAATCTTCAAGCCTCTTTCCCATCTTGTCAATCTACTTTTGAGTTATTGAAGGAGGTGTTGGGTCAAATAGATTGTATCATCCTGTTCGGCCGCAGCACCTTCCAAACTCTAGTGATCCCGAAGGAGAGAATCTTTGGTTTCAACCATATGCACCTCTACCAAGTCTTTCAATAAATCATCTTTGTTGGGATTAAAGCTAACCTTCTCTTCCTAAAGGTCAAACCAAGCATACCCTAGGATTTTCTTCTTTTTAATGAGATACATATCCAAAGAGCGTCAACTATGCGTGCAAAATGAACGGACGGTGGGATCATATTCATGAACCGAGATACATCTGACCTCCCCTCACACTGAAGTGCTAACCTTGTGAAGGCTATGCTCACTGGAGGATACATGCTCATAAATGTTATCTGATGTGGGTGGAGTACTGCTCCTTGGAGGATCTATCGCCATGGGGACAATAGTATTATCTCCTTCTCCCTCTACTGCTGCTATGTCCATGATCTACTGAGGTGGTGGTGGTGATGGCACAACTACAATGCTATGAGGTTGCCACTCCCTCTTCATCACAACTGAAGTAGTAGGTCAGGCAGGAGAGCTCGGTCTCACCTCAATCGGCGATGTAGATGAAATGGGATCACTTGGCTGTAGTCGAATCACCAGTGAAGCTTTCTTTTTCTTGGATGCTACCTTCATGGCTTTAGATGGAATTATGAAAAATGGAACTTGCACTGGAGATGGCGAACATGGAGTAGAGCGATGTGATGGAGGCAACACCGACTCTCTCTGTGCGGGGGATCCCCTCTTATGATGGGAGGTACCAGTCAATAGAATACTATCAGTATGCGTGGGTAGCGCATCAATCAGGAAAATAAATGAGGGCTGAGGCTGTTGACTGTTTGAATTACCTTTGTCTCTCTCTACTAGTAACATAAACTGATACACGGGCCTCCCTGATCATCTCCTAACGAATATTCTCACCTACATTATGAGGGATGACTAATCGTAGATTAAATTGGGCTTTGGACTCTGATCATCCAGAAGCCCTGCCAACTTGGCCCAGAACTGTCCTGAGGCCGACATACGACCTCCTCCTATCTCTGGTAAGTGCTTTAAAATAAACTGCTGGTGGAGGTGACACTGTGATCCTCCTAACATCTTCCTCTCCATCAGAACTAGAAAGAGGATGAAACTTGTTCTATGTAATCAGAGGAGAAACTACCCTGGGTGACTCCTCTACTGTAATGTGAGAGACTGGTTCCATCTCTTTCGTTATGTGCACATGATGCCGCTTGATCTTGTGGCACTGAGTTTTGCTAGGAGGAGCAGTATGGGAACCAGACTTTATCTCAAATGTAGGGGAGACTATCCCTGAAGCCAGGGTAGCCTTCCCCTTGGAGGAAACCAGTGAGTGGGTACTAGCCCACACTGGGGTAGTAATGGGAATAATTGAACGCACGTGCATTGAAACTATAACTATTGCGGGAACTTCCACCACCTTCCTCTTCAGTGAGGGAAACTCATAATCTGAAGGCATCTCAATATGGATGATTGGCTTCTGCTCAATCATCGCACTTCCACTAATAGTTGTGAGGGTTTCCCCCTCACATGTGATCCTGGCCCCATAGAATCCTCAAACAAAGTGTATCAGATGAGCAAAATCAGTTTGTCAAAGGCTGGCCCGATCCAAGGCCAAATCCATCCCAAAGGGGAAAGTGAGCACATATTTATGAGCATCCATTTGCATTGAATTGAACTTGGGAAAAGTTGACTAAAACTGAGTTGAAGTTATGCAATTTTTGAAAATAAACTCAAATAAGATCTTCTGCTTTTGTATTCTGCTAACTTTTTGAATTTGATTTTAGAATTTGAACCCACACTCAATAATTTGAATATGTTAACTAGGGCTCATTTTAGGAGAGAGATTTTGAATGAATTGGAGAAGAAATTTTTTTTTATTTTAGAATTATTTTCAACAAAATTGTGTATGTTTAAAATGGGTTCAAATATTTTGAAGAGATTTTTGATGCTTCCATTAGTTTATATTTGAATTTTATTTTTTATGTTTGGGACATTTGATTTAATAAATTTGAGTATGTTAAATAGAGGGCCGAATGATTTTATTTTTGATTTTGATTTTTTGGGATTTACTCATTTAGCAAATTTGGGTATGCTAAGTGAGATGTTTGAAAATAATTTTCTTCTTTTGCTTGTTTGCTTATGATGTGAATCTTGTGTGAGTTTAGAAATAAAATCTTTACTTAGCAAATTTGTGTATGCTAAATAAAACCCATATCTAGTCTTTTGTTTTGGATTTTGAAAAATGGGATCTTTACTTAGCAAATTTGTGTATGCTAAATAAAACCCAAATGTGTTTTTTTTTATTTTAATTTTTGAAAATATGAACTTTACTTAGCAAATTTGTGTATGCTAGGTAAAGTCCAATATGTTTGATTTTTGTTTTGGTTTTGTGTTATTTTTGAAAAGCCAGGGATTTTTATTTAACAAACATGGTGTGTTAAATGGAATACAATTTATTTTTTCAGATTTTCTTTTGAAAAGTGATACTGTCATTTGACAAAATTGGGTATGTCAAATGGAATTCCAATGTATTTTGATTTTCATGATTTTTTTCAAAATAGATTTCCATTTAACAAATTTGGGTATGTAAAATAGAAATCAATCATATTTTTTTTTTAAAGTTGTAAGTTTTGTGTGTGATTATTTCTTTTTGAAAAGAAAGAAATTCCAACTTAACACATGTGGAATGTGTTGAGTGGAGTTTCAATTGGTGTGATTTTGTTTGAAGACAAAGCCTCCACTCAACAAGTTTGGATATATTGACTGAAGAGGCTTATCTTCAAATTTGTAATTTTTGAAAAGGAAGAAACTTATAACTTCAACATTTGTAAGATATATTGAAATAGAGTTTCAACTTTATGATATGATTTTTATTTGAAAATGAAATCTTCATTCAATAAATTTGGGTATATTTAATGAAGATGTTCATTTTTAAATATGTGCTTTTAAAAATGTGATTTTGATTTTGTTTGAAAATGAAATCTTCATTCAATAAATTTTGATATATTAAATGAGGATGTTCATATGTGCTTTTTATTTTTATTTTTAAATTGGAAATGAAATCTTCATTCAATAAATTTGGGTATGTTGAATGAGGATGTTCATATGTGCTTTTTGAAAAGATGATTTTTGATTTTGTTTGAAAATGAAATCTTCATTCAATAAATTTGGGTATATTGAATCAAGATGTTCATATGTGCTTTTGAAAGATGATTTTTTTTTTGTTTGGAAATGAAATTTTCATTCAATAAATTTAGGTATATTGAATGAGGATGTTCATCTGTGCTTTTTGAAAGATGATTTTTGGCATTATTTGGAAATAAAATCTTCATTTAATAAATTTGGTTATATTGAATGAGGATATTCATATGTGTTTTTCTTAAAAGATGATTTTTAATTTTGTTTGAAAATGAAATCTTCATCCAATAAATTTGGATATATTGAATGAAGATATTCATATGTGCTTTTTGAAAGATGATTTTTGATTTTGTTTGAAGATGAAATCTTCATTCAATGAATTTGATTATATTGAATGAGGACATTCATATGTGCTTTTTGAAAAATGATTTTTGATTTTGTTTGAAACTAAAATTTTCATTCAATAAATTTGGGTTTATTGAATGAGGATGTTCATATGTGCTTTTTGAAAGATGATTTTTGATTTTGTTTGAAAATGACATCTTCATTCAATAAATTTGGGTATATTGAATGAGGATGTTCATATGTGCATTTTGAAAGATGATTTTTTTATTTTGTTTGAAAATGAAATCTTCATTCAATAACTTTGGATATATTGAATGAGAATGTTCATTTATGCTTTTTGAAAGGTGATATTTCTATAAAGGATTTATTCTTCTTTATTTTTGGAATGAGATTTTACCATACCATAAAGATGGTATGGAAAAAGGTCTTTAGTCATCTCTTTACTAATTTTGTTTTCACCTATTGGGGAACCCAACAGGGGTTTTAAGACTCACATAGAGTGAGGTCCTAAAACCTAAAAGTGTTGGCTAGCTTAGCTTAAGAATGAAATGAGCTAAGTGCCAATGGAAAAGAAGGATAGTCTTGGACTCATATGAAATATAAATCTACTATCGATGCTTGGAGATAATGATAATTTATCAAAGATGGAGAGAGGAACCATCCCCAGTAGAGTTTCTAGAAAGATGTTGTGGTGTTTTTTTTTCAAATTTGGGATTTGAAAAATGTTATTGGGACACCACGTAGATCCACAGATGTACTTATTAGGGTGATTAGGTATGACATTGAGGAATGATGTACTATCTCGAGAGACAAAAATCACCATCCTACAATGGACCTAATCACCTAATAAGGACTCCCAAGGACAATAAGTCTTCGAATGTACTAGAGATCTTTCCTCTACTTTACATGAAAAAGTAAAGTAGGGTTTATTTTAAACTAGGTTTGTTAAGTTCCCTATGGAGGCAAGCCCCCATATTTAATTACATCATAATGAATGAGATTCCTTAGGAATACTCTCAATTAAGATAACTGTTCATTATGTCCAGAGATTTAAAATATAAGACTATCAACAAATTGGTCATTTTTGAAAAATCAAGTGGGATTGATCAAAAGGATAGAGTTATTATTGAAACCAACGGGAGATGAGTAGGAGATGCTCATGATACTAGGAAACCTAGTGAGCTTCCCAAACTATCCTATGATTGGGCTTTATATTTTTGAAATTTGAAGAGGATTAGTTTGAGTTAAATTTTTATTAGAAATCTAGGGCTTACAATTCTATAATACAACATCATGGAAATGCCTAAGAGGTGAGGATATATGCTTGTAGCCCTCGAAGGAAAATAGAAACCTTGGATCCTAAATCTAGAGAGCTTTGGTGAGGTCCAAAGCATGACCTAAATCTAAGACAAAAATTGGTATATGGTTTCTCTCCACAAGAGAGAATAAATCACCTGACAGTTGGACTTACAATCGCCTCAGGGTGGCCGCCAACTAACTCCTCCTATGATTTTAAATACATATAAGAAAGTATTATATTTTGCAAGATGACTTAGCTATTATTTATCTAAAATGAAGACTAAGTCCTTAAACACACTCCCTAAGAGACTATATCTTGAAGGGCATGAATAATGACTTAATCTAATGCAAATTTTGTTAAGTTTTATTTTAGTTTTTGGACATTTTTATTTGACATAGGCTATGGGATTCATATGCTTAATGCATGAAAAATTGGTTATATGCCAAAATCAGAAAGAAGGAGGTGTGTTTCTACCATTTCTCTCAAAGGTCAAGCCATTTTCTCTGGCAAAGGTGGAAGGCCTCCATTAGCAAGAGTGAAGCAATATGTTTTATGCATGATGTGAGACATACAACATCCAGCTAAGGGGTTTCTAAATCTTTTATTATCTTGATTTATGTTCAAGGCTTTAGGTGGGGTTATGAGTTATTTAATTTAATTTTGAGTTGATTAATTGGATAAAAAAATTATCTTTCCCTAAGAGCCTAATTGCATCCAGGCTATTCATCAAATAGTGAAGAAAATTGGAAAATCATGGAATCCTAATTACACAATCATAAATAAACATTAATCAATTTATAAAATTGGTGTAAAAGAATATGAGGTCGATGTGGCCAGGCTCCATCGCACAAACTCGAAAGGAAAAATGGGTAGTCAAGCTCTACCCTTATACAACCTGGATTACAAATGAATAATTATAATTTAGAATGAATTTATGTTATGGGGGTCTTCATCCTTCATTCTTCATTCTTCATTTCTTCTTTTCTTCATTTTTTTCTTTCTTCCTTTCTTCATTTTTTTCTTCATTTCTTTTGGTTTGACTTGGGATGTAGTTCGCTCCAAGGACATCACATGGTGCATAAGACTTGTCCTTATGACCAATGTTCATCCTAATCCCTCACAACATTCATTCCAAATCTTAATTGCAAAATTTACATCAAAATGGGAAAGATAAATCTAACTAAATCTATAAAACTGAGATTAGATTAACATACCATACAACCCAAGCAATTATTTGGATAAGTTGGACTTAGAACCCCACACATGGATAACGAAGTCCACCTATCGTAATTTGAATTATGCTTAGGGGTATAAGCAATCTGTACAGTAAAAAGCATTTATATTTTTATTACAACACCCCTTAAGCATAATCCCCAACAGAAGACATGACTAGGCTAAGATCGCCCTACCATCCAGTCTACGCACATGCACCCTAACATCCAGTCTAAAAAATATTACATCACAAAATAAAATCAAGCATCAAACCATGCATCGCCCTAACATGGAGCTAGTAATGGTGACTTAGCCTAATGTGTGTGCCATTTAAGGATTGTGTGGCATGTCTTAGCTAGGCTTTAAGGTTGGAATTTTCTAAGTATGAGAGATTGAATTTAGAAGGGTGGTTTCATTTCAAGTGATTTAGTTGATTTGTCAATTTTTAGTTGATGATTTGATTTGGTTTGAATGAACCTACACTTACTTACTAAATAGTGTAAAGAGAAGAAAAGAGAAGAGGACTTCTCTTTCATCCCTACCTTAAGTAATTTCTAAGGTAGATTTATTAATGATTTTTCTTTAGTGAATGTTTTATTATGTGTTTTAATTAGCCCTAAGTTTATATTTTCTCTAAATAACCTTATTCAATAAGAAAGGAATCTTAGGATTAATTAAAGTGAATTATTACCACATGACACACAACCATTTATTTATTTCCACCATGTATACCATGCATATGAATGATCCTAAGCATACCTATACATACAATGCAAATCTTAACACACCTTAATGATGAATGCAAATAGATGTTGTTTAAGGAAATTTGGATATTTCATGAATGCATGTTTTTTTATTAAGTAGAAAAGTGGGACTCTTTTATCCATTGATTAAATGCACATTCACATATATAAAAGTCACAAGTGAGTATGGTGTCATTGTTTTCTATACTAGGGGCATAAGGTACAAGACCTACTTAGGGCTACTTAATGCCTCATAGCCCTGGGATGTCCAGACTAATATACCACTTTTCTTAAATACATGTAGATGTACAAAAAGAAATAAATGGGTGAAGAATCATGCAAAAGATTTTTGTTTGATTTGGTTGTATAATTTACATGTGTAAATGTGAGGATCCTTCTTAAGCCATAACATAGGAATAGATTTAAGTGTTGTGTTCTTTTCAAATGAACTATACACTTTGCAAATACTATTCAAATCCATGTTAAGGGAAGAGAAGAAAACAACATAAAACACATCTTATGTTATAATCACATGCAAGCTTATAAGTACTTATAAGTAGCATCACTTCATTCATAATTTTTTATTTATAGGTTTTGGAAATAATTTTTGATTTAATAGTGATAATAGCCACTCATATTCTTAGTTTTAGCCAAAACATGTAATTTGACATAATAATAATAATTTTTTTAATTGATATTTCAAAAGAGATGAATGCAAGATTTCATATGAAAAATAACATTTAGTATGCTTGGAAAGAAATAAAGTGATGTAGGCATATGACTTTATTCACCCTAATTAATTTCTAAAGATAATCTTATAAGATAAGATCATTTAAAGTGAATTAAAATTCTTTAAGGAGATTTTTATTTTTGAATTTGATTTGACTTAGGAAATATGAAAAGTGTTTACTGGTCCTAGCCCATTTCCCCCATGTGTGAATTAGTTTAGTTTAATTTTAGAATAATTAGGTTGATTTTATGTTTTATTTAGGTTAAGGTGTGAATTAAATCCATTAATTATCCCTTACCTACACCACTTTAACATAATTAAACAAGTAATTATGAGCTAACATATGATATGCAGCCACATAGAATTTAAATCATCAAATGCACCTAAGAAATAAATGGGCCTAATGCAATTGGCTCACAATTATTGATTAATTAAGCTAAAAGGTTTAATTAAGTACTTTCATAACCATCTTACACATATAGTTTGATTATAATTTCCTTCGAAGTCTCTTATGTTATTGAACACCTAAGAATCTACCCAATAAATAAGTGATCAAGTTCTGGAGTGATTTTATTTTGAGTTTAGTTAATTAAGCCATTTAATGAAGTGATTAAATCATTAATTAATTTGTAAATTAATTAAGTCTTTATCCAAATGAATTAAACTTAGGGGAAAAGATTAGAAAAGAAATCCTAATCGCATTCCCTAAGTCCATTCACTATTTAATGATGATTAACAAATATAATTAATGAATTTAACACTATTTAATAGGTTAATTAATCATTTAATTAATTAAGAGAGGGATTAAGGATGGAATGAGCAATTCCCCTAATTAATCCAACAATAAATTCCAAAAAAATCATGGGAGGCAGAGGTCATCCCACTAATCAACCTTAGGAAGTTTGGAATTAATTATTAGAGTAATTAGCCTAATTACATTCTTAATAAAACCCAAACTGAGTGAAAGTCACTATTCAAAATCAATTGATTTTAATTTTATATTATTCTTCACTGAATTATCTTTTAAATGAACTTGAGTTTGTATTTTTTTTGGATTTTTCTAATGTAGTTATGAATTTTAGAATTGTTAGCATTAAAAATGAATTAATTAGAGCTAATTAATCCCTTAATCCTGTTGAGCCACGTGGCGGCTAACGCGGCGTGCTTTCCATGAGGCGTGATGGGATAGGTTATTTAAGTTGTCACATTCGTCTGCTGAGTCAGCCGGCGACAAACGCTCTTTCTCCACAAGTCGTCTGATCGATGGCTAGGATTAATCTTATGGTTTAAAGCTTAAATCGAGGGTCGACATGATCTAATCACGTGCCTGCTCAATGATGAAATGACGGGTGATCCTTTTCCTTCGTGAGTGATAAGAGACGAACACCATTCGTCTCAACCCTGTTCAATTCAAGCTCACCCGAGCTCGAATTGGGATCAAGATGATCCCACACCTTAAAGAGGGGGGATGCACATCCAATGGTCAAGATCTCAAGAGATTACAATTTTCTTCAAAAAGGACCAAGCTAGTTTTCCGATGGCTAAGGTTTTGAGCAATACCTCACCGGAGACTGCCGCTTCCAACAGAGGAGATAGCTTCATATAGTAGAGATGAAGCCTTATTGAAGGTATCAAGTCTTGATTTGAAGTGAATTGCTCGGTTGACCAAGCTCCCCTTAAATGGTGATTGGGCTTGATCAAGCTGAGGCTTCTCGTGGTTTGGAGACTTGAGAAACAACTTGGTTGAGCTTGATGAGGTCCCTTGATGGTGCTTGCAAGTTTAATTTAAGTTTGGTGGAGAATTGGATGGGTTGGATCTTCACTTCACCTCCCTTGTTTGAAAAGGAGAAATTAAGGAAGCTTGGAAATGGCCTTGGAAAAGCTTGGGGAGCTTCGAATCACTCTCCTTGGCTCTATGGAATTGAATTCTTATGCATTGAGTGGGAATGAAGGGGAGTGTATCTACGCCCCCCTCCCCCACTTGGATCAGACGGATAAGAGCAATTTTGCCATTTTTGATCAATGGAGGAGATTGGTTGATCAGTTTTTGGCTGTTTTGCATCCCATGTGATTCATTTTAGGTAGTGGAGGGAAGGAGTGTGAGTGCCCATGTGCTAGGTGAGTGTTTGGAGTGATCCAAGCGGTCAATTCCCATTAGAAGGGTCAATTTCACTTTAGGTTGGGTCATGGCCAACCCAAACCCATTGGGTCATGTTCACCACCATCCTTGGTGTCCATATGGACTACTTGGAGGATGCCAAGTGGCCTTGAGAAAGAATTGGCCATATTCCAAGTGGATTTGGCCATAGGGTACCCTTTGACCTAAGAGTAAAATAGTCATTTGGCCTTAATTTTGATTTGACCATACTTGAAATGATTCAAAAATGGGTAGACCAAATTTCACGTGATTTGGAGTTCATTTAGTTTGAATTGGTTCAATTTCACCCATTTAAGTTAAGTTGGGTCAATTTGGGTTAGGTTGACCAATTGGTCATATTGGGTCAAAAATGGGTTAGGTCAAGTTCAAATGATCATTTGGAGCTTATGGGTATCATTGGTTTGGTTCAATTTGATTTATATTTGGTTTTGGTCCATTTGAGTTCATTTAGGTCAAATGGGTCAAGTTGACCAATTTGACCCATTTGACCCAATTTGGTTAGGTCATGGGTTGGTTTAGGCTTGGTTGACCATTTGAAATGTATTGCAAGCTTTGGTTTCAATCAATTTTGGTTTGGTTTGATTTCAAGTTGATTTAACCTTTTTGGTCAAGTTGGGTACATGATCAATAGTTAGTCTAGGCCAATTGAAGCTTTGGTCAAGTTCAACAAGTGATTTGGAATGAATTTGACCTATTGGTTGTAATCAATTTGGCTTAAATCAATATTTGACCCATTTTGACTTTTTAGGTTAATTTGGGTCAACTTGGGTCAAGTGGCCAATTTGGCTTGGTTTGGCTCAATTTATGGCTTGGTTAAGTTCAATCATTGATTATGGATTAGTTTAGATCAATGGTTCAATCAATTTGGTTTGTAGTGGATTTTGGCTAGTTTGGGTTTCATTTGGGCTAAGTGTTGACTTGGCCAAAGGCTAGGTTTGACTTTGGTTTGACCTAATTTGAGTGATTGATCATCCTAGGGTGATTGTGATTGTTGCTCATAATGTGAGGCTTAGATGGGCTTAGTTCAATCCAATTTGGGTTGGATTAGAATTTGGCTCAAAAAGGTCCTTTAGGTCACTTTGGGTCAAGTGAGCCTAAGTGGGTCAATTGACTTGATCAAGGCTTGATTCAAGTTTGGTTGAACTCGCATATGGACTTATGATAGAAATATAAATCCAATTGCAAGTGATTTGGAGTCAAATGAGTTTTGGATCATTTGACAATTTCAAGTCAAAAGGGTGAACAAAGGTTTGACTTGGGTTAGTTTGATTTTGGTTTGGTAATTATAGTTTATGTTTATATTTGGACATGTGATTGTAGGAGTGATTGTTTGAAGAAAAAATCCAAAGACTTGGATTGATTTGAGAATGATTTGGCTCAAGAATTTGACTTGAAAGGGGTATAAGTTGGATTTTGGTATGTTTTGGTTTTGAGTTTTGAATTGATTTTGGTTATTTGAATTTATAACTCATTTATATTTGTGAATATAAATGAAGATAAAAATGGGTTATGATAAAATATTTTGAGTTTGGAGTGACTTGGGTTTGATTTGAGCTAAGTCCATAAGATGGAATCAAAAGGGCTTAGGAAAGATTTTGGATTTGGAATTGATCATGATTTGGATTTGATTGATGATTTGAATTTTGGAATTGATTTAAGATTTGAGAAAATCAATCGAGCTGGAATTTATTTAAGTTTTGATTTGAATTGAGTCATGATTTGAGAAAATCAATTGAGTTGAAATTGATTTAAGTTTTTATTTGAATTGATTCATGATTTGAGAAACTCAATTGAGTTGAAATTTATTTAAGATTTGATTTGAATTGATTTATGATTTGAAAAAAAAAAATCATTTGAGTTGAAATAGATTTAAGATTTGATTTGAATTTGAAGTTTGAAGGAGGGAAGCAAGGATTAGGTCTAACCTATAGGGTAGGAAAGTTCTCCTAACACCCCTAAGGCATAACCTATTCCTTAAGTCTCTGGGGTTAGGTTAAGTGTTCACCTAATCACTAGAAGTATCTTAAGATAAATGAACTCTTAGTGTTTAGAGGAGTCCTATGTCTAAGATGGGGAAGTTGAGAGCTCACTCGAAAAGTGAGGTCAACAGGGCCCTTCATTTCATACCATTTTCTTGGGTTTAGAGTATTTGAAAAAGAGGGAGAAGGATTCTGGCTCAAAGCATGGGTGAACTTTCAACTTTCTTAAACTTTTTATAAGCATTCTTCTTTTCTTCTCTTATTTTTTGACTTAATGTTTATTTTCATATTTACCCTGCATCCTTTTTTATTTAATTTTAGTTTAAATAATTTTCATTTAAATTTGTTTAAGTCCCAAAAATTTGACAAAATTATACAAAGATTTCTGCAACGCCACATCTAACGCTTTACTTATTATGTATTGAAGCTGTCATGACACCACAACTATCTTTTATACCCACTACGCCTATTAGATTATGGGTGTTGAAACCGCAAAGATATATATATATATATATATATATATATATATATATATATATATATATATATATATATATATATATATATATATATATATATATATATATATATATATATATATATATTTCCATATTCCAATTCCCACACACTTCTATACATCCACAATCAGCAACCATGATAAATTTGCACGCCAACAGGACTGATTTGTAACTTGGGATCGCATTGCTGGATCTATTTACTAACCTCGGCAACATATATCTTGCCATCTCTACAACCAACAAAAAATATGTGCTCCCCGAGATCAAATGCAATTGCATCAATTATGAAAGGAAATGTAATACTTCTTAACAATCTCCCCTCTGCTAAACTCCAAACCTTACAAGAACGATCCTTGGAGGATGAGATGACAATTGAATTGCATAATCCCTGGCTTGAAATAACTGAAGCCACACATAAAGCATGTTTTGAAAAACTATACTTATAAATATTCTCTCCAGACTCTTTTCCTATATCATCAAAAATCATCAGGAGCGGCCAAACTCTAACGCTTCCATCCTCGGACCAAGAAATCAGAAGGGACTCATCGTTAGATAGAGTAAGGCAGGTAACGGATCTGGACCTAAGGATTTTCCCCATACCAGAAGAAGATCGGCGCAGTAGTGGATGAAGGGTTTTCACGGAGCTGTGAGAAGGCAAGGATGCATCGGGAGACCGAGAGTAATCCATGGGGAGGTGAGGGAAATCGAACCAATGGGGGTGGAGGAATGCATGCAGTTTGAAGGGAGACGGATGAGCAGATTACAGTTCCTCCATCGAATGAATGAGAGAGGGAGGGAAGATCGTGCTTGGCTTGCAGTTCCTTAATTGAATGAAGAGAGGGAGGGAAGATCGTGCTTGGCTTGCAGTTCCTTAATTGAATGAAGAGAGGGAGAGAAGATCATGCGGTTTTAGGGAAATCGAACGAAGAGGGGAAAAAAAGGCGGGGTCGGTTATGGTAGAGACGAACGAGCAGATGAGGGACTATTTTGGATCGGGAGTGGGGCGAGCGGATGAGAGAGTCAGCAAGGAAATAAAATAAAATTCCACTTTTTTGTTTTATCGATTTAAATTTTATTTGATTAATTCACAAACAAACTTAATTTAAAAAAAGTAGGTATCTATGTTGAACTCAACTTTGCATAATATGAATATCATTTCTAAGCAAATTCAACATTCCTAATCAACAAGTATTCGCCAATCGTAGATCATTTGATTCGAGTTGGTGCTGAATTAAATCCATTTTGATTCAAAATATGCATTATCACTTCTGACTGCTCGATGTTCGCATAAATTCATCCGAATCTATCATGAATAGTCTTATTTAATAGATTTCAATATTTTGAAGCTAACGATGCAATCAATTTTACAAACGAAGATCGTTTGAGCATCGTCGCAGCCTCTTAACTCTGATTTATGCATTAGCATATTGACGGCTCGATCTCTCGCTCGATTTACTATTAGATTATGCAATATTTATATTATGATCAATTTTGATGTTTTTAATGCGATGGAAAAATTCGTTCATTGATTGGATATCATTTCGATTGATTTCAATGATGTCAAGTGCATTTCAGCTCCAATTTACACTCTGAAGCATTCGAAGTTGATCGAATTCACCTTATAGGCTCGATTTGATTTATATAGTATATGTGGAGGTCAACAAATGTCCCCCAACAAATATGATTGTCGCATGGACTGAGTCATTTTTGTTGACAACTTATTGACTTCATTGGTTTTTTTTTTTCATTTAAGGTGATTCTTCTCTCTCATTTTTTTTGTTTTTTTTTTATATTTTACCTCTTCTTCCCCTTTTTTTATTGCTTCTTAGTGTAGCTCGATATCTTCATTCTAGTTATGTTTTGTCAAGCTATCACCTGCATCCTTATATGCATTTTCTCTGATCATTTAACATAATAATATTCAGCTCGAGGAGATCTGATGACTTGTCTTCTAGTGAACCTAGCGAGGAGGCTAATTGGCTAGAGATTGACATACATGATCCTCATGGAGATGCTAATTTCAGGGATATGATTGAGAAGCACAATGATATATTGAGAGGACGTGATCTTTACTAGGATTTCTTTCTATAATCCTCCATACTTCCTGACTGCACTTTAGACTCTTTTGCTCTTGAGGATCCTGCAAATTGGGTGGCTTCCATCAAGCTAAAACACGGGGACTACAATCCATTGGATAGCTCAGTAGCTCAGGTCAGTTCCAGATATTGTGATATTTTACATCCTACTTCTGACAACATTGAGCAGACAAGACAGTCTAAACTTCTAAGCCACCATCAGTTATAATCAAGCTCGTCAGACTTGCTTCAAGATTCATCCTTTAGCTGGATTCCTAACCTTCCACATGGATACGTTACATGGGCTAGGTACATTCTGCAGGCTCACAGAGAGACTTTAGAGATAGCTGGTATTTATGAGATAGTATATGTGTCTTTATTTGATTTTGGAGGTATGCCTTCTTCTTGGGTTCGTGGAGTAGCGGAGTTCTGAGATGCTAGTAGTAACACTTGTTGGATTGGTCTGGAGGAGTTGACAGTTATACTCTAAGACTTACAGGCTGTGTCAAGCCTTCCAGTGTTTGGTTACCATTATGAGGAGTACGTTCTGCTTGATAATGAGTTATTCTGTAGGCAGGCTTCAGATGATAGAGATCGATGAGGTAGGTTAGCCATGCCACCTATCTATATTGATCTTTTAAGGCATTATCACCAGACTTTCAGGACATTAGGATGTTCTAGACGATCACGAGCTACACTACCTGTGAGTGCATGGATCTAGAGTTTTATATAGGATTATGCTTTATCTGAGGACACTGTAGTAATACATGTTCCTTTTTGATTGGATGTGTCTGATGACAGTTATTTATATGAGCAGGTTGTGAAGCCTACTTTACCAGTAGGGAGGACTTCTCCAGCTATACAGGGATTGAGCGAGGATTTATTCTTAGCAGGATTTATAGTGACATGACTCTACATTTTTGTACTCCCCGTTATAGAGGGAACAGTTCACCCAGGTGCTTTATTAGCAACTAGCATGATCTCTCAAGGTGAGTGAGTTTCTCTGGTCCCAACAGTGTTAGATAGGATTTCCAGGATATTGGGGGTGATTTCTGAGGCAGATTCCCTAGAGTTACGAGATGTGATTCTACCTAAGCAGTACTTGTATGCTTGGGTTCACCTCCATATACATGGTGCCTTTGCTTATTTTGAGTGCCCATCATTCTTTTTAGAGTGAGGATATCCTACAATATTATAGTTATAGCGAGTCTTATCTACTTTGGAGATGGAGCAAATTTACATGTTGTTTTTTGCTCCTTATTTGGTCAGAGATCGATTTTTGTTAGTCACCAGTAAGACATATTTGGTCTACCAGCTGACTTGATGGAGGTTGATCTCATTGAAAGTTTTGATGAGAATGACATATATTCATTGCTTCATGGCCAACAAAAATTGAGAGTAACTGAGTACTTTTTTAGTATACGTCTAGGATGGTTATGTTATCGATTAGGTTAGTTGATTGTTATAGAGGGCTATCAGCCCAACCAGGTTGTACGATAGTTTGGTTTCTTCTAGTCGACTGCTCATGATGGTAGGGCATTCATCCCCAGTGTAGTGGACATTAGGAAGATCATGACGATTCCCCTTAAGACACGTTACTTTACTGCTTCTATTATTTGGCTACATTTACTGAGGCTTAGTACTGGCTCTCACCTTCAGATAGCTCCTCCACAGAGTCACACGGGGGTTAGTTATACCCACCTCACTTGGGTTCGACTATCTTTTGATCCTTTCTTAGAGCATAGTGCCAAAAAATATGAATGGAGAGTGAGATCTTTAGGAGTTCCTCGAAGTCAGAAGCCTCATTGTCAGTCACCACCGATAAGAGATAGCAGTGCTAGAGGTATAATCACTATCTTTCTCTTTTTTAGTACTTTTATTATCTGTCTTTGTTATATCATTAAAATATATTCAATGCATCTGATATTTTAATTTAATTCATGATAGATGTAGCAATTGATGAGCAGGTCAGGGCTGGGACACCACTCCTCATAGCAGAGTACGTGCAAGAGATCTAGCTCCTAGCTACACTGAGATTTCTTCACCAGCTTATAGATGTAGGTATAGTCAGCCTACATAACCTGTTCGAGCTTCATTTGATTGTTCCATGAGTCCACTTCCATGATACCTTCTGACTCCTGATGAGGTTCCACAGGTGTCAGCTAGTACTAGATATGCTATTGGGAGCTTTGGAGTTGAGCCATCAAGTGTGCCTTCCTTTGATACTACCATCTCAGATTTTGCTACTCCTTCTATGGAGCCACTTTTCCCTATTGAACCTTACTCTGTCGACTGTCCTAAGGAGACTTCTAAGGGTAGAGACTTCGTACCTAGTGGAGCTTCTGTTTAGCTAGCACATAGCCATGGAGCTTATCAGATAGTGAAGGCCTTCGAGAACTATGTTGCTTACGATACACCAGTTCAGTCTAATTCTTCATGTTTGGGTACTTTACTTACTCTCTTTGTTCTTTAGTTGTACTTCTTTACATTTACTGCTCTACTTTATGCTGATTATTTTCATTTATTTCTTCTAGTGCCTTAGGTGGGTTACAAGTCTGAGATCTACCACCGATATCTATCTACACCAGATCCACGCGACAGAGGCATGTAGGATTATGACTTGATGTTTCTAAGGGATACGATTCTAGGCATACTCTGGGCTCACCAGAGTCACTAGACCACTTCACATCATATGCGAACATCATTCTGGATCTTCTAGCTCACACTAGTTTGGAGGAGCAGACTCTCAGGTACTAGGAGACTCTTTGTAGAGATGCAGAGTTTCTAATCCACCAGATGAGATTGCTCAGTATTGTCAGCTCTAGCACTTTACTGGCAGAGCTTCAGGAGCAGGTCAAGATTCGTAAGGAGGAGGCTGACCTAGCACATGATGAGTTTGAGAAGAGTGTTGAGGCTCTACGACACCACTGTCAGAGATTGATAGATGCCCCTTCTGAGTTAGACAGACAGACTACCAGGATCAGGGAGTTATGGAGGGATCTCGTGAGTGTGATATCCTGCAAGTCAGACATGCAGGTTGAGCGGGCTAGGAGAGCTCAAGCTATAGATCAGGAGAAGCACCATTACCAGGTATGCCATAGAGCTATTGTGGATGCTTAGGCTGCTTTGACTAGAGCTAGGGAGGCTTTATAGTTGGTTGAGAGTGAGCATCAATCTTTAGCAGTTTATTTAGCACAACTTCAGTAGGTTCAGTCTAGGCTTCCTTGATGTACCTTTTCTTTTTATCAGTCATGTATCTTATTCTCTTAGTGGAAAACCAATATTTATCTCTTCTTTATTTTGTACTGCACTTGAAGCATTGTATCTTCACATTTGTATATCTTCGAGATATTTTACACAAATGTTGTTTTAAGGATAAATTATCTTCTATAACTTCGTTCATAGTCTGTTAATCAATTAAGAGAATTTTTTATTTTAATCACTTGGACATGTTAAGTCGAGTCAACTTCAGGTAGAATAGCTATTGTCATCTGACTTGCAAGCGGGAGGTCTACCACTATGACCTTTTCTTATGGCTTGTTGAGTGTGAAGAGCAGTCAGCGACTCGGCCACATTTAGGTTTATTGAGTCCAACGGTCAAGACCCACTTGAGTCTTAGACTTGAGCTGTGAGTAAACTTGTGCTTTCCCAACTTAACAATATCAAAGTTTACAAATTTAAAATCCTCCCATTTGACTTTTTGGACTACTTCAAGCATAAAAGATGAATCTTTCAACAATAGAATCATCTTATGTGCAACTTGTTTGAAGATACATCTTTAATATTCATAATAATCAATAGTACCTTTAATATTAGGAAAATAGAGTAATGAAATGGGGATCTCGGCTCAAAGTATGATGTCTACCCTAATTAGAATATATTCAAGGATCTCATCTTATGGCACGATGTCAACCCATATGAAAATAAAGAAACGCCCTCTGTCTTGCATGAGGAATTCTAAAACACATTTAAAAGAATTTTAAGATTAAACAAATACATTGATATTTGAGTTGATATATTTGGTCTTAAGAGAGTTCAACATATAATATTGATTTCAAAAATCTAAAAAATGCCTCCTGTGTAATAGGGGGATTTTCACGTAGATTTTAAAAGAAATTTTATCATATATCATGAAGGATTACCTCCTTTTCCTATTGATTATATATATTTATTTAAGGATCTCGGCATGAAGTGTGATATCAACCTAAATATATATATACAAGAAGGCCCTCTATTTCATAAGAGAGGCTTTGCAATAACTGTTGAGAGAATTTGTAATTTCTTTAGTCCTATGCTTTTTGCTTTCAGACTTGTTGAAGACTTCCTCTTGAGAGTTTGAAATTTGTAATGTCTTTAGTCCTAGCTTTATGCCTTTGGTGGACTTAATGGAGTTGATGACTTATTGGTGAGATGAGAATGTCTTATGTCCTATGCTTTGTGCTTTGACAGATTTGTTGAGGACTTCATCTTGAAATTTGAAATTTGTATTTTCCCCTATCCTAGCTTTGTACTTTAATGGACTTAATGGAATTGATGAGATGAGAATATCTTCAGTCCTATGCTTTGTGCTTTAATAGAATTATTGAAAACTTCATCTCAGGGATTTATATCTTTGTATTTTCCTTCTATCATGGCTTCATGCCTTGACGGATTTGATGGAGGAAATTTCTAAATTATCTTGCAGACTTGTTAGGTGATATAAAAATTATCTTCTATCATAGCTTTCTGCTTTCATGAGATTTTAAAAGGATGCTTGTCGACAACCTATCCCTCAAAGCTTGTGTTGGGTCGATGGCAAAGAGTCATCAGTCATGTACTTTGCACGTAATGGACATGTTGATGACATAACTCCTTCAGTTCAACCTTTACTTTTATATGAACTTTGGGATGACTTCTTCAGTCCTTTTCTTTCTGCTTGGTTGGACTTACTAAAGAAGAGTTTCCTTCGGTCTTTACTTTTTACTTTAACAGACTTATTGAAGGAGTTGATATTTCTCATTTAATATTGATACCAAACTTGGCTTAGTGCCTTCTCGAGTGAGGATCTTTTTATTAGATTTTGAAAAATGACCTTACGACTATTATAAATGATCCCCTAGTCTGGGCCACTGAAACTGACCAAGTTGGAGGGATTTGGAGATTTGGATGCTCTCATCATTGAACAAACGTAGTAGGAGGATCTTTTACTGCAGCCTTTATGGCATATTGAGTAAGCAAACATGTTAGTGAGTCATCTATATTTGGGTGTGTTGAGTCTGACCTTATGCACCCACTTGAGTTTTGGGCTTGAGCAATTGTTGGAGGATTTCATCATCAGGCTAATGAGATGGGGGATCTCTTACTTGGACCTTTATGATGTATTGAGTAAGCAGACCTACCAATGACTCTACCATAATTGGGCATGTTGAGTCTGATCTTACGCACCTACTCAAGCCCTATATTTGATATATGGATGGAAGATGTGTTTCCAACTTAATTTGTTGATGTTTGTAGACTTGAAAATTTTTCTTTTTGGTCAGTAAGACTTTGAAACTTATGCATTTGAATACATAATTTGAACATTTATATAGGGATCTCAGCCTTAGATGCGATTTCAACCCAAATACAAAAAGAGGCCCCCTATCTTATCAGGAAAATCCTGGCTTTTTGACATAAAATTTTAAAAAAGAATGCCCCCTATCTGACAGGGGGATATTTTTATTTTGGAAATGCATTACTGTATTATGAGAGAATTTTCAAGCAAAACTTATAGATGTAATGAAGGTGAGGAATAATTGGTATTCTCAATACTAAGATCAATTCTCCTTCTTGAAAAGTTTGAGGACACATCGTATGATAGAATTCTTTACACATCCTCACTCGATAGGCTTCTAAATTTTGCTGAGCTTGGAGCCTAATTTTGTCAAGCACGTCAAGCTCTTCCATTTGTAGATGGGCATTCTTATCTTCAGTAAGATTATGTTGAATGACTACTATGAATGAATGTAATTCAACTTCAAGTGGCAAGACTACTTACATTCCAAATACTTTGGCATAAGTAGTGCATTTTATGAGAGTACAGTCCAGGTGTCACGTCATTGTCTTTCTTTAAAGCAGTTTCACTTTGAGGCTCTAGCCTCTAAATTTGCTTACCTTTTTGTTGGCACCTTTCGACAATGGATTCCTGGACATGTGGTCTAGGTGTCACACCCTGATGCTCACCATACGGAACTTGAAATGGTTGACATCTTGCCCGGGTTGTAGGAGGAGGTCTCCTTGGAGGGGCAACTCTAGTCTCCCTGATGACAGGACCTTCATATTTTCTTTTTATCAGTCCTTTATTCTTAGAAACTTTAAGGACCCAATGCACTCTTGCATATATAATTTCAAGTTTCCTCACTAGAGAAGCTGGAGCCTAGCATTGTCGAGTCCAGAAGGACTATTTGATTTAACCAGTAGAGTTGTTCCGCTTTACCCATCTTGAGATATTTCAGATTTATTATGGTGGTAGGAATACTCGCTTTTGGTTGTGTTGACCTCATTTTTAGGATGAGCTCTCAACCCCTCCATCTTAGGCATAGGATCCCTTTTAGACTTTAAGAGTTCCTTAGTCTTAAGACACATCTAGTGCATAGGTGGACACTCCAACCTAGCCCTAGAAGACTTAGAAGAGTTAGCCATAGGAATATGTCATGCCTTAAGGGTGTTAGGAAAATCTCCCACCCTTAGCTTAATCCATTCCTCACTTTCCTTCTTTCAACTCAAACTCTAAATCAATTCCATGATGCAACTCAAATCAATTCCATGGTTCAATTCCATGATTGAAACCCATGATCAAGATCCATCAAAAATTGCTACATCCAAATTTTGCCTAAGTCCTTAATCTTCCCTTAATGACTTATTCAAAATCATGATTCAAATTTATTAAAATCTTTGAGATTTTATCATACCTCACGTATATTCTCATTTATATGCACATATATACATGAAATATAAATTCAAACCCACCAAATCAAATTCATTTACAAGTGATTACAAGTCCATATACAAGATTGACCAAGCCATTTGACTCATTTAGGGTCACTTGACCCAAAGTGACTTAAAAGTATCTTTATGAGCAAACTTTTGATCCTAACTAAATTGGATTGAACCAAACTCATATATCCCTCTCATCATGATCAACAATCATCATAGGATGATCAATCAATCAAATTGGGTCAAACCAAGACAAACCTAACATAGCCAAATTCCACCATAGGACAAATTAAATGAAACCATTGATCTAAGTTCATTCATGACCTATGTTTGAACGTGACCAAAGTCTCAATTGGCCAACTAGAGACAACCTAGTCCAATTGACCTTAGACCCAACATGTTTAGCCAAAATTGATTGGAAACAAAGATAACAATCCACTCCATATGACTAACCAAACCCAAACCCACCCTTGACCTACCTCAAATAGGTCAAATGGGTCAAATGGGTCAAATAGGTCAACTTGGCCCATTTGACCCAAATGAAGTCATATGAACCAAAACTAAATATATACCAAATTGAATCAAACCAAAGCCACAAAAACATTTCAAATGGTCATATGAACTTGACCCAATCCTTAGTTTGACCCAATTTGACCTATTGGTCAACCTGACCCAAGTTGACCCATTTTGACCTAAATGGGTCAACATGAGCCAAACCCTATCAAATGGATTTCAAATCCAATGAAACTTGGCCAAACCTAGTTTCTCCACATACCCAACATGTCCATACTAGAAACATAGCAAAATGACCATCCTACCCTTAGGCCATTGAATAAATTTTGGCCTAGCCCATGGGTATTTTGGTAATACCCTCTTCACAATCACTTAAGGCTTTCCTAAAAGCTCAAGGGGACTTAGTGATGAGTGGTGCACCCAACCCAATGGGTTTGGGTCAGCCCATTTCGCCCCTAGATCGAACCCGACCACCTAGCTCAAAATTGAGTTTTCAAACTCCCTCCTAAACCCAATTTGATGAACATGGGAGGTTGGTAATCCACTCAAGGCCTCAAACCAACCATGTACAAAGATCTAACAGCCTAAAAAACCCTCCCAATCTCATTAATTGGATCAAAATGGCAAAGGAGGTGTCGGCCGTCTGATTGCCATAGGGGGAGATATACTCCCGCTAATTCAATGAAATTTTAATTCACTCTCTGTCGATTGAAGCCAAGGAACACAGAGCAACCATCTCAGAGCATTCCCAAGCTTCTTAGGAAGGATTTGAATTCTCCATTTCTCAATTTTGCATAGTGAAAAAATAGTGGAGCTCAATCCGTTAGCCACTTTTCTCATCGAATTGGCCTAAGCTTCCTCTGAAGTTCTAAAGGCAATGAAGAGCCCAATTGGATCAAAGCCGAAACCCAAGTAAGGAGGAGTTGGTCTAACCATTGATCCACTCAATCCCAAGGCCTAATAATTTCAACAGGGCTTTGTCTCTACCAGACGAAGCTACCTCATCGATCTAGAGCATCGATGATCACCTCCAGTGAGGTATGGAATTTTTCAACCACTTAGCTTAGGAGGTGTTGGTCCTTTGTGAAAGAAATATTCATGGCATGTGAAATCCACCATTAGATAGGTTTGTAATTGTGCTTAGATGGTGTGGGTATAATTTCATTCCAATTTGAGCTTAATAGAGCTTGGATCTCGCCTTAGATCATGGACAGTCTCTATTGATCCTCAGGGAAGAACTTGGCTAATCTCAGCTGTCCATCCGGGCATTTTAGATGGATGGCTGAGATTATTTAGCACATTTAGTAATCCATTTATTCTTTATAAACCACGGGGAAATTCTTAGCCATCTGATCTTTGATCGGTTGGTAGAGAATATAAGCGCGTGCGCCACCGCCGCCTTTATGAGGTGGCAACTTAAGTTGTCCCCTCACGGTGCGACGCATGTAAGGCGCCCTGACCACCGCTGCCACGCTTTACATCATGAGCTAAGGATTAATCAGGGATTAGTTAAATGCATTAATTAATTCCTAATTAATTCAGAGAACTTCTAAAATTCATAATTCTCTATAGAAAAATCAAAAAAAATAAAAGGAAAAATGCTATGGAAAGATAATTTCACCTAGAATATTTTAAAAATGATTTCAATGGATTTTGAATCACTCTTTTCTCTAAATTTGGGTTTCTTTAGGAATCTTAATTATCTAATTATCCTTTAATTAGGTCATCAATTAATCTCAAATTTTTGGGGTTCATTTTAGGGGATGACCCTTGCCTGCCCTAATTTTCATGAGATTTATTGAGGGCTCAATTAAGAAAATTTCTATTTCATTCCATAATTACCCATTTCATGCAATTAAGGGTAATGAAGGTGTGATTAGTGGCTTTACCCTATGATTAGGGTTGGTTATTATCAGATCTAGTAAGTAGGAGGTTTATGGAATAATTTTGGGACATTTCCCCCAAGATATTCCCCAAACCCCCTCTTCTCTCATTAATCTCCTTTTAATTAAGGGTTAATTTATTAATTATCCTCTTAATAAATTTTCAAAAATTTTAAAAAGTTCCACAACTTAATTATTCTACCTTGGTTAGATGATTAGGTGTTTAATAGCCTAAGTTCAATTAAGGAAGTCAAAATCCAATTCATATGTGTGAAAGGGTATTTTGAAATTACTTAAGCTAAACCCCTTAGCTTAATTAATTTTTAATTATGAGCCAAATTGCATTAGGCCTTTTCATTATTAGGTGCATTGAAAATTTAAATTCCTTGTAAATTTTATGTCTTATCATTAGTTCATAATTACGTAGATAATTCTTCTAAGGTGGTGTAGGTAAGGGTTAATCAAGCTACCTAATTCACACCTTAACCTAATCAATACATAAAAATAGATCTAATTACCTAAAATTTAAACAAAAATACAAAACACATGTAGGAATGGGTTAGGAATAGTAAACTCATCTCATCTTTTTAAAATTAAATCAAACCTCAAACTAAATAAAAATCATTTTGAAATTCACTTTGATTTACTCTAAATTTTCTTATTTTATAAGAATGTCTTTAGGATTTAAGTGAAGTGAGTTTTTTTTACATGCTTTCATTGATTTGGATCTTTACCAACATGTTAAGTTGTATGTCATGTGATTTCATGCATTCATAATTTCATGTTTCAAATTTTAAAATAAAATTGTTTACTTTATGTCAAATGTGCATGTGTTGACTAAAGTAAAATATGAGTGGCTATTATCACTATTAAATCCAAATTATTTTTAAAATACATAAATCAAATACCAAATCTGAAAGTTTGCTATTCATATATTAATTATAAGCTTGCATGTGATGAATTATATGGTATGCTTAGTATAGGTTTCCTCTCTTTCCTATGTTGGTATAGTTTTGAATAGGAAATTTGGTGAGATATAAGGTTCATTTGAAAAGGACCTAATGCTCACCTAATTTCATATCCTATTCATCCCTATGCTTCCATCTAAGAAGGTTTACCTATACTTACACATATAAATTGCGTAAACAAAATAAATCTATTAAATAACTTTTGCATCTTTCTTTTCTATTTCATTTCTTTTATATACATGTTTGTATTTACAGAAAGCGGTATATTAGTCTGGACAACCTGAGATTACGAGGCTTTAAGTAGCCTTAAGTAGGTCTTGTACCTTACACCTCTTGTTAACAATGGCACTGTACTCACTTATGCCTTTCTTACTTTCATGTATGTATGTGAAATTTTGGATAAGGAAAACCTTTTCTACTTAAGATAAATCATGCACATTCAATTTCCAAATTTTTTTAAATGGGTTACTTAGCATACATCATAAAGTGTGTTAACTACTCTCATTTTCATGTATAGATATACTTAGGGTCCATCCATATGCATGTTATATATGTTGAGAAAGAAGTGAAGTAATGTGTGTTATGTGAATTTTGATTCATTTTATTTAATCCTAAAATGCCTTTTTTTTAAATAGATTTGTTTAGGATTTAGCTAAATTTAGGATTAATTAAAATATCTAATCAAAACATTCACCTAAATAAAACTAAAAAAGTGAATCTACTTTAGAAGATTACTTAAGGTTAGGGAAGGAAAGAGAAGTTCTCTTCCTTTTCTCTCTCTCTTCATAACTTAGTAATTAATTATAGGTTTCACTTAAACCAAATCAAAATATGAAATAAAACTAATCCAAAGCACTTAAACAACTTAAATGAAATCTTTCTCTAAGTTGAACATGTTCTTCACACTTAAAAAATTTGAACCTAAAGCCATAGCTAAGCATACCACATAAGCCTTCAAAGCACACACATTAGCCTAAGTCACCACTTCTAGCCTCAGGTTAGGACGGTGCATGATTTGATGTTTATTTTATGTTGTGATATATGTTTTAGACTGGATGTTAAGGTGTATGCTCATAGAATGAATGGTAGGATGTTCTTAGTCTAACTATTCTTTTCTGCAGGGGATTATGCTTAAGCGACGTTATCATAAATAAAAATATAAATGTTTTTGCTTGTGGGTGCTTTATACCCCTAAGCATAATCCATTGGCCAGGTGAACTTAGTCACCCATGTGTGAGGTGATAAGTCTAATATACATGCTTGGGATTTGTGCGGTGTGATTTATCTAACCTTTGTTTTGCAGGTGTTAGTTAGATTTCTACTTTTTCTTTTCATCTAAAAATTTGTATAATTAGGATTTTTGAATGATATGTTATGGGGATTAGGATGAGAATTGGTCGTAAGATCCTATCTTATATATCATGTGAAGCTTTGGAGCATATACCATCCAACCTTCCAAAGGAGGAACCAAGGAAGAAAAGAAGAAAAGAAGAAGAAAGAAAGAAGAAAGAAGAAAGAAGAAAGAAGAATAAAGCTTGAAGACCCCCATAACAATGAATTCCTTTGGTTAAATTATAATTTAATTCATTTATAATCTAGGTTGTATAAGGGTAGAGCTCAACTACCCATATTTGATATTTTTGAGTTTGTGCGGTGGTGTCCGACCACAACGGCCACTTATTTTTTTTGTAGTTTACTTTATAAATTGATTGATGATTTGCTTAGCTTTTGCATTAAGTGGCAAGCTTTTTCTAGTTTCTTCCTTTATTTATGTATGGATTGGATTTGGATTAGGATCTTTAGGGAAAAATAAATCTTTTACCCAACTTAATAGTTCAAATTCAAATAAATAACTTAGAGCTTAGGATTAAAATCAAGATAAAAGAATTAGCAACCCCTTAGCTGGATGAGCATTTCTTTATAATATCATGCACAAATGCATCTTATTTTACTCTTGATTGGAGAGCTTTCACCTTTTTCAGAGAACCCAACTTGACCTTTGAGGGCCATGGTGGAAACTCACCTCCTACCTTCTCGCTGATTTTGGCCAATAATCTTCTTTTTCATGTATTAGCCAAAAAAATCTTATTAGCCTGAGTCAAAAATGATTGTCCAAAAATGAAAATAAAATGAAATTTGAATTGCATTAGATTCAGGTCATTTGAAGCATGTTCCTTTACATGATCTAGTCTGTTTAGGGAGTGAGTTTAAGGACTTAGTCTCTTTCTAAATAATAACAACTTAGCTATCTTGCATAAGCATAAAGACTTTCCTACATGTTTTTAAAATCATAGGAGGAGTTAGTTGATAGCCACCCCTAGGCGGTTGTAAGTCCAAACTGTCAGGTGGTGGTTTATCCTCTCTTATGAAGGCAAACCAATTACCCATTTATCGCCTTAGATTTAGGTTGTACTTCCAGCCCTTGTCGAATCTCTCTAGATTCAGGTTTTGAGATTGCATCTCCCCTTTGTGGCCTATAAGCATAATTCCTCACCTCTTAGGCATTTTCTTAATCTTATGTTAAGGAATCTTAAGTTTTAAAATTCTAATGAAAAATGCTACTCAAACAAAAAAAATCAATTTGTAAAATATAAAGCCCAACTACAGGATAGTTTGAGATGCTCGCTAGGTTTCCTAGCATCATGAGTACCTCCTACTTATTTCCCATTTTGTCTTTGATAATAATTCCCTCTTTTGATCAATCCCATTTTGATCTTCAAAAGCATAAACTAATCGATTGATAGTCCTTTCTATTGAAATCTTCAAAGACAACGATCATTTCCCTTAATCGAGAATTTTTCTAAGGGATCTCGTCCCTTAAGATGTAATTAACTATGGGGGCTTGCTCCTGTAAGGAACTATATGAACCTGGTTTAAAATAAATCTTGCTTTACTTTTCCATGTAAAATAGGGGAAGAATCTCTGGTACATATGCAGACTCATCATCCTCAGGAGTCCTTATTGAGGTGATTGATTCCATTAAAGGGTAGGGATTTCTATCTTCAAGATAGTACACTATTTCCTTAATGACGTATTCGATCACCTGAATAAGTACATCTACGGATCTGTGTGGCATCTTACCAAGATGAATTTTTATATAGGGTTTTCTTTCATTTCTCACCAATATATTTGGAAGGTGACTCCCTCCTCGTAGAGGAATTTTTCTCCACAGGTTGTAAGGCTTGTTTTATAACATATGGCCCAAATGAGAGCTGCTGAGCTTGTAGCTTAGCATTCATTCTTATCCTCTACCATCTAATTAGTTTTCTTTCATATGAGAAAGCTTCAGTATCAAAAGTTTCAACTAGCAGAGTGGTCGCATTCACAGGCATGATCAAAACTTTCTGCTAGTGGCAGTTCTTTTCATGACTGGCACCTCAAAATGACCTAATCTTTTGAATATAAATGCTCTCTTTTGAGGAACCTTAGTTGCAGTCATGGCCATTCCAATCATTCTCCTCCCCTACACATGTTTATGTGTACATTATGTAGGTACTTCAAGTAGAGGATCATTTGCAATAATTGCTAGGAAGTCTACAATACTAAATTGAATGGTAGCTCCAACATTCCCCATATTGATAATAACATTAGTTAGATGGGTGTTGGCTCCGTGACCTAATTGCATGATGAACGGTGTGTTTTGAAGATCTATTGATATAAAGAATAAGAAGATTATTCATAAGGACATTATTGGTTTAGATTTAGTTTCATTGATAATTTGTTCTCTATATTTTTATTTCATTTTTTATTGTACTCCACTATTACTACAGCTCATATTTGACTAGCCAAAGATGGAAAGAGAAACATGTCCCTAGTGGAGTCGCCAAAAATTTGTGGGCTCCAAAAATTCACCACCGACATCTCACATTGAAGAGAGTACTATTTAAGTGTCAGTGTAATTTTCAGAAAGAAGATGGAATAGTAAATAAGACACTACCTAGAGATTTGGCCCTCATTTTGTTAGAACTTTAGATCTGATTCTAGGTTTCTTATAAGTGCAAGCACCTATAGTTAATTACCCCTCTCAATGATGAGAGAGAACTTTTGATTAAGGCTAGTCGTTAGATCGCTAAATGCATAGCATATAGTAGCAGTATGTGGAGTTTAAAATTTAGGGTTTAGAATTTATGAATTTTGCCATTATTTAACTTAAAGAAGATGGTTGGGGGAATGATGATGTGACCGATCTAGATCCCATGGTTCCATCATCCCAGGCTATCGTGGTCCCTAGTCTACTTAGTCAGAGGAGGTAGTTAACTCAACCTAACCGAAGGATCCCTGTCAGCAGCTATGGGTTGCATCATCCAAATAATCATTATAGACTTAGGGTTGTGTTTGTCTAAAGAGACAAGCTTAAGTCTACCTTAGCTAATATAGGGTTTTTACCCTATAAAGTGTACCCTATGATTCACAACTCAAAGGGCATAGCCATTGGGGAGCATATGAGTTATAGTCGTGATCATAATATAATGGTGACATTTGGCGACAACCAAACGATCAAAGGACTCTAGTCATAACTGGATCATATGTGGAACGTATTGGCCAAATCATGTAGACAGAGGACACAGACCACATCCTTACTAGCTTGAGATTGATTGAGAGTGAATATAGAAATATAATTTATTTAACATTGGCTCTTTTATGAGCTATAGTTTTCTTAATTTGTCACTTTCAACAAGCAGTTGCGGAAGGGGGATTGAGTTAAATTTTATTTTAAGTTTTTAAGATTAAATTTCATTTGACCATTTAGAACTTAGTGATCTGTTCAATTTTATATTTTTATTGATACTTGATTTTGATTAATTCATTTTGAGCTTGCAAGCACATTTTGATGGTAAGTATCCCCTCAGGTTGAAATCTTCATTCAACATAGCCATCATCGGGGTATATGAATCTACTTGATCATTTAATTTATTATTTCAGATCTTGTTAACTCTATTAGTTTAATAATAGATGATTAGATCTACTATTATATGACAGAATTAGCTTCTCATATATTTTAATAAATAGACATGGGTTGTGTCGAGGAGGTAGTCGACCCAACTTGACCGAAGGATCACTGTCAGCAGCCATGGGTTGCATCGTCCAAATAATCCTTGTATATCTGGGGTGATGTTTGTCTAAGGAGATAAGCTTAAGTCAACCTTAACTGATAGAGTGCTTTTTGGCCTATCAGGTGTACCCTATGATTCACAACTCAAAGGGCAGAGCCATTGGGGAGCATACAGGTGTGGTGTTTATTTTGGTATCATGTGTATGCATGTGTATACGAGAGGGGGGGGGGGTACACCACATAGATCTGAGGATGTACTTATTCAGGTGATCAAATATGACATCAAGGAATAGTGCACTATCTTGAAAGATAAAAATTACTATCCTACGATGGACCTAATCATCTAATAAGGACTCCTAAGGTATGATGGGTCTTTAAATGTACTAGAGATTTTTCCCCTACTTTATGTGGATGAGTAAAGTAGGATTTATTTAAACTGGGTTTTGAAGTTCCCTGTGGGGTCAAGCCCTTATAATTAATTACATCCTAAGGAAGGTGAGTTCCTTAAGAATACTCTCGATTAAAGTAGGTAATTGTTGCCTCCAAAGAATTAAAAGATAGGGCTATCAATAAATTGGCTATGTTTGGAAGATCAAATGGGATAGATCAAAAGGAAAGACTTATTATCGAAGCCAAAGAGAGATGAGTAGAGGATGCTCATGATATTAAGAAACCTAGTGAGCATCCCAAACTATCTTATGGTTGGGCTTTATATATATATTTGAAATTGAGGAGAATTATATATATTTGAGTTGAAATTTTATTAGAAATCTAGAACTTATAACTCCACAATACAAGATTGTGGAAATACTTAAGAGGTGAGGATTTATGCTTGTAGCCCCAAAGGAAAACAATAACCTCGGATCCTAAATCTAAGGAGCTTTAGCAAGGGCCAATGCATGACCGATATCTAAGCTGAAAGATTATTTACCTCAATAATAGAGAGTAAATCACCTGACTGCTAGACATATAACCGCTTAGAGTGGCAGCCAACTAACTCCTCCTATGATTTAAAACCATGTAGGCAAGTCTTATGTTTTGCAAGATGGCTAGGTTATTATTATTTAGAAAGAAAATTGAAGTCCTTAAACCCGCTCCCTAAGATATTATAGTATGAGTGGTATGAATAATGACTTAGTATAATACAAATCTTATCAAATTTTATTTGATTTTTGACACTTCAATTTGACAAAGGCTTTAGGATTATATATGCCTAAATGCATGATGAAATGGATTATTGGCTGAATCGAAAGAGAAAGAGGTATTTTTCCATCACAGGCTTGTAAAGGTTAAGCCCATTTCTTTCTGGCAAAGATTGAAGCCCTCTCTTAACAAGAGTGAAACAAAATAATGTGTTATGTTAAGCATACAACATCTAGCTAAGGGGTTGCTAAATATTTTATTATCTTGATTTAATGCCTAGGCTTTATATGAGATTATGAGTTATTTTAAAAGTTTAATTATAAGTTATTAATGGGGTAGAAAATTTATTTTTATCCTGGGAGCCTAAACGAATCCAGGCCATATAACAATCACCAATCATAAATAAACTATGAAGAGACATGCTTTCTCTAATGCACAAGCTAAACAAAATAACAAATAATTTTATAAAGCTATCACAAAAGAATAAGAGATCAGTGCAGTCGAATACCACTGTACAACCCAAAAAAGAAATGTGGGTAGCCAAGCTCTACCCTTATACAACCCAGATTACAAGGGAATAATTACAACTATGAATGATGGATGTTATGGGGTCCTTCATTCTTCATTCTTTTCTTCTTTTGATTTGATTTAGATGTGCTTCCTTCAAAGGCTTCACATGGTACATAAGATTTGGTCTTGTAACTAATGCACATCCTAATCTCCCATAACACTTATCCTAATCCTAATACAAAATTACATTAAAAGAAGGAAAGTAAATCTAATTGCACTTACAAAATAAATGTTAGCTAAACACACTATGCAACCTAAGCAGTTATATAAATAATCTAGACTTAACACTCCGTACATGGCTAACCAAGCCCACTTGTCCTAATTTGGGTTATGCTTAGGGGTATAAGCAACCTTCGGAGCAAAAGCATTTTTATTTTTATTACAGCAGCCCCTTAAGCACAACCCCCTATAGAAAATATGATTAGGTTAATATCGGCCTAACATCCAGACTATGCACATACACCCTAACATCCAGTCTATAACAATACATCACAAAATAAATATACATCAAACCATACACCATCCTAACATAAAGTTAGAAGCGGAGGCTTAATCTAATGTGTGTGAATTAAGGCTTGTGTGGTATGTCCTAACTAAATTTTAGAGGTATAATTTCACTAAGTGTAAAAGAATTAATTTATAAAGGGTTGATTTCTCTTAAAGTGATTTAATTGATTTAAATATTTTACTTAGTGGTTTTCGTTTGTTTCATATGGCTTACACCTAACAACTAAGTGTTATAAAGAGAAGAAAGAGAGGGGACTTCTCATTCATCCCTACCTTAAGTCACATCTAAGGTAAATTAATTAGCTTAATTATCTTTAGTGGATGGCTTATCACATATTTTAAAAAACCCTAAGTTTAAATTCACTCTAAATGGCCTTATTCAATAAGAAAGGCATTTTAAGATTAATTAGAATGATTTACTATCACATAATTATTGACCTCATTTTTGGAATGAGCTCTCAACCCCTCCATCTTAGACATAGGATTTCTCTTATACTTTAAGAGTTTCTTAGTTTTAAGACACTTCTAGTGATTAGGTGAGCACTCAACCTAGCCCTAAATACTTAGAAGAGTTAGCCATAGGAATAGGTCATGCTTTAGGGGTGTTAGGAAAATTTGCCTACTTTATAGCTTAAAACAAATTCCTCTCTTCCTCCCTTCAAATGAAACTCATACCAACTCCAACTCTAACTCAAACCTTGAACCAATTCAATAGATTTTCTCAAATCAAGAATCAATCCCAAATAATTGAAACCTATGATTGAAGCTCATGATTGAAATCTAAATTCCAAAAATATTTCCTAAGTCCTTTGATTCCCTCTTATGGACTTAGCCTAAATCCAAATCAATTCGAATTCAAGAAATTTTCTCATAACCCATTTATATTCACATATATAAATGAAATATAAATTCAAATCAATCAAATCAAATTCAAAATTCAAATCCAAATCAAAAATCTTTCCTAAGTCATTTTCATTCCCTCTCATGGACTTAGCCTAAATCAAATCTAAATCCATTCAAATTCAAGAAATTTTCTCACAACCCATTTATATTCTCATTTATACTCATAAATATAAATTAAATATAAATTCAAATATCCAAAATAAATTTAAAAATTAAATTCAAATCTAAATTCAACCAAAATCCAACCTAAGCTTTTCAAGTCAAAATCTTAGACTTAGCCAAATCAATTTCAAATCAAGCCAAACCCTTGATTTTTCTTCTTGATTCAATCAATACTACAATCATGAATCTAAATATAATCATAAAGTTTAAACACCAAACCAAAAATCAATTCAAAAATCAAGCTCAAATTCAATCAAAATTCAACCTAAGCCTTTCAAGTCAAAATCTTGAACTTAGCCAAATCAATTTCAAATGGTTAAGATAATATAACCATAAAATGAATCCCATGAAGCGTGCATTCGAAGTAGCTTCAAGGAAATTCTTTAGCTTTGTTGTCTGACACTGAGGAATAGAAATAGATCCATAAAAGATCAAAGCTATCTTAGAAATGTCACCTCCTGAAAGTTTAACTCTACTCAAATCTTTCTAAGGATGGTTGTCGTATCTAAGACACTTTATTTCTAACTTATTGAGGAGATGCAAGCCATTCTCAGCACTTGTCAAAAATGATACCAAGTTTAAGTGGGATGATAAGTGTCAGTATGCCTTTAAAGATAACAAACAGTATTCAGTGAAGCCGCTAGTTCTAGAAACCCCTATCCCGGGCAGGCCACTCATCCTTACACTACTACATTGGATGACTCTCTCGGCACTTTGTTGGCTCAAGCCAACAACAAAGGGAAGGAGAGTTCTTTCTACTACCTCAATCGTCATCTAATTCCTACTGAAGTGAACTACCCACCCATTGAGAAACATTGCCAAGCTTTGATCATTGCATCTCAGAAGCTACGATATTATATGCTTTCTCATGAGGTGAACTTAATTTTTGTAATTAATCCACTACAGTATCTCATGATACGACCAACACTATCCAGATGTTTGGCATGATGGTCTATATCTTATCATAATTTGATATCACATTCGTACCTCTCCATGTGATAAAAGGACAAGCACTAGCGGATTTTTTAGCAGCACACCCACTTTTTGTTGATTCTCCACTTAGTGATGATCTCCCTGATGAACAAATCATGAACTTAGGGGAGGTTGACAACCACCGATGGGAGATATATTTTGATAGTGCAGCTTCTTTTTATAAAGGGGAAGCACCACGATCTACTCTTCCAGGAAAGGTAGGGATAAGAATAGTTCTCTTAACTCTAGACCGCGATGTGATGATATTCTCATACTATCTATCCAATCCTTGCACCAACAACAAAGTTAAGTATGAGGCTTTGGTTTCCAGTTTGGAGTTAGCTATCATACTGTGTGTCAAAAGCATCAACATATTTGGAGATTCTTAGTTGGTTATCAACCAGATCATCGGGTCCTACATGGTCCTCAAACCCAAGCTTCGTCATTACCATGAGTATACCATGAAGTTGTTGGCCCAAATCCCTAAAGTCACCATCTAAAAGGTTCCCCGAGCAGAGAACGCAGTAGCATATGCTTTAGCCAAACTTGTCAAAGAATTGGCATGTCTAAAAGATGAGTTTATTCCAATAAAGGTCCAAAATAGATAAGTCATATTCTTTATTGATGTTGAACTCATCAAGACACTTTCTCTTGAAGGGGAGGTTATCATTGTCTATAAGGACAAGGAATTGGATTGGAGGTAACTATTCATAGAGTATTTGAACACTGACAAACTACCTCAAGAACATTCATAAGTCTATCAGGTGAAACAGAGAGCTCTCTCATATGCTCTCATTGATGGAACCCTCTATGGACGATCCTTTGATCAAATGTGGTTACATTTTTTAGATAAACATGAAGCCCGTGGCATTATAACTGAGGTACATTCAGGTCTATGTGGAGCACATTAATTCAGTCTGAATATAAAGATGAAGATCAAGAGACTAGGATACTACTGGCCTTCGATAATTACAGACTGTATGGATGTAGCTAAGAGATGCCATTAGAGACAGGTACACAGTGTGGTCCTACATCAACCACCCAATATTCTACACCCTACATTGGCATCATGGCTATTTGAGTGTTAAGGTACCAACATTGTGGATCCTATCGATCATCCTTCTTCTAAGGGTCATCGATTTATCTTAGCTGCCACCGACTACTTTTCCAAGTGGGTGGAGGCAATCCCACTCAGATAGGTCACAGCTTAGCATGTGGTTCAATTTATTAGAAACTATATCGTATATAGGTTTGGGATGCCTTGATGAATTATATTCGATAATTGTATTGCATTTAAAAGTACCAAGATCAACAGCTTCGCCAGAAGATGTGGTATAGATTAGAGATACTCCACCATCTACTACCCAGAGCAAATGGCTTAAAAGAAGCATTCAACAAAGCTCATATCTAAATACTAAAGAAGACTCTTGATGATAACAACCAGTAGTGGAATGAGCAATTGGTTGAAGCCTTGTGGGCCTACCACACCACATACCGAACTTGAACTCAGTCTACCCCATTTTCCTTAGTCCCTGTGTTTGAAGTCATTCTACCTTTAGAAGTTCAACTCCCATCACTAAGGATAGCATTGGATAGCAAGATCACTACATAGTAGAATGCAAAGTTGTGGTTAGAAGAGCTCAAAAGTTTGGAGGAGAGTCACCTATGGGCTTGCCAAAATCTCAAGTTGTACAAGGCCAAAATGATTCGAGCTCATAATAAGCTAGTCCGCCCTAGGTCTTTCCAAGTAGGAGAACTTGTGTTAGTCCTAATGAGATCAATTATTGCCTGTCGAAAGATGGAAGAAAATTTTTAACTCACTTGAGAAGGCCCCTATGTCATAGAGAAGGCCTACCAAGGTGGATTTTATCAGCTCATTGGTTGTAAAGGGGAACACTCGATGCTTCCAATTAATGGGCTCTATTTGAAGAAATATTACCCATAAAATATGTTTAAAAATAATTATCAATAAAAGAACAAAAATTTGATTCCATTTCATCAAAATCTTCTCTTCTTTCAAAGCGTTGTTTGCTTTTCTTGCAAATCCTCCTTAGCGTGTTTAAGGTAGGTGCAAGAGTCCCCCAGTGGCATTATATCCCTCTTTCACAACATAAACATAATCAAACATAATCTTCTGGCACTAATAGAATAGGAGTGAGAGAACCCAAGAGACATCTTATTTCGATTAGCACAACTGAGTTAGGTCTAAGAGAACCCGAGCAGCAGCCTTTCTCAGTGAAAATTCTCAGTTGCCATCCATGAAATCATTTCATTAAATTCCATAGCGTGTTTTAAGGTAGGTGTAAGAAAACTCGAGTGGCATCCTATTCCCTTTAACACAAGCATAAAAAATAAACACATATCTTTTATCTCGGGCTATTTTGATGTGAGAGCAAGCCCCCTGTGGTACTCACTCATTAGTTGCTCTAAGTCGGGTTTACATGATGCCTCATTAGTATGTCACCCCAGTGATCACTTATTTAGAAGATGTGAGTCCCCACGCTTTCTTCCTAACTTGACCATTACAAACCAATGAGTGCCTTGTTAGTATGGTAGACTTCATTTCCCAGCCAGTAAGCTACCTCGTGTTGATTTTATTTAAGAAGATGTGAGTCCCCGTGCTTTCTTCTTGAACTAATCATCATGATCTAACTAGGTCAAGTATATTTGAGGTTTAGGATAAGTCCCCCAGAGGCTTCTTTCCTCTTGACTACATTTGAGTTGATGTAAGTCCCCAAGTGGCATTCACTTAGTAGTCACCCTAGGTCGGATGGCACCTGTCGAGCCGAAGATAGACTATCCCAGTAATCAATTTTGCTATAGGAGGATGTGAGTCCCCGAGCTTTCTTCATAGGTTGATTGTTGCAAACCATCAAACACCTTTGGTTGGTTGATGTTCGCTATGCTGACTGTGACTCACCCGGTGGATACACCACTCTTCACAGATGTGAGTCTCTGAGCTTTCTCTTTGAGTTGGCCACTGAATACCTATTTGATATATGGCTAGCCTTGTCATCTTCTCCAGGGTTTTAGATCAAGCCCTTAGCAGGCCCTCTCCTTGAGGGCATTCTATTTGGATCACATCCTTTGCAACCCCATTTAGACACTACCCGGGTTACTCTTGGATTGGGCAGTCCCCCTTTCCTAGTAGCCACCCCTGTAGTTGGAGAATTTATTCAGCGAATGCATAGATTCTCCCTTGGTTTAGTAAATCTGAGATAGAACTAAGCTGATATAAACTCCTTCTCAGTTTGATCCCTTGCAAACTAATAGGTTCTACGATAAATAAACTAAATAATTAAACAAATTATTTTACTTGTGGATTCAGAATTCAAGTCTCCAAAGGGCCCCTTTTCCCAAGAAGGCATCCTATCTTTAGGGCAGTGTCAGCAAAACTCCCTATAGGTATTGCCTGATTACTTGACTTGAGATAAATCCCCAGGTCGGTACTCACCCCGTAGTCACCCTTAGGTCGAGTTCAATCTATTTTGTCATAAGCAGGTTACTCCGATACTCATTCTTCTTTGGAATACGTAAGACTATGACTCATTATTTCTTGGATGACTGTTGCAAACTGATGAGCAGCTCTAGGTCAGGTTCAATTTGTTGCCTAAAGCAATTGATCACCCTAGTGGTCTTTTGTAGTGGAAGATGTGAGTCCCCGAGCTTTCTTCCCTTGAATTGATCATTATAAACTAAAAGGCACTCCTTTGGTCCGATAATTCTCCCATCGGCTAGGAAGCCACTCCCTTTGGTTCAGTAAATTTGAGATAGGTCTAGGCTAATATAAGCTCCTTTCAGTGTGATCCATCACAAACCAACAGAATCCATCAAAATAAATTAAAACATGAAACTAATCTTGATGATCCTTGAGCTAATCTAAGTCCCCTAGCGGCATTCACTCATTAGTCAGCCCCAGGTGGGGTTCAATTTGTTGCCTTGCCAATTGATCACCCTAGTGATTTCTTATTTTAAAATATGTGAGTCCCACACCAAAAGGAATCCCTTTAATTGGATAGTCCTACCTTGTGGTTGGTAGACTACTCCCTTTGGATTGGTAAGTCTAAGTTAGATGGCCCCTATTCAGTGCAATCCATCATAAACCAATGGGATCCATTAAAAATAATTCAAAATTGAAATTAATCTTGACTATCTTTGAGCTAATTTAAGTCCCTCGGAGGCATTCACTTAATAATCAGCCCTAGGTCGGGTTCAATCTGTTGCCTTGTCAATAGAACACCCCAACAAGTGGTCCCTTATTTTGGAATATGTGAGTCCCTGAGCTTCCTTCCTAACTTGACCATTGCACACCGAGTAGACTACCTCTTTGGATTGGTAAATTTGAGTTAGGTCTAGGCCTCAGTGACTCCTATTCAGTGCGATCCCTCGCAAACCAATAGAGCTCATCTCAAAATCCAAAATCTAAAAATTAAATTCAAAGTTAACCCTCCTCCCTCAGTGGAGTCAAATAATAAACAAAATAAATCCAATCAACCTCCCCTAGTGGAGTCAATCAAATCAAAACAAATCAAATCAAATTAAATCAATTTCTCCCCAATGAGACTCAAATCAAACCTCTCATCTCCCTGTGGATGATTTGAACATGTTTCCCTAGTGGAAGGTTCACATACTCTATCCCTAGTAGATTCATCCTTCCCTCTCTTATATCATTGACATGAGTAAAGTCACATTACCCTAAGCTTTGGATTCCTTCTACACCTTGGGTTAGGAGTAGTTCTTCTCTATTAGTGCTGGTGATTGTTCAATGTTGTTGATCATTTCGATCAACACTAATACGTGCGGTGTACCTTGTCAGTCCACCACACCTATTGGGAGACCTTTGTTGACCTCATTTTTGGAATGATCTCTCAACCCCTCCATCTTAGACAGAGGACTTCTCTTAGAATTTAAGAGTTTCTTAGTCTTAAGATACTTCTAGTGATTAGGTGAACACTCAACCTAGCCCTAGAGACTTAGAAGAGTTAGCCATAGGAATAGGTCATGCTTTAGGGGTGTTAGGAAGATTTTCCTACCCTATAGCTTGAAATAAATTCCTCACTTTCTCCCTTCAAGTAAAACTCATATCAACTCTAACTCTAACTCAAACCTTGAACCAATTCAATGGATTTCTCAAATCATGAATTAATCCCAAATAATTGAAACCTATGATTGAAGCTCATGATGAAATCTAAATTCCAAAAATATTTCCTAAGCACTTTGATTCCCTCTTATGGACTTAGTCTAAATCAATTCAAATTCAAAAAATTTTCTCATAACCCATTTATATTCTCATTTGTATTCACATATATAAATGAAATATAGATTCAAATAAATCAAACTGAATTCAAAATTAAAATCCAAATCAAAAATCTTTCCTAAGTCATTTTCATTCCCTCTCATGGACTTAGCCTAAATCAAATCTAAATCCATTCAAATTCAAGAAATTTTCTCACAACCCATTTATATTCTCATTTATACTCATAAATATAAATGAAATATAAATTCAAATATCCAAAAATAAATTTAAAAATCAAATTCAAATCCAAATTCAACCAAAATCCAACCTAAGCCTTTCAAGTCAAAATCTTGAACTTTGCCAAATCAATTTCAAATCAAGCCAAGCCCTTGATTTTTCTTCATAATTCAATCAATCTTGCAATCATGAATCCAAATATAAACATGAACTTTAAACACCAAACCGAAAATCAATTCAAAACTCAAACTCAAATTCAATCAAAATTCAACCTAAGCCTTTCAAGTCAAAATCTTGAACTTAGCCAAATCAATTTCAAATCAAGCCAAACCCTTTATTTTTCTTCATGATTCAGTCAATCCTACAATCATAAATCAAAACATGAGCATAAACTCTAATCATCAAACCAAAACTAAATTCAAAATCAAACCCAAGTCAAACTCATGTTCACCCTTTTGAACCTAAAATTGTCAAATGAATCAAACCCCATTTGACTTCAAATCACTTGCAAATGGATTTATATTTCAATCATAAGTCCATATGTGAGTTCAATCAAAATCAAATCAATCTTTGACCAAGCCATTTGACCTACTTAGGCTCACTTGACCCAAAGTGACCTAAAGTATCCCTTTTGACCCAAATTCTAATCCTACCCAAATTAGATTGAACAAAGCAAAACTAAGCCTCACATTATGAGCAATAATCTTCATGAGATGATCAATCACTCAAATTGGGTCAAACCAAGTCACCAAGTCAACACTTAGCCAAAATGAAACCTAAACTAGCCAAAATCAACTATATGCCAAATTAATTGAAACCATTGATCAAAACTCATTCATGATCAATGTTTGAACTTGACCAAGTCATCATTTGAGCCTAACCTAGTGTTGGCCTTATTTTTGGATGAGGTTAATTTGGAAATTAAGAGATCCTAATTTCAAATAGGACTTTCTTAATTCAATGCTTAGGACACCTCACCTAGTGTCTTAGAAAATCTTTATGGGTTTATTCTAACCTATTTGATATAGGTAGAATCAATCCAAATTTTAAATTTGGATTAACTCAAATAAATCAAATTAAAACCAAATTAAAATGAATGAAAGGATCCAAACCCATTCCATTTGCATCAATTTGATTATTTGAACTCATTCAGAATCATACCTAACCCATTTAAGCTATATGACTTAAAATGAAATTAAATTTAAAATCAACTCAAATTAAATAGTTTAATCAAATCATAATGCAATTGATCATCAATTGCATTATGGTTTAAAGAATAAACTAAACAAATTCAAAGGGTAAAGTTAAATCCAAATACTTTGCATCAAAGCATTTGGTTGGATTCAAATTCCCTAAGCCAATTCAAATGGAATTTAACCTAATCTCAAATCCATTTGAGATTAATTTAGGAATATCATACTTTAATCCAAACTAAGATGATAATGCCATATTGCATGGAAATAATAAAAATAAAATAAAATAAAAGAGCAATTAAAAAATGGCAAATGGGAAGAAAAAAAATGAAAATTTCCTTCTTCCACCTCTTCCCGTGCAAACTCACTTCTTTCAACCTCATCCACTCCAAGATAAAAGCCACCTCTTAAGAGGGTGCCTGCCTTCAATCGTAGAGAAGGAAATTAAGGGAAAGGTGTAAACCTCCAAGAGTTTTCATTGATCTTAGCCAACCAAGGGAAGAAGGAAAAGAGAAGAAGAGGAAGAGGAGGAAAAGCTTTCGGCCAAGTGTGAAAATCAATAAAGGAAGCTCTCTACTTATGTTGTGAACATTCCCATATGTTCACTAGGAAAAGGGGAGTTTATCACATTCCTTGACCGGCCTTACCGCTGCCGTTGGCCAGAGTTCGGCCATCAAAATTCCTCCTTATAAAGCTTTCGGCCAAGCATGGAAAGTGGGGTAGGGGATACTATTACCTCCCCATTTTTATTACAAAAGCATCACCAAGGCAAGTGATGAAGTTCCCAACCATACTCCAACCCCCTCGCCATCGGCATGCCAGTGAACGGACGAAGACTGAACGGTCTCTAATGGTGAAATCCTAATGAGTGGATTTCATCCTGAATTGAAGGCACCGATATGTTCTAAAGCTTAAGGGGAGCTCGAATGAAACCTCATCGGCCCTCCTCGCTACCAGCAATGCACAAAAAGACCAACGCCACCTCAAACTGAGCGTGCATTGGTCTAGAGAGCAATCCATGCGGAGCCAAGCAACCAAACTTCGTGCACATGTTTGTTGGGTCAAGGTGAAGCTAACAGGATCAGTCTCACCACCGACGATCACTGAAATCCGGGTATGCATTTTCTCCCTCCCTCTAAGCCATCGATTTTGGAGCTTTATGGAAGAAATTGATTCCCCAATTCGATCCATCCGTATGGATGGGTTCTAAATTAGTCCCTGATCATTTTGGGGTCGAAATCATGGCTTGATTCTCCTACGATCACCACCAATTAGAAAGAAATCAAGGACGGTGTCCATTTCTCATTGGTGAGCTTCAAGATTTAATCCCAACTGCCTGATCCATATCTTAGGATCAGACGGCTCTGAACTAGGTGGACCATTGGATTAAACCCCTTAGGGACCTCGCGGGCTGACGTGGCGCCAAGTGGCGCCACACGAACAAACCCGCACATGCCACATGGACAGATGCACCATGTGGGCGTGTACCACACAACATGTTGCATAGCGTGGGACCCCCACTTAAAAACTGTTAAATAATGGCTTAATTAATTTAAAAAATGCAAAAAGTTTATAAAAATCATATAAAATCAAATATAAATTAGAAAATTATAAACAAAAGCTCTATGGATTCATCTTGATGAGAGGAATCCATAAAAAATAAAATCCACAATTGTTATTGGGTATTTTTCCCTTAATTTGGGTTTAATTGAAAAACATTAAACTCTAATTACTCTAAAATTAAGAATCCAATTAATTTGAAACTTTTGGGAAATGAAATTAAACATAAAATACAACTTGGGTAAATGTTTGGGGATTTATTTCTCTAAATTCAAGGAAAATTGAAATTTCATATGCTTAACCTTTTAATTAATTAAATTAATTAACCTTTAATAAAATAATTAAGAAATGTTGATCTAACAATCTTAAATCAACATAATGAATATTAATGAGCATCAAAATACTAATTAAACTTAATTAAGTGTATTTAAATCTAATAATCTCTAAATTGACTTAATTAGATAATTAAATGAATTAAATAATTTAATTAAATAACTTAAATTTAATTAAATCATAATAAATCAACTAGTTAACCAAAAATTATGAATAAACCCTCATTGGAAAGGTATTTCAGTGAAGAATAAGTGAAAAATAAAATCCCTTAATGAATCTGAAGAAATTAGGCTTAATTTTGGTTTCAATGAAATAATTAAAACCTTAATTATACCTTAATTACATCTGTAATCAAGCAAAAACTTTAGGGATATAAAATTGGCATATAACCCTATTTACACCCTAATTACATCTTAATTACACCCTAAGCATAATCCAAAATAGGCCAGGTGGACTTAGTTACCCATGTGTGGGGTGCTAAGTCCAATTTATATATATACATGTTTGGGATTGTATGGTTTATTTGGTTAATCTCTATTTTGCAGGTGTTAGTTAGATTTCCTTTTTCCCATCTTCATGTACTTTTGTAATTATGATTTTGGAATGATTGTTATGGGGGATTAGGATGAACATTGGTCATAAGAACATGGCTTATGTCCCATGTGAAGCTTTTGGAGCAACCACATTCCAACCATCTAAAAGAAGGAACCAAAAGAAGAAAGAGGAAAGAAGAAAAGAAGAAAGAAGAAAGAAGAAAGAAGAAATGAAGAATGAAGACCCCCATAACATAAATTCCTTGCTTAATTGTAATTAATTCATTTGTAATCTTAGTTGTATAAGGGTAGAGCTCGGCTACATAATTTGTCTTTTGGGTTTGTGCAGTGGAGCCCGACCATAAATGACATTTTATTCTTTTATGCTAGTTTTATAAATTGATTGATGTTTGTTTAACTTGCACATTAAGATGACATCTTTTCCTAGTTTCTTCCGTGCTTTGATGTATGGCCTGAATGATGATTTGGCTCTTAAGAAAAAATAAATTTTCTATCTAATTAAATAACTCAAATTAAAAAAATAATAACTCAAAACCTGACCTAAATCTTAGGTTATAAAACAAGATAAAAGAATTAGCAACCCCTTAGTTGGATGTTGTCTTAATTTTATAACATCATGCATAAAAATATATTGTCTCACTCTTGATTGGAGGGATTCTACCTTTGCTAGAGAACTTGGCTTGACTTGTGAGAGTCGTGGTGGAAACACACCTCCTTATATTGTTGATTTTGTCCCATAATCTAATTTCTCATGCATTAGGCATATGGATCATAAAGCCTGTGTCAAATTGATTATCCAAAATAAAAATAAAACATATAAAAATTTTGCATTAGATTTAAGTCATTAAAATCATGCATGTTTAAGGACTTAGTCTCTTTCTAAATAAACAACAGCTTAGCTATCTTGTAAAAGAATTTGACTTGCCTATATATTTTAAAATTATAGGAGGAGCTAGATGGCGGCCACCCCCAGGCAGTTGTAAGTCAAAATAGTTGGGTGGTTTATCCTCTCTTGTGGACTTAAACCAAATACTCATTTTTGCCTTAGATTTAGGCCATTCTTTTGGCCCTCGCCAAAGCTCCCTAGATTTAAGTTCAGAGGTTGCTACTTCTCTTTGTGGACTATGAGCATAAATTCTCATCTCTTAGGCATTTCTGTGGCCTTGCATCATAGAATTATAAGCCCTAGCATTCTAATAAAAATTCAACTCAAACAAATTGATTCAATTTTAAAAATGTAAAGCCCAATCGTAGGATAGTTTAGGATGCTTACTAGGCTTCCTAGTATCTTAAGTATCCCCTACTTGTCTTCATTTGGCTTCGATAAGAACTCCCTCTTCTTGATCGATCCCATTTGACTTTCTAAAACTAAACCAATCGATTGATAATCCTATCTTTTCAAAATCTTTGGAGATAATGATCATTTACCTTAATCAAAAGTATTCCTAAGGAATCTCGTTCCTTAGGATGTAATTAACTTTGGGGGCTTGCCCCTATAGGGAATTTAATGAACCCAATTTAAAATAAACCATGCTTTATTTTTCCATGTAAAGTAGGGGAAGAATCCCAAGTACATTCTGAAGACCCATAGTCCTTAGGAGTCCATATTGAGATGATTAGGTCTATTGTAGGGTGGTGACTTCTATCTCTCGAGATAGTATACATCTCCTCCATGTCATACCTGATTACCCTAATAAGAACATCTGCGAATCTGTGTGGCATCTAACAAGGCATATATTTCTATTTTCATTTATCCTATTTTTCCAAAAGGGGGATAGATGAAGGAAGAAATATATTTTTCACCATGATAACACATGTTTATTTATTTCTTTCCATCATATATAGCATGCATATGGTTAAGTCCTAAACATACTTATACATGAAATTTATATTTTAGCATACTTGAATGATGAGTGTAAGAAAATGTATTTTGAATTAATGTTTTATTTGATTGAATGATTTCATCATATTAATTAAAGCTCTATCTATATTCTTATGCAAAAGCATAAGAAAAGAACCTTAAATCACATGACTAATCAACTCAACCAAATAAATAAAGTTTGAATGCATGTCTTTTTAATAGAAAAAGAGGATTCTCATTCATTAGCCAAGTACACATCCACAGGTATAAAAGTTTTAATTGAGTACGTCGCTATTATTTTACATCAGGGGCATAAAGTACAAGACCTACTAAGGGCTACTTAAAGCCTCACAGCCCCGCGATGTCCAAACTAATATATCACTTTTATTATATACATATGGATGTCTAGATAATTATAGGAATAGGAAAACACATGCAAAAATTATATTTTATTTCTTTGATTTATGATTCTTATTCATTATTCATATCATACATACATATGTATAAGAGTTTTAAGTATGTACGGCGCCATTGTACTAAATCAGGGGCATAAGGTACAAGACCTACTTAGGGCTTCATAAAGCCATGCAGCCTCGAGATGTCTAGATTGATATACCACTTTTCTTATATACATATGAATGTACAAAAGAACCATAAGAATGAGAAGTCATGCAAGAAATCATTTACATATATGATATGAAATTCTTCCTAAGTCTTAGCATTGAGATACATGGGAATAGATTTAGATAAATGTTGTGTTCTTTTCAAATGAACTATACAATTATAAATCCCAAGCAAATCCATATAAGGAAAAGAAAGAGAGCTTTATATTTCATATCTTAGATTATGAACACATGCACACTTATAGAAACTTGTAATTAACACTACTCCAAATATTATAATTGATTTATAGGCTTTTGATGATAACTTTTGATTTAATAGTAATTATAGACACACCTATTTTTTTATTTAAATCAACGCATGTAATTTAACATAAAAGAAACTATTTCATTTTAGTTAATTTAAAAAAAATGAATGCATGATTACAAATGGCAAACAACATTTAACATGATTGGAAAGAAATAAAGGAACATAAGCACATGATCTCATTCATTCCAATTAATTCATAAAGACAGTCATACCTAAATAAGGCTATTTAGAATGAACCAAAGTTTTTAATGACATTTTCAATTATGAGTTTGATTTGATTTAGGAAATGTAAAAGAGGTTTGCTAATCCTAATCTCATTTCCCATGTGTGAGTTAATTTGGTTTAATGAAGAATATTTAGGTTGATTTTATGTTTTAATTAGGTTAAGGTATGAATTAAGTGGATTAATTAACCCTTACTTACATCACCATAAGTTAATTAACTAATTAATAATGAGCCAATATGATATGCAATCACATGAAAAGTAAATTTGCAATGCTTCTAAGAAATGAAAGGTCCTAATGCAATTGGCTCATGATTAATAGTTAATTAGACTTAAGGGATCTCACTTAACTACTTTTATAGTTTTCTCACACATGTGAGCTAACCATAATTTCATCATCTCTCACTTTGAGTTATTGAACACCCAATGAGCTACCCAAGATTAATTAAAGGTTATTTTGGTGTGAAGTAAATTTTAGATTGAGTTAATCAAGCTCTTTAATCCATTTGATTAAGCATTCAGCATGTTCATTTAATGAAAAGAAATAAACTTAAGGAAAGAGATCAAGAAAGAGGCCCTAATCTCAATCACTAAGTTCCATATTTAATCAATTTAAGCTCTGATTTTTATCTTGGGGATTAATTAATTAATTATGCAATTAATTACCTCATTACTCATTAACTAATCAAATTCCAAAACATGAAGAAAATTTAAGAAACGAATTAGGAAAAATGTCCCAATCACATTCACTAAGCTCTTTATTGTTCAGCAGAGGTAATTAGGCTTAAATAATTAATTAAACCATCATACATTCACTAATTATCAGTAATTAAATTATGAGAGTACTTAAGGCTTAATCAATTTATTTACCTAATTAACTAACCAACAAGATCCCAAAAAATAGGGGAGGTAGAGGTCAGCCCCCTAAACATCCACAGAAAATTTGAGATTAATTGGGTGATTAATTAAGGAGTAATTAAGCTAATTAGATTTTCAATCAAACCTTAATTAAGCCAAAATTATATTTCTAAATTAATTAATAATAATTTTTCTAGATTTTACTCTAAAATATCTTTAAAATGAGCCTAAGTTTGTATTTTTTTTAATTTTTCTAGGATTAGTTATGAATTTAGGAAGTTTCAGTATTAAAAATATATTAATTAAGCCTAATTGAAGCCTTAATCCCGTTGGGCCACCTGGTAGCTGACGCGACGCACTTTTCACATGGCCTAGGTGCCTAAGTGGACCTATGAATGTGTGCTAAGTGGCCAAAGGGAGGAAATGATCAAATTTGCATGTGTCATATCTCATGGGATGCCCTAAACCCAAGAGAAACGTGGTCATTTGGCAATGGGTTTGACTTGGGCAGATTTGGGATGTGCAAAAGTGGGTTAGCCTAATTTTCAAGTGATTTAGAGTTTATTTGGTTTGATTTGACTTGATTTGACTTATTTAGGTCAATTTGGGTTAGGTTGGGTCAAATTCACATGACCAATTAGAGTGTATTGGTGACTATTTACCTCACTTTTAGAGCAAGCTCTCAACTTTCTCATCATAAATCTAGGACTCTCATAGACACTAAGAGTTTCTTAGTCTTAAGATACTTCTAGTGATCAGGTGAACACTTAACCTAACTCTAAAAATTTAGAAGAGTTAACCATAGGAATAGGTTGTACCTTAGAGATTTAGGAAAACTTGCCTACCATATAGCCAAAACCCAATCCTTGCTTACCTCTTTCAAATCCAAACCTCAAATTCAAATTCAAAATCCCAAAATCAAATCCAACTATCTAATGATTGAAATCCATCACCAAATTCAAACTCTGAATCCCTTCCTCAGCCCTTTGATTTTAGCTTATGGACTTAATCTTAATAAAATCTAAGTCAACACCAATCCAATTGATTTTCTCAATTATCAAATTCATTCTCAAATCAAATTCAAAATCAAAAATCAATTCCAAACTCCAAATGATTGAAACCCCTGATTAATTCCAAATTCCAAAACCTTTCGCTAAGCCATATGAACCACCTTCATATGCTTAGCCAAAGCTCCTTACAACCAACTCAAACTTGGTTGATTTCTTTATAAATCAATTATTCCTTCATTTATATTCACAAATATAAATGAAATCCAAATTTAAACCATTCAAATCAAATCAAAATAAATCAAACCAAATCAAGACCCTTCTTAAGCCATATGGACCCACCTCCATAAACCTAAACAAATCTTGATCTAAATCAACTCAACATGATTGATTTATTTATAAATCAATCATTATTTCATTTATATTCATAAATATAAATGAAACCCACCCTCCAATAACCAAAAATAAATCAAACCAATTGAAAATCCAAGTTAGCCTCTTTAAACCTACACCCTTAAGCTTAAATAAATTTGCTTCTGAAACACTTCAAACTAAAGTTATTTTCTCATAACCCATTTATATCTTCATTTATATTCACAAATATAAATGAAATATAAATTCAAATGACCAAAACCAAACACAAATCAAATCAAATTCCCAATTTTAGCCCTTTTAGCCAAACTTTTGAACTTGGCTAAATGATTTCTAAATCAACTCAAGACTCATGGATTCCTTCATGATTCAGTCATTCATTCAATCATTGATCCAAATATAAATATAAACCACCATTATCAAACCAACCCCAAGTCAACCCAAATCAAGCCTAAGTTAACCCATTTGGCTTGAAATTATCATATGAACCAAAACTCACTTGGCTCTAAACCAATTGTAATTAGAACTATATTTGAATCCTAGGCTCATATGTGAGTTCAACTAAACTTGATCAAACTTTGATCAAGCCAATTGACCCATTTAGGCTCACTTGACCTAAAGTGACCTAAAAAACCTTTTTGAGCCAAGTTCTAATCCAACCCAAATTGAATTGAACTAAGCCCATCTAAGACTAAATCATGATCAACAATCATCATAGGGTGATCAACCACCTTTAATTAGATCAAACCAAGTCAAACCTAGCCTTTGACCAAGTCAATATTTAGCCCAAATGAAACCCAAACTAGCCAAAATTCATCAAATATCAAATTGATTGAAACCATTGACTCAAACCCATTCATAATCAATGATTGAACATGACCAAGACATCAATTGAGTCAAACCAAGACTAATTGGTCACTTGACCTAAGTTGACCTAAATTGGCCTAAAAAGCCAAAATGGGTCAAATCTTGATTTAACCTAAATTTATTACAACCAATGGCTCAAGTTCATTCCAAATCACTTATTGAACTTGACCAAAGCCATGATTGAGCCCAAGTTGACTAATTGGTCAACTAGATCCAACCTAACCCAAATTAAACCAAACTAAAGCCTACAATTATTTTCAATCAACCAACTGAACTTGGCTCAACACCTAACCTAACCTAATTTGGTCAAATTGGTCAACTTGACCAATTTTACCCTTTTGAATCCAAATGAGTCAAATCCAAACTTAGACCAAACCAAACCAAATTAATTTAACCAAAACATCCCAAATCATCATATGAACCTAACCCAAGCATTAGTTTGACCCAATTTGACCAATTGGTCAACTCAGCACAACCTAGCATAAATGAAACCCATTTGACCAATCCATGCCAAACCACTCAAATCCAACTTATGGGATATTGTGGATGACCTAACTCTGCTTAAACTCACCCTAGGTCAGCTTAAGATCTCCTTAAAATCCAAGTGGGCCCCACTAAAGGAATTAGCCATTAAACCATAGGATTTAAACTTCAAAACCAATGGATCCAGCCAAGGTCAACTCTCTCAACCCTATGGTAGACCATTAGCACTCCATAGAACTTTCTCCTGACCTCACCTAGCCAACCGAACCCGCCCTAGGTTGGCCAAGGACCTTTGAGAAGTGAGTTGACTCACCTCCAACCCAAACTGAGCACCCATTAGATCCAAACTCATGCACCCTTGCATAATGGATCCATGGCATCCTTCAATCACTCCTCCCATTCTTGGCATGCCACCCTGACTTGATGGAGATAAGTCTGGTGGCCAGACGGTGGTGAGCCAGTGCAAATTGTGTGCACGCTGCCATCCGTCCATCATTAGAAATTGAGGGGTATACCCCCTCAATTCGAGCACAATTTTGAAGACATTTACATCATAAGCCTTCCTAAGTCAATTTGGAGCCTTCCTATGTGACTACTTAAATATCAAATCCCATCGCACCAAGTTTAAAGTGTGTCGCATTAGCCGCCACATGGCCCGATGAGATTAAGGCTTTAATTAGGGCTAATTAATTAGTTTTTAATCTTAAAACTTCCTAAAATCATAACTAATTGTAAAAAAATTCAAAAAAAATATAAACTTAGGTTCATTTTGAAGATATTTAAGAGTAGAATCTAGGAAAATTAGTATTTATCAATTTTGAATAGTGATTTTTACTTAATTAAGGTTTTATCACAAATCTATTTAGCTTAATTACACCTTAATTAAAAACTCAATTAATCTTAAATTTTTTATGGATGTTTAGAGGGATGACCTCTACCTCCCCTATTTTTTCTGGGATTTTATTGATTGCTTAATTAGGAAAATAACTTGATTAAGCCTTAATCACTCTCTTAATCTAATTAATCATAATTAATGAATGAACAGTAACTTGATTAATCATTTAAACATAAACACCTCTTCTGAATAGTAAGATAACATAGGGAATGTGATTGGGGATACTATTCCTAATTCATTTCCTAAGTCTTCTTTATCTTTAAAAATCAAATTAATTAATGGTTAATGGAATGATTAATTGATTAATTAAGTGATTAATCTTCAAGATCAAGAAACTAAGATCTAATTAAATGTTAAAAATGATTTAGGGATTAGGATTGAGGCTTTTCCTTTGATCCTTCCCACTAAGTCAATTTCATCATTCAAATTAAAACATAACCAAAGTGCTTAATCAATTAATTAAAGGCTTAATGAAATTAAAATTAAAAATCAATTCATCCACACCTAAGTAACCCTTAATTGATGTTGGGTAGCTCCTTAGGTGTTCAATAATCCAAAGTGAGAGATAATGAAATTATGGTTGGCTCACATGTGTGAGAAAATCATAAAACTAATTAAGTGAGATCCTTTAAGCTTAATTAACTATTAATCATAAGCCAATTACATTAGGCCCCTTTCATTTCTTAGGAGCACAGCAAATTTATTTTTCATATGGTTGCATATCATATTGGCTTATCATTAATTAGTAAATTAACTTAAGGTGATAGATGTAAGGGTTAATTAATTCACTTAATTCATACATTAACCTAATTAAAATATAAAATCAACTTAAATATTCTTCATTAAACCAAATTAATTCATACATGGGGAAATGGGTTAGGATTAGCAAACCTCTTTCATATTTCCTAGATCAAATCAAATTCAAAGTTAGAGAATATCTTTAAAGAATTTCGGTTCATTTTAAATAGCCTTCTTTAATGTGATTGTCCTTAGGAATTAATTAGGATGAAAGAAATTATGTGTTTATATTCCTTTATTTCTCTCCAATCATGCTAAATATTGCTTTCCATATGAAATCATGCATTTGTTTCTTTTAGAAATTAATTAAATAAAATGTTTCCTTTTATGTCAAATTGCATGTGTTGACTTAAATTAAATATGTGTGGATATTATCACTATTAAATCAAAAACTATCTTCAAAACCTATAAATTAATTATAATGAATGAAGTAATGTTAATTACAAATATTTATAAGCTTGCATGTGATGATAGTATAAGATGTGTAATATGAACTTCTCTTTTCTTATCTTAACATGGATTCACATAGGATTTGTAAGTGTATAATTCATTTGAAAATAACACAATATTTGCCTAAATTTATTCATGTTAAGACTTAGGGGTGTGTGTGTGTATAATGTGGCCAATGAATAAGAATCATAAATCAAGCATAACTTTTGCATGGGTTTTCCTATCCTTATAGTTGTCCATACATCTACATGTATTTAAGAAAAGTGATTTATTAGTCTGGACATCCCAGGACTGCAAAGCTTTAAGTAGCCCTAAGTAGGTCTTGTATCTTATGCCCTTGGTGTAGAAAATAATGGTGACATACTCACTTAATACTTTTATACATGTGAATGTGTATCTAGCTAATGGATGAAAATATCTCTTTTCTGTGTAATAAAAGCATGCATTCATAATTCAATCAATAAATGAAATATTTAAATTCAAAATGCATTTCTTTGCATTCATCATCAAAGTATGCTAAGACTTACATTGCATGTATATGTATGCTTAGGATTATTCATATGCATGATATACATGATGGAAAGAAATGAATGAATGTGTGTTATGTGATAGTAATCCAATCTAATTAATCATAAGATGCATTTCTTATTGAATAAGGTTATTTAGAGTGAACCTAAATTTAGAGTTAATTAAAACACATAATAATTCATTCATTAAAGAAAATTAAGCTAATTAACTTACCTTAACTTAAGGTAGGGATAAAAGAGAGATTCTCTCTCTTTCTTCTCTTTATAACACTTAGTTGCTAAGTGTAGGCTATATGAAACAAAAGAAAACATTAAGTGAAATCTTCAAATCAATTAAACCACTTAAAGAGAAATCAACCCTTCATAGATTAAATCCCCCACACTTAGTAAATCATAACCCCAAAGCCTAGTTAGGACATACCACACAAGTCTTAACACATACACATTATATTAAGTCTCCATTTTTAGCTTTATGTTAGAACGGTGCATTGTTTGGTGTATGTTTGATTTTGTGATATATTATTTTAGACTGGTTGTTAGGGAGTATGTGTGTAGTCTAGATGTTTTTCGATATTAGCCTAATCATGTTTTATGTAGGGGGTCATGCTTAAGGGGTCGTTGTGATAAAAATATAATACTTTTTTTATTATGCAGGTTGCTTAGCCCCTAAGCATAACTCAAGTTAGGACAGGTGGGCTTAGTTACCCATGTGTGGGGTGCTAAGTCCAAATCATTTTTATAACTTCTTGGATTGTATGGTGTGTTTAACTAACACTTATTTTGCAGGTGTAGCTAGATTTACTTTCCTTCTCTCTTAATATAATTTTTGCATTAAGATTAGAATAAGTGTTATGAGGGATTAGGATGAACATTGGTTATAAGGCCAAGTCTTATGCACCATGTGATGTCTATGGAGCAAACAACATCTTAATCAAACCAAAAGAAAGAGATAAATGGAGCAAATCAAAATGAAGAGATAAAAGATGAAGAGTGAAGAATGGAGGATGAAGAATGAAGATCCCCCATAACACTTATCATTTTATAATTATAATTATTCTTTCATTATACTAAGATGTATAAGGGTAGAGCTTGGCTACCCACATTTCTTTTCAGGTTGTACGGCAGTACCCGACCGCATCGACCTCTTATTATTTTTGCAATACTTTATAGAATTGTTTCATGTTCTATTTAGTTTGTCCATTAAAAATAGCATTTCTTTTCATAGTTTCTTTATGATTGGTAATTATTTTGTGGTTTGGATGCGATTAGGCTCTTATGATGAAAAATAAATTTTCTACCCCACTAATATACCACTTTGCTTAAGAACATGTAAATGTATGAATAACTATAAGGATAGAAAAATCCATGCAAAAGGTTGTACTTGATTTATTTGATTTATGATTCTTTATTCTTTGGCCACATCATACATGCATGTGCATAAGAGTTTTAAGTGAGTACAGTGCTATTATTTTATACACCATGGGAGTAAGGTACAAGACCTACTTAAGGCTACTTAAAGCCTCGTAGTCCTGAGATGTCCAAACTAATATACCACTCTTGTCAAATACACGTGAATGTACAAAAGAACCAAATAGATAAGGAATCATGCAAGAAATTATGTTTGATTTGGTTGTATGATTTACATGTGTGATATGAAATTCTTCCTAAATCTTATCATGGAGATGCATAGGAATGGATTTAGGCTAGTGTTATGTTCTTTTTAAATGAGCTATACACTTGCAAATCCTATGTGAATCCATGTTAAGATAGGAAAAGAGAATCTCATATTACACATCTTATACTATTATCACATGCAAGCTTATAGATATTTGTAAGTAACACTACTTTATTTATAATAATTAATCTGTAGGTTTTGAAAATAGAATTTGATTTAGTAGTGATAATAGCCACAAATATTTAATTTAAGTCAACACATGTAATTTGACATAAAAGAAAACATTTCATTTAATTAATTTTAAAAGAAATGAATGCATGATTTCGTATGGCAAGCAATATTTAGCATGATAGGATGGAAATAAAGGATTGTAAGCACATGATTTCATTCACCCCAATTAATTCTTAAGGACAATCATATTATATAAGGCTATTTAAAATAAACCAAAATTCTTTAAAGACATTTTTAACTTTGAGATTTGATTTGATTTAGGAAATATCCTAGCCTAATTCCCCATGTGTGAATTGATTTAATTTAATGAAGAATATTTAAGTTGATTTTATGTTTTCATTAGGTTAAGGTATGAATTAAATGAATTAAATAACCCTTACCTATATCACGTTAAGTTAATTAACTAATTAATAATAAGTCAATTTGATATGCAACCATATGAAAAGTAAATTTGTAGTGCTCCTAAGAAAGGCAAGGGGCCTAATGAAATTGGCTTATGATTAATGGTTAATTAGGCTTAAGAGATCTCACTTAATTACTCTTATGATTTTCTCACACATGTGAGCCAATGATAATTTCATTATCTCTCACTTTGGGTTATTGAATACCCAAAGAGCTACCCAAGGTTAATTAAAGGTTACATAGGTTTGGATGAATTAATTTTTAATTTTTATTCATTAGACTATTAATGAATTGATTAAATGTTTTAGTTATGCTTTAATTTGAATGATGAAATTAACTTAGGGGAAAGAATCAAGGGCAAGGCCTCAATTCTAATCCCTAAATCATTCAATAATTCCATTAGGTTTTGATTCCCTCTTTTTCAAGATCTAATCACTTTATTAATCAACTAATCATTCCATTAACTCATTAATTAATTTAATTTTCAAAGGTAAAGAATACTTAGGAAATAACTTAGGAAAAATATCCCCAATCATATTCCCTAAGTGATCTTACTATTTAATAGGGATAATTACAACTATTTGGATTAAGAGAGTGATTAGATTTTTAGTGAAACCCTGATTATGCCAAATTCACTATTCAAAATCCTCTAATTATAATTTTTCTGGATTGTCCTCTGAAATATCTTCAAAATGAGTCTAAGTTTGCATTTTGTAGATTTTCTATAATTAGTTATGATTTTAGGAAGTTTTAGTATTGAAAATTAAATAATAACTAAAACCCCATCTGTCGCCACATGGTCGCGATGCGCGACGCTTTCCATGTGGCACAATAAGATTGGTTATTTAAGTTATCACATCTGTGAGCTGACTCGGCAGCGGAGGACGTGCTTTCTCTGTGGGTCGTCCAATCTAAGATCGGATGGTCGAGATTAATCTCGTGGTTTAGGCTAAGAATTACAACGGATCTAGCATGATTTGATCATAGCATCCATTCCAATTGCATGAAATGGATGGCTCATGATCCTTCTCCTTCATGAGCGACGAACCGTTCATCTTTCCCCGTTCAATCCGAGCTCACCCAAGCTCAGATTGGGATCAAAATAGTCCCACACCTTCGAAAGGAGGGGGATGCATATCCAACAGTCAAAATTACATGGGATGACAATTCCCTTCAAAAAAGACCAACTAAAAATTTCCTATAGCTACAGTTTTGAACAATTATGTCATCGGTAGGCTAAGAATTACAACGGATCTAGCATGATTTGATCACAGCATCCATTCCAATTGCACGAAATGGATGGTTCATGATCCTTCTCCTTCACGAGCGACGAATCGTTCATCTTTCCCCATTCAATCCGAGCTCACCGAAGCTCAGATTGGGATCAAAATAGTCCCACACCTTTGAAAGGAGGGGGATGCATATCCAACAGTCAAAATTACATGGGATGATAATTCCCTTCAAAAAAGACCAACTGAAAATTTCCTATAGCTACGGTTTTGGACAATTACCTCATCGGAGGCTATCACCGATGCTTCCAATGATGGAGGTAGCTTTGTTTAGTAGAGATGAAGCCCTGTTGAAGAAATTCAATCTTGATTTGAAGTGGTTTACTCAGTCAACCAAGCTCCTCTTCAATGGCGATCAATTTTGATCAAAGTTACACTTCTGTGGCTTGAAAGCTTGGGAAATGATTTAATTGAGCTCGACGAGGTGTGGTAAGGGTGTGGGTAAAAGGAATTTGGGTTTGGTGAAGTGAGGAGGGAGTATTGATCACAATGGGGAGGCCCTATTTTGACTTTGCACGTAGAGGAGAAATGTCGATCGAGAGAGCCCGCGGAGGCCTTGGGAAAGCTCTGTGAGGATTCAAAATTACTCTAGGGAGTCTCACAAAGCTCTCTCTTCTCTTTTTTTTTTTAATTGAGGGTGTATACCCCCCAATTGAGTGTGATGAATGGACGAGATTAGTCATCCATTTTGTACCCGTGCACCTCTGTCGGCTTACCGGAGCTATCACCTTCAACTCCATATGGCATGCCATGGTTGGGTGAGTGTGTGGCAGGAGGCTCAAGGCCTAATTTGGGGAGTTGGGGTTGCCTTTTTTCACCCAAGCACCTGTGGGTTTGGCCTAGGAGGTGGGGCGCTTAGTTTGGGTCCTTTAGTCCATGGCAGGTTCTAATGTGACTTAGGTTGTGCTAGGGATGCTAGGGAGGCTCTCATTGAGGAGTTTGATGGCTATCATGGGGAGACAAGAGTGGACTTTTCCATTTTAGGCAAGAATCCAAGGTAAAAGAGCTTGGCACCTTAGTTTATCTCCTTAGGTGGGGCCCACTAGGCTTTGGGCTAATTTGGAAATGGGTTAGGTCTGGTTTGGATCGGGTCTAGCCAGCTCTCTTAAGTCTCATGGCTTGGTTTGAAGTGATTTGGCTTCATTTGGTCAAATGGGTTCATTTGAGTTAGGTTGGGTTGGGCTGACCAATTGATCAAATTGGGTCAAACCAAGGCTTGGGTTAGGTTTAAATCATGATTTGGAATATTTTGGTGTGATTAATTTGGTATGGTTTGGCTTAGGTTTGAATTTGACTCATTTGGATTCAAAAGGGTCAAATTTGTCAAGTCCACAAATTTAACTAATTTGACTAAATTTGGTTGGGTTAGGTGTTGAGTCAAGTTTAATTGGTTGATTGCAAATGATTTTGTGCTTCGGTTTGGTTTAATTTGGAATTAATTTGAATTTTGGTCAATGTGACTTTTTAGGTCAATTTAGGCTTGGTTGGGTCAAGTTGACCAATTGATCAACTCGGGCTCAATCATGGCTTTGGTCAAGTTCAACAAGTGATTTGGAATGAACTTGAGCCATTGGTTGCAATCAATTTGGGTTAAATCATGATTTGAGATATTATAGCTTTTTAGGCCAATTTGGGTCAACTTAGGTCAAGTGGCCAATTAGGCTTGGTTTGGCTCAATGATGACTTGGTCATGTTCAATCATTGACCATGAATAGGTTTGGATCAATGGTTTCAATCAATTTGGCATATGGTGTATTTTGGCTAGTTTGGATTTCATTTGGGCTAAGTGTTGACTTGGTCAAAGGCTAGGTTTGGCTTGGTTTGACCCAATTCAATCTGGTCGATCACCCCATGATGGTTGTTTATCATGATTGAGGTTTAGATGGGCTTAATTCAATCAAATTTGGGTTGGATTAGAACTTGGCTCAAAAAGGTCCTTTAGGTCACTTTGGGTCAAGTGAGCCTAAATGGGTCAATTGGCTTGATCAGGGCTTGATTTAAGTTTAATTGAACTTATATATGGACTTAGGATTGAAATATAAATCCAATTATAATTGGTTTGGAGCCAAGTGAGTTTTGGTTCATATGATAATTTCAAGTCATAAGGTTTGATTTGGGTTGACTTGGATTTGGTTTGATTATGGTGGTTTATGTTTATATTTGGATCAATGATTATAAGAATAATTGAATCATGAAGAAATCCATTAGTTTTGAGTTAATTTTGGTTTCATTAAGCCAAGTTCAAAATTTTGGCTAAAAGGGATAAAATTGGGAATTTGGTTTGATTTGAGTTTGGTTTTGATCATTTGAATTTATATTTCATTTATATTTGTGAATATGAATGAAGATATAATTAGGTCATGAGAAAATCACTTGAGTTTGGAGTGATTTGAATCCAAATTTGATTAAGCTTAAGGATGTAGGTTGAAAAGGACTAATTTGGGTTTTGATTTGGCTTGATTTATTTTTGGTCATTGGAGGGTGGGTTTCATTAACATTTATGAATATAAATGACGGAATGATTGATTTGTAAGAAATCAACCAAGTTTGAGTTGATCTGAAGGAATTTTGGCTAAGCACTGTGGGCTCCAAAAATTCACCACCGACCTCTTTGATGAAAAGAATGATTTAAGGGTCGGCATAATTTTTAGAAGGAAGATAGAATAGTAGATAAGACACTACCCAGAGATTTCATCCTCATTTTGTGAGGACTTTAGACTTGGTTCCAGGTTTCTTATAAGCGCAAGCACCTATAGTTAATTACCCCTCCATTGCTGAGAGAGAACTTCCAATTAAAGCTAGTCGTTAGATCACTTAGTGCATAGCGTATAATAGCAGCATGTAAAGTTTCAAATTTTAAAATTTATGAAACTTATTATATTTAACTTAAAAAGTGAATGTTGGGGGAATGAAGAGTGCCCAATCTAGATCCCATGGTTTCATCATCTTGGGCTGTCATGGTCCCTAGTCTACTTAGTCAGAGGAGGTAGTCGACCCAACCTACCCGAAGGATCCTTATCAACAACATATGGGTTACGTCATCCAAGTTATCCTTGTAGACTTGGGGTGGTATTTGTTTAAGGAGACAAGCTTAAGTCTACCTTAGCTAATAGAGAGATTTTTGCCCTATCAGGTGTACCCTATGGTTCATATCTCAAAGGGCAGATCCATTAGGGAGCATACGGGTTGCAGCCATGACCATAATATAATGGTGTCATTTAGCGACAACCACCCAGTCAGAGGACTCTGATCGTAACTACATCATGTGTGGAGCCTACTGGCCAAACTACGCAGTCAGAGGACATAGGCCACCTCCTTGCTGGCATGAGATTGTTTGAGAGTAAACATAATTGTGTACTTGATTTAACTTTGGCTCCTTTATGAGCTAGGGTTGTCTTAATTTGTCATCTCTGACAAACTATTGTGGAAGGTGAATTAGATTTTTAGCTTTAAGTTTTTAAAAAAAATTTGAATTTCATTTAAGCACTTATAATTTGGTGGTTTATTTGATTTTATAGTTGCATTGATACTTGAGTTTGATTAATTCAAGTTGAGGTTGGAAACACATTTTTATGGTAAGTATCCCCTCCGGTTGAAATCTTCATTCAACACATCCATCATCAAGGAGGTTCATTGCTTCACTGTTTCAGATACTGTCAACTCCATTAATTTAATAATAGAGAATCAGATCAGTTGTCATATGACAGAATTAGCTTCTCAGATGTTTTATTATGTTGAAAGTATTATAATATAATTATTAGATTTTTTTTAGGTTTGTTAACCCGGACCTGGTCCTAAGACCCAACCGAAACAACACAAGCAAAGATCCTCAACTAAGTTTAAGCATTCGATAAGGTTCGAGCCATGGAGTTTAAATCATTTAATTTATTATTTCAGAACTTGATGACTCTATCAATTTAATAATAGAGGATCAGACCTAGATTTATAATTTAAGGATTTTGAATTTAAGAATATTAAATATAATATCTTAAATATTTTGATAATAGTTACCACTCTAGTTGATATCTTCAATCAACTCAGCTATTATTGGAGAGTTAGGAGATAGTCATTATATTGCCAAATGATAGAATTAGCTTCTCAGAGATTTTCTCAAGTGGAGAAAGATATAACAACATCATTAGGTTCTATTAACCGTGACCCACCAGACCCAATCGGAATCCCGCGACAAAGATCGCCGACACTAAGTTTAAGCATTTAGCATAGTGTCGGGGCTCATGCAGGTGTATTTAAGAATGCTTGCACACTTTTGAGGTATTAAATTTGAGTTTTAATCATGCTTTATAATGTGTGCAAGACTTTAATTGAATCATTTATTAACTCATTCTATTCGCTTGTATGATGTGTTGTGAATCCGATTGTGTAAGAAATTTGAAATTAACGTATTACTTCAACTCGATTCCATTTTAGATTCATAGAAAGATGTTATTTCAAAAATTTTGGCTTTACTTGGGTGGCAAAATTCATCTTTACATAGCTTATTTTATTTTAAGTGGTCCCCACATAGCATCTTTTCCTGTCCAAAAATAGATAGACTATTCAGTTCATTTTCATTCAAATCCATTCACTCCTGTTAAGTCATCTAAAGGTTCTAAGAGTGTGAGAAAATTCTGCTTGCATTTTGGAGTGAAGTCCTAAGTCCCCCGATAAGTTCTGTCTTTCTCCCCTTCTTTTTTAATTTATTTTATTTTACAAATAATATTTTCTTTGTTTCTTAATTTTTTTATTTTAGTTATTATTATGAATTTTTTTTAGTTTTATATTATACTTAAGTTTATTTGAATCCATTATTTGTTCAAATTTTGGTAGCCTCCCGACATCATCCCACGTAGGAGGCTACATCGGAGAACTATTACTATTAGGCCTTCCTGTCAGCTCTACTGAGCATAACGATTAGTGTCTTGTGACACTATGGCCGTGGTCTTCTACCCGTTAGCTCTACTGAGCATAATGGGATCTTCAAACTTGTCAGCTCTACTGAGCATAACGAGATCTTCAAATATCTGCATGAAAAAAGCATATATTTATATTCTATCATTTCTCTTTTTTTCTATTGTTGAAGTTGTTATCGTATTACTATGTCGTCTGAACCTATTTCCACCGAGCCGCTGAAACTTTTGTTTTCAACCCGAAGTTAGATAGGGCTAGAAACTCCTTTCTAATGGACTCACCTTCAATACTATAGAAAAACAATCTTCTTTTCTTTTCTTTTATTTTTTATATAAATAAGAAAATACGCCCAACCAATCAACCAGAAGAAAAGAGAGAAGATGAATAAATATTAAATAATAAGAAAAAGAAAATCAGAATACTAAAATCACATCTTTCTTGCAACAAACATTAAGCTTAAGGAGGATTCCTTTTCTGTTCTTTAATTTATGGTTATTATCATTAAGGAAAGAAGATGAGGATGGAATGCAAAGACTCATATGAGAAAACAGAAAAAATGATTTAAATAAGGAATGAAAGGACTGATGACTCTATGAGCCATTAGAAAAAAGTTTGGTAAGATTTTTATTACGATAAGAAGTCTAGAGAGAGAGAGGTGGCAAGGAGAAAGAGAGGGAAAGAGAGAGCATCAACTTCTTGCTTTTCTTTTCTTTTTTTCGTTTCCTGTAAATCACAAAGAGAGAGATACTAAGAGAAAGAGAGAATGGAGAGTAGCAACTTTGCTTTTTTCCCTTTTGATTTAAATCAAAGAGAGAGAGAGAGAGAGAGAGAGAGAGAGAGAGAGAGAGAGAGAGAGAGAGCTGGAGAGAGGGCAGCAACTTCTTGCTTTTCCCTTTTTTTTGGTTTCCTGTAAATCACAAAGAGAGAGAGAGACAAAGTGAAAGAAAAGAGAGAGCTGGAGAGAGGGCAGCAACTTCTTGCTTTTCCTTTTTTTTCGATTTCCTGTAAATCACAAAGAGAGAGGCAAAGAGAAAGAGAAAGAGAGAGGGAAAAAGAGAGAGCTATTGTAATGAGAAGCTGAAATGACATAGGGAGGGAGAACGGAGAGACGGCAGCTCAACCTGCTATGTTGTGTGAGATTTTAGAGAGAGGAAATGACGCCACAAGTCGGAGCAAATGCAGTTCCTCCTTGCACGATCTGCAATGGACCAAGAGAGAATGAAGGAAAGAGAGCTGTAATATTTTTCTTTTTCAAAAACCAGCCCCCGCCTCCTTTGGGGGAATTTTTAAAATAGGCATAATCTTAACCGTAATTAGCAATTTAGGCATGAAAAAACAAATTTAAGAAAATAGGCCTAGTCGTCCATACGACGGACAACTGGCGCCAACGTGGAGGCCACGTCGGCGCCAATTGTCCGTCAAACGGATGACTGGCTACTGCATAAGGCAGTTGTCCATTTGACAGATGACTAGCGCCAATGTGGCATCCACGTAGGTGCCAGTCATCCATCAAACGGACGACTAGCTCGTCCTTATATCGGGGAAAAATCCTATGAGCGCGATCTACTTTTGTTTTCCTCTTCCTGTCGCTGCTCCGTTCCACCTCGTCGCTCCTTCATTCGGCCGTGAGATTTCAGCAACCGAAGCACACCGCCGGCCAAGGGAAGGTCGCCGCCGGCCAAGGGAGAGCTCGCCGCCGTCCCTATTTTGAGCAAACAAACCGTAAGCCGAGATCACGATTTCCTTTGTCTTTTCCTCCCAATCCGTTGGTTCCTCCGCTTCACAACAGATTTCAAAGAATCAAGCACACGCCAAGGGGAGGTAGCCGCCAGGGAGAGCTCCTGACGGCCGAGCGCCAGAAAATGGGTTATTTCTTTGTTTGTGAGCCGATTAAGGTAAATTTTTTCCTGAATGCTTAATTTGTGATAGATCTTACTTTGTGGTATCTGATTTTGCTTATTTCCTTGAGTTATTTAGCTACATTTGTATTTTTATTGAGTAGTAGATATCATGAAGTATTTCTATCGAGTTTGCAGCAGTGATTTTACTTAAGGCATCAGTGGGACTTAGTTTATTTAAATTATCATTCTTGTCTTTGGTTGTATATACCTTATATGATATTTACTTGTTGTATGTGTTATCCTCTACGCAATGAGAAGTAACACCATTTCTTATGCTTTATCATATATTTTGGTCATATGAGTGATATAAGGATGCATTACATGTGTTGTATATATGACCTTTAATCCTTTTTGTGAATCAATTATTCTAGGTCTTTTCGAAGTTATTAGTGTTGTTTATTGAATTGAATTAAACTCACATTCAGTTTTAATATTCATAAATTTTGAAAATGTATTAGCTTTCTTAACTGTTGGCATTTGACTTTTGTAGTGTTTAGGCATTTTTGAAGGATATAATTTTGTCACTTGTTTTTGACTTTTGTAGTGTTTAGGCTATAAAACATTCATCTAGCTATGAAATTATTTGTTTATTGTTTGCAAGTGTTCATTCATCTAGCCATGGATTAATGAGATAGCCATATGTCTTCTGCCAATATGATTTTGGTGCAATTCTGTTGTACGATAGTACTCATCTTTATGAAAGCTATGATTAGAATCTACTCTCCCTTTGTCTTTTATGAGTTTGCAAAATATCTCCAACTACAATGCGCAATTGTATTATATCTTGAAATGCTTTTCTCCTGCTAACAGGGGAGAGGAAGTATTTTGCTGGTTGGAGTTGTTGTTAGTTGAATATGAGTTCAGAAACTATCTGCATAGTTCTTTATTATGATGGCAAACTGAATGTTGTTGATAATTTCTTTCTGACCTATATTAGTGGAAAAAATTGACCAATTCAGATCCCACAAAGGACTAACCTACTGGGGTTACAAAAGTGAATCATGAGATCATTGAAGTTAGACCATGCAAAGTCATGTGTTAATCTTATAGGTCAGTTTCCTATTGGTGTTGGATTTATCACTACACATATTATTGATGATGAAGTATGTGAATCTGTACTCAACGCAGTGTCGGTGCAACCTGTAGTAATTTATGTTGAAGTTCAGGAGTTAAATTATGAGGAAAGAGATGTTGCCATTAATGAGGAGCATCACAGGGCTTCAATCAGTACTGAATTCATCACACTTGATTTGCATGAAACTGCTCAGCAGGAAGCGTACGGTTCTGTGCCTACAGAAGCTGCTAATGTAGCTGGTACAAGTTCTACTTTAGGGGGTGATGCTGAGGGTGACGTAGGTGATGGGTATGAAACTATGTCTTATGCAACAAGTATCAATGATGATGTGGGGGGTCATAGTGATGTAGATGGGCCTTCTTTAAGGGGCAAATATCCATCTAACAGTGTCAGAGATCTTATTAGGGACTACTCAGTTAGAACAAGCCAAATAGAGGAGCACTTACTATCTAACAATGAGTATATGCATCATGCTCAAATAGTTGGAATGAAGAGCTAATATTTGATGGGCCTTCAGATGAGTCAACTTTTGTACTTGAAAGTTGCATTCCAGATAAATTGCATGAAGGTATGTGCTTTCTTGATAAGAAGCAGCTGTTGTTTGCAGTTCAGGATTGGTCTATCATTAACAACGTTGACTATGTGATCTACGCCTCAAATAAATCCAAGTTTACCATATTGTGCACTCAATATGAGAACCAGGCTACACCTTGCATGTGGCGCTTACATGCAAGTTCAAGTAAGAGATTAGGAGGTGCATGGAGAATTGGCAGTATAAGCACATGACATACATGTAGTCATTCAGCCCTCAGTGCCGGACATAGGCAATGTATAGCACAGTTTATCAGTTATTTCATTCAACCTGCAATTAGGCGTCATCTGGATTTAAAGCCTAGAGAGATTATTGGCCGTATTGAGTCAAAATTTAATATACGAGTGTCATACATGAAAGCTTGGGATGCACGTCACAAGGCACTGAAGGTTATTTTTAGAAGTTGGGAGGAATCTTACCGATCGTTGGAGAGATTCATGTCTGTTATATGCTCAAGAATGCCGGATCGGTACGAGTATAGTCATCGTTACCATCGAGTCATACCGATTTCAATGATTATTCTGGTCCTTCGAACCTTCAATTACTGGTTGGCATTACTGTCGCCCAATTTTATATCTGGATGGGACTTTCCTCCTAGGTAAGTACAAGGGGACTCTACTCACTGCAGTTGGAATTGATGCAAATAATAGTTTATTTCCACTGGCCTTCACAATAGTAGAATCAGAAAGTATTGAGTCGTGGTGTTGGTTTATACGGACACTCCAAAACTTAGTTCCATTGATCTGTACAAGAGGTGATTTGTGCATCATTTCTGACCGGCACGCGGGGTTGGTGCGGGGATGCAGGGAGATATTACCGTGGGTTACACATTGCTTTTAACTGATACATTTGAGAGAGAACTTTAAAAAAGTAGTTGGACAACTTGGAGTCAGAGACGTTGAGTTCATATGCTAAAAAATGTATGTGGCAGGTAATACTAATGATATACACATTTTTAAAAGGTGTATGATTGATATCAAGAACATCAGACAGGAGACCTACGATTGGCTCGTAGTAAGGGATGTACATCAGTGGTCTCTAACCCATGATGATGGGTACAAGTATGGCACCATGACTATAAATACAGCTGAATGCTTCAACAGTGTACTTAAGAGAGCATGTGGCTTGCCAATTCAGGCACTGGTCTCTGCAATATATTATAACAAAGTCACTACGTTCATGAAATGCCTGGACTTAGCAACATCAGCAGCGAACCAGCACGACTCCATGTTCTCTCCCCGGACTAAGGCAACTTTGCAGGGTAGTGAACATGAGGCAAGGAGATTTCTTGAGCTAGTACAAATTAACAATAATGAGTACCAAGTTTTTGATGCCAGCAGCAGAACAGACAAGGTGGAGCTGTATGAGAATCATATGTCTAGACGTACATGCAGATGATCACAGGCTTATCACATGCCATATCCTCACGTCATTTTTGTGTTAGGGCAGCGACATATAAGCCATGTTCCATACGTATCGGCCTACTACACCTTGGAAAACTACTGCAAAACCTATGAGGGAATGTTTCATGTCATCCCTAATCATGATGAGTTTCCAGAACACATCACTGCTGGGAACTTCCCAAAGTACACCCCACCAGATATTAAGAGGAAGTTAGGTCGATCATGTTCAAATAGATTCAGAAATACTATGGATGAAAATATCACAAGAAGTAATAGAATTTATAGTGTATGTAAAAATAGTAGTCATAATAGAGCAACGTGCCCGCAAGGTTGGCATAGTGTGAGCTAATCATGCATTATGGATAAATTAAAGAGAGTTGATGATGATTGCTTGTACGGTGACGATGGTTCTCAATTTATTGGGTGGTAATTAGAGTGATAAAAGAGAAAAAATAATGAAAGAAAATGATTAAATGTCTCCATCTATTACACAAAAATAATCATTATGTAAAATGCTTGAACAGCAATTATTCACTCATGGAATTAGTAGTTTCCATGAAAGATTTGAAACTGTTAGAAATGGCCTTAAAAGGCCGAGATTCTTCTATTTTTATTAGACAAAGAAAACTCTCTCGCTCACTCTTAGGATAGTAAAAACTTGCCTAAAATGTATATATAAACACTCAAAATGAACATATGTTCCTAAAGTACAGTGTCAACATTACATATAATACCCCTTCTTTAAGGTCACTTGCAATAATGACAATAAAAATAATGGGTAAAATCATTGCTTGATCTTTAATGAGTTTGTTACTAGAGAGCAAACTTATTGCTCTTTACTGTTTTCTCTGAAGGTGCTTAACATAAGCAGTTAAGTAGGCATTCTATCAATTATTTGTATGTTATATTACCAGTAACTCTAAAGCAACACCGTGGCATTTGCTGGACCATTCACAACTGCCTTAGAACTAGTATGATGAGAAGATATTATAAGCATTATATCCAAAGGAAAATTTGGCATGCATTACTGCCTTCCTCGAGACATTTGTGCCATCATTTTCCTTACGCAAATGGTTCATTATAAACCTCGACTATCTCCTTCGCTCCTCTTACGCAGTTCATTAATGGCTTTCAAGAGCCTACCAGGTTATGGTCTTCACTACATGAAGAAACATGTTGAGAAAATGGTAGTTTTTGGTTTGCTAAATAGATAGTGTTTTCTTTTTAATGTAAGAAATTAAAAAAGATTAGAAGTCAAGTTTAGAGAGTGCTAATGAATGTTTTGTATAAAGTGAATGAGAGTGACATTCTAATATTTGTAAAAGAACAAGAAGAGGTGAGATTCTAATATTGAAACTCACTTTCAATTTTTAAAGTCACTTTCATTTTTTGTTAATTAGCATAAAGCAATTATTAGAGTAATAAAAGAGATTATTTATTCTCTTTTACATAATGATTACTTTTTTTTGGTCTCTAGTCTTTGAAAAATTTTGAAGTCATCTATTCATCTATTTCTATAAAGGATAGTGTTATCTAAAAGCTTTATTGCTAAGGTTGCTTTGTTGAATATTAACTAAGTTGTTGATATAGCTTCTTTTATGTTCTTATTGACACTCTTTTCTTTATGTACTAGTTTGTGAGTTGGCTTTGATTTTCAGGCAGGACCCATATTTTCAGGCAAGTTCCATGCATGAACATGCAAAATCTGCGGTGCGTCGAGACCCATATTTTTAGGACCCATATTTTCTAATATAATTCAAGTTATGTTAACTTTAATTTAATTATGTTTTCTTGAGTCAACAAATCTAATATTTCTCTCTATTTTTTTTTGAATAATATGCATGTTGCTTCCCCCCTTTTTTTATTCATTATTAGTATACGCCTTTAGTTATGTATTATTGCATTCGTATGCCAATGAACTACATTGATTCTCTCTTAACAATCTTTAATGATTTGAACGCCCCGCAAGAGTAATTTTAATATTTTAAGCCCAATGACACCGCTTATTTTATGAATGGATGTAATTTAATAGGCTTTTGCATAAAATAATGTCTTTTCAATTTTTACTCGTGTGATATTAACTTATAATATGTTATCCTTATTATACTCACTCGATTAGATCTGTGGATCATATACGAGGGTCAACAAGCACATAAAAGTGGCTCATATGGCTTGGGAAAAGATTTTTGGAATTTGGAATTTGTAGTTGATCATGGATTCCAATCATTTGGAATCTAGAATTGACTTGTGATTTGGAATTTGATTTGAGATTAGATTTGATAATTGAGAAAATAAATTGGGTTGGGGTTGATTTGATTTGGTTAAGGCTAAGTCCATTAGATAAAATCAAAAGGGCTTAGGAAGGGATTTGGAGTTTGAACTTGGTGATGGATTTCAATCATCGGATAGTTGGATTTGATTTTGGAATTTGAATTTGAATTTGAGGTTTGGTTTTGAAAGAAGGAAGCAAGGATCGGGTTTAAGCTATAGGGCAGGCAGGTCTTCCTAAATCCCTAAGGCACAACCTATTCCTATGACTAACTCTTCTAAGTCTCTAGGGTTAGGTTAAGTATTCACCTAATCACTATAAGTGTCTTAAAACTAAGGAACTCTTAATGTCTATAAGAGTCCTAGACCTATGATGAGGAAATAAAAAACTCACTCCAAAAGTGAGGTCAACAAAAGCCTAAGCATTAAATCAAGATAATAAAATATTTAGCAACCCTTTAGCTGGATGATTTTATGTTGAACATCATGCATAACCATCTTATTTCACACTTGCTAAGGGAGGGCTTCCATCTTTGTCAGCTAAAATGGGCTTAACCTTTAAGAGCCTATGATGGAAGAACACCTCTTTCCCTCTTGATTTGGCCCATAATCAATTTCTCATGAAGTTAGGCATACAAAATCTCATAGCCTGTGTCAAAATAAAAAGTCCCAAATTAAATAAAATATGATAAAAATTTGCATTAGATTAAGTCATTATTTATACCCCTCATGCTCTAGTCTCTTATGGAGTGGGTTTAAGGACCTAGTTTCTCTTCTAAATAAATAACAACCTAACCATCTTGCAAAACATATGACTTGCCTACATAGATTTAAAGCATGGGAGGAGTTAACTGGCTGCCACTTCATGTGATAATAAGTCCAACAGTCAGGTGGTTTACTCCCTCTTGTGGAGGTAAACCATATACCCACTTTTGCCATAAATTTAGGTTGTGTTTTGGCTCTCTCCAAAGCTTCCTAGATTTAGGATCTGAGTTTGTTATTTTGTTTTACAGGCCACAAGCATAAATCCTCACCTCTTATGCATTTTTATAATTTTGTATTATGGAATTATAAGTCCTAGATTTCTAAATAAAATTTCAACACAAATAAATAAATTTCCTCAATTTTAAATACATAAAGCCCAACCATAAGATAGATTGGAGTGCTCACTAGGTCTCCTAGTATCATGAACACTCCCTACTCATCTCCTTTGGTTTCAATATTAACTCTCCCATTTTGATCTATCCCACTTGCTTTCCTAAAATAAAACCAATCCTTTGATAGCCCTATCTTTGAATTCTTTGGAGATAACAATCGTATACTTTAATCGAGAGTACTCCTAAGGAATTCAGTTCCCTTAAGATGTAATTAACTATGGAGGCTTGTCTCCGTAGGGAACGTAACGAACCCAGTTTAAATAATCCCTGCTTTACTTTTTCATGTAAAGAAGGGGAAAATTCTTTGGTACATTCGAAGACCCACCATGCCTTAGGGGTCCTTCTTAGTGATTAGGTCCATTATAGGGTTGTGACTTCTATCTATTGAGATAGTACATTATTCCTTAATAAGTACATCCTCAGATCTGCATGGTGTCCCCTCACATATACACAACACATAAATGTAATCCAAAAATAAACACCATAAATTTTTCTCGCGACTCTGCTGGGGATGGTTCCTCCTCCATCTATAGTAGATGATTGTTCTCCCCAAGCATCGATAGTGGACTTGCATTTTTATGCAAGACTGAGACTATCTTTCCTTCCGTTGGCACTTAGCTTGTTTCATTCTTAAGCAAAGTGTTGACATCACTTTTAGAATGAGCTCTCAACTTCCTCATCATAAGTCTAGGACTCTTATAGACACTAAGAGTTCCTTAGTCTTAAGACACTTCTAGTGATTAGATGAACACTTAACCTAACCCTAGAGACTTAGAAGAGTTAACCATATGAATAGGTTGTGCCTTTGGGATTTAGGAGGACTTGCCCACCCTATAGCCCAAACTCAATCCTTACTTCCTTCTTTCAAACCAAACCTCAAATTTAAATTCAAATTCCAAAATCAAATCCAACTATCCAATGATTGAAATCCACCACTAAATTCAAACTCAAAATTCCTTCCTAAGCCATTTGATTTTATCTTATAGACTTAGCCTTAACCAAATCCAAATCAACCCTAATCCAATTAATTTTTCTCAAATCAAATTCAAATCATGAATCAACTCCAAATGTTTGAGACCCATGATTAAGTCTAAATTCCAAAATCTTTCCCTAAGCCATATGAACCACCTTCATATGCTTAGCTAAAACTTCTTCAAACCAACTCAAGCTTGGTTGATTTCTTTATAAATAAATCATTCCTTCATTTATTTTTACAAATATAAATGAAATCTAAATTCAAACCATTCAAACCAAATCAAAATAAATCAAACCAAATCAAAACCCAAGTTACCCTTTAGATCTACATCCTTAAGCTTAATCAAATTTGCTTTCAAATCACTCCAAAATCAAGTAATTTTCCCCTAACCCATTTATATCTACATTTATAATCACAAATATAAATGAAATATAAATTTAAATGACCAAAACCAAACTCAAATCAAACCATATTCCTAATTTTATCCCTTTTAGCCAAACTTGTAAACTTGGCTAAATGACATCTAAATCAACTCAAAACTCGCAGATTTCTTCATGATTCAATGAGTCCTTCAATCATTGATCCAAATATAAATATAAATCACCATTATCAAACTAAATCCAAGTCAACCAAAGTCAAGCCTAAGTAAACCCTTTTGACTTGAAATTATCATATGAACCAAAACTCATTTGGCTCCAAACCAATTGCAATTGGATTTATATTTCAATCCTAAGCTCATATGTAGGTTCAACTAAACTTGAATCAAACCTTGATCAAGCTAATTGACCCATTTAGGCTCATTTGACCTAAAGTGACCTAAAAGACCCTTTTTGTGCCAAGCTCTAATCCAACCCAAATTGGATTGAACTAAACCTATCTAAACCTTAATCATGGTCAACAATCATCATGGGGTGATCAACCACCTTGAATTAGGTCAAATAAAGTCAAACTTAGGCTTTGACCAAGTCAACATTTAGTCCAAATGAAACCCAAACTAACCAAAATCCATCATATGCCAAATTGATTGAAACCATTGACTCAAACTCATTCATAATAAATGATTGACATAACCAAGCCATCAATTGAAATAAATTAAGCCTAATTGGCCACTTGACCTAAGTTGACCCAAATTAGCCTAAAAAGCCAAAATGGGTCAAAGCATGATTTAACCCAAATTGATTGCAACCAATGGCATAAGTTCATTCCAAATCACATATTGAACTTGACCAAAGCCATGATTGAGCCCAAGTTGACCAATTGGTCAACTTCACCCAACTTAGCCAAATTGACCTAAAAGGTAAAATTGACCAAAATTCAAATTAATTCCAAATTAAACCAAACCAAAGCTTGCAATCATTTTCAATCAACCAATTGAACTTGACTCAACACCTAACCCAACCCAATTTGGACAAATTGGTCAAAATGCTCAACTTGACCAATTTGACCCCTTTAAATCCAAATGAGTCAAAATTAAATCTAGGTCAAATAAATCCAAATTAATTGAACCAAAACATCCCAAATAATCATATGAACCTAACCCAAGCTTTGGTTTGACCCAATTTGACCAATTGTTCAACCCAACCCAACCTAGCCCAAATGAACTCATTTTGACCAAATGAAGCCAAATCACTCCAAACCAACTTATGGGACCCTATGACTTAGTCAAACCTGACCCAAGCATGTCTTATTTCATTTCCAAATCAGCCCAAAAGCCAAGTGGACCCCACCAAGGGGATTAGCCATCAAACCATAGGATTTAAACATTAAAACTAATGGATCCAAGCCAAAGTAAACTTTGCTATCCCCATGGCAACTAATTAGCACTCCATGGAACCTTCTCCTGACCCACCTAGCTAACCTAACTCACCCTAGGCCAGCCAAGGACCTTTAGGAGGTAAGTTGACTCACCTCCAACCCAAACCGAGCACCCATTGAATCCAAGCCTTTGTATCCTTACACATTGGGTCCATGGCAGCCTCCCATCATTCCTCCCATCCCTCACGTGCCTACCTGACTTGATGGAGACAACTCCGGTTGCCAGACAGTGATGAACCAATGCAAAATGTGTGCATGAGCCATCCATCCATGATGGGAAATTGAGGGGTATAATCCCCTCAATTCAAACTCGATTTCGCACACTTGCAGCATGAGCTCTCCTAAGTGAATTCTGAAGTCCCTCAGAGTGTTTCCAAGTATCCCCAAGCCCTCTTCATTCAGCATTTCCCATTCCCGAGAAAAGCCAAAACATGGCATCCTAATCCCAAGCAATACTCCCTCTCTACTCAATCAAATTTCAATTCCTTTTAGCCACGCCATCACCATACGCTATCAAAGCCAACCGAACTAATTCCCAAGCTTCCAAGCCATGGGAGGAGTCAATTAGATCAGAGTTGAGCCCCTTCCATGCGTGGATTGGTCGACTGAGTTTCCCACACTAAATCAAGCTCAAAGCTCTTCAATAGAGCCTCACCTCAACTAGGTGAAGCTACCTACAGTGTTGCACCACCAAACATTAGCTCCGGTGAGGTAATTTCATAAACTGAGCCTTGTATGGAAAATTGGGTTGGTCCTTTGTGAAGTAAATTCAAATTTCATGGAAAATTGATCATTGGATGTGTGCATCTCCCTTCCCAAAGGTGTGGGAAGCATTTGGAGATAATCCAAGCTCAGGTGAGCTCGGATCGAATGAGGGAATACGAACAGCATACATCTTTCATCGCTCACGAATGGGATAGGTCATGAGCAGTCTATCTCGCATGATTGGGATGAATGGCTCTGATCAAATCCTATGGTATGCCCTCAATTCCCTTCCTAAACCGCGGATCAAATCATGGCTGTCCGATCTTAGATCAGACGGTCCATAGAAAAAGCGCATTCGCCACCGGCAAAGTGAGTGCGCGGATGTGACTACTTAAATAGTCAATCATGTTGTGCCACATGGAAAGCGTGACGCGTCAGCCACCACATGGCATGATGGGATTAAGGCTTTAATTAGAGCTAATTAATTATCTTTTAATCCTGAAACTTCCTAAAATCATAACTAATTATAGAAAAATTAAAAAAATACAAACTTAAGCTCATTTTGAAGATATTTCTGTGTATAATCTAGGAACATTATAACTAATTAATTTTGAATAGTGATTTTGGCTTAATTAAAGTTTTATCAAAAATTTAATTAACTTAATTATACCTTAATTAAGCACTCAATTAATCTCAAATTTTCTGTGGATGCTTAGGGGGATGACCTCTGCCTCTGTTATTTTTCTGTGATTTTATTGATTTCTTAATTAGAAAAATCACTTGATTAAGCCCCAATCACTCTCTTAATCTAATTAATCATAATTAATGAACGAACTGTAACTTGATTAATCATTTAAACATAATTACCTCTCTTGAATAATAAGATAACTTAGGGAATATGATTGGGGATACTTTTCCTAATTCATTTCCTAAGACTTCTCTCTCTTTAAAAATCAAATTAATTAATGGTTAATGGAATGATTAATTGATTAATTAAGTGATCAATCTTCAAAATAAGGAAATCAAAATCTAATTGAATGTTAGAAATGATTTAGGGATTAGGATTGGGGCCTTGCCTTTGATCCTTTCCCCTAAGTCAATTTCATCATTCAAATTAAAATTGTGTTTAATTAATTAATTAAAGGATTAATGAAATTAAAATTAAAAATAAGTTCAACCACACCTGAGCAACCCTTAATTGATCTTGGATAGCTCCTTGGGTATTCAATAACCCAAGGTGAGAGATAATGAAATTATGGTTGGCTCACATGTGTGAGAAAATTATAAAAGTAATTAAGTGAGATCCCTTAAGCTTAATTAACTATTAATCATAAGTCAATTGCATTAGGCCATTTCATTTCTTAGGAGCATTGCAATTTTACTTTTCATGTGGTTGCATATCATACTGGCTTATTATTAATTAGTTAATTAACTTTAGGTGATACATGTAAGGGTTAATTAATTCATTTAATTCATATTTTAACCTAATTAAAATATAAAATTAACTTAAATATTCTTCATTAAACCAAATTAATTCACACATGGGGAATTGGGCTAGGATTAGCAAACCTCTCTCATATTTTTTAAATCAAATCAAAATAAAAGTTAAAAATGTCTTTAACAAAATTTTAGTTTATTTTAAATAGCCTTATTTAATGTGATTGTCCTTAAGAATTAATTAGGATGAATGAAATCATGTGTTTACATTCCTTTAATCTTTCCAATCATGCTAAATATTACTTGTTAACTTAAATTAAATATATGTAGCTATTATCACTATTAAAATAAAAGCTATTTTCAAAACCTAAAAATCAATTATTATAAAAGAAGTAATGTTAATTATAAATATCTATAAGCTTGCATGTGATGATAGTATAAGATACGTAATATGAAGTTCTCTTTCTTTATCTTAACATGGATTCACATAGGATTTACAGGTGTATAGTTCATTTGAAAAGAACACAACATTTGCCTAAATCTATTCATATGCATCTCCATGTTAACACTTAAGAAGAATTTCATATCACATATGTAAATTATACAGCCAAATAAAACATAATTTCTTGCATGATTCTTTATCCATTTGGTTCTTTTTTTGTACATTCATATGTATCTGAGAAAAGTGATATATTAGTCTGGGCATCCTGGGGCTGCGAGCCTTTAAGTAGCCCTAAGTAGGTCTTGTACCTTATGCCCCTAGTGTAGAAAATAATGGCGTCATACTCACTTAAAACTCTTATACATATGTATGTATGATGTGGCCAATGAATAAGAATCATAAATCAAATAAATAAAACATAACTTTTGCATGGGTTTTCCTATCATTATAGTTGTCCATACATCTACATGTATCTATGAAAAGTGGTATATTAGTCTGGACATCCCGGGGCTGTGAGGCTTTAAGTAATAAAGACATATGAATGTGTATCTAGCTAATGGATGAAAATCTCTCTTTTCTATGTAATAAAGACAAGCATTCATAATTCAATCAATAAATGAAATATTTAAATTCAAAATACATTTTTTTGAATTCAACATCAAAGTATGCTAAGATTTACATTACATGTATAGGTATGCTTAGGATTATTCACATGCATGATATACATGATGGAACGAAATGAATAAATGTGCATTATGTGATAGTAATACATTCTAATTAATCCTAAGATACCTTTCTTATTGAATAAGGTTATTTAGAGTGAAACTAAACTTAGGATTAATTAAAACACATAATAAGCCATTCATTAAAGAAAATTAAGCTAATTAACTTACCTTAGAAATGACTTAAAGTAGAGATAAAAGAGAGATTCTCTCTCTTTCTTCTCTTTATAATACTTAGTTGCTAACTGTAGGCTACATGAAATAAAATAAAATACTAAGTAAGATTGTAAAATCAATTAAATTATTTAAAGAAAAATCAACTCTTTATAAATTAAATCCCCCACATTTAACAAATCATAACCTTAAAGCTTAGTTAGGACATGTCACACAAGCCTTAACACATACACATTGAATTAAGTCACCATTTCTAGCTTTATGTTAGGACGGTGCATGGTCTGGTGTATGTTTGGTTTTGTGATGTATTATTTTAGACTGTTTATTAGGGTGTATGTGTATAGTATGGATGTTAGTCCGACATTAGCCTAATCATGTTTATGCTGGGGGTCGTGCTTAAGGGGTCACTGTAATAAAATTTTAAATACTTTTTGTTGTGCAAGTTTCTTAACCCCTAAGCATGGCCTAAGTTAGGACATGCGGACTTGGTTACCCATGTGTAGGGTGCTAAGCCCAAATTATTCATATAACTACTTGGGTTGTGTGGTGTGTTTAGCTAACACTTATTTTGCAAGTGTAGCTAGATTTACTTTCCTTCTTTTTTAATAAAATTTTTATATTAGGGTTAGGATAAGTGTTATGGGGGATTAGGGTGAACATTGGTCATAAGATCAAGTCTTATACACCATTTTATGCCTTTGGAGCAAACAACATCCCAATCAAACTAAAATAAAGAAATGGAGCAAATCAATATAAAGAAATAAAAGATGAAGAGTTAATATTGGAGGATAAATAATGAAGACCCCATAACACTTATCATTTTATAATTATAATTATTCTTTCATTATAGGGATGTATAAGGGTAGAGATACGCATTTCTTTTTTGTTTATGCGGATCCACCCGACCTTTTATTCTTTTATGATAACTTTATAAAATAATTTAATATTTTATTTAGCTTGTGCATTAGAAATATTATATCTTTTATAATTCTTTTATAATTGGTGATTGATGTGTGGTCTGGATGTGATTAGGCTCTTAGGATAAAAATAAATTTTCTATCCCACTAACAACTTATAATTAAAACTTTAAAATAACTCATAACCTCACATAAAAGCCTAGGAATTAAATCAAGATAATAAAAAATATTTAGCAGCCCCCTTAGCTAGATGATTGTATGTATAATATCATGCATATCATATTCTTCCACTCTTATTGAGAGAGGGCTTCCATCTATGCTAGAGAATAAAGGCTTAACTTGTGAGAGCCTTTGATGGAAAGACACCTCTTTCTCTTTTGATTTGGCCCACAATCACTTTCTCATGCATTTAGGCATACAAAATCCTATAGCCTGTGTCAAAATAATAAGTCCAAAAAATAAATAAAACTTGATAAATTTTGCATTAGATTTAAGTCATTATTCATGTTCGGCATGATCTAGTCTCTTAGGGAGTTGGTTTAAGGATTTAGTTTCTCTTCTAAATAAATAACAGCTTAACCATCCTGTAAAGCATATGACTTGCCTACATGGATTTAAAGCATAGAAGGAGTTAGCTGGCTGCCACTCTAGGTGATAATAAGTCCAGCAGTAAGGTGGCTTACCCTCTCTTGTGGAGGTAAACCATATACCCACTTTCATCTTAGATTTAGGTTATGCTTTAGTCCTCGCCAAAGCTCCCTAGATTTAGGATCTGAGGTTGTTGTTTTTTTTTGTGGACTACAAACATAAATTCTTACCTCTTAGGCATTCCCATAATCTGGTATTGTGGGATTATAGTCCTAGATTTCTAATAAAAATTCAACTCAAACAAATAAATCTCTTCAAAATTGAAATACATAAAGCGCAACCATAGGATATATTGGAGTGCTCACTAGGCTTCCTAGTATCATGAGCACTCCCTACTCATCTCCTTTGGTTTTGATAATAACTCTCCCCTTTTGATCTCTCCCACTTAATTTTCTAAAATATAATCATTTTATTGATAGTTCTATCTTTGAATTCTTTGGAGACAACAATCTTCTACTTTAATCGAGAGTATTCTTAAGGGATTCATTTCCCTTAATATGTAATTAACTATGGAGGCTTGCCTCCATTGGGAACTTAATGAACCCGATTTAAATAAACCCTACTTTACTTTTCCATGTAAAGTAGGAGAAAAATATCTAATATATTCAAAAACCCATCATGCCTTAGGATTCCTTATTAGGTGATTAGGTCCATTATAGGGTAGTGACTTCTATCTCTCAAGATAGCACATTATTCCTTAGTGTAGTATCTAATCACCCTAATAAGTACATCCTCAGATCTGTATGGTGTCCCCTCACATAAACACAACAAATGCAAAAACCTAACCAAAAGAATAAACACCACACAAAGTTACCAACATCCTTTAGGTTTTATGACCTCACTCCGTGTAGGTCTTGAAACCCCTATTGAGCTCCCCAATAGGTAAAGAATAGAATTTATCAATAAAGGGAGAGATAATAAAAATTTAATACCTCCTCACCACTAGCTTGGTGAGGTAAGGTTCATCATAAAATTTAAAGAAAATAAATTCTTTCATAAAATGACACTTTCCAAAAGCACTTCTCTTTGAAAATAGTCATCTTCATTCTACATACTCAAATTTGTTGAATGAAGATACTACTTTCAAATCATAAAAAAATTGAAGCTCCACTCAACATATTCCACATATGATGGAGTTGAAGCTCCCCTCTTTTCAAGAGAAAATCATGTCATGTTTGATTCCCACCTAACATATCCAAACTTGTTAAAGTGAGAATCTCTTTTTAAATCAAAACATAAATTTTGACTTTCACTTAATAATTTCAATTTGTTAAGTGGGTGGGGGTCTCATTTTCAAAATATAAATTTGACTTTCACTTAACAATTTTAATTTGTTAAGAATGCATCTTATTTTCAAGAACATAAATTTGGCTCTCACTTAACAATTTCAATTTGTTAAGTGGGGATCTCATTTTCAAAAACATGAATTTGACTTTCACTTAACAATTTCAATTTGTTAAGTGGGGGGTCTCATTTTCAAAATATAAATTTGACTTTCACTTAACAATTTCAATTTGTTAAGTGGGGAGTCTCATTTTCAAAATATAAATTTGACTTTCACTTAACAATTTTAATTTGTTAAGTGGGGGTCTCATTTTCAAAATATAAATTTGACTTTCACTTAACAATTTCAATTTGTTAAGTGGGGTCTCATTTTCAAGAACATAAATTTAGCTTTCACTTAACAATTTTAATTTGTTAAGTGGGGGTCTCATTTTCAAAACATACTTAACATATTCAATTTGTTAAGTAGGGGTCCATTTTCAAGAACATAAATTTGACCCACACTTAACATATTCAATTTGTTAAGTAGGGGTCTAATTTTCAAAACATAAATTTGGTTTTCACTTAATAATTTCAATTTGTTAAGTGGTGGGGGGAGGGCGGGTCTCATTTCAAAAATATATAATTTGACTTTCGCATAACATATTCAATTTGTTTAAGTGAGAGTCTCATTTTCAAAAGAAAAAAAAATACATTTAGACTTTCACGTAGCATATCCAATTTGCTAAGTAAGAGTCTCACTTTCAAAGCATATATTAGGTTCAACTTAACACATCAAATTTTTTAATTAAGAATCGCATAATCATACCATATTGGATTCTCGCTTAACATATCAAATTTGATAAGTCAGAATCTCATTCTCAAGTCATATCATACATCGATTCCCACTTAACGCACCAAATTGTTAAGTGGGAGTCCCATTTTCAAACACATATCAAACACATTTAGGCTTCCACTTAACACACCAAATTTGTTAAGGGTCTCTTTTCAACACACATTTTGATCCCTATTTAACATACCAAATTTGCTAAGCAAGGATCCAATTTTTCATATCAACCACACTTGAACTTTCACTTAACATACCAAATTTGTTAACTGGGAGTCTCATTTTCAAAAGAAAATAAACATATCTCAAACACATTTGGGACTTTCACTTAACATACCATATTTGTTAAGTGGGACTCCCATCTTCAAAGAAAAGCAAATCAACCTCATAATCACACTTAGATTTCACTTAACATACCAAATTTATTAAGTGAAAGTCTCATCTTCAAGCACAAATCAAACAAATGTGGCCTCTACTTAACATACCATATTTGTTAAGTAAGAAACCCCTTCTTTTCAAATCAAAATATCACACAATCAAATCTTCACAAGCAAAAATATCTCAAACACACAATCGCAACCCCTTCTTAGCATACCCAAATTTTCTAAGTAGAGGTTTTTTCAAACAATACATATTTTCAAACAAGAAATATAAAATGCAAACAATCACCAAAAAATAAATCTCTCCCTAAATTTTTGAACCACACTCAACCTACCTAAATTGGTTGAGAATGGGTTCTAAAATCAAAAATCAATGGCAAAAGACTCTCCTCAAAACATCCAAATATGTCCAATGAACCCCACTTAACATATTTGACTTATTGAGTGTGGGTTCAAAACTCCAAGCCTCTGTTACTTTCTTAGAGAAAATATCAAGGCAGAAATCTGATCTAAGTTATATTTCAACATATGCAGACATACAGCTTAGATCAGTTAGTGCAGACTTTACAGTCGGTGCACATGGCTTCTCAGAAGTTTATTTTCACCTTTCCGTTTGGGATGGATTTAGCCTTGGACCGGGCCAACCACCCTGAGACTGACTCCAGCCATCTAGTGTTCTTTGGCCGAGTATTCAAGGGAGCATGAGTTACTTACGAGGGGGCATCCTCACCACTGTTAGTCGGGATGAGGTGGCTGGGCAAAATCCAATCATCTGCATTGACCTACCTTCCGACACAGAGTATCCTTCCTTGAAGAGGAAGGCGGTTAAGGTTCTACCAGTCAGTCCAGTTCCCACTCATTCAATTATTCCCACAGCTGCTCAGGTGCGTGCTAGCACCTCCTCATTGGTCCCCTCTATGGGGAAGTCTATTCTAAATTCAAAGATAGTCTCCCCAACCTTTGAGGTAGGATCTAGCTCTCACACCACCTTACTCAGCTGCACACAGCACCATATACAGTGACGCAATAAGAGCCGCAAGATCAAGTGGCACTACAAGCACGTCGCCTAAGAGATAGGCAATGCAACAGAGGAGGGTTCTCCCCATGAGGTTCTCCATTTCTAACTAGTAACTAGTTCCACCCCCACTTGGCATCAGACGGAGAGGAAGACTACAAGAGGATAGTTGTATTGCCTCCACCTCTTACATACCACGAGGTTTCGGGTAGGGATAGGAGGAAGTCCTATGTCAGTCTGTAGACGATATTATGCCAGGTAAACAGGACACATAGACGTTGTCCAGCACATTCTTTGACTTGAGATTGATCATCCCCAAGAGTGCTACTAGGCATATTCGCAGTGATGGAGCGTCAAAGGCACAAGTAGCAGCTCAGTTAGGGAATAGGGAGCAGGGAGTGATGGAGGTTTGCCAGGAAGTCGGCGGCCTCCACTCTAATTGATTTCCTCGATCATCAGGCCACTATGGCCAATAGGACTGATAGCATAATGTTGAAGGGCACCACCAGTCATAGGGAATGCCCCGGTGAGGGTAGAACTGATGTTGTCTCCACCACACTGATCCACTCCTCACCACCGTCACTAGTTCAGGTCCCGCCATCCACCATTCTTACAAAGGCATAGAAGATAGCACTCAGGGAGAAGAAATTCCCCTTGGTGATCCAGTTATGACCAATTACGTATTGCTCAACTTGTTCCACCTCGGGAGCTAAGGAAAATCACCTACTCAACCTCCTACTTCAATCTTGGTGAAGAAGGAGTGGCAACCCCATAACATCGTGGTCGCACCACCATAACCACCATTAGAGCCAATGATAGCAATAGTTGTATAGGGGGAAGGGGATAGTTTTGCAGTTCCCATGACAGTGGATCTCCCCAGGGACACCACTCCACCCATGAGCAGCCATGAGCAAGTCTCTTCCAGTGAGCATGACCCTCCTAGAGCTAGCACTCCAGTGACAGGAAGTGTTAGGGGCATCTCTATCAGTGAGCACGTCCCCTCTACCGATTAGTAGCGTGTATTTATACCGACGTGATTGGATCGCTCCCTAGATGATATTTCAGGACAATACTTTGCAGAGAAGAGAACTTCTAGGGAGTGACTACTCAGATTGTGAGGAGGGAAAAGTCAGCTTTGATCTAAATGAGGATGACCTTCTTGAGGATTCAGTTGAAGTTCACATAATCGATATTAGGGGGTCCCTCCATTGAGATCAGCATAGTCAGGAAGGTATTATAGTTGAAGAAGATGATGTTATCCATTCAACTCAGCACCTCCTCCAACAACTTAGACAGAAGGATGATCATATTGACTAAATGGAGAAGAAGATTGAATAGTTGATGGCAGTGGAGTCAGCATTACAGAATTTAGCTTCGACTTTATAGCCTTCTCCCATAGTAGCCGATATAGCAAAGTTGGCACATACTTTAGATTATCCTAGATGCATTCCTGCAGAGAGAGACAATGGTAGCTTGCATAGGAAGGTGGTGGATAGCACCTCTGTGCATGAAAAAGATATCAAACACATGGTGGATAAACAGGTGAGGGATGTGTTGGCACAAGCCTGAGGTGGCTCATCTATTCTAAAGCCCTACCTGGAGGAATTTGATGGTGTCCAATACTCTAAGGGATTTGTGCCTCTATCCTTAAAAATTTTTGATGAAGTGGGAACCCCTAGCAGCACATAGCACATTTCATGGTGGTTGTTATAATCTTTGGTGGCGGCTCTTATATTCGCCTCTTAGTAACTTAACAAGCATCGCATTTTATGTATCTAATAGTTAAGATATTTGTTGAGTTGGAGCAGCTCTTTATTAAGATATTTGTTGGAGCTCAGTAAAGGGTAACTTTGGGCGATCTCGTTGTAGCTCAACAATACCCCGGTAAGTCCCTTGTTGATTACATTCTTAGATGATACAGTTTAAGTATAAAATGTAAACTAAAACTTTCTGAATAGTATACCATTAAAATTCTACTCAAGAATATTCATGGCTCAGTCGCCTTCATGCATAAAGGGTTCACTATTAAGAAATTTGAGAAATTAATCAACAAGATGGCTAGTCTACAAGGAGAGGTCAAACAGTTATATTTCTAAGATCAATCAATCAAGCCCAGACTACAGAAGGCATTTGAGAAAAAGCAAGAGGCAGTCACAGCAGTTGATAAGGGGAAGCACCCAGCCAGGGTTCAGTTAGACAGACCTGGAACTCAGCAGCCTCCTCTACCACCTCCTTTTCCACTGCCTCGATCATCATATCTACCATCTCAATTGCCAAAGTGACCTTCACCACTACCTACTCAATAGTATCCCCATCCGTAGCATCAGTAGCAGTATTCTTATCTGCCACCAGGTAACTATCACTTACCTACTCTTGCCGACAAATTGAATAAACCTTATTCATTCAAGTGGGAGGCAATCAGGAAGATCTTTAAGAACCTCTTAAAGAAGCCTAATTTTTAGTTACCATAGCCTAGGAGGCTGGAGGATGTGGCCAAGAGTCATGATCCAAACTTTTGCCCCTACCACCGCATGCTAAGATATGACTTGGAAGATTGCTTTACCTTTAAGGACTGGCTTGAGCATAGCTACAAGTCGGGTGCCATTGACATCCCTAAGGAATACCTACTAGAACAACCCTCTAGTTATATTAGGGTAATCCTTGGGGATACATGCAATCTTCTCAAGACCGAGGAAGGTTTGGATATCTCTCTATCTTGAACCTTCAAGAAAACCATTTTTAAGATCAAAAGTTACCCTTACAAGTGCTTAAAGTAGCTCAAACCTCCAACTCTAAGGAAGATCTACAAGTTACTAAGAATAACTTGAGGGAAGTAGAAGCCCAACAACATCAGTGACAGCTTCCACTTGCCCGACATAGCACATTAGTGCAATCAAACCGAGTACAAGGTTCTACCACGCTTGCTACTATAGTTCCTTCAAATGCCTCTTCTTCTAACAGTACATTATATCAGAGGGGAGCCAAATCCCTCACTCTACTCTCTTTACTTGATTTCTACTTTGTGCCTTCGTCCAAATCCAAGAAATTAATGAAAAAGAAGACTAATTATGCTTACATTCTCTCTACTTTTGATGATTTTGATAATTTCATTCCTATAGAAAACTCTCCAAGTACTAATAATTATAAAAATTCTGATCCACTCATTTCTGATTTTGAAATGGATTACCCATTGCTAAATCATCCAAGTTTGCCCATTGAGATTTATTTAGAGTCATCTGACTCTAATGATCCTATAAGAGAAGTTGTAGATGAACATGATGAGCACGCAAAACTTTTCATTAAATCATCTCATGAAGTCACTAAAGTCAACCTTCGTAGTGGCAAAGTTCTACCTCCTAGGGTAGTACTTCAGGAAAAGCATAAACAAGTCGTTATTTCTAGCGATCAAGAATCCTTTCTACAGGATGCTCCACCTAAGGATATGCTTGTGGAGGACTAACCCAGAGTTGACTACAATGTCCTTGCTCACCTAAGAAAGTTGCCAACTAAATTAAGCATATATGATGTCCTTGTCTTATCCAAAAAGATGAGGCAGTCATTTATCAAAGCCCTTCTTGATCCAGAAATATACTTAGCTCAGCTGATCGCTATTAAAGAGGAGACATGTTTTCCAATAGAAGCCCATGAAGTTACATTCATCGATGAAAACCTTCTTTTGGGGAAAACAGAGCATAACCATCCCCTCTACATCACATTCAACATGGGCAGATTCAGACTCTCCAGGGTGTTAGTTGATCCAGGTGCATCATTAAATATTATGAGTCTAAAGACCCTTTCTTGCTTGAGGATTGACATCTCTGAACTCTAAGGAGACTGGATGATATTGAGAGGATTCAATGAGCAAGGGGAGAGGGCTTTAGGCTCCATAGTGTTTCCTTTGGAGATAGATGACTGGAAGATAGAAGCCAAGTTCTACATAATTGATTTAGATACATCTTTCACTGCTTTGCTCGGTAAGCCTTGGAATCATGAAAACAACATAGTTCCATCTTCGTTGCATCAATGCATCAAATTCAAAAAGAGGGAGAATCAAGTATTGTGTCAAAGGAGACTTGAAACCATTCACAATAAGGGAGGTCGAGATTTAAGAGGATGCAACCTACTATCTTTCTCCAAATTAAAAAGTCTATTCTTGTGAACTTGATGAAAGTACAAATTCAAAAGAAAAAGAAACTGAAAAAGAAAAAGAAAAGAAAAGAAAAAGAATAGAAAAAGAAAGTGCAAGTGAGTGAGAATCAGACACCGAGGAAGAGGTAGAGTCGGATGTTAGATTCCACCCACAGTTTGTTCCTCCATATGAACACATGGGTAGGATGACTAGACCACCACCATGTAGAGGAAGAGGCAAGTCTAGAGGCAGTTCTAGAGGTGGAAGACCTCCTTGCTAATGGCCAGCCAGTAGGAGCTATGTTACAGCTTATAGGAGAACCCCTACTATCCACATAGACTTAGAGTCCAGTTCGGAGGATGAGACTCATATGGTTATCAAGCCAACCAATCTCTCTCAATAGATCCCTTTGGAGATGACGTTCAGCCAGATAGTGGTGAAGACCAGGCATCCAAGCAAAGCATGAATGTATCTAAATCATCATTATGTAGAACAATCAGGCAGTAGTTAGGAACTTTAGCTCTAACCTCACTTTCCTCCCAGAAAGTTGAAAGTTTAGTAGTTAAGGAGGCCCATAAGTCATCCACAGATGTTAGGCCAAAGAGCTTTTTTTTGGGAACATGATCCTCAAGTCAGGAAGCCGATGTAGAATAAGAGGATGATTCATATAAAGATTTAATACAACTACCTTTTGATTTGTATTTGCCTTATGTTATTAACTTAGCAAATAAGGGATTAATCCCACACACTTGGTCTAAACATAGATCAAACTACTTTTAAAAACTATGGGATAACTAAAGAAAATATTCTCAATCAAGACCAGGACTAGGATTCGGAATAGTGGGTTCAGTCGATGACAACAACCATTGCCTAGTCATCACCACTCATTTGGGGTCTGATAGGTTCTTCTAAAATCATGCTAACTCTTATGAGGAGGCATGTTTAGAAACTTCAAATGACCCAAATGAGCCTGAATTCAAAGATGTACCACTAGAGTTTGAAGAAGAAATCAAATCAACCATTGATGAACTTAAAGAGATCAACTTGGGAAAAAAAAAGATCTGCACCCGATGTACATTGTTCCTTATTAAATGAAGAAGAAACCAATGATTTAGTTATTCTATTAGCTAAGTTTAAGGACTACTTTACATGGAGTTGTGAAGAAATGCCCAGTTTATCTCCTAACATAGCAGTCCACAAACTAGCAATAGAATATAATACAAATCCTATCAAGCAAGCTCCTAGACGCATGCGATTAGACATTAAAAAATAGGTCACTTCTAAATTCAAAAAATTGATCAATGCTAGCTTTATCAGTAAAGAAAAAATATTCCACTTGGTTATCCAATGTCACCCTAGTTAAGAAAAAGAATTGCCAAACTCACATATGTGTCGATTTTAGGGATCTAAACAAGGCATGTCCTAAGGATAAATTTCCACTTCATATACCATAATTAATGGTGGAAATCACCTCATCTCATGCAGTATTCTCCTTTATGGATGGGTCATCTAGCTACAACCAAATCAAGATGGCCCCCGAGGATGAAAGAAACACTACTTTTTAAATCCTGATCGGAATCTATTGTTATAAGGTCATGTCTTTCAGCCTTAAAAATGCTGGTGCTACATACCAGCGGGCCATAACTTAGATATTCAATAAACTCATTTACCATCAAGTTGAATTCTATGTTGATGATCTAGTAGTCTAAAGCAAAGAAAAGGAAGACCATCTCTTCGACTTGAGAATAGTTTTTCAATGGTTAAGACAATTTAACCTCAAACTGAATCCCCTGAACTGTGCATTCGGAGTAGCTTTAGGGAAATTCTTTGAATTTATTGTCCAACACCAGGGAATAGAGATTGACCTAGAGAAGATCAAGGCTATCTTAGAAATACCATCCCCTAAAAGCCTAACTCAACTAAGATTATTTCAAGGGTGGTTGGCGTATATAAGACGCTTCATATCCAACTTATCAAGAAGATGCCAGCCATTCTCAACACTTATCAAAAAGGATGTCAAGTTCAAGTGGGATGAAAAGTGTTAGCATGCCTTTGAAGACATCAAGCACTACCTGATGATGATGCCAGTTCTAGCAGCCCTTATCTCAGTCAAGCCATTGATCCTCTACACTGCTGCATTGGATGACTCCTTTGGCACTTTATTGGCTCAAACTAATGATAAAGGGAAATAAAATGCTCTCTACAATCTCAGTCATCATCTAATTCCTGCTGAGGCAAACTACCCATCTATTGAAAAGCATTGCCTAGCATTAATCTTTGTATCCCAAAAGCTACGGCATTACATGCTATCTTATAAAGTGAATCTGATCTCTAGAATCAATCCAATATAATATCTCATGATAAAACTAATGTTATCTAGACGATTGGCATGATGATCCATCATTTTTTCACAGTTTGACATCATATTCGTACCCCTCCATCCTATGAAAGGACAGAAGCTAGCGAATTTATTAGCAGCACACCCACTTCCTGTTGATTCTCCACTTAGTGATGACCTCCCTGATGAACAAATCATGAACTTAGGGGACACTAGCATTCACCATTGTGAAATATATTTTAATGGTGCAGCTTCCTCTTAAAAAGGAGAAGAACCACGATCTACAATTTCAGAGAAGGCAGGGGTAGGAATAGTCATGCTAACTCTGGATTGCGATGTGATGAGATTCTCATATCATCTATCCAATCCATTCACCAACAACGAAGCTGAATATGAGACTATAATTATCGGTCTAGAGTTATTCATTATATTATGCTTTCTGAGCATCAACATCTTCAGGGATTTTCAGCTCATCATCAACCAAATCGTTGGGTCTTACAAAGTTCTAGAGCATAAGCTCCATCATTACCATAAGTACACCATGGATTTGTTGGCTCATATCCCAGATGTCACTATTTACAAGATTCCTCAAGGAGATAATACTGTAACAGATGCATTGGTCAAGCTCACCAAAGAGTTAGCATGCCAAGAAGATGAGTCAATTCCAATAAGGGTCCAAAATAGACAAGTCTTATCCCTTATTGACGCTGAACTCATTAAGAGACTCTATCTTGAAGGGGAGATTGTCGTTGCCAAAAAGGATGATGAGTCAGATTGGAGGTGACCATTCATGGATTACCTAAACACAGGCAAACTACCTCAAGAGAAGTCATTAGCCCATCAGATGAAACAGAGACCCCTCTCTTATGCTCTCATGGATGGCACCTTATACTGATGATCTTTCGATCATATGTGGTTGCATTGTTTAGCCAAACATGAAGCTCATAAGATTGTGCCAAGGTACATTCAGGTTTATGCAGAGCTCACCAGTCTGGACCGAAGATGAAAGCCAAGATCAAAAGACTAGGATACTACTAGCCTTTAATGATTACAATTACATGGATGTAACTAGGAGATGCCACCAATGTCAAGTGCACGGTGGGGTCTTTCATCAACAACCCAACATTCTACATCCTACATTGGCCTCATGGCCATTTGAGTGTCGGGGCACTAACATAGTGGGTCTGATCGATGCGCCTTCTTCCAAGGGTCATCAGTTCATTCTTGCTGCGACCGACTACTTTTCCAAGTGGGCAGAGGCAATCCCACTTAGAGAGGTCACAGCTCAGCATGTACTCCAATTTTTTAAAAATTATATCATATATAGGTTCAGGGTGCCTCAATGAATTATATTTAATAATGGTATTGCATTCAAGAGCACCAAAATTAATAGCTTTTCCAAGAGACACAACATAGATTAGAGGTATTCCACCATTAATTATCCAAGGGAAAATGGCCTAGTAGAAGCATTCAATAAAACACTCATCCAAATATTGAAGAAGACACTCGATGACAATAAGAGATAGTGTATGAGCAGTTGGTTGAAGCCTTGTGGGCCTACCGCACCACATACAAAAATCTAACTCAATCTACCGCCATTCTTCTTAGTTTATGGGTCCGAAGCCATTCTACCATTAGAAGTCCAACTCCCATCACTAAGGATAACTGTGGGTAACCATATTACTATAGAGCAGAATGCCAAGCTGTGGTTAGAAGAGCTCAAAGGTTTTGGAGGAGAGACGCCTTCGGGCATGCCAGAACCTCAAGTTGTACAAAGCCAAAATGATTCAGGCTCATAACAAGTTGGTCCATCCTAGAGCTTTTCAAGTAGGAGAGCTCATTTTAGTTTTAAGGAGACTAATTATTGCCCGTCAAAAGATGGGAGATAAGTTTGAACCCACTTGGGAATGCCCTTTTGCCATAGAAAAGACCTACTAAAGAGGATCCTATCAACTTATAAATTTTAAGGGAAAGTGGCCTATGCTTCCAATCAACGGGATCTACCTAAGGAAATATTATCCATAAAACTTGTTTGAAAATAATCATCAATAAAACTTCTTTTCATATCAAATTCCACCTCTTATATGTTAGAAATATCTTTCGCTTATGAATCCATCATGACGTGTTTAGGGTAAGTGTAAGAGAACCCAAACGGTATCCTATCCCTCTACAACACAAACACAAACTACAGTCGATCCTTCATTACTATTAGGATTGGTGTAAGAGAACCTAAGTGGCATCCTATTCCTTCTTTCACATCACAAACAAACACATATCTTTTATCTCGAGTTATTTTGATGTGGGAGAAAGCCCCCCGTGGCACTCACTCATTAGCTGCTCTAGGTTAAGCTGATATACTACCTTGCTAGTTTGTCACCCCAGTGGTCACTTGTCTGACAGATGTGAGTCCCCGTGATTTCTTCCTGACTTTACCACTACAAACTAAAGAGCGCCTTGTTAGTTTGGTAAGTCTTACCGCACAGTCGGTAAGCTACCCCATGTTGACTTCATTTAAAATGATGTATGCCTACATAATTTTCTCTTGAACTAGCCATCATGCACTAACTAGGTTGAGCATATTTGAAGCTTAAGCTAAGTCCCCCAAAGGCTCCTTTCCTCCTTACACAGGATTCCTTACTTAGTAGTCGCCCTAGGTCGGATAGAACATGTCGAGCCGAAGACAGACTATCCCGATGATCAGTTCTGCTTTGGGGAGATGTAAGCCTACACGCATTCTTTCTAGACTGATTGTCACAAACCAATGGGCACCTTAGGTTGATTGGTTATCGCTATGCTGACGACAAGCCACCCGGTGGATATACCACTCTTGGCAAATGTAAGTCCCAGCTTTCTACTTAAAGTTGACCACTGAATACCTATAGGCTTTCTTTTATATGATTTTGGATAACGCCCCCAGCGACACCTCCCCTATCGGCACTCCATTTAGATCACGTCCTTAGCGACCCCATTTAGCACTACCAAGTTACTCTTGGATTGGACAGTCCCCTTTCCTAGTAGCCACCCCTGTGGTTGGAGAATTTGTCATGCGAATATATAGATTCTCCTTTGGTCCAGTAAGTCTGAGATAGGACTAGGCTGATATAAGCTCCTTCACAGTGTGGTCCCTCGCAAACCAACAGGGCCCATAGAGAAAATGCGTATGCCGCCGGCTAAGCCAATGCACGGATGTGATTACTTAAATAGCTAATCCTGTCGCCCGACGTAAAAACTGCGCCGCGTCAACCACCACATGGCCCGACGGGATTAAGGCTATAATTAGGGCTAATTAATTGGTTTTTAATCCTGAAACTTCCTAAAATCAAAACTAAATGTAGAAAAATCCAAAAAAATATAAACTTAGGCTCAATTTAAAAAAATTTCAGAGTAGAATCTAGAAAAATTATTATTAATTAATTTTGAACAGTGATTTTGGCTTAATTAAATTTTTATCAAAAAAATCAAATTAGCTTATTTACAACTTAATTAAACACTCAATTAATCTCAAATTTTATGTGGATGTTTAGGGGGATGACCTTTGCTTCCCATATTTTTTATGGGATTTTATTGATTGTTTAATTAGGAAAATCACTTGATTAAGCCCAGATCACTCTCTTAATCTAATTAATCATAATTAATAAATGAATTGTAACTTGATTAATCATTTAAACATAATCACCTCTCCTGAATAGCAAGATAACTTAAGGAATGTGATTGGGGATACTTTTTCTAATTCATTTCCTAAGTCTTCTTTATCTTTAAAAATCAAATTAATTAATGGTTAATGGAATGATTAATTGATTAATTAAGTGATTAATCTTCAAGATAGGGAAATCACAATCTAATTGAATGTTAAAAATGATTTAGGGATTAGGATAGGGGACTTGCCTTTGATCCTTTCCCCTAAGTTAATTTTATCATTCAAATTAAAAAAAGTGCTTAATCAATTAATTAAAGGCTTAATGAAATTAAAATTAAAAATTAATTCATCCACACCTAAGCAACCTTTAATTGATCTTGGGTAGCTCCTTGAGTGTTCAATAACCCAAGGTGGGAGATAATGAAATTATGGTTGGCTCATATGTGTGAAAAAATCATAAAAGTAATTAAGTGAGATCCCTTAGGCTTAATTAACTATTAATCATAAGCCAATTACATTAAGCCCCTTTCATTTCTTAGGAGTATTGCAAATTTATTTTTCATATGATTGCATATCATATTGGCTTATCATTAATTAGTTAATTAACTTAAGGTGATACAGGTAAGGGTTAATTAATTCACTTAATTCATACCTTCACCTAATTAAAATATAAAATCAACTTAAATATTCTTCATTAAATCAAATTAATTCACACATGGGGAAATGGGTTAGGATTAGCAAACCTCTTTCATATTTCCTAGATCAAATAAAATTCAAAGTTAGAAAATATCTTTAAGGAATTTTAGTTCATTTTAAATAGTCTTCTTTAATGTGATTGTCCTTAAGAATTAATTAGGATGAATGAAATCATGTGTTTATATTCCTTTATTTTTTTCCAATCATGATAAATATTGCTTGCCATATGAAATCATGCAATCATTTCTTTTAGAAATTAATTAAATAAAATATTTCTTTTATGTCAAATTGCATGTGTTGACCTAAATTAAATATGTGTGGCTATTATCACTATTAAATCAAAAGCTATTTTCAAAACCTATAAACCAGTTATTGTAAATGAAGTAATGTTAATTACAAATATCTATAAGCTTGCATGTGATGATAGTATAAAATGTGTAATATGAAGTTCTCTTTCCCTATCTTAACATGGATTCACATAGAATTTGCAAGTGTATAGTTCATTTGAAAAGAACATAACATTTATCTAAATCTATTCTTATGCATCTCCATGTAAAGACTCTGGAAGAATTTCATATCACATATGTAAATTATACAACCAAATCAAATATAATTTCTTGCATGATTCCTTATACATTTGGTTCTTTTTTTGTACATTCATATGTATCTGAGAAAAGTGGTATATTAATCCCGGTCATGAGCCTTTAAGTAGCTAAGTAGGTCTTGTACCCACTGTAGAAAATAATGGTGTCGTACTCACTAAAAACTCTTATAAATATATATGTATGATGTGGCCAATGATGAATAATCATAAATCAAATAAATCAAACACATAACTTTGCATGGTTTTCCTATCCTTATAGTTGTACATACATCTACATGTATCTAAGAAAAGTAGTATATTAGTCTGGACATCTCGGGGCTACGAGATTTTAAATAGCCCTAAGTCTTGTACCTTACGCCCCTAGTGTAAAAAATAATGTCGATGTAATCACTTAAAAATATTATGCATGTGAATGTGCATCTAGCTAATGGATGAAAATCCCTCTTTTTTGTGTAAAAAAGACATGCATTCATAATTCAATCAACAAATGAAATATTTAAATTCAAAATACATTTCTTTGCATTCATCATCAAAGTATGTTAGATTTACATTACATGTATAGGTATGCTTAGAATTATTCATATGCATGATATACATGATGGAAAGAAATGAATGAATATGTGTTATGTGATAGTAATCCATTCTAATTAATCCTAAGATGTCTTTCTTATTGAATAAGGTTGTTTAGAGTGAACCTAAACTTAGGGTTAATTAAAACACAGAATAAGCCATTCATTAAAGAAAACTAAGCTAATTAACTTACCTTATAAATGACTTAAGGTAGAGATAAAAGAGAGATTCCCTCTCTTTCTTCTCTTTATAACACTTAGTTGCTAAGTGTAGGTTATATGAAATAAAAGAAAATACTAAGTAAAATCTTCAAATCAATTAAACCACTTAAAGAGAAATCAACCCTTTATAGATTAAATCCTCCACACTTAGTAAATCATAACCCTAAAGCCTAGTCAGGACATACCACACAAGCCTTAACACACATACATTAGATTAAGTCACCATTTCTAGCTTTATGTTATGACAGTGTATGGTTTGGTGTATGTTTGGTTTTATGATGTATTATTTTAGATTTAATATTAGGGTGTATGTGTGTAGTCTGGATGTTAGGTCGATATTAGCCTAACCATGTTTTATGCAAGGGGTCATGCTTAAGGGGCCAATGTGATAAAAATATAAATGTTTTCTTTTACTGTGCAGGTTGCTTAGCCCCTAAGCATAACCCAAGTTAGGACAGGTGGGCTTAGTTACCCATGTGTGGGGTGCTAAGTCCAAATCATTTATATAATTATTTGAGTTGTATGGTGTGTTTAACTAACACTTATTTTGCAGGTATAGCTAGATTTACTTTCCTTCTCTCTTAATATAATTTTGTATTAGGATTAGGATGAGTGTTATGGGGGATTAGGATGAACATTGATTATAAGCTCAAGTCTTATACATCATGTGATGCCTTTGGAGTAAACAACATTCCAATCAAACCAAAAGAAAGAGAAAAATGGAGCAAATCAAAATGAAAAAATGAAAGATGAGGAGTGAAGAATGGAGGATGAAGAATGAAGACCCCCCATAACACTTATCATTTTATAATTGTAATTATTATTTCATTATACCGGGATGTATAAGGGTAGAGCTCGGCTACCCATATTTCTTTTCGGGTTGTACGGTGGTACCCAGCCGCATCGGCCTCTTATTCTTTTGTGATAGCTTTACATAATTGTTTGATATTCTATTTAGCTTATGCATTAGAAATAGTATGTATTTTCATAGTTTCTTTATGTTGGTGATTGCTGTGTGTCCTGGATGTGATTAGACTGTTAGAATGAAAAATAAACTTCTACCCCACTAACAACTCATAACTAAAATTTTAAAATAATTCATAACCTTACATAAAAAGGCTAAGCATTAAATCAAGATAATAAAATATTTAGCAACCCCTTAGCTGGATGATTGTATGTTGAACATCATGCATAACCATCTTATTCCACTCTTGCTAAGAGAGAGCTTCTATCTTTGCCAGATAAAATGGGCTTAACCTTTAAGAGCCTATGATGGAAGAACACCTCTTTCCCTCTTGATTTGGCCCATAATAAATTTCTCATGTATTTAGGCATACAAAATTCTATAGCCTGTGTCAAAGAGTTCCAAATTAAATAAAATGTGATAAAAATTTGCATTATATTAAGTCATTATTCATACCCCTCACATTCTAGTCTCTTATGGAGTGGGTTTAAGGACATAGTTTCTCTTCTAAAGAAATAACAGCATAACCATCTTGCAAAACATATCTTGCCTACATAGATTTAAAGCATATGAGGAGTTAATTGGCTGCCACTCCAGGCGGTAAAAAGCTCACTAGTCGGGTGATTTACTCCCTCTTGTAGAGGTAAATCATATACCCACTTTCACCTTAGATTTAGGTTGTGTTTTGGCCCTCGCCAAAGCTCTCTAGATTTAGGATCTGAGATTGTTGTTTCCCTTTGTGGGTTACAAGCATAAATCCTCATCTCTAAGACATTTCCGCAATCTTGTATTGTGAAATTATAAGTCATGGATTTCTAAATAAAATTTCAACTCAAATAAATAAATTTTCTTAATTTCAAATACATAAAGTCCAACCATAAGATAGATTGGAGTACTCACTAGGTCTCCCAGTATCATGAGCACTCCCTACTCATCTCCTTTAGTTTCAATAATAACTCTCCCCTTTTGATCTATCCCACTTAATTTTCTAAAATAAAATCAATCCTTTGATAGTCCTATCTTTGAATTCTTTGGAAATAATAATCGTTTACTTTAATCAAGAGTATTCTTAAAGAACTCACTTCCCTTAAGATGTAATTAATTATGGAGGCTTGCATCCATAGGGAACTTAATGAACTCGGTTTAAAAAATCCTGCTTTACTTTTTCATGTAAAGTATGATAAAAATCTCTAGTATATTCGAAGACCCATCATGCCTTATAAGAAAATGACTTATATCTCTCGAGATAGTACATTATTCTGAAATGTAGTACCCAATCACCTCAATAAGTACATTATCAGATCTGTGTGGTGTCCCCTCACATATACACAACACATAAATGCAATCTAAAAATAAACACCACAGTATCATTGGTTTGATTCAATTTGGTTTGGATTTGATTATGACTCATTTGGGTTCATATAGGTCAAATGGGTCGAGTTGACCAATTTGACCAATTTGACTAAATTGGGTTGAGTTAGATGATGAGTCAAGTTCAATTGGCTAATTAAAAATGATTGTAGGCTTTGGTTTGGTTTAATTTGAAATTAATTTGAATTTTGGCTAATTTAACCCTTTAGGTCAATTTGGGCTAAGTTGGGTTAGGTTGACCAATTGGTCAAATTGAGCTTAATAATGGCTTTGGTCAAGTTCAATAATCAATTTGGAATGAACTTGAACCATTGGTTGTAATCAATTTTGGTTGGATAGTGATTTGACCTATTTTAGGTTTTTAGGCCAATTTGGGTCAACTTGGGTCAAATGGCCAATTGGACTTGGTTTGGTTCAATTGAGGGTTTGGTCATATTCAATCATTGATTATGAATGAATTTGAATCAAAGGTTTCAGTCAATTTGGCATGTGGTGTGTTTTGGCTAGTTTAGGTTTCATTTGGGTTAAGTGTTGACTTGGTCAACGGGTTAGGTTGACTTGATTTGACCCAATTCAAGATAATTGATTAAGCTAGGATGATTATTGATCATGACACGGGGTTTGGATGGGCTTAGTTCAATCTAATTTTGGTTAACTTAGAACATGGCTCAAAAAGGACTTTTAGGTCACTTTGGGTCAAGTGGATCTAAATGGGTCAATTGGCTTGATCATGGTTTGATTCAAGTTTAGTTGAACTCACATATGGACTTAGGATGGATGCATAAATTCAATTACAAGTGGTTCGGAGCCATATGAATCTTGGTTCATATGATAATTTCAACTCAAAATGGGTCAGCATGGGCTTGACTTGGGTTGTCTTGGGTTTGGTTTGATAATTATAGTTTATGTTTATATTTGGGATAATGATTGAATCATGTAGAAATCCATAGGTTTTGATTTTATTTGGGTATCATTTGACCAAGTTCAAGGAATTAACTTAAGGGTTTGAATTTGATTTTTTTTTATTTGATTTGGGTTTGGTTTTGGCTTTTTGGATTTATATTTCATTCATATTTGAAAACATAAATGAAGATATAAATGATTTATGAGAAAATCACTTGAGCTTGGAGTGATTTGGAAGAAAATTTGACCAAACCTAAGGATGTAGATCAAAAGGGCTTAAGTATAGAATTGATTTAGTTCGATTTTAATTGGCTCATTTGGATTTGGATTTCATTTATATTTGTGAATATAAATGAAGGAACAATTGATTTATAAAGAAATTAATTGAGTTTGGGATAGTTTGGATTGATATTTGACTAAGCTTATAATAGTGGTTCATAAGACTTAGGAGGGAAATTTAGTCTAGGATTTATTTATAAGTTTCGATCATTTGATTTGAGATTGGATTTATGATTTTAGATTTGAATTTGAGGTTGAATTTCATGTTTGAGAAAATCACTTGAGTTGGGGTTGATTTGAATTTGGTTAAGGTTAAGTCCATAGGATAAAAATCAAAGGGCTTAGGAAAGGATTTAGAATTTGAATTCAATCATGGGTTTCTATCATTTGATTTGAGATTGGATTTATGATCTTGGAATTGAATTGATATTTGAATTTGAGGTTTGGTTTGAGAAGAAAAGCAATGATTGGGTTCAAGGCTATAGCATAGGCAAGTCTTCTTAAGTCCCTAAGGCATAACCTATTCCTATGGCTAAATTATCTAAGTCTCTAGGCTTAGGTTAACTGTTCACCTAATCACTAGAAGTGTCTTAAGATTAAGGAGCATTTAGTTTCTATAAGAGTCCTAGATCTATAATGAGAAAGTTGAGAACTCACTTCAAAAGTGAGGTCAACAATGGGCTACAGTCGTGATAGTAATGTAATGGTGTCATTTGGCGGCAACCACATAAATGCATCATATATTGAGCCTATTGGCCAAACCACGTAGACAGAGGACACGGGGCACGTCCTTACTAGCATTAGATTGATTGAGAGTGAATATAGAAATACATTTGATTTGACATTGGCTCCTTTGTGAGCTAGATTTTTCTTAATTTGTCACCTTCAACAAATAGTTGCAGAAGGTGGATTGAGTTAGATTTTACTTTAAGTTTGTAAGATTAAATTTCATTTGACCATTTAGAACTTAGTGATTTATTCAATTTTATATTTACATTGATACTTGATTTTGATTGATATAATTTGAGTTTGCAAGCACATTTTGATGGTAAGTATCCTCCCCAGTTGAAATCTTCATTCAACATAGTCATCATCGAGGTTTATGAATTTGCTTGATCATTTAATTTATTGTTTCAGATCCTATCGACTCTATTAGTTTAATAATAGAGGATCAAATCTACTGTCATATACCAAAATTAACTTCTCAGATATTTTAATAAGTTGGAATTCTTATAATAATTAGATTTTTTAGGTTTTGTTAACTCGGGTCTAATCCTAAGACTAAACCAGGAAGCAACCCGGGCAACATCCTCACACACTAAGTTTAAGCATTCAATGTAATGTCGAGACCCATGCGGGTGTTTAATAATTCAGATAATTTTATGTTTAAATTATAATATTGATTTTATATTTTCAATTAATTCCAACTTAACCTATATAGCCTTTTCGGACATAAAATTTTAAATCTACATATCTGAGCACATGCAGATATTTTTATCTTATATAATTTCATCTAATTAATGAAATCATTTATTTTGAAAAATCATAATTATAATGAAATTCCTTAATATTTGGATTGAAAGAAGCTCCTTCATTCGTGCAGAATTTAATTTAGTGTCGCCTTTTATCTGCTTATACGAAGAATTGCATTTCCGGTGGCGTTGAAAGCATTTTAAATTATTCTAGTAACTTACTAGATCTCTTAGAAATAATATTTAATTGCATCCTTTTCTTCAGAGTTGTCTAGTCTTTGAATCCTCAATAGACTCTCATTTATATCTATTAGCAATCCTCAAACTCGTTAAGAACTCTATTTAATTTTTCTTTGATCCAGTTTAAGTATTTAACAAAATAAATAACATGCTTCAAACAATTTTCCAAAGATTCCTTGATCATGCTTATTAGCAATCTTTCAATTTCATTAGAAATCTCTTATGAACTCTTTGATTTTCTACAATTTATTTGGAGTGAATTATATTTAAAGAGTATATCCTAATTCCAAGGGGCTCTCTTATGCTTTGATTTGATATCCAATTGAGATTTTTACTTCATTTGACATCATATATTCAATTAGTTTTATTCATATTGATCACTTGTTCGTGAATTTAATATTTTGAATATTCAAAGAGAAGCTTTATTCACATAAATAGACATCAACTCCAATATGAATTTATCCCTAACTCCACATCTGGTTCTATATTTATTTAATAACTAGACTTCAAATTTATCATGAGTGTCCTGTGAGTTTAGCATTAGCCTCTTCAAGTTTCAATTAAAGTTTGTTTAATTTTTAGGAGTTTGAAGAAAAGAGAACTCACTTTACTGTGGAATTTGCATTTGTTATTTTGCTTCAATTTAAGCTGTAGAGAATTGCAATTAAAGCTTGTGAGTTTAATATTATCCATCAAACCTCATCATTGCACTTAATTATTACGTTTAAATAAGGATGGGTCTCACATTGACTCTTTCCCTCTCTATAAATAAGGCTAAGGGAGGGCTCTTCATTTCATATCATTTCCTTGGGTTTAGAGGACTTGGAAAAGATGGAGAAGGATTCCGGCTCAAAGCTTGGGTGGACTTTCAACTTGCTTAAACTTTTTTGTAAGCATTCTTTTTTGTAAGCATAAAAAAATTTGAAATTTCACAAGATTTCACGTGAGTGCCATATCGAGCTTTTTAATTGACGCATTGAAGAAATGTGTCTCTGCAACACCATTATCTTTTACACCACTATACCCTATCGCATTAATGGAAATTAAACCTACAAAAAGAAGATATATGTATATATATATATATATATATATATATATATATATATATATATATATATATATATATATATATATATATATATTTTACATTTCTACACACTTTTATACATCCACAATTAACAACTATGATAAGCATGCCAACAGGACCGATTTATAATTTGGGATCACAATTTTGCTGGATCTGTTTATTAACCTCGGCAACAGCTCGCTCAGCATTAAGTGCGATAACATATATCTTGCCATCTCTACAACCAGCATAAAATATGTGCTCCCCGGGATCAAATTACAATTGCATCAATTATGAAAGGAAATGTAATACTTCTTAGCAATCTCCCCTCTGCTAAACTCCAAACCTTACAAGTACGATCCTAGGAGGATGAGATGACAATTGAATTGCACAATCCCTGGCCTGAAATAACTGAAGTCACACGTAAAGCATGTTCTGAAAAACTGTACTTATAAATATACTCTCCAGACTCTTTTGTTATATCATCAAAAATCATCAGGAGCGGCCAAACTCTGATGCTTCCATCCTCGGACCCAGAAATCAGAAGGGACTCGTCGTTAGATAGAGTAAGGCAGGTAACGGACCTGGAACTGAGGCTTTTCCCAAGACCAGAAGAAGATCGGCGCAGTAGAGGATGAAGGGTTTTCACGGAGCTGTGAGGAGGCAAGGAAGTGCCGGGAGACCGCGAGTAATCCATGGGGAGGTGAGGGAAATCGAACCAAAGGAGGAGGAGGAATGCGTGCTGCTTGAAGGGAGACGGTCGAGCAGATTGCGGTTCCTCCACCGAACGACCGAGAGAGGGAGGGAAGATCGTGCCTGGCTTGCGGTTCCTCAACCGAACGAAGAGAGGGAGGGAAGATCGTGCGGTTTTAGGGAAATCGAACGAAGAGGGGGAAGAAAGGAAGGATCGGTTATGGTAGAGACGGACGAGCAGATGAGGGACTGCTTTGGATCGGGAGTGGGGCGAGCGGACGAGAGAGTCGAGTGAGGAAATAAAATAAAATTCCTCTTGATTTAAATTTTATTTGATTAATTCACAAACGAATTTAATTTTTTAAAAAAAAGTACGTATCTCTGTTGAACACGATTTTGCATAATATGAATATCATTTCTAAATAAATTCAATATTCTGGATTCAATGATGTTATCTATTTCACAATTAGAGGTCATTTGGTTCAAGTTAGCGTTAAATTGGATCCATTTTGTTTCAAAATACGCATTATCACTTTCGACTGCTCGATGTTCGCGCAGATTCGTCCGAATCTATCGTAGATAGTCTTATTTAATAGAATTTGACGTTTCGAAGCTAACGGCACAATCAATTTTATAAACAGAGATCGTTTGAGCATCGTTACGCTCAAGATACGCGAGCGATATCGACCGATTTACTGGATTAGCAATATTTATATTCTAATCGATGTTCTAAATGCGAAAGTCCGTCGCCGACGGACATCATTTCGACTAATTTGAAGTCACATTTCAACTCGATTTGCGTTCAAGATTCAAGTTGATTGAATTATCTTATAGCCGATTCGATTTATATATAGTATATGTGGAGGTCAACAACACTTGCATTATAAAATAAGAATTTTTATATTCAAGTTATATGCTTGTTACAACTCTAAAAAATACAAAGTGACACAAGGAACATAATGGCAACCGAACAACTTGGTATTTTTCTTAGAGTTGTTGTAGATGTTTATAATTACAAATAACTATGTAAATTTTTTCAACATTCATTAAAAATTATAAGCCGTTAATTAGGTGTTGTGAGTCATTGTCTTATTTTCATGAGTTTATCAATCTACCATCCATTGAAACTGACTGTCATTTATTTATATAAAGCAATCACCAAATCTATACTTTATTGAATAATGTTATATTGTTGTTAATTCATGATTGCAAAATAGATATTATTAAAGAGAAAGATTCACTTCACAAAATATTATAGTTGCTCTTTCAATTAATCAACAATTCATGATTGTAAATTTAATTTCATAAAAGTAAAGGATTCACTTAACAAAATATTTTAATTGCTTTTTCATTTGATCAACAATTTGCTTATCTCACTTTTGATTGAAAAGGGTTCATAACAAATATGAGGGTTTTACGATGATCAATAGAAGGAGATTTTCTTGTTACATAAAGATAGTATTATTTAGTCCACTTAAGCTAGGGAAATACAGACAAATTCATCATGTTATTCAAAGGTTTTTCATATCATTTAAGTGATTACCATGAAAGTACCTCTTGTTGATACATGGAGCCACAAAAATTGTTTAATCATCGTCATGCATAATTACGTAATGTAATTGAGAGGATCTTCTGGATTTGAAAAGAAAATTTTCAGATCTTGACTTACATGCATAAGTTTTCTTTAACTGTGTTAGTAGCATAAATGTGCATGCATCTACTAGTGAGATAGTTCAAGGAGGCTGATTGGTTAATTTTTAGGTGAGATTTGCATCTGTACTCTCGATACTCTCACGAGAGTACAGAGGATTTTTCTTATTTTTTTCAGTTTCTTTGGCCTGTTTGGAGAGAATATATTTATTAGATTCCATTAAAAGCAATTTGGAGGCTGATTAGTCAGTTTTGGGGGCAGATTTGTATGTGTATCTCTGTACTCTCATGAGAGTACAGAGTATTTTCTCATTTTTTTTCCAATTTCTTTGGCCTATTTGGATAGAATATATTCATTACATTCCATTATAAGCAATTTGGAGGCTAATTGGTTAGTTTTTATGAGAGATTTGCATCTGTACTCTTTGTACTCTCATGAGAGTATAAAGCATTATCTCTTTTTTTTAGTTTCTTTGACCTGTTTGGAGAGAATATGTTTATTAGATTCCATTAAAAGCAATTTGGAGGCTAATTGGTTGGTTTTTAAGAGAGTTTTGCATCTGTACTCTCTATACTCTCATAAGAGTACAGAGCATTTTCTCTTTTTTTTTTCTAATTTCTTTAACCTGTTTGGAGAGAATATGTTTATTAGATTTCATTAGAAGCAAATTGGAGACTGATTGGTTGATTTTTAGGAGAGATTTACATCTGTACTCTTTATACTCTCATGAGAGTATAGAGCATTTTCTCTTTTTTTTCAGTTTCTTTGGCCTGTTTGGAGAGAATGTGTTTATTATATTCCATTAGAAGTAATTTGGAGGCTGATTGGTTAGTTTTTAGGGGAGATTTGCATCTATACTCTCTGTACTCTCATAAATAGATGATACTCTATCTCGGTTATTGATGCTTCAAAAGATGATACTCTCTCTCATAGGGCCCTGAAATCTACAAGTATCCTCTCTACCGCAAAGCTTTCTAAATGGGTACTAACAGAGGGCAGGCTAGCTGCACTAGAAGGGAGAGAATATCGAGGAGGGACATAAGGAGATTCAGTGGGGGCTACACTCATTAGACTAAGAATGGGACTGCAATCGGGCTCGACATGGGTTGTCTGCTGGGTAGGGGCAATGTTTCAAGGAGTCAGGTCTCCTCTTCTGATATGTCCTCAAATGAAAGACAGACTTGTGTTACACCGATAAGAAAATATGATGTTTTACAATATGAATAAATACATTCTAATATAAATAAAGTGAAATTATTTTGTGTCACCTGGTGTCCTCCCAAACCAGTGAAGGAGTCATCTACAAACTTTATTTTTAGTCATCGTAACATACGTGGCTGCAGAAGAAAAGGGTGGCCTTATGATGCCTATGTGCTCTGCCTCCCAGATCTGCAATGAATATTTATATAAGTTAACTTCAATATATCAAATAATACATATCTGAAGATGTAGAATGTACCATTAGAATAGTGACAAAGCCACTCATGTACCCAGGTGCCTTATGTGTCCGAATCTTTGATGTAATACCATTAAATTATGAAATCAGAAAGGCCCAAATGGTCTCTGCCCAATTGAACTCAGCAAATTTGTCTATTTCATTGGCATAGGCAATCAATTCTGACTCCACTCTGTAGTTGTGATATAAAAAAAATATTTGAAAGCAAAAAACGTATGTACAACTACACAAACTGTGCCGCAATCAACAAGCGATCCAAATTCTCAAGTTTATTCTTAAAGTCCACTGAGCTGAACTTTGACAATGGGGATTTCTGTCATATGACCTTCTCCCCTCTATTTGGCATTCATACAATTAATGCAACTTCATTGGGGGTGAAAGGAATGCATTGGCCACCAAAAAAGAATGATTGCTTCTCTATATCCCAGCAAGACAGGATTGAAGAGATGGCAATTGAGTCTTACTGAATTCCATACAGTCTAATAAATTGATGCAAATGAAGCCTCCTTAAAATGTCAATAATTTCATCAATAAAGTGTGCTGAAATATTATCGAATGCCGCTCTAATGGTGGTAGGTCTGCATCTGGAAGTTATCCTTTTCTCATACATGTTAAACTTCAAAATGAAAAGTCAATTAATGAGAACATTATCAGCACAGTGGAAGCCCATAGAGTACACAAGCAAAGCAGCCACTAAAAGCAGGGAGTAATAGCTAAAAAAAATTGAGAAAATACTCTGTACTCTTATGAGAGTACAGAGAGTACATATGACAAACTACTCGAAAAACACACCCATCAGCCTCCAAATTGCTTCAACTACTATGTAGTAAACATATTTTCTCCAAACAAGCCAAAAAATCTGGAAACAAATGAGAAATTGATATGTACTCTCATGAGAGTACAGAGAGTATACATGTCAATCTACCTCCAAAACCAACCAATTATTCTTCAAATTACTTCTAATAGAATCCAATAAATATATTATCTCCAAACATGACAAATAAACTGAAAAAATGAGAAAATGAGGTTTACTCTCATGAGAGTACAGAGAGTACACATGTCAATCTTCCCCTAAAAATTAACTAATCGGCCTCTAAATTGTTATTCTCTCCAAACAGGCCAAAAAATCTAGAAACAAATGAGAAAATAGGGTGTACTCTCATGAGAGTATAGAGAGTACACATGTCAATCTGTCACCAAAACTAACTAATCAGCCTCCAAATTGCTTCTAATAGAATCTAATAAACATATATTTTCCAAATAGGCCAAAAATTCTAGATAAAAATATGAAAATGCTCTGTATTATCATAAGAGTATAGAGAGTACACATATCAATCTGTCTCCAAAATCAATTAATCAGTCTCCAAATTATTTCTAATGCATTATAATAAACATATTCTCTCCAAATAGGCCAAAAAAATAGGAAAAAATGTGAAAATGCTATGTATTCTCATCAGAGTACAAAGAATACATATGCAAATCTGCATTCAAATTTCTTTTAATGGAATATAGTAAACATATTCTCTCCAAGCAAGCCAAAGAAACTGAAAAAAAATATGAAAATGGGGTGTACTCTCATGAGAGTATAGAGAATACACATGTCAATCTACCACCAAAACTAACCAATCAGCTTTCAAATTACTTCTAATGAAATCTAATAAACATATCATTTCCAAATAAGCCAAAAACACTAAACAAAAATATAAAAATGCTCTGTACTCTCCAGAGAGTACACATGTCAATCTGCCTCCAAAATCAACCAATTAGCCTCCAAATTACTTCTAATGCATTCTAATAAACATATTCTCTCCAAACAGGCCAAAAAAACTAGAAAAAAATATGAAAATGTTATATGTACTCTCATGAGAGTATAGAGAGTATACATACAAATCTGTCTCTAAAACCAACCAACCAGCCTCCAAATTACTTCTAATGAAATCCACTACACAATTTCTCTCCAAACAGGCCAAAAAATCTAAAAAATAATGTGATAATACTCTGTACTCTCATGAGAGTATAGAGAGTACAGATACAAATCTACCTCCAAAACCAACTAGTCAACATCCAAATTGCTTCTAATGGGATGTAATAAACATATTCTCTCCGAATAGGCCAAAAAAACTAGAAAAATAGTGAAAATGCTTTGTACTCTCATGAGAGTACAGAAAGTACACATGTAAATCGGTCTTCAAAATCAACCAATCACCCTCCAAATTACTTCTAATGGAATCTAGTATACAATTTTTCTCCAAATAGGCCAAAAAATCTAAAAAAATATTAGAAACTGGGGTGTACTCTCATGAGAGTGCAAAGAGTACACATGTAAATTTATCCCCAAAACCAACCAATCAGCCTCTAAATAACTTCTAATGAAATCTAATAAATATAGTCTCCAAACAAAGCCACAAAATCGGGAAAAATGAAATTCTAATAAGAGAGTCTCTAAAACTAACCATCAAAATTATAGAATAATAAACATATTCTCTCCAAACAAGCCAATAAAACTAAAAAAATTTGAGAAAATGATATGTACTCTCATGAGAGTCCAGAGAGTACACATGCAAACCTGACCCCAAAACCAACCAATCAACCTCCAAATTACTTCTATTAGAATGTAATGAACATATTCTCTCCAAACAGGCCAAAAAAACTGGAAAAAAATGAGAAAGTACTATGTACTCTCACGAGAGTACATAGAGTACACATGCAAATCTGCCCCTAAAACCAACCAATCAGCCTCCAAATTGCTTCTAATAGAATCTAATAAACATATTTTCTCCAAATAAGTCAAAGAAACTGGAAAAAAAATGAGAAAATCTACACTCTCATGGGAGTATAGAGAGTATAGATGCAAATCTCCCCTAAAAACCAACCAATCAACCTCCAAATTGCTTCTAATGGAATCTAATAAACATATTATCTCCAAACAGGCCAAAAAAATTGGAAAAAAAATGAGAAAATACTCTGTACTCTCATGAGAGTACAGAGAGTACATATGAAAATCTCCCCTAAAACCTAATCAATCAGCCTCCAAATTACTTCTAATGGAATCTAATAAACAGATTCTCTCCAAACAGGGCAAAGAAATTGGAAAAAAAAAATGAGAAAATTCTATGTACTCTCATGAGAGTACAGAGAGTACAGATACAAATCTTCCCTAAAAACCAACCAATGAGCCTCCAAATTGCTTCTAATGGAATCTAATAAATATATTTTCTCCAAACAGGCCAAAGAAACTAGAAAAAGAAAATGCTCAGACTCATAAGATGCAGAGTAGATGCAAATCTCTACTAAAAACTAACCAATTAGCCTCCAAATTACTTCTGATGGAATCTAATAAACAGATTCTCTCCAAACAAGCCAGAGAAATTGAAAAAAAAATAAGAAAATACTATGTACTCTCATGAGAGTACAGAGAGTACAGATGCAAATCTTTCTTAAAAATCAATCAATCAGCCTCCAAATTACTTCTAATGGAATCTAATAAACATTTTTTCTCCAAACAGGCCAAAGAAACTGAAAAAATAAGAAAATATTTTGTACTCTCATGAGAATACAGAGAGTACATATGCAAATCTCCCTTAAAAACTAACTAATCAGCCTCCAAATTACTTCTAATGGAATCTAATAAAAAGATTCTCTCAAACAGGCCAAAGAAACTAGAAAAAAATGAGATGTGTGTACTCTCATGAGAGTACAGAGAGTACACATGCAAATCTGACCCCAAAACTGACCAATCAGCCTCCAAATTACTTCTAATAGAATCTAATAAGCATATTCTCTACAAATATGGTTTAAAAGCTAGAAAAAAATGAGAAAATAGGGTGTACTCTCAAGAGAGTACAGAGAGTACGCGTGCAAAACAGGCCTAAAAACCAACCCATAACCATTCAATCTGCTTGTAATGCCATGTACAGAACATATTATATCCAAATAGTGTTAGAAATCTTAAAAAAATATGACAAAATGGGTTGTACTCTCCTGAGAGTACAGAGAGTACATATGCAAAACTGAAGCAAACAACTATCAAGCAACCTACAAACAAATTATAATGACATCGCCTGAACATATTATATCCAAACAGACCCCATATTTCATCAAATCCTTCATGAAACAACACCAAACATCCTACATTGTGATATAGTAAACATATGACAAGCCCTGCAGTTCAAAATTTTAAAAATAACGGTGTATATCATCATGAGAGTACAGAGAGTACACATGCAAAATATCTGCAAATACCAATAAAACAGTCTCATTTCCTTTAAAGAACTCAAATGTTCCAAATGTTCTCCTATTCGATGGTGAGATCAACAGAGAAAACCTTAAATTCATTAAAATTCAAGAATGCATGAAAAAATACCTCATGCAGTCGCCTATAATACCTCAATTTTTAATGCCCAAGATTTAGCAAATCTCTGAGGGAAGGTCGGACGACGCCAGAGAGTGAGAAAAATTTCATAAAAGAAATCCTTAAACTATTCTATGCCGAAGAATATGGAATGACGCATGTAATATTTTCTCCTCCCACTGTTTCAACGGGACGGGACTGGCCGGGCCCAGGGTAACGTCAACGGCGTCGTTAAGCACCGTCAAGTGACAGCACTATTAAGTGAAAAAATGCTTTTTTTAATATTGGACAAGTGTTGCGTAGCTATTGGAGTCCAGATGTAAAGCTATGTCCGGACTCCGCACGTAACATTTTCTCCCGGAAGAGAGAGTTGAGTGAGGAAATAAAATAAAATTCCACCTTTTTGTTTTGTTGATTTAAATTTTATTTGATTAATTCACAAATGAATTTAATTTTTTTTTTAAAATGTGTATCTTTGTTGAACTCGACTTTGCATAATATGAATATTATTTCTAAGCAAATTCAACATTCTGGATTCAATGGCGCGATCTGTTTCACAATCGGAGGTCATTTGGTTCAAGTCGGCGTCAAATTGGATTCATTTTATTTCAAAATGTGCATTATCACTTCCGACCACTCGATGTTCGCGCAGATTCATCCTAATCGATTGCGGACAGTCTTATTTTATAGAATTCGACGTTTCGAAGCTGGCGGCACAATCAATTTTACAAATGGAGATTGTTTGAGCATCGTTGCAGCCTCCCGACTCCGATATGCGTGTTGGCATATTGATGGTTCGATCTCTCGCTCGATTTACCATTAGATTATGCAATTTTTATATTCTGATCAATTTCTATGTTCAAAATACGATGGCGAAGTCCGTTTGTTGATCAGACATCATTTCGACTAATTTCAATGAAATCCAGTACATTTCAACTCTGATTTACGTTCTGAAGCATTCGAAGTTGATTGAATTCATCTTATAAGCTCGATTCGATTTATATAGTATATGTGGAGGTCAACAACACTTTCATTATAAAACAAGAATTTTTATATTCAAGCTATATGCTTGTTACAACTCTGAAAAATACAAAGTGACACAAGGAACATAATGGCAACTTAACAACTTGGTATTTTTCTTAAAGGTGTTGTAGATGTTTATAATTACAAATAACTATGTGAATTTTTTTAACATTCATTAAAAATTATAAGCCATTATTTCAATCAAGTGTTGTGAGTCATTATCTTATTTTCATATGAGTTTATCAATCTACCATCCATTGAAACTTACTGTCATTTATTTATATAAAGCAATCACCAAATCTATACTTTATTGAATAATGTTATATTGATGGCTCCCCTATATCAATTGTTGTTAATTCATGATTGCAAAATAGATATTATTAAAGAAAAAGATTCACTTCACAAAATATTATGGTTGCTCTTTCAATTAATCAACAATTCATGATTATATATCATAAAAGTAAAGGATTCACTTAACAAAATATTTTAATTGCTTTTTCATTTGATCAACAATTTGGTTATCTCACTTTTGATTGAAAAGGGTTCATAACAAATATAAGGGTTTTATGATGATCAATAGAAGGAGATTTTCTTGTTACATAAAGATAGTATTATTTCGTCCACCTAAGCTATGGAAATACAAACAAATTCATCATGTTATTCAAAGGCTTTTCATATCATTTAAGTGACTACCACGAAAATACCTCTTGTCGATACATGAAGCCACAAAAATTGTTTAATCATCGTCATGCATAATTATGTAATGTAATTGAGAGGATCTTCTGGATTTGAAAAGAAAATTTTCATATCTTGACTTACATGCATAAGTTTTCTTTAACTGTTAATAGCATAAATGTGCATGCATGTGAGATAGTTCAAGGAGATATTTTGAGACATATAATAACAATCACAATGTAAGAAGCATGTACAAGAAAATAGCTCTATCAAATGAAAAATATATATATATACATTTTTGATTGAAGTAATGCATCTCATTTTGTCCATAAGAATTAGAACGAAGGCATCGCTCCACTTGATCTTGGTAAAGAAGTCGGGGAAACCAAATTGTGCTTAATGAATAGGTTGTATTATATCTATGCATGTTAATTTTTACCTATATATTTGTCTTGAACATAACTTTTTTTGTTAAGCAAAGAAGTTTAGTTTAAATATAAGCATTAATTATCAATTTCTAACTTTATCCCATATTTTATTTATTTACTTTTAATGTTTTCTTCATAAAAAATCTTATTTAAATCTTACTTAAATTAAAAAACTTAAATCCCCAAATAATTTATCAAACATCTCAATATTTAATAGGATTTAATTATTACATGCCAAAACATTTTTTAGCAATTAGTAACTCAAGATTTACTAAAAATGTATTGGATTAACTAAATCCTACTCGAATTAAATCAACTCTATTACAAAACACCTTCTAAATAACCAACACAATCTTCTTTCACCATTCAATTGCATCGATTAAAATTTGAAGAAAACTTAGAAAAGAGAGCAAATGATTCAATATTCGCAGATTCAGAATGATGTTGAAAAAAGTTTAAACTAGTTCATCACATTTCACTATTTCAACTGAGTCATTTAGATCACATGAACAGAAGAAAAATAGCAAGGCAGATGGATAACAACAATGGTATCACACTTTATTACTCTCATCTGCCTCCGATAAGACAAAGTAAAAAAGCTAAACCCACCACACACAAAACAAGAAGAAGAAAAAAAAAAGAACAAAGATGACCCACGTCAAACCCATAGCTCAATCAACTCAGATGTGAACGAGAGAAATTCAATCACAGAGATCAATTCAACTTATGTTGGCTTCCAGAGTAGAGTTGTCTCAGCAATCAAAGATGTCACAAGATAAGGATCCATATTCGAAGAAGGCCTCCTATCCTCAAAATAACCTGCAAATCGAAACAAAAATAACATTTTGGCGGCCAGAAATATAAATTGATTGTTGGATTACAAGGATGAAGCTTGCCTTTGCCATCCTTCTCAGTTTCACGACCAACACGAACTGATGCTCCACGATGCGCGACGCCCTGCAAGTCATGGCATTAGAAGGTTAAATCATAAATTTGATAATATGATATTATTCTTTTAAGATTTTGTATTATGGGAGCATACCCAAGTGAAGGTTTTGATATTAGCAGTTTCATGCGTTCCAATGAGGCGTCGCTCATTGCCCTCACCATAGGAAGCAATGTGCTCATCGTGCCTGAGGCTGAGTTTTTCAATGGCCTTCTTTATGATCTCAAACCCTCCATTACCCCTCATGGATTTTGTGCTACAAGTAACAATACAAAAATATGAAGAAGAAAATCACAGAATTTTGAAACAAATGAGTTCAAATGATAAGGAAACATTTTGAGTTTCAGAAAATAAATCACAGAATTTTTTTTTTTGTTTACCTATAGTTAGTGTGGGCACCAGCACCATTCCAATCTCCCTGATGCAAATTAGAAAAATAATTTCAAATTTGTACTTTAAAACATGCAAAAAGAACTTATTGCACTAATGGAAAAAAGCAGGTTTATAATCCCATGAACAAAACAAATATCAAAATAATCTAACCTGAATAGGCTTTGGATCAAATGAAAGAACCACTCCAGAAATTTCGGTGATCCTCTGATCACAGAAAAATCTAAGTAAATGGCCAGCAAAATAACAATAGACACACAAGTTCATACAAATAAGGAGTTCTAGTGCAGCTCTGTATATACCTCTAGAATGTACCGAGAAATCCACAACTGATCACCAGCAGAGATGCCGATGGCTGGGCCGACTTGGAATTCCCACTGCAAAGATAATATACCATTCATCAGTTTCTTTTATAGGAAAGCTAAAGATAATATTTTTCTCAACATTACCTGCCCAGGCATCACCTCTCCATTAATGCCACCGATGTTGATTCCAGCATACAGGCAAGCTTTATAATGGGCATCAACAATGTCACGACCAAATGATCTGTTGGCACCCACTGCGCAATAGTATGGCCCCTGTCATAGTAGCCATGCTGAAAAGCTTGAGAAGAAGGGTCAAACTAGTTGGAGATTTGATTACAATAGTTTTATGTTAAGCCATAATTATTTATATGCATAAGAATAGAATCATCATGACTTAACAGAGCTGATAAATAACTGTAAAGTAACATAATTAACCAAGAAATGTAAAGAAACATATATAGAAACCATCAATATATACATGCTGCAAGCTCAAGGAAGAAAACACAAAGAACAAACAATTTTACATGCGAAAAAGCTCAAAGCCATCTGTAAAATTATACTGGAAACGAATTAATCACGCTTCAATGAACAGAAAATTGAAAGTTGATAATTTGAATGATGAAAATAATAATAAACAAGTTATATTATATTATTTATCACCTGAGGACCAGGGTAGCCACCCACTGGCCAGCCAATGGGCCAATTGACATCCTTTTGAAGAAGGGTGTATTCCTGCTCAATCCCATACCTGAAAGTGTGGATAATCAAGCACAAAGAAATGGCTTCGAAACATTTTTTTTTTGCATAAAACCAAATGTTAAATAACTTGAACTACATTAAATACTGTTCATTTTACCAAGGCTCTTCTGCAGCCACATCAGGTTGACTAAATATCTTAGCCGCATTATATCTTTTGTTAGTGGGGATCGGTTCTCCTGCTGGGGTGTAACAGTCACACATTACCTACATGAAAAGAAGAATCAATAAGCCATGAAATAGCTTTGCGCTTCAAGGCTTGATTTGTGAACAGCAATTTATACTACAAAAGCATTTTTGCAAGGTTTTTAAATATTCAAAACAAAACTTTATTGATGATTATCTCTTCGAAGAAAGATAAAGAGATTCAACTCATAGATTTTCTATATCCTGTAAATTATTACGAGTAAATGGTGAATGAATTAAGTGATGACATGAACAAAGTGCTTGTTCAAAAGAATCGCATACAAGATTTTGCTGACTCTCCATTTCTTAGAAAAATCCAGTATCTTTGCTGCCAATTTTTCCTAGGAAGCCATTTTAACCATTCTATACGTTTACAATCCACAGAAAACAGTTCTAAAAATAACACTTTCTTAAGATAAATTAATTATAATGAAATAAATTCCGAAAAATTAATAGCACCGAAAAAAGATTTAAAAAACTTACAAGAATGTTATTTCCCCTCCTAAAAGGATCTCTAAAGATAGCCTGAGGACTGCAAATGAACGAAAATGTTTACAATCACAAGCTAGTAGAAGAAATACTTCTCGAACAAAAATGGCAAAATTTAAATAGAAACCGGGTCCATCCATATTTCAAGCAAACATGTAGGATGAAGAAGAAACTTACTACAGAATCACTTCACTGTCTTTCCCAGGAGCTTGACCAGTGCTCGAGCCATCGTAATTCCATTTAGGTAGCTGACTGGGATCAGTTACTGGACCTGGAAGAGTCTGTAGCAAAGAATAATTACATGAAAAAAATTATCCTTGAAAACAAGGGCATTTGATTATGATGAAAAGGTAAAAACAAATTATACCCTTGCTTTGCTCCTCATGTCCAAACCCGATCCTCCAATCCTGCAAGTCACAGAAGAAACACACGCATATGAAAGAAACAAAGATAGAGAAGGAAGATTATTGAAATAGCACAAAGTGGATGGGCAATCAATGTCGTGGAACAGAGAAAGTAAAATGAGGCTAGGATAAAACCAGAAGGCAGATATTCACTTTAAGATATAAAAAATTTAGTAAGGGTTCAACTATTACAGGCTCGGGCAAACCCCAGCATCAGTGAATCGAAGGAAATAGCCAGCCCAAAAAAATAATGTAATAATAACAATCGAAATGACTAAAACGCAGAAATCTAAAATGAGCTCCACAGCTTTTTCCCCCGTTGAAAATTTTATCAACTGAAGAAAGAGAAATGAAGCAGTGAAGAGGCGCACCATATATACTCTGCAATGACCTTCTCCGCGACATCTGAAAGGTTGAGGTTGATGAGATCTGTAAGGAGCGACATTGCTACACACACAGTGAGAGAGAGAGAGAGAGAGTTCTGGAAAATGTAAGCTTGCTGAAGAAGAGAAGAACAGAGCATGAAATGGCGTAGCAGAGTGGAGCAGTTATATAAGGGATTTCAGGGTGTATAATGTAATTTCAGGATATTCTTAAAATAACAGGAAGAACGAAGAAGGGTAAAATTTGACTTTGTAATAATTTTATTCAAATACACCTTATAATAAAAATTTAAAAATATTATTTGATTTTTAATTTTTCAATCTTTTCTTCTTCTTAATAAATTATAGAATAATCACATAAATAAATTAAATGTAAATAGTTTGGTAATTAATATTAATTTTTAAAACTTATAATTTAAATATAAATGTGAGAATTAAAAATCAGATTCAAAAAGATAATAGTAATGAGATTTTCAAATTATAATATCATTTTAAAATAAATTTATTTGTTGTATTATATTAATCATTATATGTTGGCTCTATTTGAAATTTGTTTTTTTTTTCAATGAAATTTAAAAATTAAAAATAGAAAGATAATATCTCATTTAAAATTTAGACTGTGTAAAATTCTTAGATAAGATATCCTTTTATATTACAATAGAGCTCTTATGTTATAGGGAGAATAATATTTTATAGGGAGCAATAGAGCTCTTATGTTATATTACAATTTTGAAGATAGTCATATTTCTTATTATATGGCCTAACAATATGCATGTAAATAAGTAATAAATAGTATAAAGTATAAGGGGGATTTACATACAAAATTTTATATATTTAAGATTTTACACCCAAACTTTAATTTTTACTTAAATAGACCTAAATCTTTATTATTACATCAAAATAAATCTTTTTTCAAGTGAAATGCACTTTTGAAGATAGGAAAGTTTTGTAAATATTCAAATTCTAAATATAAGAAGAATATGAATGTATGTAAATTCCCAAAGTATAATTGTTATGGAACCATTTAAAATTTATAATATATTATTTCATGTTTCAATCATTTTCAAAATATTTAATTTAGAATGGTTAATCATTTGACCTTGAATTTAATCTTGCTTTAGTGATAGGATCAACCCAAAGTCATGCAACATGGTCTAGAGCTATGGAGCTTAATCTTGAGTGTTTATTATGAGCTTTATGATAAAATATTTGGGCTAAATTAAAAGTGTTTTTTATTTTCTACAAAACTTAATTATTTATTAAGTAAGTGTTGAGAAATTTTTTTGATGGAGGTTAATCCCTTGTTTAGTTGTTCTTTGAGTTTATTTTTACTTTTATTTAGCTCATTCTTATCTTCTTTTTTTTTAGGTTTAAGGTAAATTCTCCATCTTATCAACCTTTTTATCATTTGCACATATATTTTTCTTAATTTAATTTATATGGAATTACATACATATCACACAATTTCTATTTTTTATATATTGAACATCTAAATTTTAATATTTATATAACTAACATTTTAGTTATGATGTTAAAGATTTAAGTGTTATACATATAAATATCCAAGTTTAGATATTACTTATTTAAATATATAAAAAATATATGTAAATGCCCCTTTAATTTAAGCTCAAGCTCTAAATTTCTTAAAAAAATTAGAGTAGAGTGTCATTGCTTTCTAGACTCATAAAGGATTTATTTAGGATGATTAAAAAATTGGTTATGGCATGGACTCTTTTTTACTTATTAAAAGTATATTATAATTTTCTTATAATTATCATCAGTTTTTGATATGGCACTAAAATTTTCACTAGTTAAAGCATAAATCTTGATATCGTAAGCAATCTGATTCTGAGTCGAAATTAGCCTAGATCAAGTGCCTAAAATATAATTGAAAACTTTGAGATATAAGTCAAATCCCTAAATAGCTCATAAATATGGAGTGTTTATAATCAAATCGAGCATCTTGACAAGCGGGATCTAACAAGCCCAAGATCTCTTAATTCTGACTTCATTTGAGCATTCAAATACTTAAAATATATCAGATGATCAAATGAATCATTTTAAGCCGTCCCATAGAGTGGTTTGGATTTTGCACATATTTACAGAAATATCACTCCTCTAATCTATAAATAACCACTCATTCTTCACATGAGAGGAGACCAAAGCTAAAGAGAAGAGAGAGCTCTGAGACTTGAAGAATCTCCTAACATAATCGTGTCACTAGTCGACGGCCATCAATTGACACCCATGCGTTCAACCACCACCGCCGTCTTCACCGCCAACCACCGCATCACTATCACAACCACCACCGCTGGTACCAACCATTGTCGTGCCACCACCATCCACCCGCCAACCACCACCGACCGTTGCCGTCGGCCACCACCACCAATCATCGTCCCCGTCAACCACCGCCAGTGGTTTTTTCCTCCTATTTATGGGGTTTTTTCCACGTAAAAATCCTAGAGTTTCTTGTTCACTCTTCAAATATTTGTGTGTGTGCTGAATTTCTCAATAAGGCTAATGTGAAAACTTTTATTTTACCGCAACTGATTTTCTGGCACGCAATAGTTTGGGGTCGTTTGTGGAAAATATTTCCTTTACATCTTCATGATGATTGACAATCTGACTTTATGTTCAGAACAGCACCGCCTATATGGTGAAGAAAATCTTACTCTCGAGAAACACATAAGAAGAATGAAGATTCATCAAAATTTGATCCTTCAACTTTTGTTAGAAATTGAGGGCAACTCTTAATCTTAAAAGATCGTCTATGTTAATATGGTAAGCATCTAATTGATTATCAACCCAAGAAATAAGTCAAAGTTAGAAGATGTTTCAACACTAAGAAGAAGATAGCTTGATAAACTATTATCTTTATATTATAAAGCAAAAAAATCAAGGAGCAACTTTAGCTACAACCTCAAATGGATATTTTTGATTTGACCTCCTCCACACAAGTTAAATGTCACCGGGTAACACTCTAACAAACAACCTCGAATAGGTCATAACTTTGTACACATTTCACACAAGTTAACGTCATCGAGTAACGCTCTTACAAATAACCTCGGATAAGTCATAACTTTGTACCTACTCCACATAGGTTAACGTCACTGAGTAATACTCTGATAAATAATCTCGAAAGAATCAAAATATTTAACCTCTTTCACACAGGTTAACATCATACCTTGACAAAATAACATCGGATGAGAGTTAAAAATATTAACTTCTTACACACAGGTTAAATATCACCGAGTAACACTTTGACAAATAACCTCGGACGGGTCAAAAATTCTTGACGGATTTAGTTTGACACCTTCTATACAAGTCGATGTCATCAAGTAACACTTTGACAAACAACCTCAGATGGGTCAAAAATTCTTGGCGGATTCAGCGCACCTTCCATACAGGTTAATGTCATCAAGTAACACTTTGATAAACAACCTCGGATGAGTCAAAAATCCAATTCATGGTGGATTTGATTCGACCTCTTCCATACAGGTTAATGTCATCAAGTAACACTTTGACAAGCAATCTCGGACGGGTCAAAAAATTATTGGCGGATTCAAGTCAACACCTTCCATACAAGTTAATGTCATTAAGTAACATTTTACAAACAACTGATTGGTCAAAAATCTTTGGTGGATTTATTTCGACCTCTTCCAGGTTAATGTCATCAAGTAACACTTTGACAAACAATCTTGGATGAGCCAAAAATTCTTCACGAATTCAATTCGTCCCTTCCATATAGATTAATATCATCAAGTAATAGTTTGACAAATAATCTCAAATTGGTCAAAAATCTTTGGCGTATTCGTTTCGACTTTTTTCATATAGGTTAATGTCATCAAGTGACACTTTGACAAACAACCTCGAATGGGTCAAAAATCCTCAGCATATTTGATTCAACATCTTCCATACAATTTAATGTCATTAAGTAACACTTTAATAAATAGCCTCGGATGAGTCAAAAATCTTTGGCAGATTCGATTTGACCACTTCCATATGGGTTAATGTCATCAATTAACACTTTGACAAACAACCTTGGATGGGTCAAAAATTCTCAGTGAATTCGATTCAACCTCTTCCATACAGGTTAATGTCATCAAGTAATACTTTGACAAACAATCTCAAATGGGTCAAAAATCTTCAGCAAATTTGATTCTACCCCTTTCATAGTTTATCTACCAGAATTTTTGAGTTTTTTAAGAATGGTTTCTAATCAATGCTCCCCCACCACCTTAGTAGTTGTCAACTATTGAACCAACTATTTGAGTTTCAAGAAAATCAATTTTCTATAAATTATGGGTCTTGATCGCCTCCAAACTCAGTCGGTCTGATGAGGATAATTGACGTCTCTTTCAAGAAAAAACTAGAGCCTCGTTGTATGATCTACGGGCCTTGATCACCTCCAAACTCGGTCGGTCCGATGAGGACAGTTGATGCCTCTTTCGAGAGAAAATGGGAGCATCATCGTATGATCTACGAGCCTTGATCGCCCCCAAACTGGTCGGTCTGACGAAAACAGTTGACACATCTCCCAAGAGAAAACCGGAGCCTCGCTGTATGAACTACGAGCCTTGATCGTCTCCAAACCTAGTCATTCCGATGAGGATAATTGATGACTCTCTCGAGAAAAATCGGAGCCTCACCGTATGAACTACGGTCCTTGATCGCCTCCAAACCCGGTTGGTCTGACGACGACAGTTGACGTCTCTCTTGACAGAAAATCGGAATCTCGCCGTATAAACTATGAGTTTTGATCAATAAAGCAAATAAACTTCTTTTTAGAAGAATGTCGGAGCTTCGCTGGCAAAAGAAACAAAAAATTTATTACCCTTAGCCCCTGAACTTCTGCTGGATAATTTTTCATCTAACATAGAAGAACATTAGAGCATATGTCTCCTTACTTGACCCCAAGGAGGATTTTTATAGATCCACAATAGGGAAAAAAGAAATATATTTTAAGAAGAAATTTGAAAATATTTAAATAGATTTTGAAATATTTACGCTCAATTATATCTTTCATTTTATAAAAGTGAAAAAAGGGAAGAAAATAAGATCGAAAAAATTAAAAAAACCCAAAAATTCTGCTCATCGGCGTGCATTTGCACTCACAGATGACTCGAGGGAGCGCATGCCACACGACACTCAAGACGCATCACACTACGGCCCCTGTGCCCCGACTCCGTGTCTCGGTTCCGCCCATGAACATAGTCTTGTGCACCCATGAATATCTATTCTCTCAAACTATATGTGATGCAAAGGTTAATGAACCTGTAAATTTCATTAACATTGAAGAAGTTAATATTTTCAATTATTTTGCATGTATTTTTTGATGATAAAGATAATATCATCCAAAAATAAGGGAACTGATATGGTATTGAAAATTCCACCAATTGAAGCACGAATCTTGATATCAAAAGTAATCTGATTCTGAGTCGAGACTAGCTCAGATCAAGTGCTTAAACTATAATTAAAACTTTGAGATATCAGTCAAGTATCTAAATAGCTCTTAAATATGGAGTGTTTATAATTAAATCGAGCATCTTGACAAGTCATATCTAACAAGCCCAAGATCTTTTGATTTTGACTTCATTTGAGCATTCAAATATTTAAAATACATCAGATGATCAAAGGAATCATTTATAACTGTTTGATGGAGTGATTTGGATTTTGCACGTATTTACAAAAATGACACTCCTCTCATCTACAATAGCCCCTCAGTCTTTATATGAAGGGAGGCCAAGCTAAAGAGAAGAGAGAGTGTGGGCTCTAAAAATTCGCCACCTACTCTCACAATTGAAGAGAGTGTGATTTTAGTGTCAGTGTAATTTTCAAAAGGAGGATGTAATAGTAGATAAGACATTACCCAGAGATTTTTCCTCATTTGGTGAGAACTTTAGATCTGGTTGTAGGTTTCCTATAGGCGCAAGCCCCTATAGTTAATTACCCTCCCAAGAAGTGAGATAGAACTTTGATTAAGGCTAGTCATTAGATTGTTTAATGCATAACGTATAGTGGCAGCATATGGAGTTTTGAAATTTAGAATTTATGAAATTCATCATTATTAGCTTAAAGCAGATGGTTGAGAGAATGATGACGCGTATCTAGATCCATGGTTTCTCTTCCGTTGTGGTCCCTAGTCTACTTAGTCGATGAGTGAATCGACCCAACCAATCTTGATCCCAGAACATGGGTTAGTCCCAAGAAATTCCGACCTAGGGTGGTATTTGTGAGAGTGCTTAAGTCTTAGACAGATGGCTTTTACCCTATCATAATATAATTCACAACAAAAGCGGACCCATTGGAGAGCATACCTACGTCGGATCGTCATATAATGGATCCTTACTATCCAAACCACCCGGAGGACTCGATCATCGCATCATTTGAGGCTAAGACACAATCGAGGATTAGTCACGCCCCATCCATGAGATTGATTGAGAGTAAACATAGTAGAATACTTGATTTGACATTGGCTTCTTTATGAGCTAGAGTTTTCTTAATTTATCACCTTGAACAAACAGTTGTGGAAGGTGAATAGATTAAGTTTTACTTTAAGTTTTTAATGATTGAATTTTATTTAAATAATTTTTTAGATTGATACTTGATTTAAGTTAACTTGATTTAAAATTAAATTACATTTTGATTAAAGTATCCCCTCCGATTGAAATCACCATTCAACATATTGATTGAATCAAATATATTTGAGAACTTTAAATTCTATTAACTATATTTAGCTCCTAACAAAGGATCAAATCTACTATCACATGATAGAATTAGCTTCTCATATATTTTAATAAGTTGAAATTATTATAATAATTGGATTTTTAGGTTTTATTAACTCGGTCCTAAGACCAAATCGAAACCCCTCACAAAGATTCTCGCATTGAATCTAAACATTGATAAGATCGGCTCAAGTGTATTTAAGAATGCCTTACTTAATGTCATATATTCGCTTGTACGATGTGTTGTGAATCCAGTGGCATAGAAAGCGTTGTAAATTGATCTAATATCTTATTAGATTTTTTGGATTAATATCTAATTGATTCCAAGTTGATTAGTCTTTGAATACTCAATAGACTCTCGCTTATGACAATTCTCAAATTCATCGCCAACTATACTCAATTTTTCCTTGATCTAATTCGAGTATTTAATAAGTGACAAATATACTTCAACAAACATTTTTCAAGGATTCATTGCTTATGCTTATTAGCAATCATTCGATCTCATGGAAATCCTCTGATAAATTATTTAATTTTTTTTAATTTATTTGAGTATATTCGAAGAGTATATCTTAATTCCAAGAGACTCTCTTATACTTTGATTTGATATTCAATCAAGATTCCTACTTTTTTCTATATCAGGTATAAATTTTTAATTGTTCAATTAGTCTTATGATCACTTGTTTGTGAGTTTAATACTTTGAGTATTCAATAAAAGGCTCTATTTACATAAATAGACATCAACTCTGATATCCCTAACTCATCATCAGACTTTATATTTAGTGAATAACTGGATTTTAAATTTGTTATAAGTCTCTTATAAGTTTGATATCAGCCTCCAAGTTTCAACTAAATCTTATTTAGTTTTATGAAATTTGAAGAAAAGATAATCCATTTTATTGCTTCAATTTAAACCACTAAGGATTATAATTAAAGTTTGTGAGTTTAGTATCATCCCTCAAACCCCATCATCACACTTAATTATTAAATTTAGATAAGGATGGGTTTCACATTATTTCCTCCAACTCTTACAAATAAGGCTAAGAGGGGGGACTTCTATTTCATTACATTTGTTTGAGGAGTTGGAGTGCTTGAAAGAGAAGGGATAATTTTTTTAGTGGGCTTTCAACTTTACTAAGATAAATCTTGTAAGTGCTTTCTTTTTACCTCTTTTCTCTTTGATTTAATGTTTTACCTTTGTATTCATTATATGTTCTTTTCTTTTCCCCTTTTTTCTTATTTGATTCTTTTAATTTGAATTTAGCTTTAGATTTCTTTGTTTAGTGCTTTTAAGCCAATTCTTTTTTTATTCCTCCATTTTTTTTTCTAAGTCCAAAGATTTGATAAAATTTTGGCAACATTTTAGCTAGGAGAGCGACATCTAATAATTTTAGAGGCCTTCACGTCACACTCTGATGAGCATGATGGTTGGTGTTTTGCAACACATCGACCAATTTTCATCTTGTCACACCCTGATGAGCATGACGAGACCTTCAAACCTGCAAAGAAACAGATAATGTACAATCCATACACATAATATTTTCTCTTTTACACATTCCAACTCAAATCTATTGCACATTCACCAAAGCTAAGGGATACGGGGAAGGAGATATCGAAAACCAAGAGAAGAACCTGCCTGATGATGGTGTTCCTCTCCTGCAGCGGTAAAAGAAAAGGTCAAAAGGAGACAGACAGAGAGATGTCGAAAACTAAGAGAAGAACCCGTCGATCTGTTCCTCCACCACGAAGGGAATTAGAAGGGTAATTAATGTCAGGCTGATTAGGATGAAGCGGGAGGTATACTGAGAGGAACCCGTCTGATGATGAAGTTGCCTCTCGGATACCCTCGCTTGTAAAAAGAAAGGAGGTCGGCTAAGGGTGGATTCGACGAAGGGAAATGAGGGAATGAGGGAATTTTGGCTAAGTGAAATTGAGGGAAAATAGAGAAGGATTATCGGATTGGAAAAAAATGAAAAAAAAAATGGAAGAAGAGAAAAGATTTTTGAAGAATAATGAAAATGGGAATGGGAATTTTCGGTTTTCGGAAGATGAGGAAAGTGGAAATGGGAATTTTCGATTTTTGAAAGATGAGTGAAATGGAAATTTTGGTTGGGGGGAAATGAGGGAAAGAGAAAGTGAAGGGAAGAGGAAGGAGAGGGAGAACCTTATCCTTGCTTGCGGTTGGAGAGAAGAGGAAGAAGGGGGAAGGTGTTATTGTTTGCGGTTTGGACAAATGAGGGAGAGCTTGGGTTTGTTTTAGGGATTTAGGTTAGTTAGGATTAAATTAGGGCTTTTAAATATATTTTTTATTGCTTAATTGATTTTAATATGAACTTTATGCCGACCTCAATAAAGGGTTGGTATATATGTTGATTCAAGGTTATTCTGATGTTCCGAACGCAATAACACAGTTTATTTCGCAATCGGAGACTATTTAGTTCAAGTCGATGTCAAATTGGGTAAATTTTAGCTCAAAATGCGCGATATCATTTCTGACCGCTCGATTTTCGCGCAGACTTATCTGAATTGAGTGTGAATAGTCTTACTTGATAGATTTTGATATTTTAAAACTAACGGCGCAATCAATTTCATGAACGGAGGTTGTTTGGTTTACGTCGATGACTCCTGACCTTGATATGCGTGTAGGCACATTGACTACTCGATTGCTTGATCGATTGCTCATTAGGTTGTACAAAATTTTTATTCTAATCAATTTTGACATTCTAAATGCAATAGAGAAGTCCGTTCATCGATCGGAGATTATTTTGACTAATTTTAGCAATGTCTAGTGTATTTTATCTTTGATTTGCGTGTTGTTTCTTATGATCATTCATCATTTGCACAGACTCATCTGAATTGAGCGTGATCAGTCTCATTTGATAGTTTTTGACGTTTCGAAGCTAACGGCACAACCAATTTTATGAACGGAGATCGTTTGGATATCGTCACAACTTCCCAACTCTGATATGTGCGTTAGCAAATTGATAGCTGGATTGCTTGATCGGTTGATCTTTAGATTATTCAATATTTATATTTTAACCAATTTCGTTCAACGCGATGATAAGTCTGTCATCATCGGAGGCCATTTGACCGATTTGCATGTTTGCGCATCTCAACTGATTTCGCTTAAAGCATCGTCATCAATTCACCTTATAAGCTCGATTCGGCTTGTGTAGCATATGTAAAGGTCAACATAGAGCTCTGAGGCTTGAAGAACCTTCAAGCATAATCGTAATAAGTCGACGGTCGCCACCACTGGGTCATCGCCGCCGCCACCACCGCCGTCCCCGCCACAATCACCGCCATTACCAATTGCCGACCATCATCGCCGGCTAACACCACCACCTATCGCCACCATTATCATCGATCATTGTCGCCACCACCACGCCGCGATTTTTTTCCCCTTTCTAGGGTTTTAATGTAAAAATCAGAGTTGTCACTCTTAAATATGTGTGTGTGTCTTGGATTTTAGCGCTGATAAACTTTTATTTACTGCAACTAATTTTCTAGCACACAATAATTTTAGTTACAAAAATTTCTTTTTATCTTACATATAAAAAATAAAAAAAATTCAATAATTAAATAAAACATATGACAAATATCTATAAAAATAAAGAAAAGTATATGAAATACATCATTAATTATCAAGATCCGTACAAATTAATAGTTCACATAAACCTATTAGGTAGGAATTAGATATTGTCAATTATTTAAACATTGAAGAAATTTCTTTTTATATATAAAAAAAGTTTAGTGACCAAAAAATAATTTTGATTTATTAAGCGCTATTTAGTTGCCTGAAAAAAGAATACACTGTAAAAAGAATACAATGTATTTGAATTACTTTAGGATTGTTTGGTTGAAAACTCTATAAATACATGAGTTTGTTTTTATTTTTTATTTTTTTGTAAAATAAATGTAATGTAAAGTATTCTTGAGGTTGTAGCAGCAACGACGGCAAAACGGCAAATAATTACGATGAGCGGGTGAATATTTTTTGACTGTGATTTAATTCACTCAAATTAGTCGAATTTCAAATACACCAGAAATGACATTTGTAATATATTCTAAATACATTACATTACCTTAAAAAATTTTATTTCACACCATATCAAACACAAAAAAAGTTAAAACTTCTGCATTTACTAGCTAAAAAAAAGCTCATCATTTAATCAGATTTCGTTTGTTAAACGAAATAACACGAAACAAACATTTCAAGCGATATATAAACAACCAATATTGAACAATCATTTGTTCGTTTTAAAATAAAAATTATATTATATTATATTATTATTATTATTATTATTATTATTATATTATTATTATTTATTACTATTATTATTATATTATTATTTTATTACTATTATTTATTATGATTATTATTATTATTATTATTATATTATTATTATTATTACATATAAATATATTTATTTATCACAAATATAATCATAATTTGATGATTAAAACTTTTGTTATTCAAAACACTCCTAGTATTTACTTTATTTTATACACAAATTTCAGCCAACCAAACAGCCCCAAATTGATCCATCAAATGCATAGGAATGAACAAAGCCGGTTTGTCATGCCCTAATATTTTTATATTATTTTGTATGATTTAATATAATTATTATGATTATTAAATTTTACAAGAATACCATTTAACAAATTGAAATTTAAAAATAATAATTTTATTTTATGTCCCAAAAAAAAATGATTATTTACATGGTCTTCCGCGTTTCCGTGGGAGCGTGGGAAATGAGGAGATCAAACTATTTTTTTATAATATTTATTTATTTATTTATTTATCAATTTATGCGAGGAAATTGGGCATTTAGTTTCGACTGTGTTACTTATTTGTAATTGAATGAATCAATTAGTGGGGCGAGATTAAATCATTAATTTTAAAAATAAATTATATAAATTTATTAAGATAGAATAGCATATTAAATTTAATCTTCTATGAGATAATTTAAACGTGTTAGTAAAAAAATTAGAAAAAAATGGATGAGGATATAATGATGAAATGGATTTTAAATTTTCTAAATTTAATTTAATATTTTATTAAATTTTAAGTTATTTTTATATATTACATTATATCAAAATAAATTTAAAAATTTATAAACTCATATTCATCAAGTTTTCATCATTGTGGTATAATAAACAAATTTTCATGTCAAATAATTTTATTTTTAAATTATAATAAATTAATTATTAATATGTCAAATCTAAATTTAATATTTTTATTAAACTCATTAATATATATATAACAAAACTTACAAAAAATAACAAAATAAAATTAAAATAGTATGCCAATATTTCAGCATTTGCATGGGTCATTGTAACAGAAAATTAAGGGATATCTGAAAAAAAAATAATAATAATAAGGGATAAGTTCAATTCGTCAAACTTTTGATGTTTTTTTTTACTTTTGTTCATTGCTGATTAAAAAAATATTAAAAAAATTTTCTAAAAAAACAATTTAAAATTTCGGTTAAGTGTCGATCTCGATAGCCTAATTAATCTTTTAAAATAAGTACAATATGTAAGAACTACTTAATCAAAAAATTATATATATTTATTTTCAATGAAATTATAATTTTAAACTTAAGAAATATTTTTTTAGAATATCCTATGCAAAGATCGAGGGCGCGTGGGAGGGGAAGCCTTCTACATAACGCCACGTGGCGAGAAAGACGAAAAGTGTTTTTTGACGTGTTGATATGATGAAGTTGGGTTATAGCCAACTTGGATCGGCGAATGGGACCCACAGCAAGAACAAATTGCACGGGTGGATCGTGTCGTGGGCCATACGCTATTAACCCCTTGACCCGTGCGGGCTGTTGTCACCGTAATTTTCTACATTTGAAATTAATTTTAGCCGTACAAATAAGAATCAACTGTCATTATTTACGATAACAAGTGTTTTTTTTTTTTAATTTACATGCTTATCACATAATTTTATGTATTTATATTTTAATATTTAAAATTAAATATTTACTAATTTAATATTTTTTTATGTTAAACAAAAAAAAGTACATTCAACTTAAAATAAATAAATGATGATAATATTTTTAATATGATATAAAAAATTAAAATATCATATATATCAAAATAAATACTTAGATATTATATATATAAATACATAAAAATTATATGATATTAGATATGATATATAAACAATCTATATATATATATATATATATATATATATATATATATATATATATATATATATATATATATATATATATATATATATATATATATATATATATATATATATATGTACTAGAAAATAAAAAATTTACATCTTAGTTTTATTTATGAAATCCATCATACACACAGGTATTTAAAGAACAACGAAAAAATTTTTTGGAAAACATCGAAAGAGGAAAACCACAGCAAAAAAAATCTTACACTATGTATTTGTTTCAGAGTACAAAATTTACCGATAACGGGATTATAAAATTGTACATGAGAAGGGCTCACAATGGGAATCCCAAAATCGCAACAACAAATATAAGTAATGGTGTGAAACAATGACGATGGCGTTGATGGTGACCGGATGGTCGTCGAGATCGACGTGACGACGATGGAAGTCGGCGCCGGGTGGCGAGCGGCGATGGTTGATCGATGACCGACGGCGTGACCAATACCACGGAGATTGGCGACGCAAGATCGGCGCATGCAGCGCGGCGGTGGTTGGCAACCAACGGTGGTATACGGCCGCCGAGTGGAAACGATTATGCCCGGAGGATTTTCGCTTTAGACCTCTCCTCTCACTTGCTGGAGGAGTGGCGTCAGAATACATACAAACCGAACCACTCTTTCATCTGGATGACCCAAAAATAATTCCTTTGATCATATAATGTATTTTGTGTATTTGAATACTCAAAAGTTTGAGATCTTGGTTAGATCCTCGTCAAGACGCCGATTTGACTATAAATACCCATGTTTAAGAGTCGATTGAATAAGCGATCTCTGCTAGTTGATTCAAAAGTGATTGCTTTCAACATCGAGATTCATCAACTAGAATTTTCGTCATATTAGTTGCCTCTATTTTTGGATGATATTATCTCAATAATCCAAAATATATATGTAATACTGAAAATAGCATTCTTCAATGAAATTTGCGGTCCATTAACCATATATTTTGAGAGAACATATCTTCGGAGCATGATTATGATCACTATGCGCAGAAGCGTGGACGCACGCGCATAAAGGTTTTCGGTTATGGACTCATCCCAACATTTATGGGTGCTTGCGTAATTTCAGGTGGTTTGAAGGTCGGAGCGCAAGGAAGGAGGTGCAACTAACCGCCTGATCGCTGGTCGAAGCGTACGAAACCACGCTGTTCGGCCAGCCGACGAGGGAATGTGGGTCGAGCGGGTCACACGGGTCGGGCAACAAATCGCACGCGGGTTCGCAAGCGGTCGGGCGCCGGGGTCGCGGAACCAGAGGCCGCGGGTCGAGCTGAGGAGCGAATCGACGCTGGCGGGTCAACGTGGCCGAGCTGAGGAGGAGGCGCTGCAGTGCGTATACCGTTCACGCTGCTCACCCGCTTTAAGAGATTTTGAACGCTTTTGGACGAATTTTGACCTTTTCGATCCATAGGGGTCTAAAAACCCCTGGTGGGGAGAAGGCACGCCTCATATCTTTGGATTGTCCCTCTTCTTCTTAAGAGGAGATCGTTCGGAGGCGGTCAAGGCCAGTGGTACATATGTCGTGGTTCCGATTTTCCCTCTAAAGTTGCATCAACTGGCCTTGTCGGACAATTAAGTTTGAGGCGATCAAGCGCGTGTACATATGTCGTTCACGGTTTTCCCTCGAAGAGAAGTCAACTATACTCACGACCGGAGCGACTGGCCTGCGGTACATGTCATCTACGCTTTTTTTTCCTCGAAAGAGGCATCAATCGTCGCCGACCAGTCTGGCGATTAAGGCTCGTGGTACATATGCGTCGTCTATAGTTTTCCCTCAAAGAGCGTCAAGCCTCGTACCAATCGGGTTTTGAGCGATCAAGTCCCGCGGTACATCTGCACGCTTTTCCCTCGAAAGAGGCATCGACCGCATCGCCGGACCGACCGTTGAAGCGCCATCGCGACGATGACCGAGACAGGTCGACGATGCCCGGCCATGGTGGCCGTTAGTGGTCGAAAAGAATGCCCGGCGACGTGGTCGGCGAGATAACCAGCGACGATGCAACCGACGATATAAGCATGGTCGGTAGACCGCCGATGGTCGGTATGGCGTGGCGACGGGTTACGAACAAAACGGTGGCGGCCGACGAGGGTGGCAGAAGAATCAACGAGTCGACGGGAATAATCGGGCCCAGATCAACAAGATGACCGGAGACGATGGCGGTGACCGGCGGAGATGGTCAGGCTTAGTGGTGACCGGCAAAGATCCGGCGGAGGTGCGGCACAGCGCCAATGCAATCAGAATTTAGTCATGCGGGAGACAGGCGTAGTCTGGATGACCGCGAACGATGGTGGTGACCAGCGGAGATTGTCAGCGATGGTCGGGTGGTGACCGCAACAGTGGTTAGCAGATGGGGCGGTAAGCAATGGTCGCAGCGGACCGGCGAATGCATGGTGTCGACCGTCGGAGATGGTCGTCGATGTCGCAGCAGACGGCGGATGCTAGCCGAAGCGGCTGATGACCGGTGACGAGGGTGGTCGCAAAGATCAATCGCACGATAATAGTCGATACAGCGGTGAATGCGGGATAACCGTCAACGATGGTGGCGACCAGCGGAGATGGCCGGTGATAGCGACGCGACCGGCAGAGATCGGCAATGACCTACTGCGGATGATTTTTGACTTATCCGAGGTTGTTTGTTAGAGTGTGACTCAATGACGTTAACCTGTATGGAAGAGGTTGAATTGAATCCGTTGAGGATTTTGACCCATCCGAGATTATTTATCAGAGTGTTACCGACGACGATGGAAGAAGAGAACAATCCACCGAATTTTGACCCACCGGTTGTTTGTCGAGTGTTGCCCACGACGTTAACTTGTGGAAGAGGCCGTGGAAGTCCACCAAGGACTTGACCATCAGTTATTTGTCGAGTCTTTGCTCGATGACGCAATGTGGAAGAGGTTGAATTGAATCCGGGAATTTTGACTATCAGGTTGTTTGTCGAGTGTTACCGATGACGTTAACTGTATGGAGGTTAATGCCGGCGATTTTTGACCTATCCGGGGTTGTTGTCGATGCGATGTTAACTGTATGGATGAGGTCGAATCAATCGTGAGATTTTGACATATCCAGGTTGTTTGGGTGTTGTCCGATGATTAACGTATGGTCGTATAAGTCCACCAAAGACCTTTTGACCTATCTAAGTTGTCGCCGAGTCTTTGCTCGATGACGTTAACCTGTATGGAAGAGGTCAAATTGAATCCGCTGAGGATTTTTGACCTATTCGAGGTTATTTGTCACGGTGTTACCTAATGATGTTAACCTGTATGGATGAGGTCGAATTGAATCCGCTGAGGATTTTTGACCTATCCGAGGTTGTTTGTCGGGTGTTACCCATGACGTTAACTGTATGGAAGAGGTGGGAAGTCACGCGACCTTTTGACCCAGGTTGTTTGTCGAGTCTTGCTCGATGACGCGTTAACTGTATGGAAGAGATCGAATTGAATCCGCTGAAGATTTTTGACCTATCCGAGGTTGTTTGTCAGAGTCTTTACTCGATGACGTTAACCTGGATTGAGTAAGTGCAAAGTTTTGATTTATCTGAGGTTGTTTGTCAAAGTCTTTGCTTGATAACGTTAACCTATATGGAAGAGATCGAATTGAATCCACTGAGAATTTTTGACCCATCCGAGGTTGTTTGTCAAAGTATTACTTGATGACATTAACCTGTATGAAAGAGGTCAAATCAAAATATCTGTTTGTGGTTGTAATTCATTGGTATTGCTGACTTGTTTCTCTAAGCGATAATCAATTAGATATTGAATATCGATTTGGATAATCTTTGAGATTAAAGTTGCAGCTTAACAAAATCAAGGAATGAAGTTTGATGAATATTCATTCTTCGTTTTGCCCTTAAAAGCTTGAAATGCTCTACCTGGATAGTGGTTTTGATCTTGTTGGGAAACTTGGTTGACATATAAGATGAAATATTGGGAATCAGTTTCCTGACGGTGTCAAGCGCTATGCTAGAAAACCAACAGAGTGAAAGCGTCTTAGCCTTGTTTATGAAATATAGCATACACACAAGTATTTAAAGAGTGAACAAGAAAACTCCAAAATCTTTTATGTGGAAAACCTCAAAAAGAGGAAAATCACAAAATCACCATAAGAATCTTCCACTATGTATTTTGTTTCGAGTACAAAATTTTCCGATAACGGATTATAAAATTGTACATGAGAAGGGCTGACAATGGGAATCCCAAAATCAGGCAACAACAACCATATAGTAATGCAATGTAAGTCACGGTCGGGATGACCGCTAAGATGGCCGAGGATCGGCGATGGTGACCGACGTCGGTGGTCGGCGATGATGGTTGACGACGATGACCTACCGAGGGTTGGCGCGGTCGGGTGATGACCACCGAGATTGACGACGGCAAGCCGGCATGGCGGCCGATGGCGGTGGTCGGTAACCATGGGTGGCATCGAGTGATGGCAGCACAATTATTCACGGAGGATTTTCATGCTTTAAAGCTCTCCTCTCTCTGCTTGGGAGTGGCGTTCAGAATACATGCAAAATCTGAACCACTCCTCTCCATCGGACGGCTCAAAATGATTCCTTTGATCATACGACGTATTTTGTGTATTTGAATACTTAAATGAAGTCGGAATTATGAGATCTTGGACTTGTTAGATCCGGCTCGTCAAGACGCTCAATTTGACTATAAATACTTCATGTTGATTGAATAAGCGTTGATCGGTTGATTCAAAATTAGCTTACTTTCGACATCAAGATTAGGCTTAATAATAAATTTTAAAGGTCATATCAATATCCATGGTAATTTTATTTTATTTGTACGCATCTCTAACATAATTATATGAATATCCTATACATAAAAAATAAAATTGAAAGTAACATATAAGAGAAACATGATCTTTTATATTAAAATTTGTTAAGGGAAAAAATTCATGAGGGATTATCCAATTTAAACAATACCAAGCATTACAACTGTGTCCTTCTCATAATAAAAAAATATATATATATTTATACAATATAATAGATTTTTTAGGCAGGATGAGTACTTGAATATGACATTTTGAGATTCTATATATTATTTTCAATCAATATTTTGTAGTTCAAACACAATATGATATAGGGGCATTTATATGTACATAGGGCACAATTCTTATATATTTATATATTTAACATCTAAAATTTGATATTTATAAATATAACACTCAATGTTTTAAATACTACATCAAAAATAGTATCTTTACTATTTTTTAAAAAATAAAATGAACATTTTCAATCCTAAGAAAGATGTTATATTTGTAAAAATTGAACATTAGATATTAGATATGTAAATGCATAAGAATTGTGTGTTATGGATATAAATTTTTCTGCAATATAATAAATTTGAATCATATAAAATCTCTTTTATTATAATAATATAGAAAGCTGGAAGAGATAGTTGCCATAAAACATAATTAAAATTGATCATGAACATAAAAAAAATAAAAAATTATTTGATTGACGGTGATGAGTATTTTTTTTTCAAATCATAGAACTAAAAAAATAAACCATCGAAAATGGCAAAGAAATGTCAAGGATTACAAATGATGTCTTTCAAGATAATTATTTATGGAAAAAATCAAAATATGGAGTTTAATCAAAATATGTTATATTTTTAATTTTTTAAAAATTTAACTTACATATCATACAATTTTTATGTATTTATATATTTAAATCTTAAAGTTTAATATTTATAAGTTTAGCATTTTTTTATGCTTCAAATAATACATTTTAATTATATAATAATAATATTATTATTATTTTTGATGTGATACTAAAATATAGGTGTTATATAAATATAAAATTTTAAATGTTAAACATTTAATATATATATAAGATATATATATATATATATACCTCTTTTTTTAAATATTCCAACAAAACTGCTACTTAATGGGCTAATAGAATTGTAAAGCATGATATGTAGTGATCCTTTGCTTTTGCCAACGAAGAAAAGGTGGTGGCATGGATGCAATATTCCATAATTTCTAACTACAATACCAGTAAATTTTAAAAAGTCAAATGTATATATATATATATATATATATATATATATATATATATATTTATATATATATTTATATCATTTTTTACATATATAATATTCTAATCTTTAATATTATATCAAAAATATCATTATCATCACTTTTTAAATATAAGAAAATATTATATAAATAAATATTCAATTTTAAGTATTAGATATGTAAATATATAAGAATTATATGGTATGTAATTAAATCTTTAAAAATAATAATAATAAAAAAAAAAATTTGTGACCTGTGAGGGAAGACATAAAAGAAAGCGTGATGAAGTACCTAATGTGACAGTTACATCGTTATGGTTTATAATTAAAAAAAAGAATTACTGTTCTTATTTCCTAATCTAATCGTTAGGAGAACTTAAACAGTTTTTATTTTTAAAATTAAAAATATATATAAGTTGTACGCTAAGGGGTTGTTTGTGATTAATTTAATTTTATGTTTTTTGTTTTAATTTTAATGAATATAAAATGAAATAGCCCAATTTACAACCTTAAGATCAGTATTTTTTTCTCCTTTTTTTCAAAAAAATTATGCATTTGGTTATTAGACTATTACTTTTACTTATAATAATAATATAATAAAATAAGAATGATAAAAAAAAAAATCTATCAATAAAAGAAATCTTCATTGTAACATAAAGAATCAGAAAATTGAGTTCACATAAAGGTCTTATTGTTTTCATGCCACTGTTTTTACCTTCTGTAGAAAACTCATTGAGTTTATAACATATTCTTCGAGTTTCATGATATATTATTCTAAAGTAAATAAAAAATAAAAATACATATTAGCTAAATTTTCATTGAAACTATTATAATTATTTAATATGACCTTGAAAATTATACAGTCAACGAATCTTGATCAAAGCAATCAGAAATTGGCGGTGAATCAAGCTTAAAATATCATTGGAAACTTTGAGACATCAGTTAAATTCTTAAAAAGCTTTCAAATATGGAGTGTTTATAATCAAATCTGCGATGAGCGGTTCCAACAAGTCAAAGATCTTACAATTCCAACTTCATTTGAGCATTCAAATATACAAAATACATCATATGATCAAGGGAATCATCATGAGCCGTCCGATGGAGAGGAGTGGTTGGATTTTGCATGTATTCTGAGATCACTCCTCCGATTTATAAATATTCACCAAGCAAGAGCTCGATACTCAGCGGTAAAAGACCACCGCCGTGGCACCGCCGGCGTTGATCCTGCGCGTCAATCTTTCTCCATCATGATGACTTCTGATTGTTCCTGCGTTTACGTGTGATTGTTTCTGCATTCGTAATTATTCTCCACATTTCCACCGGTGATTGCTCCGTCACATTCACGTCATCTATTCTTACTAGCGTCGTACAACGATCGTTGTCACATAGTTGTTGTTCCTTTCTCATATATAACGTAATCCGTTATCGGAAGATCTTGTACTCAAATAGATACATAGTGGAAGCTTTTCTTGGGCTAGGCCAGGTGGTTTTCCCTCTTTTGAGGTTTTCCATAAAATTCTTGAGTTTTTTGTTCACTCTTTAAATACATGTATGTGTGTTGGATTTCACAGCTAAAGTAAACATTCACTCTGCTGGGTTTTCTAGCATAGCGGTTTAATGTCGTGGGATCTTGATTCCCATTATTTCATCTTGTATGGCGACCAAGTTTCCCAACAAAATCAAAACTACCATCGAGGTGGAACATTTCAAGCTTTTAAGTGCGAAGAATGAAGATTCATCAAACTTCGTTCCTTGATTTTTTCGGGGGGGAACTCTTAATCTCGAAGATTACCCATATTAAGCATTTAATTGATTACCATCCCGAAACAAGTCAAAGTTGGAGGATATTTCAACATTGAAGAGAATAGCTTTGCAAATTATATTTTCACTCTTACTCATGGAAAAAGACCGGTTAAGGACTTTTACACCAGCGGATGTTTTAATTCGACCTCTTCCATAGGTTAATATGCCGGGTAACTCGACAAACAACCTAGGATAGGTCAAAAGGTCCTTGGTGGACTTCGACCTCTTCCATACAGTTAACGTCATGGGTAACACACGACAAACAACCCGGATAGGTCAAAATTCTCGATTCAATTGACCTCTTTCATACAGGTTAGCGTCGGTGGGTAACACTCGACAAACAACCGGATAGGTCAAAAGGTCGCAGTGGACTTCCCGACCTCTTCCACAGGTTAACGTCATTGGGTAACACCGCGACAAACAACTCGGATAGGTCAAAATCTTGGCCAATTCAATTCGACCTCATCATGCAGTTAATGTCATGGTAACACCACGACAAACAACCTGGAGGTCAAAATCCCGGTGGATTCATTCGACCTCTTTCATACAGTTGCGTCATCGGTAACACTCGACAAACAACCTGGATAGGTCAAAGATCCGGTGGACTTCCTACCCCTTCCAGGTTAATGTCGCCGGGTAACACTCGACAAACAACCTCGGATGAGTCAAAATCCTCGGATTCAATTCAACCTCTTCCATACGAGTTAGCGTCATCGGGTAACACTCGACAAATAACACCGGATGGGTCAAAATCTCGGCGGATTGATCGACCCATACGAGGTTGCGTCGTAAACACACGATAACAACCCGGATAGGTCAAAATCCTCGGCCAGTTGATTCAACCTCTTCCACGAGTTAATGTCGCCGGGTAACACGCGACAAAACAACCGGATGGGCAAAATCCTCGGATTCAATTCAACTCTTCCACAGTTAACATCATGAGCAAGACTCGACAAACAACCGGATGGGTCAAAAGGTCCTGGTGGATTCACCTCTTCCACCGAGTTGCGATCGGGTAACTCGATAAATAACCTCGGATGGGTCAAAATCCTCGCAGATTCAATTCAACCTCTTCCATGGTTGCGTCATCGGGTAACACCGACAAACAACCCGGATAGGTCAAAATCTTCCAGGATTCATTACTCTTCATAGGTTAGCGTCGTCAGGCTCAACAAACAACCTATGGAAGGTCGTGGACTTCTCGCCTCTTCCAGGTTAATGCCATCGAGTCACACTCTCACAAACAACCTCGGATATGTCAAAAATCCTCATCGTCATCGGTCACCGACCTACCGTCATGGTCCTTTCGACCATCGGCCGGTCTTCGGGTCACCACCATGATCACGGTCATCCGCTCACGGCGCCCATTCGTCACCTCTTGTCTAGTTGCCGTCACCCCCGTCGGCCACCAACAACCATCACCGGTCACTACCACCGACCATTGCCGGCAATCTTCGCCGGTCACCATCAACGTCGTCGGTCATCCCGCCAGACTACGTCGTTAAGCGCGATTCGATCTCCATTGCCATTGCGGAATACCCGTCGGTAGCCATCGCTTCCAGCCGCTATGCGCCGATCATCGCCGTAGACATCGCGGCATCACCACCGTGCCCGGTCATCCCGGCTCACCGGGCTTCGGTCGACCATCATTCACCGGTGCATTCGGCTGACACCGTCGGTGCCGTCATCCGTGCGGATCAGACCAGTCGCCCGCGTCGTCATGCGGTACCATGGCCACCCCGTCGATTGCCAACCATTGTAGCCGGTCGCCGTCGGCTAAATCGGTCATCATCGCCCGACCGCCATCGGCAATCCGTGATCCGCCACCATCGTCATCGTCATCCACGCCGAATACCGGCGCGGTCACGTCGCCGATTCGCGGCCACACCGTTGGCCAATCACTTGTCCGGCTCACGGCCATCGTCGGCCATCTCCGCTGGTCACCGCCGCTGACCATCGCCGACAATCTTCGCCGGTCGCCACCATCATCGGTCATCTCGACCATATCCCGACCACCATTGCGCGCCACCGTCGCCGTCTCGGTTATCGCCCATGATCGCCTCAACCCGGACGGTCAGGCGTCTTGACACCTCTTTGAGGGAAAATTATGAGCCCGCGATGTATGCCGCGGGCCTTGATCGCCTCCGGTCGGACGTCGGAGCGATTAACGCCTCTTTCGAGGGAAACGACGTATGTCTGCGTCTTGATCTCCTCAAACCGGATGGTCAGGCGAGGTTGACACCTCTTTCGAGAAAATCGAACAATGACATAAGTCTGGGCCTTGATCGCCTCAACCGGACGGTCCGGCGAGGTTGATGCCTCTTTCGAGGGAAAAGCGGCGTATGGCGGTCATCCTCAAACCGGACGATCCGGCGAGGTTCGCCTCTTCGAGCGGAACAACGATGAAATCTTGACCGCCTTCTCACGGTCGACGAGGCCTTCTCTTTCAAGGGAAAACCGGAACAACGACATAAGTACCGCGGGCCTTAACCACCTCCAAACGACCTTCTTTCAAAAGGGTAAAAAATTATCAAAAATCACCCAAAACCATCAAAAAATTGCGAATCAAAGCGTGTTTGGGCGTGAACCGCCCAGCTAAACCACAGCGCGACGGCGATGTGCCTCGCCCGCGTATTGCGACCATTCGCCGCCGTTCTGGCGCAGCTCAAACCCCGGTTCCGTAGCGACCCTTCGACCTGCGACCATGCCGACCCATTCACCGTCAGCCTCCCACAACCCGCGACCAGCTCGACCCGGCGTCTGGCGTCGTCTGACCCGTGGCCGCGCGTTCAGCTACCGACCCAGCGGTCCTCATGGGCCGTTCGGCCCGTCGCAAAGCGTCATCCCGTCACCTTTTCATCATTCGGTCTGACCGACCGCATAAGGCAAGTGCGCAAAGAGACCCAGATGGATCTGTAACCTCGAAATTTTATGCTCGTACATACCTACACATATTTCTGGTTGTGCATCTGCTTCCATTGTCATAATCTTGTGCTTACATGAAGATCTGTTCTCTCAAAATGTGTGGTTAATGGACCAATTTAGTTGAAGAATTTGCTATTTTTTTAAACTACTTGGCACATATTTTTTGATGATTGAGATAATATCATCCAAAAATAGGGGGGCAACTGATATGACCCTGAAAATTTCTCTAGTCGAAACACGAATCTTGATGCAGAAAGCAAAAATCGAAATTGAAGTGAGATCAAGCACATAAAATATCATTGGAAATTTTGAGACATCAGTTAAATTCTTAAAAAGCTCTCAAATATGGAGTGTTTATAGTCAAATCAAACATCTCGATGAGTCGGTTCCAACAAGCCAAAGATCTTACAATTCCGACTTCATTTGAGCATTTAAATACACAAAATACATCATATGATCAAGGGAATCATCATGAGCCGTCCAATGAGAGGAGTGGTTGGTTTGCATGTATTCTGACAGGCGCACTCCTCCAATCTATAAATAGCCCTCATTTTTTCATATGATGAGGCCAAAAAGAGAGAGAGAGCTCTAAAGATCCTCAAAGCAATCGTCGCCACTCGGTGTTACCGGCCGTAGCCGTCGGCCGCGTTGATCCTTGTCGTCGATCTCGATCTCCATCATGGCGAACCCAATGATTGTTCACGTATTTCGCTGATTATTCCACCATTTGCCGTAATTTTTCCCCACATTTCCACCGTGATTGCTCGTCAGTTCACCATTATCTGCTTCTACTATGGCTATTTACTGATCATTGTCACATAACATTGTTCCTTTCTCTTATATAATTTTGTAATCCGGTATCGGAAGATCTTGTACTCTGAAAGCGGATACATAGTGGAAGCTTTTCTTGGTAGGCGTGGTTTTCCCTCTTTTCGAGGTTTTCCACATAAAAATTCTGAAGTTTTCTTGTTCACTCTTTAAATACATGTATGTGTGTTGGATTTCATAAAAAGGCTAAGGCGTAAACTTTCACTCTATCGTGACTGGTTTTCTAGCACGCAACATTACTATAAGTAGAATTAAGCTCAAGTTGCATTATATAATATTATGTGCAAGACATTTGAGCTTAATAGTTGAGAGCTATATGTCACGGAGAATCTTTTCCCAAGTCATGTGGCGCATCCTTCCCTCGATGCTAAGTCATAACCCTGTGCAGACTAGAATGCTCAAATCTCTTTTGGAGAGGAGAGGTTAGAAAGATTGGGAAAGCACTTTACTAAGCAAGGGACTTTGCAATACAAGAATACTTGCTTCGTTGCTTGAATATTTGCTTGGTTCCTTGGTTGGTTACAAATGAGGGGTGAGGTCCCCTATTTATAGCCCTCCCCCTATCCCTAGGAATAATCTAGAATACAATATTATGTACATGGTTCTAGATCTTTTCATGCCACTCTAGCATATACGAGGGTTCTAGAGTATTCCATACCATTCTAGAGTCCTCTTGAAGCATTCCTTCTCCAAAGCTTTCTGGAATATGGTAGAACCTTCTAGAGTGCTCCAAGTTTTTCCCCATCTTTCTATAATTCTCTAGAAGCTTCCCTCCTTGTGTATGGCTAAGAGAGCATGGTTGATCTCCTTTTATTTAGCTCTGTGACATTCTCCCCCACCTAAACCCGCGATGCTTTCATCGCATGCCTGCATCTGAATTGCCATGGAGTGTCTTCATCTTCAATTGGCCTCACTATCTAGCAACCCTTTCCATTTGATGAGATAGTTCCGGTGGTTTGACACCCTTCTCTAACCTCCTTTCCTCATTCCTTGTCAAAAAAGTACTTGCTAGTATAGGAGCTCACTTGGATTTCGTTAGGTGTCTCATTTTCTGATCTCCGCATCTTCCCGGCCTACTTGTTGCCTTGTGTAGTGCGGCCCCATCTATCTCCCTTTCGGGTGAGAGTTCTTTTGACAATTCTACCGAGGAGATGTCCTTGAACTCTTCAAGTTTTACTGCTACCTCCCTTGACATGTCTTCTTGTGGACTTGGTTCTTCATCATCCATATCATGAATAACGGTCAAGTCATCTCCCTGTCCGTGTTGAATGTCCTTGAATTGGATGGCTGAGAGCATCTTTGCATCTAACTTAGAGGCCCTTATTACTGACACCGTGCAAGTTGATTATCCTCCGTGATGCACTTGCTGTTGGCAAAGGGCATCAAGATTGCCTTTGCCTGATCCAGGAAATCTAATCCAAGAATAACCCTATAGTCATCCATCGGGATGACAGAAAAGTTCACCATACCTGACCGAGCTCCTACGTTGGTCTTGACTCCTCGTGCGATGTCGTTTATTAGTATTGCCTCTGAGTTGACTACCTTAATGAAGCCTCCCCCTCCAACCGTCGGTAGTCCTAGCCGCATTGCTTCATCTACAGAGATGAAATTGTGAGAAGCCCCCGTGTCTACCATGGCAGTGGTAGTTTTTCCCGCAATTACCATCTCCACGAAGCGAAGCTTGTGGCTTTGGAGCTGAATCCCATTCAGAGGCGCATGGATCCCACTTATGCCACATCATTCCCCTTGGCTTCCGCTGCCTCATGATGACTTGCTAAGAGGAAGTTCATGGCATTCTTTTGAGAACACTCTCTTGCCCAATGAGGCCCTCCACAAAGGAAGCAGTTATTATGTAGTTGGCTCTTTCCTTCCATCTGCCTTCCCTTGTATTTTCCCCGGGTTGGGCACCATTGCCATAAGCACTCCTCCCTCCTTTGGCTTTGTGGACTTTTAGTGTACCGATCAAGCTCCCATAGGGATGCCCATAAGCGACAAATTGACTTTGGAGCCTTCATCAAGGATGCCCATGGCCCAAAGTACTGCTCTAGTCCCCATAGGAAGTTATCCACCTCCTTTGCATGGGACTCCCGAAGCTCTTTGGTTTAGGCACTGATCCTCTTTGACAACATGGTCGGGAATCCGGCTAGTGCCCTCTTACACAGAGCGATGTCCCCTCGCATCTCCTCCATGCCTGCACGTAGACTAGTCATCTCTCCCTCATGAGATCAATGCATCCCATGGAGCTCCCCCATTAGGTCCTCTTGCATCTTTGCCATTTGATCCAGGAGGGATTCCTGCCACTTAGCCAACAGGTCTCTAATCGATGAGTGGATGGTGGCGTCCTCCTCCTCGAAGCCATTCACCCTTTCTCCTAGATCCTCCATCTGGGCTTCCATCCCCCCATAGCCTCCTCCGCCTGAGTAAGGTGTGCCTCAAAGCTAGAGATTACCTCCTTGGACTTCCCACGTGGCTTGGATGCGATGGGATCCCATTGCTCTTCACGACCTAGAACATGTTGAGATGACTCCACATTTGTGGTCTCGGATCCAATAACTTATTCATTACCAGCCTTCATCATGCCTCCAACCTTCCTCTGATACCAACTATCACGAAGAAACTTTTCCCAAGTCGCCCGTACAGCCTTAGCACTCATTTCTCGATGCTAAGTCAGCCTAACCCTCACAACGCAAGACTAGAATGCTCAAATCTCTTTTAGAGAGGAGAGGTTAGAAAGATTGAGAAAGCACTTTACTAAGCAAGGGACTTTGCAATACAAGAATACTTGCTTCGTTGCTTGAATCTTTGCTTGGTTCCTTGGTTGGTTACAAATGAGAGGTGAGGTCCCCTATTTATAGCCCTCCCCCTATCCCTAGAAATAATCTAGAAAAGAATATTCTAGAATACAATATTATGTATATGGTTCTAGATCTTTCCATGTCACTCTAGCATATACAAGGGTTCTAGAGTATTCCATACCATTCTAGAGTCCTCTTGAAGCATTCCTCCTCCAAAGCTTTCTGGAATATGGTGGAACCTTCTAGAGTGCTCCAAGTTTTTCCCCATCTTTCTATAATTCTCTAGAAGCTTCCTCCTTGTGTATGGCTAAGAGAGCATGGTTGATCTCCCTTTATTTAGCTCCGTGACATATAGCTTTCAAAAAGTCCTCTATTCAAAGTCTTCTACAAGTATTGTATGTGTGAGCTTATGAATTATGATTAAGGGTATCTTTGACGTAATTATAGTAGTATGAAAACACAGTGGTTGAGTTGCTGGAGAAGAAACTACTGTTTAAAAAGTCGTGGTGAGTATTACAAATTTTTATATTTTAAAAAATATAGAATGTAGCTTTCTGACAGCAACCATAATCTACCATATGAGATTCAAAAACTCTAACACCCAATTAGGCCCTGTGCATAATTTCATCAAAATTGCATTCAATTATCATGAATCTTCAATTGCTTAAGACATTCTTAATGCTTTGATTTCAAAAATCAGACTAGATAGGCTAAGTCTATCATGAATCGATTTTTAGATAAATTCAATTTAAGCTTAGAGATGTTTTTGCATAGAATCGATAGTTGAATTGATGAATCAAACGGAGTTTTGATGAATCATCTGATTTTAATATTGATCAAATTTTTTTATTTTAATAGAATAATAAAAAAATTTGAATATTTAAATCTTGAATCTCTCTTACTTTGATTTAATGTCCTATTCAATTTTCAAAAAAATTTGCTATAAATTTTATAAAAGAAGAATCATTCATATAAATTATTTTATGTGTATTATGTTTTTAATATCGTGTAAATCTATGTACAATTATAATTGAGAGGTGCTCAATATTAATTTTTTGAAAGTTTTTTTTTTAATTTGAATTAATTTAATATCAAGTTCATATAAGCCACGCAATACTCTAACACCCAGTTTTTGAGTTTGAATGAATCGCATTCCAAATGCATGCTGAACATTTCTGCGTTTGGTTACAAGTAAAGTAAACTTGTATTCAAATACACCGAAGATAGCGTGTATTTGAAATTCGCCAGATTTGGCGAATTCCAAATACATCGGCCAATGTAAAGTGATGTGGCGGCGCCACTGCCGCCACCTGGCTGCCGACCGCCATTCTGACGCCGACATCGACGCTACTTCGCCACCGCTGCCGCTACCTCCTCCATTGCTACCGCTCTCCATCGCTACCGCTTTCTCACATTGCCGCGACGGGACTATGACCGCCATCAGCACGATAGTTGCCATCGCCGCCGGCCGGTTGTCAGCCGACCGCCTCCTTACTCCGCTGGCTGCCGGTGGCTACCTTTCACCTTCATTGCGTCAAAACCTTCTTTACATTACATTTTGTCAACCAAACAAAAAAAAAATCATGAATTTGTAAAGCTCTCAACCAAACAATTATAAAGTAATCATTTTACACTGAATTCCTTTTATATTGTATTACTTTTACACTGTATTACAAATACAGGCAACCAAATGGCCCCTTAGTTAAAAGTTTAAATTTTAATCGATAGATTATGACGTCTTGCATTTTTTTTCTAGTGAGTGAAAACAAAATTATAATGAAATCCCAGGCGGCAATATTAATCCATTTCCTTTCAAATGCCCGACCCAAACCAAACCTCCACTTTCTCTTCCACACACCGCTGTCCTCTCTTCTCCCCGCCACCTCCTCACGGCGGTAGTGACCGACGACGAAAGTCAGCGACGATGAGGATTTTTGACCTATCCGAGGTTGTTTGTCAGAGTGTGACTTGATGATGTTAACCCGATGATGTTAACCTGTATGGAAGAGGTTGCATTGAATCCACTGAGGATTTTGACCTATCCGAGGTTGTTTGTCAGAGTGTGACTTGATGACGTTAACCCGATGACGTTAACCTGTGTGGAAGATGTTGCATTGAATCCGCTGAGGATTTTTGATCTATCCGAGGTTGTTTGTCAGAGTGTGACTTGATGACGTTAACCCGATAATGTTAACCTATGTGGAAGAGATTGCATTGAATCCACTTAGGATTTTTGACCTATCCAAGGTTGTTTGTCAGAGTGTTTGCTCAATGATGTTAACCCGATGACGTTAACCTATGTGGAAGAGGTTGCATTGAATCCGCTGAGGATTTTTGACCTATCCGAGGTTGTTTGTCAGAGTGTTTGCTCAATGATGTTAACTGATGATGTTAACCTGTGTGGAAGAGGTTGAATTGAATCTGCTGAGGATTTTGACCGAGGTTGTTTGTCGAGTGTTACCCTTTGACGCAACTGTATGGAAGAGGTCGAATTGAATCCGCTCAAGATTTTTGACATATCTGAGGTTGTTTGTCACGGTGTTACCTGATGACATTAACCTGTATGGAAGAGATTGAATGGAATCCGCTGAGGATTTTTTACCTATCCGAGGTCATTTGTCAGAGTCTTTGCTCGATGACATTAACCTATGTGAAGAGGTCGTGGGAAGTCCACCAAGGACCTTTTGACCTATCCTAGGTTGTTTGTCAGAGTGTTGCTCGATGACGTTAACCTGTATGGAAGAGGTTGAATTGAATCCACCGAGAATTTTTGACCCATCCGAGGTTGTTTGTCAGTGTGACTCATGAAGTTAACCTCGTGGAAGAGTTGAATTGAATCACGAGGATTTTGACCCATCCGGTTGTTTGTCGGTGTTACCCGGCGACGCTAACTATGGAAGAGGTTGAATTGAATCCGAGATTTTGACCCATCCGGTTGTTTGTCGAAAGTGTTACCCGATGACGCTAACCTCTGGAAGAGGCCGGAAGTCCACCAAGGACCTTTTGACCTATCCTAGGTTGTTTGTCGAGTGTTTGCTCGGCGACGCTAACCTATGGAAGAGGTTGAATCACTGGATTTTGACCTATCCGAGGTTGTTTGTCAGGGTGTTACCCAATGACATTAACTTGTATGGAAGAGGTCAAATTGAATCCACTAAAGATTTTTGACCTATCCAAGGATGTTTGTCAGAGTGTTACCCGATGACGTTAACTTGTATGAAGAGGTCGAATCAAGGGATTTTTGACCTATCCGGTTATTGTCGAGTTACCCATGACGTTAACCTGTATGGAAGAGGTTAATTGAACTGCCGAGAATTTTGACCTATCCGAGGTTGTTTGTTGGTGTTGCCCTGACATTAACCTATGTGGAAGAGGTCGGGAAGTCCACCAAGGACCTTTTGACCTATCCTAGTTGTTTGTCGAGTCTGATGACGTTAACCTATGGAAGAGGTCGAATCAAAACATCCGTTTGTGGTTGTAGCCAAAGTTTCTCTTTAACCTTAGTCTTATTTATCCATGAGTATGATTGAAAAATCATAATTTACAAAGCTATATCTATTCTCAATGTTAAAATATCCTCCCACTTTGACTTGTTTCTTGGGATAGTAATCGATTAGATGCTTAACATGGGCGATCTTCTAAGATTAAGAGTTGCCCCCCAATTTTTGACAAAATCTGAAGAACAAAGTTTGATGAATCTTCATTCTTCGCTTGCGCTCCTTAAAAGCTTGAAATGCTCCACCTCGATGGTGGTTTTGATCTTGTTGGAAAATTTGGTTGTCATACAAGATGAAATAATGGGAATCAATTTCCCACAGACGGCATCAAACTATTGGGTGCTAGAAAACCAGTTGTGGTAGAGTGAAAGTTTATGCCTTAGCGTAGTTTTGAAATCCAACATACACACACACACACACACACACAAACACAGGTATTTAGAGAGTGAACAAGAAAACCTAATTTTATGTGAAAACCTCAAAAGAGGAAAACACGGCCCAAAAAAAATCTTCCACTATGTATCTATTTTAGAGTACAAATCTTCGATAACGGATTACATTGTATATGAGAAGGAACAACAATTATGTAATGCCGTTGTTAAATGTTGCTAAGAGATGATGGTGACGTGGGGACGACCGACGATGAGCGAATCACGGAGATTGACGACGGGATCAGGATACCGACGGTCGGCGGCGGCGGTTGGTAACCAACCGATGGTGCTGAATGGTGTGGCACAATTATGCCCGAGGATTTTCAAGTTTTAGAGCTCTCTCCTCTCTGCTTGGCCTCCCCATATAAGGAATGAGGCTATTTATAGATTGGAGGAGTGGTGTCTTATAAATACAAGAATCCACCACTCATCTCCATCTCGCTCATGATGATTCCTTGATCATATGATGTTTTGTGTAATGTATGCTCAAGTCGATGAAGATCGCTTGGAACCACTCGTCGAGACGCTCGATTTGACTATAAACACTCCATGTTTAAGAGTCATTTAGAGATTTAAATGATATCCCAAAGTTTCTAATGATATTTTAAGCGATCTCAACCGCCAACTTGATCAACTTGCTTTTGACATCAAGATTCTGCATTCTCATTAGTATTTTAAGTGACATATATATATATATATATATATATATATATATATATATATATATATATTATATTCACTTGTTTTATTTAGTTGAAATATTTTGATTTATGAATAACTCTTTGTAATACATTTTGATTTAATTTTTTAATTTGATTGAGTTTTGATCTTGGTCCCCTTCATAAAATATTTAAATAAGATTTAATAAAAATATTAATATTTGTTGCGTGCTAGAAAACTAGTTCCGGTAGAGTGAAAGTTTACGCCTTAGCCTTGTTTGTAAATCCAAAGATATACATGTATTTAAAGAGTGAACAAGAAAATATTTTACTAAATCTAAAGAAAACCATATAGCCCAATAAGATATAATTTGTTTGAGTACAAAATTTCTCGATAACTATTATAAAATTGTACATGAGAATGGCGACAAGGGAATCCCAAAATCGCAACAACAACCATATAGTAATGAACAATGTCACCGAATAAGGTCCCGATGGTTAACGAACTGATGGCGCCGAGGATGGCGGCGTAGAGATGCTCGGTGATGGTTGGCGATGAGACCGGCAACACCTCTGGTCGGTGGTGATAACCACGAGATTGACGACGGCATATCACGGCTAGAAACGACGGTTGGTAACAACGTGGTCACGATCGCTGGTGGCACGATTATTCTTGAGGATTTTCAAGCTTTAAAGCTCTCCTCTCTTGCTTGAGTGACGCCTCTCAGAATACATAAAACCACTCCTCTCCATCGGATGGCTCAAAATGATTCTTTGATCATATGATGTATTTTGTGTATTTGAATACTCAAACTAATAAGATCTTTTGTAGATCCTCCACAAGACGCTGATTTATAAATACTCACGTAAGAAATCATTGATAATAAGATTTGACCCTAAGTAATTATAAAATCACATTTACATCAAGATCAATTTACTGTAATTTTGGTCATATCAATATCCATGATAATTTTATTTTATTTGTATGCCTCTCTAACATAATTATATGAATATCCTATACATAAAAAATAAAATTGAAAGTAACATATAAGAGAAACATGATCTTTATATTAAAATTTATTAAGGGAAAAAATTCATGAGGGATTATCCAATTTAAACAATGCCAAGCATTACAACAGTGTCCTTCTCATAATAAAAAAAAAAAAAAAAATTTATAATATAATAGATTTTTTAGGCAGGATGAGTACTTGAATATGACATTTTGAGATTCTATATATTATTTTCAATCAATATTTTGTGAGTTCAAACACAATATGATATAGGGGCATTTATATATACGTAGGGCACAATTTTTATATTTTTATATATTTAACACCTAAAATTTGATATTTATAAATATAACACTCAATGTTTTAAATACTACATCAAAAATAGTATCTTTACTATGTTTTAAAAAATAAAATGAACATTTTCAATCCTAAGAAAGATGTTATATTTGTAAAAATTAAACATTAGATATTAGATATGTAAATGCATAAAAATTGTGTGTTATGAATATAAATTTTTCTGCAATATAATAAATTTGAATCATATAAAATCTCTTTTATTATAATAATATAGAAAGCTGGAAGAGATAGTTGCCATAAAACATAATTAAAATTGATCATGAACATAAAAAATAAATTAAAAAAATTATTTGATTGACGGTGATGAGTATTTTTCTCTTCAAATCATAGAACTAAAAAATAAACCATCGAAAATGGCAAAGAAATGTCAAGGATTACAAATGATGTCTTTCAAGATAATTATTTATGGAAAAAAATCAAAATATGGAGTTTAATCAAAATATGTTATATATTTTAAATTTTTAAAAAATTTAACTTACATATCATACAATTTTTATGTATTTATATATTTAAATCTTAAAGTTTAATATTTATAAGTTTAGCATTTTTTTATGCTTCAAATAATACATTTTAATTATATAATATTAATAATATTATTATTTTTGATGTGATACTAAAACTTAGGTGCTATTTATATAAATATTAAAATTTTAGATGTTAAATATTTAAATATATATAAGAATTATATGATATATATATATACCTCTTTTTTTAAATATTCCAACAAAACTGCTCCTTAATGGGCTAATAGAATTTTAAAGCATGATATGTAGTGATCCTTTGCTTTTGCCAACGAAGAAAAGGTGGGGGCATGGATGCAATATTGCATAATTTCTAACTACAATACCAGTAAATTTTAAAAAGTCAAATGTAAAAAAAAAAAATATATATATATATATATATATATATATATATATATATATATATATATATATCATAAAATTCTTATATATTTATATATCTAATATTTAAATTTTATTTTTTACATATATAATATTCTAATCTTCAATATTATATCAAATATATCATTATCATCACTTTTAAATAATAAATATACTTTTTAAATATAAGAAAATATTATATTAATAAATATTCAATTTTAAGTATTAGATATGTAAATATATAAGAATTATACGGTATGTAATTAAATCTTTAAAAATAATAAAAATAAAAATAAAAAATTGTGACCTGAGAGGGAGACCTAAAAGAAAGCCTGATGAAGTACCTAATATGACAGTTACATCGTTATGGTTTATAATTAATAAAAAATAAAAGAATTTTTTTGGAAAAATTTTGAGGGCAGGTAGCCAGTTAAATTCCGAATATAAAAGTGTTACAAAATACAACTAGACATAGCAATACACAACCAGGACCAACAATGGATGTAGTTCTAGCAGGAGGCAAAAACCGAAATGAGAGAGGAGAAAAGGAAGAAAGCCTATCACTCTCAACCTATATTATGGAAAATAGGAAAGGTGGACTCAGAATAACATAACTGGAGATACCAGCAAAAGTAGGTGTCTTCAGTTAGACATCGAAGCTTAAGTAATGATTCTTGTGGTTGCGAGAATGGAGATCATACAAAGAGGGACATCCAGTTGCCAAAAGGCCATCAGAACCGAACCATATCCACATAGAGCGACACACGAAAACATCATCATTGTCCACAGAGAAGGAGGGAAAGCGATTATGGCGGTTTGAAGCTTCTCCATTTTTAGCAGATCCTGCACATGAGAGGGCCAGGAGCATTTGATTTTCAGGCTGCAATTTATCTACGAATCTCAAGTATAAGGGAAGGCACATGGATGGCAACTGATGAAAAAATACACTTGTTTCTTTCTCTCCAGAGAGAGTAAACCCGAGCGCATTAAGTAGTGGCGAATAATCGCATTGTGTTCAGTATCATCCACAAAGCTTAATACCTGTTGTAAGGAGGACTGCAATAATAGAGTCTTACCATTTAGAATGAGAGCTCTAACAATTTTCATAGAGTAAGGGCATTCAAAAAATAAATGTGAGTGTGACTCAGTGTATGAATGACAAAGAACACAAATGGAAGAAGAACCAATTCCCCTTTTTGCTAATATATCTATTGTTTTAAGTCCTTTCATATAAGCCAGCCAACAATAAAGTGCGTAGTTGATTGCATTCCCCTTGTACCAGATCTCCTTACTCCAACACATGTTAGGATGGTTTTCAAAAATAGCTTCTTTAAATTCCTTGGTGGTAGGATTATGAACATTCAACCAACTAATAGAGTCCTCCCCTCCCAGAATAGGGGTATTAAGAATCCTGTTAGAACAACTAGGAAAAGCAGCCAATGGAGAAGAAGAGAAGTTCCACATACCATTGAGGATTAAGGAGCAAACCTTAGCAGAATCAGAAAGTCCAAGGGAATGAAGCCCATTTTTACCCAAGGAGCTGAACAGTGATTCTCCATCACACCAAGGGTCATAGAAGAGAGAAAAGTTCTGACCACACCCAATTTTGTAAGTGAATTTAGTTCTAAATTTGTTTGCTATCAGTTTGATGGATTTCCAGAGAGGAGAGGATCTGTGTGAGCAGGGGTGCCATAAGGATATGTATTTGGAATCACACCATCTAGCAAGCAGTGAGCCCCCCGAGCAGATTTTCCATAACATCTTCAGTTTGCAAATTTGATTAAGGGAGGATGCTGAAAGGAGGCCAATACCACCTTTTTCCTTAGGAAGGGTGTAGTGCAGAGAGAAATTGTATAAAGCCTTTCTCTAGAGTGATAGAAGAATCTAGTAGAATGAACAAATTTTCTTAATAATACCATCAGGGATTGTCATAGCTCAAAACCAGTATGAGAGGTAGCTATTTATTGAAGATTTAATGATGTAATCTACCACCGGGAGAGAGAAATTTAGTCTTCCAAGCCATACTTGGAGTCTATCAAAGAGGGATTGAAAAGTGCCATTTTAATAGGACCCATCACAAGAGGAAGCCCTAAGTACTTTAGGGAGAAGGAGCCCTTCATGATATCAAGGATATTTAGGAGCTCATCTTCTTTTCTACAACCTTTAGAAAAACATATGGAGGATTTAGTTTTGTTTACCTCCAAGGTATTTTTTTGATAGATTTAAGAGAGATCTTCAGGAGTTGAAAGTGGTTTGGTTAGCTTTACACAAAAGATCATCGATATAAAGATGGGAGACTTTGCATCCGATATAGCAATAGGGTTATATAAACAAAGATTGACTTCCTTATCTATGATACAAGAGAAAGTATCCATAGCTATAGTGAAGAGATAGGGGGATAGTGGGTAGCCTTGTCTAAGTCCATTTGTAGAAGGGAAAAAATCTTTGATGCTACCATTCAGGACTATTGAGAAAGGGACATCCATAATACATGCCTCCACCCATTTGGCAAACTTTGTAGGAAACCCTTTGTTCAGTAACCTATGAATAATGGAATATCTATTAACTTTGTCAAATGCCTTTCTTAAGTCAAATTTAGTAAGAAAATAATAATTGTTGTTGCGGGAAGCAAACTCATTACAAATTTCAAATGCCATAGCTAGGTTGTCTGTTATATCCCTCCCTTTGATAAAAGCTGATTGAGCTATATTGATAATTGAAGGAAGAGATCTCTTCATACGGCTAGCTAGAATCTTGGCAACCACCTTATAGAATGTGTTGCATAAGGAAATAGGTCTGAAATCTTCAATCTTGTTTGAGTGTTTGATCTTTGGAATGAGAGTGAGTAAGGTATGTTTGAAGCATTTAGGCATTTTGGAGGTTTTAAAGAAGTATTTAACAGCACTTAGGAAAGATTTTCCTATGATGTCCCAGGAAGCAATGAAGAATTTGGAATTGAACCCATCAGGACCGGGAGACTTATTCTCATTAATACTTCTAAGTGCAGAGAGGATTTCAATCATTGACTACAAGATCGGATGCTTCAGAAGAGAGGAAAGTTCCCAAAGGGAGGTTCTGAGAGGGAATAAGGAGTGGGTCGCAGAAGTTGAAGAGTCTAGAAAAGTAGTTACAAAACTCATTAGCAATTAAGTGTTGATCAGACACAACCCCCAAACTAGAGTGGATTTCTCTTATCAAATTGGCATTTTTCCTTTCTTTGATTGAATAGTAGAGAAATTTGATATCATCATCTGCATAAGTGAGCCAGTGAGCTTTAGCTCTTTGTTGAATCCAAAGATTTTCCTGCATAAGAAGTTCAGTATATCGAGTTTTGATATCCTTGATCAAGCAAGAAGGATTGAAAGGGTCAAGCTCTAATCTTTCAAGAATTTTTGTTTGATCATTTCTTAAAGAAGTAATTTGCAAATATAGAGGCACCGTCTCCCTGTATCTATTTCTAAGTAACATCTTATCATGGTTTGACTTTTTTGAGAGAATGAAGAGAGGGTCTCCTTGAATGTAATTGCCCCATGCTTCCATAATAACATCCTTGAACCCAGGTGCAGAAGTCCAGTAATTCCTGAAAAGAAATTGATGAGCAGAAGAGATGGGTGTATGAAGAAATGTTACCAAAGGTGAATGATCAGATGAATGAGGTGGAAGAACTTTGTAGTATGATGTGGGGTATTGCTCCAGCCATAATGAATTGCAAAACACATGATCCAATTTGGAGAAAATTGGCCTATCAGTCTGCTGATTGAACCAAGTGTAGAACAGCCCAGTACTAGGCAATTCGAGGAGCTCACAATCATTAACACACTCTTTGAAATCTAGGGAGTTGTTGAGAGAAACCAAATTGCCACCCTTTTTATCCTTGCTGATCAGAGGACAATTAAAGTCTCCCAAAATGATCCATGGGTAATATAGATTCCATTACTGTGGAGATTTATGTTTTTTTTTTTTTGCCATGTATGTGATGTGTCTTAGAGATAAGATCAAAATTGATCTGCGAGCTCCATTTAATCCAAATGACCACCGAGAGCATTCAAAGTTAGAAACATAAGATTGAAACATGGTGAAGTTCTACGTGAGAGGAGAGGGGCTAGGAGAGGTTTTGATTGAGCTTTGTCTCGATGAGAAAAGGTCAAGGTGGAAATCTTTCTTTATGATTCTCAAGCGGTCAAGCTTATGGCGAGAGAGCGGACATTCACCAAAAGATTCATTGGGATGAGGAAGTTGAGGGCTTCTTGCCCTTTTTTTTATTGCCTTTAGGAAATGGGTTAGATGAAGATTTAGGGAGTTACCAACCTCATTGACTTTGTCGGGGGTTTTGGGAGCTTTCCCGTTATGCATTTTGTTTAGGAGAAAGCAGTGGTCTGTGTAATGACCCCAACATAGTTGGAGTCATAGCGAAGGGGTCTATTGTCTTTTCTTAGAGTGTCCTCTTCACACGAGATTCCTGTGGGGGAGAGGATCGGAGGTTGATTCAGATCGGCAATAGCAATTGAAGGAGAGGGGGGTCTATTTGATCCATCAAGGTGAGTCTCCATGATAGTAGAAGTATCAATAGCTTTAGATGTGGTCAAGACCTGAGGGGGAGAGGTATTTCTCTGTGTGTGCCCCTGCTGTTGATGTACTTCTCTTCGAGGGTCTCTTAAGTGAATACGGCTTCTGCTACGCCCCCTTGGATTTTGTTGAGGAGTAGGGTTTTGAGGATAGGATCGAGAATCATGGGAGAAGGTGTTACAGAAGGAACATACTGTTGGCTTCCAGTCGTAAATAATCTCCTGATTGAACTTTTTACTGTTTAAATTAATAGGTATAGAATCAAAGAGAGAAGAGGAGGTATTTATCTGAACACATATACGAGCAAAGGTAATATGGGTTTTAGCAACAGTGAGATTGTCCACAGCTAACGGGATGCCTACACGGCTTGCTACTTTAGATAAACCAGATTCATTCCAGCAGCAGAGGGGAAAATTCGGCAATTTAATCCAAATTGGGAGCTCGGTGATGGATTCTTTAGATGGCCGAAAGTCCCAAGTCCATTGTTGGAAGATAAACGGTCGACCATTTAGAAAATAAGGTTCATTGTCCCATACCATATTGTAGTCTTCTTGACAATTAAATCTACAACAACAACAACAACAACAAGCCTTAATCCCACTAGGTGGGGTCGGCTACATGAATCCTTCATCTCCATTGTGTCCTATTATGTGTCAAATTTTCATTTAATTCAAGTATACAAAGATCATTTTTTATACATCTTAACCAAGTCTTTTTAGGTCTACCTCTACCTTTCTTAACATAAGGCAAATCTAATGCATCTACTCTCTAATTAGGTCATCGGATGACTTTATGTGGCCATTTGTCTCCCCAAATCTAATCTACCCTCTACTCAACTTTTTTCCGAACATACTCATTTTGCATTCTATCTCTAAGGGTAAAGCCACTCATCATCCTCATCTCTGTAACACTTAACTTATGTCTTATCTTTTTTATTGGCCAACATTACGCATAAGTCATTGGTCTTACCACCATCTTATAAAATTTTCCTTAAGTTTAAGTGGAACTTTTCTATCACATAATAGGCAGGATGCATTCCTCCACTTCAACCATCCAACTTGAATTCTACTAATAACATCTCCATCTATTTCACCATCATTTTGAACAATAGAGCCTAAATATATCGCTCACTCTTATTAATGACTTGATCACTAAAGTCCACTACACACTAAAACTTCTACAACTAAAATTACACTCCATATATTCGATTTTAGATCTACTTAAACAAAACCTTTAGACTCTAAAGTTGACCTCCATAATTCAAGTTTCGTTGGACTCCCTCTCTAGTCTTATCAACAAGAAGAATATCATCAAAAGCATACACCAAGGTACATCTTCTTGTAAATGCCTAAGAACATCCATAACTAAAGTAAAAAGATAAGGGCTTAATGTTGATCCTTGATGTAATCCAAGCAAATAGGAAAATATTTTGTCAATCCTCCTTGTGTTTGGACACAAGTACGATCTAGTATACATATCCTTAATGACTTGAATATAACCAATATTAACTTCTTTTCTAGAACTCTCCAGAACATCTCTTGAGACTTTATCATAAGCTTTCTCTAAATCAATAAATATCATATGTAGATCCTTCTTATTTCTCTATGCTTCTCCTAAAACCTCTTAACATGTATAGCATCCATAGTAGATCTACGGCATGAAACCAAAGCGATTGTGAGAAACTTACGTATCACATCATAATGCTCATTACTCTCTCCCATAATTTTAATGTATGGCACATTAACTTAATTCCTCTATAATTTGCACACTCTTGTGCATCACCTTTATTCTTAAATATAGGAACCAACAAACTCTTTCTCCACTCATCATCTTTTAGTCTTTAAAATAACATTAAAAGATTTGTAAGCCAAGAAATTCCTTGATCTCTAAACATTTCCACACTTATTGGAATATTATCAGGTCCTCTTGCTTTTCCACATTTCATTTTCTTTAAAGCTTCCAACTTGGATTTACTAATCTGATAAAATGAAATTCTCTATTTTTGTTTAGGGTATTAAGGTTGCTAAAATCAATCGTACTTTCAGATCCTTCATTGAAAAGTTTATTAAAATACCTCATCCACCTATTTTCAATATCTTTTTCTAAGAAAAGCACTTTATTATTTTCATCCTTAATACCCTCACTTGAACTATGTTTTTACTTCTCCTATCTCTTTGGTTGGCTAACTTATACATACATCTTTCACCTTCTTTGGTATCTAATCTATTGTATAAATCACTAAGCTAAATTTTTTTTTTGCATATATTCTTTCTTAGAATCTCTGACCATTTTATATCTTTCCCAATTCTCAGTTTTTACATCTAAACCAAGTTTTATAACAATGCTTCTTATTTCTTATCTTTTCTTGCTCGACTCCACCACCAACTATTCTTATTAAAAGAAGCTTTTCCTTTTGATTCTCAAGCACATCTTTAACAACTTGCTTAATTTCACTTGATATTTTTTCCCATAACGTTAGCTTCCTTATGAACACACTCTAATTTCTTGTAGCTTGCTCTTAAAATATTTTATTTGTGTTCTTTAAGTGTCCCCATCTAATCCTAGGATAATAATTTAATTTATTTTTCTCTTACAACCTTTCATCTTAAAATCTAAAACTAATCGATGTTGGGTACTTAAAATTTCACTTGGAATGACCTTACAATCTTTACAATCTAAGCGATCTATTTTCTTATCAAAAAAATAATCAATCGTGTTTTACTAGATCCATTTTTATAAGTAATAATATGTTCATCTCTTTTCTTTAAATAAAGTATTAGCTACAAAATCATAAGCTAAGGCAAAATCTAATATAGTCTACCTTCTTCATTAGTCACTCCAAATCCATAACCACCATGAATACTTTTAAAATCTTCTACCACTCTACCAACATGTCCATTTAAATCTCCCCAATAAATACTTTTTTTCTTCAAGAGGTATCTTTTGTATTAATCCCTCTAATTCATTCCAAAATTTTTTCTTTTGAGCTTCCAAACCTACTTGAGGAGCATAGACACTTATAACATTGATAATCTTAGTATCAATAATAATCTTTAAAGCTATAATTCTATCTCCACATCTATTAATACTTATAATCCTTCAAACTTTTATCTATAATCACACCTACACCATTTCTAGTTCGACTTTTACACGAATACCAAAGTTTAAAACCTAAACTATCAATCTCCTTGGCCTTCTCACCAACCCATTTAGTTTCTTGAACACATAAAATATTTATCTTTCTATGAACCATAATATCTATTAATTCCATTAATTTACACGTAAGAGTACCTATATTCCAAGATCTAACCTAATTCTAGTTTCATGGACTAACTTCTTTGCCATCATCCATAATGTGGGAACCCTTATGCTTAACACTGCGGGCCGATCTGGCTCTTTCATATTTTTTATTCATATACAGCATTCAGGCCGCCTCTTCCTGATGATTTAAAGGATTCATGTCATGATTATTTCGACAAATTTTACGGTTGTCGACTACTATAACCCTCCACTTTTTGCATCCGGACTTGGGACCGGCAATTAAATCTAAAAAGAAAGAAATCCCCATCTAGAGTAAGGAGGTCAAGGGTACCTTTAAACCGCCATTTATTCTTAATCGCAGCAAGGAGTGCACCGTAATAGGGTCGCTTTCCAATTGCGTGGCCGATGAGGGAAAGGTGTCATTCCATTTGACCATCGGAAAGCTCTTCTTCAGAGAAGACAACTTCTTGGGAGTCCGCTCGAATGAAGGAGAGAGGGAGGGCTTGGCTCTTTTCGTTTTGTGATAGAAGCAGGTCCTTCCACACGTTATTCATGGGAGGATGCAGGGAAGACCCTTGGTTGGAGGAAAGGGGTAAGGATGATTTAAGTGGGGGAAAGAGGCGTTATGAAGGGGGTTTGATGAGTTCGGGTCCATGTCGGAACCCCTGCGAGGGAGGGGAGGCTCCGAGGTCGGAGCGAGGCATGAGGTTCTGAGATAGAAGAATTAGGGGAAAGAGGGAGAGAAAAGGACGGGGAAGAAGGAAAGAACAGAAACCCACATCACTTTTTTTATGATTTACATTTATTAAAAATAAAAAATAAAAAAATAAAAAATAAATAAAAATTAAAATAAAAAATAAAAATAATAATAATAAAATAAAAAAATTACTGTTCGTATTTGCTTCTGAAACGTGCTTAATGATGCATGCGTATAAAAGCACAACTCTGAAAGGCACTTTCCTAATCTAATCGTTAGGAGAACTTAAACAGTTTTTATTTTTAAAATTATATATATATATATGTATATATATATATATATATTATGTATATTATATATATATGTTATATATTATATGTTTCTTATATAATAATATATATTGTATATGCAATATTATTATATTATATATAATAATACATGTATATATGTATAATATATACGTATATAATATTATTATAATATAATATGCATATATATATTAATATAATATATATATAATGTTAATATTAATAATTATTTCTGTATGCTTTATTAATATACAGCTTATTGTTGTATGTAATAATACAACATAATAACAATGGATATAAAATATATTAACAATATGTAACATAATAATATTATTATAACAATAATGTATTATATTATTATAAATACAATAAAATAATAGCAATAATATAAAATATCATAATTACATTATACATCCATGCGTATTAATATTAACAATATTAATTATTATAATAATAATAAATAATAATAATATATATATAATGTTGTATGTGTATTATATATATATATATATATATAACATATATATCTGTAACAATATATATTATAACATATATATATATATATATATATATATATATATACATATATATATATATTATATATATATATATATATATATATATATATATATATAATAAAGTTGTACAAGGGGTTGTTTGTGATTAATTTAATTTTATATTTTTTTGTTTTAATTTTAATGAATATAAAATGAAATAGCCCAATTGACAACCTTAAGATCAGTATTTTTTTTTCTCCTTTTTTTCAAAAATCATGCATTTGTTGCGTCTTGCAGATACAGTAGATGAAAGTTTTACATTAGTCTTGTTGTAAAATTCAGCACATAAATATTTAAAGCGAATAAAAAACTCGTGGATTACCTCGAAAAAGGGAAAAATCCGGGCTAGTCCGAGAAATCTTCCACTATATGTATTTGTTTTGGAGTACAAGTTTTCTCGATCTGGATTACAAAATTATATATGAAGAGGCGTGAAATTTCAAAATCAACAACAACAACCATAATAATGGTGAACGTGAGGTCGGCGATTGACGATGAAGTAAGTCGACCATGGCCGTGATGGCCGTCGAGGATGGCGATACCACGATTATAGTCGATGGCGGTGTCGGTCGTGATGACCGTGGCGACAATGGCGACGAGGCGGGGAGAGGCGTTAATTAAGACGGCAAAGATTGGCAAAGCAAGGATCAACGGGCGGCCGTGGTTAACCAACGTGGGCGATGACCATCAAGTGGTAGCACATGTCTGGAGGATTTTCGGTTTAGAAACACTCTCTCTCTTGCTTGGCCTCATATGAAGAATGATATTTATTTAGATTGGAGGTGTCAAATACATGCATAATCGATCACTCATCTCCATGGACGGCTCAAAATGATTCATTTGATCATATGATGTATTTTGTGTATTTGAATGCTCAAATGAAGTCGAATTATGAGATCTTGGCTTGTTAGATCCGCTCGTTAAGACACTGATTTACTATAAACACTCTATGTTTAAGAGTCGAATAATAAGCGCTTGATCGGTTGATTTGAATCAAATTCGATATCAAGATTTGTGCTTCAACTAGTAGAATTTTCAGGGTCATATCATATTTGGTTATTAGACTATTACTTTTACTTATAATAATAATATAATAAAATAAGAATGATAAAAAAAAAAGAAAGATCTATCAATAAAAGAAATATTCATTGTAACATAAAGAACCAGAAAATTGAGTTCACATAAAGGCCTTATTATTTTCATGCCACTGTTTTTACCTTCTGTAGAAAGCTCGTTGAGTTTATAACATATTCTTCGAGTTTCATGATGCATTATTCTAAAGTAAAAATAAAAATAAAAATACATATTAGCTAAATTTTCATTGAAACTATTATAATTGCTAGGGGGATTTACATACATATCACGTAATTCTTATGCATTTACATATTTCATACCTAAACTTTAATTTTTACTTAAATAGCACTTAAATCTTCATTATTACATCAAAAATACCACCCTGGTTACTTTTCCAAGTGAAATGCACCTTTTTCTACATAGGAAAAGTCCTAGTTTTGTAAATATTCAAATTTGAGTGTGAAATATGTAAATACATAAGAATTCCCTAGTATGTATGTAAATTTCCCTAATTGCTATAAGTAGAATCAAGCTCAAGTTGCAATATATAACATTATGTGCAAGACATTTGAGCTTAATAGTTGAGAGCTATAGCTTTCAAAAAGTCCTCTATTCAAAGTCTTCTGCATGTATTGTATGTGTGAGCTTATGAATTATGATTAAGGGTATCTTTGACGTAATTGTAGCAATATGAAAACGCAGTGGTTGAGTTGCTGCAGAAGAAACTACTGTTTAAAAAGTCGTGGTGAGTATTACAAATTTTTATATTTAAAAAATATAGAATATAGCTTTCTGACAGCAGTACACTCTACCAGATGAGGTTCAAAAACTCTAACACCCAATTAGGCCATGTGCATAATTTCATCAAAATTGCATTGAATTATCATGAATCTTCAATTGCTTAAGACATTCTTAATGCTTTGATTTCAAAAATCAAACTAGATAGGAGTCTATCATTGAATCGATTAGATAAATTTGATATGACCGAAAATTCCTCAATTTTGGTCTTGATCTTTGAAAGCAAGCTAATCAAAGTGGCTGTCATCAAGCACTTAAAATATCATTGGAAACTTTGAGACATCAGCAAATTTTAAAAGCTCTCAAATATGGAGTGTTTATAGCCGTCGAAAATGGGGTTCCAACAAGCCAAAGATCTTACTGATTCATTTGAGCATTCAAATACACAAAATACATCATATGATCAGGAATCATCATCATGATTGGAGGAGTGGTTTGGATTTTGCATCTATTTACAGACGCCACTCCTCCTATAAATAGCCTCATTCCTCATGAGAGGGGTAGAGAGAGAGAGAGATCTAAAGATCCTCCAGGCACAAATGTCGCCAACCACTGCCAACCGGCCACGCATCATCGCCGTTGATCCATCATCAATCTCAAATCTTCATCATGATGACTTCTATTGATTGTTCTGCGTTTTTAGTGATTGTTCCCCACATTTCTAGTAATTGTTTCGCATTTCTCCGGTGATTGCTCCGCATGCTTCACCATCATCATCTGCTACTACCATTGTTCTGGTTGTCACATAGTTGTTGTTCCTTTCTCTTATAAAATTATGTAATCCCTTCGGGAAGATCTTGTACTCTGAAACAGATACATAGTGGAAGCTTTTCATTGGCTTAGGGCCCGTGGTTTTTCCCTCTTTTCGAGGTTTTTCACATAAAATTTTGAGTTTTATTGTCACTCTTTAAATACTGTGTGTATTTCACAACGGCGATACTTTTACTCTAACGCATTAGTTTTCTAGCACGCATAGCGGTTTGGCCTCATGAACTGATTCTCATTATTTCATCTTGTATGATGACCAAGTTTCCCAACAAGATCAAAACCACCATCAGGTGGAGCATTTCAAGCTTTTAAAGAGCGCGAAGAATGAAGATTCATCAAACTTTGTCCCTTGATTGGGAAGGCAACTCTTAATCTCGTAAGATCACCCATGTTAAGCATATAATCGATTTTCATCCCAAGAAACAAGTCAAAGTTGGATATATTTCAACAACATTGAGAGATATATCTTTTAAAATTATATTTTTCCACTCATACTCATGGAAAAAAACGAGACCAAGGTTAAGCAACTTTGGCTACAACCACGGATGTTTTAATTTGACCTCTTCCATACAGTTAACGTCATCGTAACACCGACAACAACCTGGATAGGTCAAAATTCTCGGCGATTCTCTTCCATACAAAGTTAGCCATTGGGTAACACCTGACAACAACCTCGAAAAATCCTCGCCGATTCAATTCGACCTCTTCCATACAGGTTGGCGTAACACTCGACAAACAACCGGATGGGTCAAAATCCTCGCGGATTCAATTCGCTTCCATACAGTTAACGCCAGAGTCACTCACAAACAACCTCGGTTAGGTCAAAATCCTCGGATTCAATTCAACCTCTTCCATACATGTTGCGCATTTTCGACAAACAACCGATGGGTCAAAATCATCACGGATTAATTCGACTCTTCCATATCGGTAACACCCACAAACAACCTGGATAGGTAAAAATTCTCATTCAATTCAACCTCTTCCAGTTAACATCATCGAAGTCACTCAAACAACCGAATGGGTCAAAATTCTCGGGATTAAATTCGACCTCTTCCATAAGTTAACGCCATCGGTAACACCGACAAACAACCTCGATAGGTCAAAATCCTCGGTAATTCGACCTCTTCCATACAGGTTAGCGTCATTGGGTAACACTCCAACAAACCTGGATGGGTCAAAATCCTCGCCATTCAATTCGACCTCTTCCAAAGTTATCATTGTAACACTCAACAACAACCTGATGGTCAAAATTCGCAGATTCACTCATACATGGTTAGCGTCATTTGGGTAACACTCGACAAACAACCTCGATGGGTCAAAAATTTCTCGGATTCAATTCAACCTCTTCCACACGCGGTTGGCCATTGGGCTAACAAACAACCTGATGGGTCAAAAAAACCTCGGCGGATTGACCTCTTTGATACAGGTTAGTGTCATTGGGTAACACTCGACAAACAACCTGATGGGTCAAAATCTCATGAATTCAATTCAACCTCTTCCACACGAGTTAACATCGTGATGACAAACAATCTGGATAAGTCAAAATCTCGCGCGCGCCCGGTCTGGCCGCCGACTCGGCCGCCAACCATAAACCTCGCCACCAACCCTCAGAGGTCTACCGTCGCTGACCTTGCCGGCCATCGCTGGCAATCTTAGCCGGTCATCACCATTATCGCCGGTCATCTGGCGACTACGATTAAGCGCGCCCGTATCCGATTGCCTTTGCCGGGCAACCTGCGCAGAATGGCGATGCTGCTGCCGGAGATATCGCTGGTAATCTTCGCGATATCACTGCAATCTTCGCCGGTCATCTGTGTCGTCAGGCCGCTATGGCGGTCTGCCGGATCATTCGGCATTGGTTACACCGCATCGACGCCAACCATTGCCAGACCATCATCAATTTTGCGGTACCAATGTCGCGGTCATCCCGCCACTCACTCGCCGCTGTTGAATGCAGCCGGGTTGCCTGCCGGCCACCCTTATGGTAGCCACTACTGCTGCCATCACCGACATTTTGCCGATCCTTAAAACATGTCGCCTTATCCCTGACAGCGCTAATTACATCTAGATCGTCTGCGTTGCCGCAACCCGCAACAGCTACCGCCTGGCGGTCGCCCGGCACTACTGCTGGCATTAGCATTGACTGCCGCCGGCATCTCTTATCGACGTTAATTTATTGGCTATTCCGTCTCCGACTAGTTCCATACGCTGGTGCACCACACCGACTACGTCGGGCATTTATCGCCGCTGACCATCATCTCCGTAGATCACCACCATTGGCCGGTTATTCTCGTAGGTTGCTGCCGGCATCGTCGCTGAGCATTGCCGTATCTCCGTCTTATCACCCGGTCGGTGGGTTGGTTAACCTCTTTCGAGAGAAAAGCGGAGCCTTGCGGTATGAACGTCTTGATAAACCTGGCCTGGTCGTTTTCTTTTGAGGCGGAGCCTTGCCGTATGAAATCAGTCTTGATCGCCTGTCCTTATCCGAGGTTAACACCTCTTCGAGGGAAAAGCTGGAGCTTTGCCGTATGAACTACGTCTTGATCCGAACCGGTCAGGCAACACCTCTTTCAAAGGAAACTGGAGTTTTCGACCACGTCTTGATACCTCCGATCCGGGTCGGTCCGACGAGGTTAAGTTAACACCTCTTTCGAGAGAAAATCGAGCCTTCAGGAACTACGGTCTCTCATCCACCTGATCGGTCGAGGTTAGTTAACCTCTTTCAGAGCTGGAGCCTGGATGAACTACGGTCTTGATCGCCTCCAACAACCTTCTCTCAAGAAGAAGGTTCCTTCTCCCTATGGGCTTTGCTGGACCCTTTTAGGGCAAATAAAAGCGTCCAAACGCCTAAACCACCAAAATCGAAAATCGCTCAAAGCGAAAAAACAGGTTACGAGCCAACCGTTGCGTAATATCATGGAACCCTTATGAAGGCACCCGCCGCGCTGCCACAGGCGTCAGCGTACCCCATGCCGCCTGTCAAGTCTGTCCTTCAGGCCACATCTGATTCGCCATAGCGCTCGCGTCCCTCACTCTTCCGACCTTCAGTTTCCTGGCTACGACACTGACCCGTCATTCATTGCAGGCCATTCGCTTTCAAGCGACTGCTGTTCTTGGCGTTCAATGACTGGGAAACCACCACCCTCAGGTCTTTTCCGCAGTTCAATCTATTCGACCCACGCAGGCTTTGACACCTTACCTTTAAAACTTCACATTAGTAATTTCTTTGACTGGATTAATCCAACTGAAACCTTGTGTGCTAAAAAATGTAAGATTAAATCTAGAAATTTCGCTCACTACACATATTTGTGGTTGTCCATCTGCTTCCGTAGTCATAATCTTGTGCTTATATGAAGATATGTTCTCTCAAAATATGTGGTTAATGGACCTGCAGATTTCGTTAAAAAATTTACTATTATGAAGTACTTGGCACATATATTTTTTGATGATTGAGATAATATCATCCAAAAATAGGAGGGCAAGCATATGACCACGAAAATTCTTCTAATGAAGCATCTCTTGATAGCAAGCTAATCGAAATTGAAACTGGAGATCAAACACTTAAAATATCATTAGAAACTTTGAAACATCAGTTAAATTTCTAAAAAGCTCTCAAATATGGAGTGTTTATAATCAAATCGAGCGTCTCGACGAGCCGATTCCAACAAGCCAAAGATCTTACAATTCCGACTTCATTTGAGCATTCAAATACACAAAATACATCATATGATCGAGGGACTCATCATGAGCCGTTCGATTGGAGGAGTGGGATTTTTGTATGTATTTACGAGACACTCCTCTAATCTATAAATAGCCTCATTTCATATTGGGGGGTCAAGAGAGAGGAGAGAGCTCAAGATCCTCCAGTACAATCAGCCACTGTGACATCATCATGGCCGGTAGCCACTTGTTAATCGCTTTATCAATCTCTCTCGATCTTCATCATGATGACTTACCGGTGATTGTTTCGCGTTTCGCTGGATAGTTCGCATTTCGCGGTAATTGTTCCCGTATTTCTGGTGTGCTCATAGTTCACCATCATTCTACTACTAGCATTCTGACGATTCGTTGTCACATAGCTATTGTTCATTTCTCATATACAATCCCAGATCGAGAAGATCTTGTACTCAAACAGATACATAGTGGAAGCTTTTCTTTGGGCTACGTGGTTTTTCCCTCTTTTTTGAGGTTTTCCACGTAAAATTGAATTTTATTGTTACTCTTTAAATACCTATGTGTATCTTTGATTTTAAAGGCGAATACTTTTACTCTATCGCAACTGATTTTCTAGCACGCAACAAAGCTTAAAGATGTTTTTGCATAGAATAGATAGTTGAATTGATGAATCAAACGGAGTTTTGATGAATCATCTGATTTTAATATTGATCATTTTTTTATTTTAATAGAATAATAAAAAAAATTTGAATATTTAAATCTTGAATCTCTCTTACTTTGATTTAATGTCCTATTCAATTTTCAAAAAGAATTTGTTATAAATTTTATAAAAGAAGAATCATTCATATAAATTATTTTATGTGTATTATGTTTTTAATATCGTGTAAATCTATGTACAATTATAATTGAGTGGTGCTCAATATTAATTTTTTGAGATTTTTTTTAATTTGAATTAATTTAATATCAAGTTCATATAAGCCACGTATGCAATAACTCTAACACCCAATTCTCTTAGAGATTATTTGGTTGCCTGCATTTGGAATGCGTATTCCATCTTTGAATATTTCAAGCGTTTGGTTGAGTAAAGTAAATTTTTACTTGATTACATCGAAGAACAGTTTCGTGTATTTGGAATCGTTAGATTTGACAATTTCAAATCAAATAAATAAGTGATGATGCGGCGTGGTCACCGTCCTGCCGCATACCCCGCTTTCGTCGCCCGCCCGTGCCTTCTGTAGGTACTCACGACACCTCCAGCCCGGCAAAGCCATGGTCGCTGCCGCCGATTGCGTCATTTTTCGTCCGCCAGCGATCATTGCCGTACCCAGATGTCAAAAAGGTTCTTTTATATTACATTTTGTCAACCAAATAAAAAAAAAATAAAGTCATAAATTTATAAAGCTCTCAACTAAATAACTATAAAGTAATCATTTTATATTAAATTATTTTTATATTGTATTCTTTTACATTGTATTATAAATATAGGCAATCAAAGGCCCCTTAGTTAAAAGTTTAAATTTTAATCAATAGATTATGACGTCTTGCATTTTTTTTTTTTTTTCTAGTGAGTGAAAACAAAATTATAATGAAATCCCAGGCGGCAATATCAATCCATTTCCTTTCAGATGCCCGACCCAAACCAAACCTCCACTTTCTCTTCCACACACCGCTGTCCTCTCTTCTCCCCGCCACCTCCTCACTCCCTCTTCACCTCCATCTCCATCGCCATCAAGAACTCCCCTCAAACCCCATTGTCGATCTCCCTCAAACCACTACTTCCTTCTCTGACTCCCCGTCTTCTGCTCTCTCCTGTCCCTAAACCCGCTCTCCCTCCCACCATCCTCCCTCATTTCCTTCTTCCACCACCTCTCCTCCCATGGCGCCCCCTACTTCTTCCACACCCCTCTCTCATACATCTCCATGTCCCTCTTTCTTATCCGCCACCGCCTCCCTTCCGTTGCAGCTCCTCTTCTCCTCTTCCTTGTCTCCCGTACTGGCCACTCCTCCGCCTCCTTCCTCCTCTCCTTCGCCGCCACCGCTTCCTCTCCGGATCCTCTGCATCCAGCTCTCCTGGACTCCATCATGGCTGCATACGTGGATGCCGGCTTCTTCGACGATGCCATCCAGTGCTTTCGCTTTGCGCTCCAACGTTTTATGCCGCTTCCTTTTTCTGTTTGTTCGCTCCTACTCCGACGTATACCTATGGCTGACAAGGCCCACGCGTTCTTTGTGGAGATGGCCAAAGCTGGATTTTCTGTAAAAATCCAAGATTTCAATGTTTTGATTCATAGGTTTTGCAAGGAGGGGAAGCTTAGTAATGCCCTTAAAGTGTTTGATGAAATTCATAATTATGGGTTGCGACATAATGCAGTTACTTTCAACACTTTGATCAGTGGTTATTGTAAAGGTGGCAACTTGGATGCGGGGTTGGAGATGAAGGGTATGATGGAGCTGGCTGGAATTGTGGCAGATGTGTTCACTTACACAATTTTGATTAAAGCATTTTGTGTTGCGGGAAGGTTGGAGGATGCCACTAAGATGTTTCAGGAAATGTGTGACAGAGATCTTGTTCCTAATAAGGTCTCCTTCACAAGCCTGATTGATGGGCATTGCAAGGATGGGAAGGTCGGGGTTGGAATGGACATTTATAAGGAGATGGTGAGGAAAGGAGTTGAGCCAGATTTGATCACTTTTAATGCTCTTGTGAATGGACATTGCAGGACTGGGAATTTTCAGAAGCTGAGAGGATTATGGAGGAGATGAAAAGACGGGGTTTCAAGCCGGACAAGGTGACATATACAACTCTTATTGATGGGTGTTGCAAGAAAGGGGATCTGCATACAGCACTTGAGACCAAGCGGAGGATGGTGGCCGAAGGGGTTGAGCTGGATGAGGTGACGTACACAGCACTTATATCAGGATTGAGTAGAGAAGGATGGGTGGTGAAGGCAGAGATGACCTTGCATGAGATGATGAGTGCTGGGTTAGATCCTGATGAGTTTACATATAATTTGGTCATTGATGCTCTGTGTAAGAAAGGAGAGGTCAGGGCGGGTTTTAAATTGCTGCGTGCAATGCAAAGTAAGGGTTTTAAACCAGGAGTCGTCACATACAATATCATCATGAATGGACTATGCAAGCTCGGGCAGATGAAAAATGCAAACATGCTTCTGAATGCTATGCTTAATGTTGGTGTTGTCCCGGATGATGTCACTTATAATACTCTCTTGGATGGGCATTGCAAGCTTGGGGAAGTAGACCGTGAGATAATAAGTGGTGAAATAGGAATGGTTTCAGATTTTCCAACTTATACTTCTTTGGTGAAGAATTCCCTTAGAATGCCTAAAGGAAATAAAAATGAAGAGAAGAGTGTCGATTCTTGAGGTTCTGAGGACTGTTTTTTAATGTCCACGATTCAGCTGAACAATGTCCTGCATTATATATATAATGCCAGTGAAGCTCATCGGTTCAAGTAATTATTTTCCATTTCTCCTGCTCCAAGTTCTTAATGCATGACTAGGCTGACTTCTATCGTATAATTTACTTGAGAATTGGGAATAATTTTCTTTGGCATTATGCTTGATCAAGCCTTTTGATTTGCTCATCGTCATTGGAAAGATTATCTTACTGGTTCTTATTCTTTTGTAGTAAGCATTTTTTTGTTATTATTTTTGCGTTGCATCTATGTTTGTTTGAAATGACATGTTAATGTATCTTTTTGATTCATCCTCCTACCAATATGATGCTTCAGCTATCAGGTGTCTATTTTAAAACGTTAAGGATTGTGGAAGTATTTTGCTGACTTATGTGGAACTAGTTTGATTTAATGTTCATTTATTTCGTTTATAATTTCATTCGATGCATTATGATATGGACCCAAACAGAGCTGCACACATCAACAACACAAGAGAAAGAAAAACCCCATCTTGGCTAAAAGACTTTGCCTAATAAAACAACAAAATAAATACAAAGTCACTGCGTAGCAAAAGAAGGAAATATACAGTCAACAATATTAACAAACAAGAAAAGAAATCAAGATCTTATCGATCGGCGATAAATGTGAAAAATAGAAGAAGAAATCAAGATCTTGATGCTAAAAAAGAAAAGAAAAAAATAAAATAAAGTTAAGATTAGACAAGAATATAAAGAAAATAGGCTAAATAAGCAGGAAGAAGAATAATAAGATTGAACTTTCTTACTCTTTTCTTTTTTTTCTTCTTCTTCTTCTCCTTCTTCTTCTCCCTTCAGCCTCTTCATCTCAGGAGCAAAAGCCCTAGTTCTCCTCTGAGCTACTACTTTCCTCTGCTTATTCAACTTCCAAGAGTCAAAAATGAGAAGTCCCTTCTCCGTTCGATTAGAGGCTTCATCCAGATAGAAAAAGACCCAACTGAGATTAAATTCCACGGCAACATCCCTAAGTCTCGGCGATCGTTATCATATCATTGGTGCTCTCGTTAAACCTTCATTCTGCAAGAAACAATAGACGCAGAACGCAAAATATTGGAAGAATCGTGGAAGATTGAATAAAATGATGAGCATGACATCAATCTTATCTGAATGAAGTATCGGTATTGATAAGCTAGAAAAATCAATTCAAGAACAACAACAAGGAGAATCACGGTATGTAACAAGACTCCTCATATTAAATCATATAATCAAAATTCAAGACCGCTAAAGTAGATATGCCTCGATTTGAGAGAACCCAAAGGGATGATTATTCAAGGCAGACCAATTATTTTAACCTTTAAGAGCAGTTCATCATAGTTTATATGGATGGTAGTTGGTTAGATGGATCTCAATAAACAACTACATTCTTGGCAAAATTTCAAAGAGCATGCTAAGATTTGGACCTTGATTAGAGACTTACGTGGGGTGCCAAATTACAAAAAACATCTATAATGAATTTGAAGAATTGACAAAAATTTCAAGAATTCCTAATTCCTTCAAAGTTGCTTTGAATTGAAGACAAGACATTAAAGAGAAATTGAAAGCATTATAACCAACTTCATTACAAGCCTTCTACTTGCAAAATTAATGGAAGATAGATTGATGATGTATGTGAAGTTCACGTTTCAACCAAGCAATATCAAACAACAACCATTACTACTTCTATGTCAATTCACAACAACAAATAATAACAAACCAAATATATCAATCTGAGACTTACAACAACACAAAAAAAGAAAAAAGGGATTATGCTTTAATGATCATAGAGCCACATGTAAATCAAAGCTATTTGCCCTCATGGTAGTCAATGATAATCGGGACCACCTGAAGAAAGCCACCAAGAAAATCATTAATATGAGGACATTCAATCAATGATGCATTCAGAACAATCAAACCCATCATTGCGTTTAGGGATGATTGGTAATAAAGTTCAATCGATGACGTGGATCAACACACAACTTTTTACAAACTAGTTCATAGAATACACAACACCTTCTTTTTCAAAGTATTAGTAAGAAATGGGAGACACTCCAATGCTCTGAGTTTGCTCCAACATACCTATTAAATTACAAGGATATATATATTCATAACGATTTACTTACACTTTGCAGGAGCGATGTAGTATTAGTGTGTAATGGCTACAATGGAGAATGTTAGCTGAAATTGATATAATGACCATACTGCGAGAAGCAATGTGGAAAGCATTACTGCATTAGTTTACAAAGCGAAAAACAAAGATGAGATAGCATCCTATTTACACATCGAGAGGTATCAAGTGGACACAACAAAGAATTCAACTGCCGCAAATATACAATATTATATAGATCAGAAATATTTCAAGTCGACTTACCTCCAAAAGAAATAGATCATATTAAATAAGACTCAATAAAAAGTTAAAACTTATAGATATCCACATTTTAAAGGCGAAAATTGAGAAATTAATCAAAGAAATGTTGGATCTGAGGATAATAAGGAAAGACTAGCCTTTTCTTCAAGCATTAATAAAAAAAAGATGGGACTTGGAGATTTTATTGTAATTGTAAACAAAATCAATTCTGACAATTTCATACCAACAGGAAGAACTAATGGAATTACATGGAGATATTTTCAAAGCTAGATTAGTGGTACCAAAATAATGAGAGGAGGATATATTTAACACATGAAGACATTATGAATTCATAGCCATTTTTGGGTTAACAAATGCTTCCAAGCTATGATGAATATAATATTTAAACCCTTCCTATTTGTGTATTCTTTGATGATATTTTAATCTACCATTGAACAACATCAACAACATCTACAAGCGTTCAGGAGAAACAAAATGCATTGTTTATCAAAGTCAAATGCTCATTCATCCGGAAAGAATAGAATACTTAGAATATATTGTCTTCAAGGAATAAAGTAGATCAAAAGAAAATTGAGCGACAATCATGGTGGTTCCATAAACAATAAGGATTCTTGGTTTGATATTATAGAAAATTTTACAATATGCAACAATTGCACCATTAACATCACTCCTACAATTAGTGGAAGAAACTCAAAGCATTTACATCTAAAAGAAGCTATGATATCCTTACGTATTAGCATTTTCAAATTTTTCTATATCTTTTGTAGATAAGATGCTTGATCAGAGGTGATATTAATCCAAAACATTTATCCTATTGCATATTTCAAGAAATTATCTCCAACTTTACAAAGGTCATCAACATGCAAGAGAACTATATGCATAAGCGTGGGAGATGGAGGCAATATCGTTGCAACAAGTTCATCATTAGAGCAGTCAAGAAGAGCATTAGAGACTAAGAAACAATTCAGTCACAACAAAGATTCTTAATCAAACTCACGGGCTTTGATTATACAATAAAATCAAACCAAGTATCATAAATGCGGTGCTTATCCCAAGAATTTTAGTCCAAGATCAATTTACAACAACTCAAAGTTCTCTACTTATTAGAGTTTCTATGCTTACACAACAATTCAACTCTTTAATACAAGAAATATGGACACAATTCTGATTTCACATCGTGAGATAACAAAAACTCGAGTTTTTCCAAAAACGAGTTTAATGGGTATATTAAATAAATTGTAATAGGCTGAGTAAGAATCACCATCATGAGAGAACTACATTCATCACCGGTGGGTTATTGTGGAATAAAAGAACATTAGCAAGAATAACTCAACAATTTCTTGAAAAAAAAATGAAGCAAGACATTGATTTATATCAACCTATAACCACAAGTGAAATATATGATGAAACCATTGCAATATTGCTATCATACCATTTTTGGGAGGAACTCTCGATGGATTTTATCACGATTACTCAAATCTCATAATAAAACATCTATCTTAGTGGTTGTAGATAGACTCTCTAAATATACACATTTTTCAGCCCTCCACACTAATTTTTCAGCAACATCTATTGCTCAGATTTTCATTTCAGACATGTGCAAACTCCATGGCATACCACAGAGTATAGTATCAGATAGGGATCCTATCTTTATGAGTAATTTCTGCAAGAATTATTTGAGTGGGACACTCACCATAGTAGCTCATATCATCCCCGTCGGATGGCCCAGTCAAGGGACATTAGAACAATACCTTAGGAGCTTTACTAGAGACATCAAGAATAGTTCTGATTCTACCATGGGAGAATTTTCTACAACACATTAAACACCTCTACAAAGATGACTCCTTTTCAAATAGTTTATGGGACTTTCCACAATCATTACTGTAATACATCTAATAACTAGACACATTGTTACAAAGAGACAAAGTACTTCAACAACTTAAAGAGAATTCTGTGAAGCTCAAAAGCTGAATACACAGATGGTAACAGAAAAGAAGGGAACTCCAATTCAGATACATGATTTGGTGTTAGTAAAATTACAACATATAGACAAACTTGATCAAAGCACCCTTACTCAAAATTACAAAGGAAATACTATGGACCTTTTAAAATTCTACAAAATAGATTGAGCATATAAAGTGGAACTTTCGGAAGCGAGAAGATCCACAATGTATTCCATGTTTTAGGCTCAAACAGGTATGGACTCAAGCTACACTTATACTTCAGCCAATTCATAGATGACCGACCATTGGTTAAACCCATCAAAGTTTTAGATGAAGATCAAAACTATAAGCGGATAGGCTATTAAAGTACTAATCCAATGGGATGGAATGTTAACAAAGGATGCATCTTGGATACCATTCAAGGAGTTTGAAGACTTACCTAATTTTGACCTTGAGGACAAGGTCAATTTTTGGGAAGGGGTAATGATATGAACAGAAGCTACACATCAAGACAAGAAAGAAAAACCCCATCTTGGCTAAAAGACTTTTCAATAAAATAAAATACAAAGTCAGCGTAGAAAGCAGAAAGCAGTGCATGTGGTCGACAACTATATCAATAACGAGAAAAGCAAAAAAAAGAAAGATCTTGCCAGATCAGACAACTACACCAACAAGATAACAGCAAGATAACAGAAAAATAGAAGAAGAAATCAAGATCTTGATGCTAAAATCTTGTAAAGAAAAGAAATAACTAACAAACTAACAGAATGTAGTTAAATTAGACAAGAATGTAAAAAAAATAGGGCTATAAATAAGCTTCCGAGGACAAAGCAAGAATAATAAGATTGAACTTTCTTTGCTACTCTTCCTTCTTCCTTTCTTCTTCTTCTTCTTCTCATCTTCCTGGGCAGCTCTTCATCTCAGAGCAAAGCCCTAGTTCTCCTCTCACGAGCTCTAGCCCCTTTCTAACTCCCTTGAGCCTTTCGAAGAGTCGTCTGAGCTAAGTCCCTTCCTCGACAAATACGCATTGCTTCCGGAAGCTTCATCCAACATAGAAAGCGGCAATCCCGGCTGAGATTAAATCCCGCAGCAGCATCCCTAAGTCAATCTAACGGCTCAAATATGTTCGGGTCATATCACATTATTATTTGTACAATCTATTGTTGGTCGACCCCAAATAGTTGATATCAGGGTAATGGTGATAATGTTCAACTGAGGGTTAATTCACCTGCAGAATTAAATCTTTCCTTAATAGTTTTCAGCTTTCATTTAATGTATACATTTCCGTGTATTCTAATTACTTTAATCTGCTTGTCATATGTACCTCAGGACCACTGTTGATAGAACAGATTATCTTTTCTATATGTTTAGTGTAATTTGATGCTATAACTCTGCACTTATGAGGATGACAACTTGTGCAGTCAGATGGCCATATGACAGAAGTTGATGAAGAATCAAAGTGCTTTATCACACCAAAAATTCAATGAAGTGATTAACAGACATTAATCATTAGCAACTTAATGTTGTAAATTATAGTGCCAATGATTGCTTACTTTCAAGTACTTATATATATATATATATATATATGCATGCCCCTGCTTGGAATAATAGTTGCAGGATTGAGCAAAATGGGGGAAATAAGGTTTCCACCTTATATAGATGAACTTTGAGTTTGTGTATTTGTTTTTATAGAATACACTCGTATTCCATGTAATGGCCTCCGTTTGATTATCCAGGAAGATCTAGGCTATAGCCGAGAAAGCCAAGTGAAGAAGTTGCCTACAAGATTCCAAGTGAGATTTAATTTCCAATTTGCCAGATTTTTGAAGTAGGAGTTTCGTTATTTATTTTCTTTTTGTTAATTTATAGAATAACTGAAATAAGTTATCTTTCTTGATTTATTTCTGTTGTTATTTGTTTAATTTTTTGTTACCTGGACTTCCCATTGGTGGTAAGAATTGGGGTAAGAAATATAACAAGTTTCTTATTTATTCCTTCAATGCAGCCTCAATTTGATACGATCTGATGTGGTGTTGGAACTTGTAGAAAGAAGACAAACTTGTTTGAAGTGATATGTGGGGGTATGAGAGAAGCTTTCGGAGATTTTGTAGGTTAGCAATGGTGAGATTGGAGGGAGGTCAAGCATTGTGATTTTTGGAGGGATTATTTTGTAGCTTTATGGGACGATTAGGGTTCGGATTTGGTGGTTGAAAGCTCTTGGTAGAGAGGTGGCAGTGTGGTTTACGATTTAAGATATTTCTGAGAGTTGTGGGAGGTAATGAATAGAAAAAGTAACCAAGAACTCATCATAGAGCTAGAGGATCAAGCCATCAAACAAAGGAAAACTTCAATTCATTTATCCAATTCCTAAAAGAAAAGGGGTCATGGTATATAGCAAAGAAAAATAAAATCATATAGAAGACAAAAAAGGAAGAGAGTGATCTTGAGCTGGTTGCAATTTTCATGAATCTTCTTGGGATGGTTGACCATGCAATTTTGGAAAGATAGTTGTCTTGATTTGAGTCACATATTGCTAGCTTAAGATAAAGAGGAGGTGACCAAGGCATATATAGTTGGAGTGGTCTTGACTTGAGCACATGTTAGAATATTTAATGAAGGGGCCTACAAATCAAGTTCCAAATTTTTTTGCTTTGGAAATTCTGTGCTGATGATATCGATTATCTTCAATATAGATGCAATGCTCTAGTCTATGATTTGATCAGTTATTTGTGCTGTGTTTATGCTGCGTTGCAAATTATCCATTCTTTCTTCCTCTCAACGTTTTTCCTTGGCTAGCTCTTAAATGCTCCTCTAGTGAGCTCGTTGAAGCCTCTTAGCTATTTTGTATTTATGCGGTGGTTGAATAGCAGGTCAGTATCTCAATACCCTCTTTTAACAATCCTAGTTGTGTCTGATGCAAGAGCTACAGGGATTGCTTGTTTCTCATTGCAGGTCAGACGTTCAAAATTCATATCCTTGAGATTTGGGCTAATTTGGGTATCATATCATAGATTCATGGTAGTAAGAGAAACCATGGCATAAACAATTGCAAATGCTAGCCATGATTTCCATGCCCAACATAATCAACATCAATAGTTCACTTGAAGTCAAGAAAAAAAAATTTGAGAGTTCTCCCAAGATGCTACCAATCATGAGGGATTTGAAAAGTGGCTGCAAATTTTTTAAGCTATGTTATGAACCTTTTGGAAGGAGTAACTCCTTAGTAGCAGGCAATTCCACCCCGCACCATGCCACCATCCTTTCACCATGGAAATTGTGAAAAAGAAGTCATGGTCTCTTAAGGAAAAACCAACAGTGTTGGCAACAACTCTTGTAAATCCAGTCTTCCCCATAACAATTTGTATGACAAATGTAATCACAATAGTAGTCCAAATAGTAGTATATGGGCGACACAAACAACCACCACTACAATGATCTAGAGAACAAAAACAATAATAGTTGCAGTTCAAACAACAACTACATCAAATCGATTTGCGGAAAAACTGAGGTTCTTTTTCATTTAAATATCCAAGTTAAGATGGACATTGTCTTTGCCATCTTAACACAAGGAACCAAAAGTGCCTAAAATCTTCGAAGGCGGTACTCCTATTAAAGTTGGTAATGAAGTCCCATCATAATCCATATTGATAAGGGTAGACTAAGGAGGTTGTATGTAAAGTAGACAATAGTGCACATATAAGTTTGTGATTACTGAGCATTACATCTACAAGTTTTTTTATGAGATCGTCCCTTTATATGTTTTCCACATGATCTTCGAAAGTTCATACCTTTGGGATCATGACACCTACTATTGACAACAACAAAAGTATCTATTGGTTAAGATGGCAAAATAATTCTAGTCTCTAGCATTTCTTTCCCTTCAAATAACATACACACAGAAAGCAGTAGTTAGGTAATGAAGTCTCTTAATAGCCTTGTGACTCAAATCATTCGTATCATTCAGAACTTGTTGAAATGGGGCTTGCAAAAGAAAGTAGTTCCCTTTTGGAAGGGCTTTTCGAATCAGCCACATAGAAATAGGGCATTCAAAGAATAAATGTGCATGAGATTCAGGAGTATTATTGCAAAGGCAGCAGTTGAGAGTAGAGCCCAAGCCTCTAGCAGATAGGACATCAAAAGTTTTAAGGCCGCCCACATAAATCATCCAACAAAATAAAGCTTGGTTGATAGCAAAGTTGTTAAACCAGATTTTATCAAACCAGCCAACAGAGGCCTCTGAAGCAAACAAGGAATGTAAATTTAGCTTGTTTGTCAGAACTTTGTGATCTTCCCGGATAACATCGTTATTGGGGCTTATAGGTATAGATAGGATCCTTTGTGCAATGGAAGGGTGTCTCGACATAAGCACATCCAAAAGGTTCCAAACATCATTGCAAATGATGGAATTTACAGGGCAATGTGGGTGAAACTTAAAGCAAATTAAAACAATCAGGCCCAAGGAGCTCAAACAAGGACTGGCTAGTACACCATGGATCAAAGAAAAGAGAAAAAGAACAACCATCCCCAATGATAAATCTGAACTTATCCTTGAATTTATAAGCACACAGTTTAAGTTCTTTCCATAAGGCAGAAGACCCGGAAGAAACCGAGTTCCAGAGGGAGCCGTACTTAGAGATGAACTAATCAGCCATCATGGAGGACTTGTGAAGAATCTTCTATATAATTTTAACTTTGCAAAGGAGATTGAGAGAAGAGACTGAGAGAAGACTAATATCCCTCTTGCTTCTTGGCAGAGTAAGTTTAACAAATTTTATTGTTTTTAAAAACATGATCTCCTACTTGAAGTAATACCTGAACTAAGGTTGTTGGGATCAATTTTGTTTTATGTTTTATGTTATTTTTTAGAAATAATATAAATTATTTTAAAATATAAAAATATTTAAAAATTGTACTAAATAAATATAAATAACATAAAATAAAATTGATCCCAAATAGATCCTAAGTTTCGATGATTTCGTGTAGATTTTGATTGCTTCTGTTGAAATCAATCCAATGCTCATTAATATTGTATTATAATTTAAACTCTAATTAAATAATCATATTTATTTAATACCTTATTTGAAATATTTATGATTTAAAAAAATCAACTAAAATAGAATGCTAAAATCGATTTCATTTCTTTATTGCTAATATTGTAATAATTATAATGAAAATGTTGGTGAGTTATTAATGGTTTTATTTCTTATATTTTCTTTTTATTTTCATTTATTTATTTATTTGTCCATATGATTGAAAAAAAAATGTATTAATATAGATTTAAAATTCATTAAAATTATTTTTAAAATAGTATATATATAATATGAAGAATTTTCTTTTATAATTTTCTCTTGTATTTTTATTCAAATTCTTTTGTATATCAAGAATATATAAAATGAAATAAACTAAAACTTCATATTTAAAATTTTATTTTATTAAATAAGAAATAAAACATTCAAAATTAGAATCATTCAAAGTAGATTTTTTTGCAATGGTATCCACTCAACACCTAATCCATCTCATGCTACATATAATTTACAAGTGCCAAGACGATATTTATCACTCACGTGTATCGGGTCTCCACTTACTTTCCATCGACCGCTCTGGAGAGGAGTCGAGAGGGTTCTCAGCTTCATCAACCGAAAAGCAGACGTGATGAATGTATCGATTATATATCTATGATTATTATTATTTTAATTAAAATTATGTAAAATAAATAAATGGAATTAATTGTAGGGTTACAAGGAGTAGTGGTTAGTGCCATTAGACTTGATTGAAACAGACAAATTGGTGAGAATCCAAATTCTTGCTCGCTGGTATTATATCTTCAGTGGAAATTATTATCATTGAAATAGACCACTGAATAGGACACTTAATCTTATCTCACGATAATGACAAATTTATGTTGGTCTGTCACTTTATTTAGGGAAGTGACACTTCAAACTAATCTCTTATCATTTGAGGTTGGAAGGTACGCATAGGTGGAGGTAAAGGGGGGTGTGGTGTGAGGTCATGTCCTCTTTACATTTGATTAATTTTATTTTACATCTATTTTTTTTAATATTATTTTTTTAGGTGCCTCAATTAAAAATAAATAAATAAAATTATCTTTAGAGATCAACTTTTCAAATAAATAAATATAAAGGATCACAAAAGTTAAAAAAGTGGAAGGATGATGAAAAATTAATGATGATAATATTATTATTATTATTTATCTTATCAATTATTGTATTTGAGGTGCCCTTTTTAAATTTAATATTATTGATAAGAGATTATAACATTAGTCAATAAAAAACTATTTAGAATTTTGAGTTAGAATTAATTTGATTCATTGTGAGTTGATTTATGATTTAGAAATTTAACATGAAAAAGATTAGAGTGAATGTCTAATCTATGTTGATTTTAAATATGCTTTTGATAAATTTAAATTAAATATAATCATACTTGAACAAAGATTAATTTTATATTTTTTATGTATTTGTTTTTTTAATTAAATATTTTGTGAAACTTTAAATATATATATATATAATAGTTTGTTTAATTTAGTCATTTTTATACCCCTAATAAACACATGAGAATCTAGTGGACGAATCAGTACGAAGGATACTTAGTAGTGAGTATCAGAGTCTAGGCAAAGATTCACTTGCTAGCCGTCCTAGAGAAATCTTCTCATATATGTGATCATAAGAGAAGAGCTAACTCGCCGGTCATACAAGAAGACTCACCTCTTCATTGGCTAGTGTGTGAAAGAATTCGTCTCAGTCAGGTAGCCAACAATTGAACTCCTTCACTCGCATGAGCGAGCAGTCATCATATATGTGAAAGAATTAGTCTCAGTCAGGTAGCCAACATTTGAACTCCTCACTCGCATGAGCGAGCAGTCATCATACATGTGAAAGAATTCGTCTCAGTCAGGTAGCCAACAATTGAACTCCTTCACTCGCATGAGCGAGCAGTCATCATACAACACTCACCTTCTAAAAATACAGGTGAGTCTCATCATATTGCTTGTAGTTTTTTTTTTAATAATTGCTCCTAAATTCTAGAAAAAGTAAAGATTTTGCAGGGTGGAGAATATTGTTCTAACTTTTTTACTAATACTAAGGAAGAGAACTAATTTTTGTACTCTAATCTACTACTTGTACTGATATTTTAATATAGTAAAACTTTTTATATTTTTTATGTTTTTATGCTTAGTCGTGTCTAATCTTGCCTTTCTTCTTATACGCCTAAATTTTGCATCACTCTTCAGATTCAACAATTTCAATCAACCTATTTTTTTAGTTAACTTTTAATAAAATTCCCTTAACTTTACAACTGTAGATAGACAAATGTTAAGAATAAAATCTAATGGAAGCATTTGCTGTTTGCTTTTGCAACTTAGGCAGACGATTCTTCTCCATTTATATTTTTATCACAGTTTAAAAAACAATATTCTGACATTTAAATTGAATTGAATGAGCTATATGTTGGTTTTTCTTCTTTTTTTTTGTGGGGTTCTAAATTTGAAAATGACAGAATTAAATGTGCGATAATATGATATTTGGACGCTCATTATTCTCAAATATATTATTTATATCATTATATAATTATGACCTTTTCATTTATTTTACAAATTAATTTAAAACACCCAATGCAAATGATGAGTTTGTAAAATTGCAAACTATGGGCATCAAGATTCAAGAATCATATTTTCCATAAAGCTTTGGAGCCCACCTTGCATCATCTTATATAGAGGCTTCAATTATTGCTCATGTATGGAAGCACAAATTTGGCAAAGAGATGGCCTTTTTCTTGCGTGTGACTTGGGAAGGGAAAGTTGGGCCAAAACACTATTTATGGCTCGTGAGTTTAGTGGTATTTTTAAGCTATTTATTTAAAAATAATAATAACATGTCATAATTTATATTTAATGCGAAAAAATATGTGATGAAATGCAATGTAGTTCATGCACATTTCTTAATAGGATTTTTGGTGTTAACTAAAACACAAAAAAAAGTTAAAGATAAATGATGTAAATTATTACATGATTGATATATATTTTAATATATTTTGATATAAATTTTATTATGTTTATGTTAGCATTGACTTTGATATTTTATTTGAAAATTTTATAAAGACCAATACGTCGATTAACTGATTCGAGTAGACTAACGGATCAATGCTTAAAATATAATTAAAACTTTGGGATATTAGTCAGATCCCTAAATAACTCCTAAATATGGAGTGTTTATAGTTAAATTGAAAGTCTTGACAAGCCGGATCTAACAAGCCTAAGATCTCTTAATTTGATTTCATTTAAGTATTCAAATACTTAAAATACTTCAGATTATCAAATGAATCATTTTGAGCCGTCCGATGGAGTGGTTTGGATTTTATATGTATTTACCTAAACGTCACTTTTCTAATCTATAAATAGCACATCATTCTTCATATGAGGAGCCCCAGAAGTAAAGGAGATGAGAGAGCTCTAAGATTTGAAGAACTTCAAAGTATAATTGATAGACGGCGCCGACTACCATCACAACCACCGCCACCGCCATATCGCGGGTCATCGTCACGGCTACCACCGGTCTTCTCCGCTGAATGCCAATCGCCAATGGCCACATCTGCCGGTCATCGTCCCCGATCACCACCGACAACCACCGTCGTCGGCCATTACCGCTGACCATCATTGTCGGTCACCATCACCAACCACCACAGGCCGCCACTATTATATAATTGCGGTCATCATCGCCACCGCCACCGATCACCATCGGAAGCCACCACCCGACAATTGCCGATCATCATCGATATCCGCTGCTCACTATCGCCATTTACCAACAATCATAGCTAACTTCTTATACTGTTTTCCGATGAATTTATCACGCTTCCTCACATACAACTTTGTAATCTGTTATCGTGAAAACTTAAAATTTGTTCTCCAAATTAGATATATACTGGAACATTTTTTCCGGGGCTAGACCCCATTATTTTTTCCTTCTTTTCTGGATTTTTTTACGTAAAAATCCTAAAGTTTTTTGTTCTCTCTTCAAATATTTATATATGTGCTAGATTTCTCAACAAGGTTGACATAAAATTTTATTCTACCGCAATTAATTTTCTAGCATATAACAACTTTAATGTGTAGTCTATATTGTTTTATAATTTCATGTCAACTTAAAATGGAGCAAAAAATATAACAAATTTTTTTTAATATCTATACAATATTTTCATTAAATGTCTTTTCGATATTATATAATTGTCTGGCTACATGCATTCAACAATTGGATATCTTTTAGTTCATTTTTTGTGAATTCAAAGTTAGATCAATTTGACTTTTAAATATGTGACACAAACTAAGTTTATTGTCATTGTTATCGCCTAACGTCACTGTCAATCACCACCTATGAAAATACATTTTATTACTATTACATGTCATCACCAACTAAAGTCGTCAACCATCCATAATTATTAGTCTATATCAATCACCAATTATAGCCACTTATTATCACCAATCACCACCCGCTGCCACTACCACCTAACATTCATCATCACTCATCATAACAGGCCACCAATCCTTGTCATCGCCATCATTATGAGTAACATCACTGATCATCATGATGAGACTTCATATTAAATTTATTTTATTTTAAATCATACACAAAAAATAATCAACTATATTTATTTTAGATCAACCAATTAACTATTAAATATTTAAAAATATATTATATTATATTTTATTTTATTTTATTTTACAAATCAAATTATATGCTCGACGTGGCTCCCATATGCAACCAATAGCATAACAACAGCATAGTTGCCAGGAATAAACAAGCAAACATAGGTCAGTGAGACAAAACTTCTGCCAGTTACCGAATAACTTTATTGAATAATTTACACGAAAGAAGAAACAGTACGTTGAAGCTGGAAGGCCCCCCTTCCACCACCCAAAACTATCTTAAATATTATATTCTATTTTTTTGTACGGATATTCACTCAATATTTTCATTCATTATGATGGATATCATTATAATTAATCTCACGTAGCTCATAAAATGTATATTCATCACTCACGTGACGATCTCACTGTGCTTTTGATAATGCTTCTAAATATTATATTCTTATTAAATATATATATATATATATATATATATATATATATATATATATATATAAATTTATGTAGCTTATATATGCAAATCCTCAAGAAGGAAATATAAAAGCCTGTAACGAATAAAGAAGATGAGCACCATTACCATCTCTGAGTCCATTAAAGGTGGCGTGGGAGGTGAAGAAAAAAGAAGGAAGAAAAATAAATGAAATAAATATTTTATTGAGTGCTATCTTAATGAAGGAATCATTTATTTCATTTTTTTTAGGTTAGTTTTATGGTATTTTGCCATAATAAATCAGATGCATCCTAGTTAGATAAGTATAAATAAGGTTATAAATGAGTTGAATTAAATAATAAAGTTAAAGTTTGTACTTAGGCTTTATTCTATGAGTTAAATTAGTTTCATAAGCAAACTTATTTAATATAAATGGGATAAAATAATTTTAATTTAATTGATTATTATAATAAAATGATTATAATAATAATAAAAATTAGAAGAAAAATAATAAAAATTTATTTAATAGTAAAAATGAGATATATTAATTTTTTATATTAAATTTATTAAATATTAATATATATTTAAAATATATTTTATATTAATATTATTTAAAGGAGCTGACTAGTGATTTAACAAGTCTAGTAAATATTAGCTCAAATTTGACTCGGTAGTTCATTGAGTTTAACTCCTGAACTATTTATTGAGTTAATGAGTCGAATTGACTCACTTAAAGCTTTGCTCATAGGTACAAAGATGCTTAGTAATAATTTAGATTGATAATTTTATTTAATAAAAAAGTGTTACAAAAATTAATTGTTCGGAAAAGAATTTGGAATTCTAAAGAAGCCAGAATAAATGAATCGTAAGTTCTAATTTGAGTTGGGTTATTGTTGTAAAACATAAAATTTAGTTTTATAATTAATTAATATCATTGGAATATTCATCAAATTAAGCTTGATTTAATTTGGATAGCTTCTTATATTCAAATATTTAAATATATATTTTTAAATTGATTCAGTGATTACGTAAAATCATTTCTTACTTCTCACTAATTTGAGTCCAAGTGGATATAATTAAGCACTTGCAACTATAATTAAAAACTTCGCAAGGTTATTTAATGGAACAAATAATCTTTAAATTTTATATTCTTAAAGTTAAAACAAACATCTGAATGAAACAAATTTGATGAGTATACACTCACTAAACAATGCACAAAATAATTTACATTTCAAAGAAAAATAGCTATTATTATTGATAATTTACTACATATTGTGGCTTTATAAAGTCTTCGCCAGCTAAATCATTTTGAATATAAATTGATGTTTCATGTTCACTCAATTTTTCAACATATAATTAAATCATTAAATCTCTTTCCTTATTATTATGAATCATTCATGAATCAAACTTTTTTGTTATCATCTTAAAAAAAAAATCAATCTAATCATTTTTAGTGAATTTCGTGTCCATTGTTATCTCATAAAGTAGTGATTTTTATATCACTTGATTCATTGAGACGCCTTTACTGTTTGTTTTTTTTCGAAAGGAGACAAAGAAAAACAGTCTGTTTAACTAGCTTTTTTTTACCGCTTTTCATAAAGTTATGGTGAAAAAGTCATTTTGAGAACTAGAGTTGTGAAAGTGTGGTGGCTGTAAGAAAGTTATTTTTTGAATTTTTCAAAAAGAAAAAATATTTATAACACACAAAATATTTTTTTCAAAAAATTGATTTCTCAATAGCAACTTTACAATCAACTTTTTAAAAAATTACAGATACTCCAAACAGATCTTTCATCCGTTGCCATTTATATCATGCTAACTTCACTTAGATCATCCATAATAGACTCCATGACTTTCTTAAGCTACATGATTTGAGCACCTCGGAGATTACGCCAACTTCATCTCTATAAACAAGACCGCAAGATCACCTCTGTAAGCAAATACATCTCACCGATTTTCTTAAGCCGCCATCATTATATATATTTATAGCTTGCTTTCACGTGCTCTACATTACTACGGCGAGTCAGGTAAGAGCAATCACTTGCAATTTTTGCATACTATGAAGGAAAGATTCTTCAATTGCATTAAGGTCCTTAGTCTTTCTCTTCTTGATTTTACACAACAATTCCAACATATCATGCTCATATTTTCTTATTGTGTATGATTGTCAATCAGCCATAAAGTGGGCATAGGTTACTTTTGCTTGAAATGAAATACTCTATAGTACTTTTGACGTTCAAATCAAATTAGAGTCAAATACCCACGCCTCTTAGGGGTGGTGAGTGCTAGGAATTCAGACCGAAGTTGAATCCTCCGGCGAGACGCCTATACTTAAGGGGAAAGGACCGATACACGTGGATGATGAATGTGCACTAGATGAGTAGTTATACATCCCCACCTACAAAGATGTTAGGTGAATACCCATTGTAAAAAAAAAAAAAGTCAAATAATTATGGCAAAGCAAATTAAACCGAATATTGTCTTTCAAAAGAAATGGTTAGAAGTGATTGAAAATTGACATGGTGATATGACAACAAACTCCTATTTTCATAATGAGTTGTCATCTTTAAACTTGTATTTATAATTATGAGAAATGAGTTTTAAATTTTAGGATTTAAAAGTCACTTTTTATTTTATTTTTAAAAATTATAATGTTATCATAATTTAAAATAATCAATGTTTGATTATAAATTTTTACTTGAAAATAATATTAAATAAATAAATAATTAGTGTAAAATTTTTAGAAATATATTAATGTAGGGTCTATTTAGGATGATTGTATCTATATGAAAAAATAGTATTGAAAGTTGTATCCTAAGCCTCAAATATACTCAACCTAGTTAGAACATGATGGCTATTTCAAGAAGAAAGTACAAGGACTCACATCTTTTTTAACAAAGTTAACATGAGGTAGCAAATTGGTTGGCCAGTGAAGCTTACCATACTAATAAGGTGCTCGTTGGTTTGTAATGGTCAAGTTAGAAAGAAAACTTAGAGATTCAACTGCTGCAAAAGAAGTTGTTATAGAAAGAAGATGTGGTAGGCGTATAAATTTTTTTATTTTATAAAAATTAAATCATAAAATTATGTTAAAATATGCAGCTTTTTATCACAAATTATTTAAAATATAACTAAAATATAGTTAAAATTTAATTTTTAAATAATATAGTAATATATTTTTGTATTGCATCACTCGTCAAATACCGTAGTAGTCTAAGGCTTCGTTTGGGAGAGTTTTTTTAGTGCGTTTTGCTTTTGAGAGCCTGAATTTTTAATTTTGATCGTTTGAATAAACCGAGTTTTACCTATCTCAATGAAGTCAGCCTTTTCAAAAAAAGAAATAGTTTTTCATAACACTTTTAAATCAAGAATCTAGCAAACTGCTGGCCAGAGAGAGCTTTTAGTGTTTCCTTTTGAGGCTGAATTTTAATTTTGATACTGTCAATAGAACCGAGTTTTAAATATCTGAATTTCGTTTTAAATTTTCAAAAAAAGAAGATAAATAACTTTTCAGGGAGCACTTTTAAATTAACTTTTCAGGAATCCAAAAAGCTTAAACAAACGGAGCCTAAATAAGTAGAATAAATTAGCTTGTAAGAAATTTTTTTTGCTGAATACTTAAAATTTAATAGCTAATCTTAAGGACCCAGCTGGATCACTTCCACCAACTTTCAGCGAAAGCAGAAAAGTCCTACCGGTATGCGAATCTCACAGCATATCCAATGGCCATAAACCGGTTTGATCATAAATTTAATAGTATTGTAAGTAGTTTCTTGAGGAGAATGTGTGCCCGCCCGTGTGGCAGCGTTCTGGGGGTTCATTCGTCGTCCCGATTGGTCACCCCGCCCGCCAAAATAAGCCCAACCTCGCATGCGCACCACCGCGTGGCCCCCCACTCCGCAACCCCATATCCAGCAATAATATCAATTATTAAAATCATTTAAAAATCATTTTTTATTGCTGTCTTTTCTTCACCTCCCCACTGCCGCAATCCCTCTCTCTATGTTGCCTTTTTCCCCTTCCTCGGAGTCGTGACGCTTTGTCTCTCTTCTCCTTCTCCAAATTAACGAAGAATCTAACGGGAAATCCCTTCTCAGGGTATCGGATCCGCTGCGAATTGCACGCCGCAGAGCGACTTTAGCCGGCGGGATATTAGTTTAGTCTATGTGATGAGGGAGTAGATCTGTGTGGTGCGATGGCGGCGATGCAGAAGCTGTCGACCCAGGGCGTGAGCGCGGGGGGCGGTTACAGTTCGTGCCGAGTGGACGTGACCGAACCAACAGCGTTGGTGTCACCTGAGTTGTTTCCGGCGGGGCTGAGGGTCCTCGTCGTCGATGATGACGTCACGTGCCTGAAGATCCTTGAGCACATGCTCCAGAAATGCCGGTACCATGGTGAGTCGGGATTTGATTTGGTATTTTGGTTTGTGCGAGGTTGATAGATGCTGGGTATTTTTTTTTATGAGTTGCTGAACTTTTGTTAAGCTGAATATAGCAGGAAACAGCTTTTGAGAGGCGGTTCTGCTGTTTGTTGACAAAATAAGGCCAAACCATGAGTTGTGGGAAAAAAAGGTTTAGTTTTCTTTGGTTGTGAGGTCTGGGACTTTCTGCTTTTTCTTGTTTAGTTTTCTTCACCCCAGGCTGGGTTTTTGGCTAGTCGTCGTCTGGTTTTGATTTACTGGTGTTGCTCGTGGAACTCGCTCCCTACAATTTCCAAAGTTCTTGTTGAGGGATCTGATTTTTCTCCTTTGTTTACAGAAAATGACGGACTTCTTGATCAGTTCGCTTATGATTTGCTTTTTATTTTGTTTTGCTCGTGATCAACTAGAAATTAAATTCTGATATAAAACTTACTCACGTGGGAATGGATGCGCAAACATTGATATCAACTATTAATGCACATAAGTTTACTGCATCACGTTTTAACGCTAGAATAAAATCGGCAAGTCTGATTCCTTAGTAATCATTTTATCAACAAATTTACTTTGTTTCGAGAAATAATTAAATGCGGGTATTAAGGAAGAACTTAGTGAAAAGATAATAATGCATATTCTAGATTGATATGAAAATTTATTTTAGCTTTAAAGAGGAGGCATAAGTCTAAATTCTAAGAGATATCTATTAATATTTAGATATAGAGTTATGTTTAATATTTTAGTAGTTTAATTTACAAAGTTTTCAATAAAATTTTGAAAATCAAGGGGAAGCCAAATGATTGTAGGAAGCATTTTGATACCTATATTTAAATACAAACGAGATGCACAACATTATGATTGGATAATTAACGGATAAGTGGAGACATCAACAAAAGGATTTTCATATGATTTTTATTGTTTTGATATTATTATATACCATGATAATTGATTTGACATGAATTAAGAAAATTATGCATCAAAGATATATTGAAATGATTAAAAATATATATGATAAAGCATTGTATTATTTGTCATTATATAGTGGCTAAAGAGTTTCTAATAGGAATATGAGTACATTGATGTTTACATTGAGTTATTATCCTTTTGTATTTGTTCTAAAGATGCTTATAGAGTCCTTTTGTTGACATCTCTTTCTACCATTTGAGTTATTTTGATATATATCCTTCTTCTAGGCATATCAGCCATGGGATTTCCTTTAAGCAAATCTTTACCCTCATTAGGACTATGGATCCTATTGGGTCAATTAGATATAAACTCTCTGAATTGTCTTGAGTTGGTTAGCGTTACCTTTACGAATATGCGACACCAAAATTAGTGTCTCTCATATCTATTCTTGGCCTCTAAACACCATTCAATTGATCTTTCAAGAGCTATTATCTTTTTTGGCATCTTCTTGATAATGTGTCCTAGGAAAATTTGTCGTGGCCTCTCATCATGGGAATTTGCACTACCTGGCAACCAATTGCAATTATCTATCGATCAACATACTTCTTTTCTTGGGGACTCGTCTCGATATGTTTATCTTAAAACTCGCCCTTCTCATTGAGTTCATCTAGTTGGTTAGTGTTTGGTACCCTTCTTTCTTGGGAATTATATCCCCAATGGATTCATCATAAGAGCTATGTTCTTCTCAATTCTCAGTAACCATTCAGAAAAGTTGCCCAACCTCCCTCTCTATCACATTTTAGTTGTCCCTAAGAAGTGATTTTTGTCTCAATTCTTTATTAATCTTCTGGAGAAGTTGACCTTTCTAATTCCTATAAATCCTCACTGATGACTATCCTTAGCTATTGACAAGCTTCTTAGGGAAGCCAACCTTTCTAAATCTGGGCACCCCTCAACTGTACCACCCTTCTTAGCTCTTAATAGTCTCCTCAAGGAAGTTAGGCTCTCTAGTTCCTGTCACCCCTCAGTATAACTATCCTTCTTGTTTCTTGTGGTCACCTTAGAGAAGTTGACCTCTTTTTCATTTGGGTCATCTATGATTGGCAATTATTCTTTTTGAGAAGTTTTTCCTCAGTAACCATCTCAAAGAAGCTAGCCTCCATCATCTTGAGAAGTTACCTCTTAATGGTAACTATTTTTTTAGCTCTCAACACTCATCTCGAGAGGTTGATCTTTTAATGTTAGCTGATTGTGACTAATAACTCTTCTCCTGAAGTCACCCTTGTAAAGTGACCTTTCTTGAGAATTCATTTATTTTGGTTCATGGCAATCTCATTAGGGAAATCAACATCTCCCATTTTTGTTAACCTTCGTTGACATCCTCCATTTTTAAATCTTGTCTCGAGAACTTTTCTCTTAAGGTGAGTTGTTCTTGTTGGTCTTTGTTGACATCTTTGTTCTTGGCTATTTTTCTTTGGTGGCAAGTTTGCAGATCTGCTCTGGCTAGCATCCTCCTCTAAGTCATCTTGAGAACATATACCTCACATCAAATTGTTGATCAACCCTGGATTACACCCCCTTCTCTCGATAAGTTAATTCAAAGTATTTGTCGCTCATGATGAGCTATTCTACTTGACCATGATTGTCATCCCCGTATGTCAAGAAGTCATATCAGGAACTTGGCTCTCTTTACAAGTTGTTTTAGTCAACCTTAGATGACATCGCTTTCTCAGAAGCTGTATTGTGAACTCTTCTCTTGTGGTTAGTTGTTTTAATTGACCCAAGCTTCTATCTTCCCCTCTAACCAACTAATTTCAAGAGCTTGTTCCTTTGTGAAAGTTTACTTTAGTTGACCTTCACAGACATCTTCTCTTATTGATGACTTATCCCTTGTGGCTCATGCCAAGTTGTCTTGGTTGTTCTTGGCTTACGTCTTTCGAGAATTTGCTGCACTCAATGATTTTTACTGGTCAACCTTGGTCGTCATTGTCTTCTTAAGTGATTTGGCTTAAATAACTCTTTTGTGTTAGGCGGTTCCACTTAGTGGACCATAGCTTGAATGCCCATGGCTTAATAACAACCTAGCGAAATTTATGCTCAACACCTGAAGATTTTGTGTTAACATGCCAACTTAGTGCATTGATGTCCAAAATAGTGCATGATCAATATAGATTTTTTTTTTTTTTTTTTTTTTGTTTTTTGTTTTTTTCTATTGGGCTAGTTGCTTTCATTGAAGAGGAATGATGCTTCTTGGCTTATAGACTAGCCCAAATACTTGTTGTCTTTTTTTGAACCTTTTAAAAGAGGGGAAAGAGGACTCCTTTCATGCGAGATTAGCATATTAAGTGGAAAATCAAGCTCTATTTTCTTTGAGCATGTTTTTGTTTTTTAAACATTTAAAGAGCACTCTAGCCTCTTGCTCTCTTCAGCTCTTGTTCTACGCGTCCTTCCTAGTGCCTCTAAGAGCTCTTCCTTCTTATTACCACTTAAGTTCCTTCTAGTACTTTTGACACCTTTCAACATTGAAGATTTGAGGTGTCAATAATTGATCAAACATGAACTCAACCCAGAAAAATCTGAGTTCAATTAGGTCTAAAAGTTATACCTGTTTAATTTATTAGGTTTGGTTTGGTTTGGGTTGGCCTGCCTAAATTTAACCTGTAAAATCAAGATCGACTCCAAATGACTTGTAAACTCAAATTTCACCAAATTTGATATAATTGACCCAAATTTGACCCAAAATGTATGTTCAAATAAGTTAATTAGGTTATGCTAAGGTTAGTCGTGGTGAAGGCAGTTCTAGTTCAGGATAAGAGCTTTGATTGGTTTGAAAAATGGGTTGGGTTCGGGTCACACTTATTTGGGTTGAATCAAACTTGACTTGCTGCCCTGATTTTTTACTCTTTTGAAGACTTCGTTCTTTCCTTTGGCTTTTAAACTTGGAAGTTTTATTGGCCTTCTTATTTGCTTCTTACTGTGGAGCATTAGGAATTGAAGACCTTTAGATGTCTTTAAAACTTGTGCTACACGTTTAATCTCTTTGCCCCTCCTCCTCTTTCTTCGATTTTGGCTCTCTTTTCCTTTCACATTCTTTTTGAGTCCTTCATTCTATGGTCCTTCTTTAGTCATTCTAAGATAGTGAGGAAGGCTGCTTACAAAGCCCTTTGGTTTCTTCCATGTTTGATCTGGACCCTTTTTTAGGATGGCTTTATTGGGTAAGCCTATGAATCGTTTGAGTTTAAGTCAAAATTATGAATAAGTCTCTCATCTTCAAAGAGCTTGTATTTCTTAATAAGATGTTTAGCATGGCTCCAATTATGTTCAACAATGCATCAAATTTTAATGTTGTGGTTAGAGCAAATCTTTTGATAACCTATTATCAGGACATCATGTATACCTCTTAAGAAAAGTAACTCTTATTTTGGTCAAGTGAAAAAATTATAAAAAGAGGGCTCACTCTCATTTGATCAAGTGATAAGTTTTCTTCTTCTTTACATTGATAATTCTTCAAGATTTTACATTTATTTATTGTTGTAGTTTTTTTGTTTGGGGCCATTTGCTTCTCTCTTACTTGAAGAATCCCTTAACCATCTGGAATTTAGATTATTGCCAATATCCAGGCTTCCAGACAACATCCTAATTTGAAACCCTCGCAAGAAGTGTCGAGTTAGCTAAACAAAAGGCAGTTTGGATTCTTATTTTGGGAATAAGAAACTAATGTTTCATTCAAGAAAGTTATGCAAATACAAAGGAGGGAGAATACTTTCTTTAGTTATTCTCTTTAACCCTCCTCCTTTGAGACTCTCTCTAAGGTCCCTGAATATTTTATGGAATAGGTTTTCTTTTCTCTTTAGGATTCTTCTTCTTTTATGACATTCTTTTATATAAATATGGAATGTTGATTACAAATAGAAGGGCAAAAGTTATAAGTTGATGTCAAAGTTACTACATGAAATCATAATAACACTAGTGGAAGTAATGTGGATAAGGCACTGACCTTGTGGATAGTTGGAACTACGCTAGCATTGTAATTTCTTGGTAATAATATTTTTTAGTCATGGAGTCACATGGCTTTCAAGTTAGAGTTTTTTGTGACCTTGTTTTTAGTTACTCAACCTTGCCAATTATTATTTTTTTAAATAAATTTCTCTTAGTAGCATATCAATCCTCGTAGGATTCATATTGACAACAATGCAAGTCGCATCTTATTTTTTTATATAGCTTCTCAATCTTTTGTACTTATTTTTTTCCACACATATTCTCAACAAGTTAGTTGATCTCTCGATCATATAATCCCTTTTTAGAAGGCGATTTTCTTCTGTGAATCAAGCTAAAGGTGAGGGGAGTAAGGCTATTCTTCTCTTTGGATAAACTACTTTATTTTGGAGGCCAATTGTCATTTTGTTGATCTTATAAAGTAACATGATGCCACGATTATGATCATAATTCATTTCTCCAATAACTTTGTCGTTTTTCAATTGATCCTCTTTGCTTAGCAGTATATTATCAAGAGGTGGTATTGAAGATGCTAATGGTTTGTATGAATCACTTTTTATTTTCTGAGTAGATAAGGTCATTAGTGCTTCAAAGCTTAGTGAAGTGCAAAAAGTTTCTTATCCTATATCAAATAATTCTTTTGATTTTTTTTGTCATATCTCATAGTACTATGCCATATGTTGCATTTCTTGCATCAAAACTACACCAATTGCATATACGAATGTGCCAACTTTGTCATCAAATGGTTTTTGAAGATTAAGGCTAGAACTAACACCTCACTTTTCTTTTCTTGGGAAGAAAGAAACACACCCTCATATTATTCCAAGATAATTTCCCCTTGGCTTTTGCCGATAAATGTAAAGGTTCAACAAGTGTGGATAAGCTGTGAAGAAATCTTTTTATATACTTGTTTGTTCAAATGAAGCTTCACACATTTGTAGCATTCCCTGGCTAACACTAATTTCTATTAGTTTTATTTTGTAAGGACAATTTTGATCTCCCCATTTCCAACTTCAAACCCCACAAATAGAATTGAATTTTCTTTCCCAAATAACACTTCTTCACATTCAGAAAGAGTTGATTCTTCAAGTGGTCAAACACTTTATGTACATATCCAATATGTTCCTACCATGTTTGACTATAAGTAAAGATAATGTCTTAATAAACATTTACAAAATCCTTCGTAAATGTTCTCAAAATGACAATCATGTGACACAGAATTATTTTTTGATATATTGTTGAGATTGAATAGTCATCATCCACTCAAACAATTTCTATTGTATTTTGAACATAACATTCCAAATGTATTCTTCATATATTGGATCTGTTGTTGCTTGTTTTTATATCCGGCTTAGCAAAAATTGTGGAGCATTTGTCCAATCAGTGATCCACTCTTGGAACTAGTTATCTATTATTCATTTCAATTTAATTTAATGCCCAATAATCCGCACAAATATGTCAACCATCATCTTTTTTGCAGTATCATAATTGTTGATTCACATAGTGAGTTATTTGGCTTAATAATACTTTGGTCTAAAAATTCAACCACTAATTTCGTTATTTGTTCATTCTCCCATCAAGTTGCAGCACATCTCAATGGTTGGCAGATTGGTTTATCTCTTATGCAAGAACTTGTTGGCAAAGCAAGCCTCTCGGCTTTCCAAAAAGCTCTTTGGCAACCTCTACCAAATGTTGTAGTCACGACTCCCAGTTTTTGAGAATTAGGTTAAGATTTTTCTATTTTATTTCTTTTGGTTCTCCTTCTCAAAGTAATGTCTTTACATATCCATGAAGCTTCTCTATGTGACAAAGAGTTGATGAAGCATTGATCGATGTTTATCATTTTCTTAACTTATGTAGTCACCATCATGTCAAAGGTTAGCATCTTTTGTTCTTGTTGATGATGTATCTAAAACCACGTTGGAGAGATGATATTTTTACACCTCATGATAAACGATGGCATCGTGGTCCCATGCGTGGATATGGGTGTCTTGTGAAAATCTAGCATATATTAAGAGGAACCCCTTGACACATTACCTTGTTGATGTATTCTCAACTAATGGAGACAGTTGATCACTCTGCATCTTTAAATCTTGAATTTGTTCAAGAGGGTAAAGATGTAAATGAGTTGTCTCATGTCCCAACCTCTTGACTAAGCCCTTTAAGGTATAGTTCTTTTGACTCCCAACGTTAAAGGAAGTGTTGATTGCCTTTTAGCTAACTTAAATTCACAAGGAGAATGACTTCTCACATTTGTTCGAGTCAGTTGAACCCAACTCTTTCATCTTCAATAATACCATGAAGGAAAGTTTTGATTCTAATCGATCAACTAACTTTAATGTTTTCTCTTTATTTATGGCGGTATCCACTTTCTTTCCCCTAGATCCTTATTAGACTTCTCCAGGAACGTTATTCCTAAAGGAAGAGGTTGTTGCAAAGTTGCCTTTAGTAGATTGTTTTTCGATTCCACTTCTCAATAATCTCTATTTTTCCTACCTTTTTGGCATTAGAGGCTTTATTTGCTCAGAATTTCAATGGTCATAGTACACATACTTTCTTGATCTAGGCCTTTTATAAGGAAGAGCAAAAGTTTATTAGAGATATTATAATGCAACCCTACCATGTACTTCATTAGAACTATGACATCTCCCAACGACATGCCTATCATCAATGGCTTCTTTCCTGTACTTTGTGTTATATTTTTGTATGATTTGATCTTGTTGTAACTATATCTCATGCCAATTTCTATCTTTTTTCATCATATCCTATAAAGTATAATTCTTAGTGGATCATCTCATTTTACATTGTAACACTATGCCTAAGAGGAGTGGTCTACCACCTAAACAAGTGCTTGGTGAGCTTTAGATGAGCCAATGAAACTTTCTCTTGAGATGAATACTCAGTGGCTGAAATAGACTTTGAGTTGATCCACCATTCCACCAATGTGTTGAGCTTTGTTGCATCAATAGAACCATCAGATGGGAATATCAATTTTGGCCATTATGAAAGGTTGGTGCCACCCTTCGAAAGAAAGCTTGAGATCCTCCCTTTCTTTTTCATAGTAATAGTCTTACTAGCCATAACATTCACTGGTATCTCACTATCATGATGACAAGGTGTTTGATTCTTCTTGTTGTTTGGGTCTTTATCTACCGTTTGATTTGCTTGTTCAAATCTCCATCATCATAGTCATCTATTGTTGAAAGAGTACAACTTGGGTAGCCAGGTTGCTACAATTTTCTCTTTATTGTGTAGGCACCATAGTTTCCACTATCTTGTTGAAAATTCTAAGGTAAAGTCTAGTTCTCTAGTCTTCTTGTAGTTGCTTTTTATCACCGTCATGCGCCAAGGTTCTTCTAAATTTAGATTTTTGATACTAAACTTGATTCTAGATATCCACAAGGTGGTGGAAGAGATCTAATTGACTCGCTAAGCAGGCATGACAGAAGGGTAGTTTGAATTCTTACTTTGAGATCAAGATATTAATATTTCATCTATTATGCACGGATGCAGACATAGAAACACGGACAGGAATACTTCTATTTTTTAAAATATGAGACACGAACACGTATTGGACATGTTATTATAATAATAATTAACAATAATATGTATAATTAAATAGATAAAATATTAAAAATAAAAAAAGTCATTTCATTAGAAAAATTAAATTATTTACTATATATTTATAATTTATTTTAGGTATTTTTACATACATAACATCTAAAACTTGCATATTTACTTATCTCACACCTTAAACTTATTATTTACAATTATAGCACCCTAAAATATCACATTTGCTCAAAAATAGCACTCCGTTGCCTACCGTCTATTTTCACTGTAAAAAGTTTGCCGGAGAACGAGTTGTGCAAGCAGCAACCTTAATACCTGCTCATTAAATTCTCGAAATCATTGATGACAACAAAGAAGAGCAGTTGGGGATGGGTCCAACAGATGCGTGAGAAAAGAAGACTTCAACTTGAGACATTTACTATATTCAGGATGTAAGGTACAATAATTCCAACAACAAACTTAAGTTCTTTTGTCTACATCCTTCTTTTAAGTACTGTCATACTCTCTCTTGTGAGAATTTAAGGTTCTATTTTTTATTTTGTGTGATTCTAGTAATTTTTCTTGCACGCCACAAAAACGCTAGAGCTCAATTACAAGCTGTTCTTAGTCTATAGTGTAATTCACATGAATGAAAGTTGTAATCTACCGTGATTTTGAAAATTAAAGTAGGTAAATTATTGCCAATTGAGTAAATCTCTCATACCGTTTTGCATTGCAAAAGCCAGACATATTATAGTTTTCATTGGTGCTAGGAATCAGCAATGAAAAGTATTATACTTTTCATGAATAAATGATTATAGCTTCACAATTACCAGCAGCATACTTGTAGAAGTGTGCTTAATTATACTGTGAACAATATCAGATTTAAAGGGGATCAAATAGGAAGTTCCATATTTGTAGAAGTATTATATTTTGAATGACAATTGTCTTTAATTTAAATTTTATTATTATCATCAATATTATATCCCATTATTATTAAAATGAGAAAATTGAACTTGCTCTTTGAACAAAATGAATTGGTGCATTGAATTTTGCCCTGTACAAAATTAAATCTCTTATTCTCACAAAGATGAATTAACGACTGATACTCATAAAAAACTTGCAACATTGTTCCACATATTTTTAGAATATGTTCAAATTATATGAATCAAGTAGATGAATATATGAATCAAGTGAGAAACAAAAGAAGGAAATTACTCCAAAAATTTTGAGTCTATGCATGGCCTCCAAGGTAAATTACATGAATAAATATTCAACTTTTTTTATTACTCAGTTCATGTAATTATTTATTTCTTCATTTGCTTCAATGTGAACAATAAGTTCAAACAGATATTCTCCTTGTTGAGAATGATTTAATTGTAAATGCCATTATAAATCTTATTCCAATTATAGATATTAAGAGACTAATTATCAAGAATTAAAGCTAAATAAATAAAGACTGATATTTCATTTATGGCATTTCAGTAATATGAAGGCAAAAAAAAGAACTAATAATATTTTAAGCAAAGTAGAAATAGGATAGCAAAGAAGAAAACTTGTAAATGCAGCTTTTATATATAACAATGCATCTTAATTTTGTTCCTCCTTGTTTTACCTTAAACAACAAATTTATTATATATGCTATTACATAAATCTCTTTCTGCTTCTTCTCCACACACTGTTGTTGGACCCATTGTTGCCTGCTTGAATTCATCGCCTCTTCATCATCGTCAAGGCTTTAGAGAATGGTAAATGCTATAAGGAAAAACCCGCTTTTCTGCACACAGTGCTATTGGAATCCGTAAATCTTTGATAAGTCTCGTCATTTTCTTCTACACAAGCTCTTCGTCCGCTCAACTTACTTGTTTGTTGTCGTCGAGGGCTTCAGGAATCTGGCAGACTTCCTGCGCAGTTCAAGACTCGTTCTTGTTTCTTGGTTTACTGAGAAAATAGATGGTAGGTTACGGAGTGTTATTTTTGAGCAAATGTGATATTTTAAAGTGCTATAATAGTAAATAATAAGTTTATGGTGTGAGATAAGTAAATATGTATGTTTCAGATGCTATGTATGTAAAAACTCCTTTATTTTATTGTATTTTAATAATTTTAATGAATAAAATTTATTATCAATTTTAAATTTATAAATTTAATTATAATTTTAATTATTTTTAATAAATATATATTATTATTTCTTTTTTTCGCTCAAATGTCATTCTTTACATTCCCAAAACTCTCTATGGTGACTTAAAATATAACAAAATATATTTAAAAATATCTTTTTATATCATATTAATTCAATTATTTAGGACACACGTGTCCCTTTAATTTTTTAATATTTTTTTAATTAGACATTTCTTTATCTTGTAACACGTGTTGGAGCGTATGTCGGACCCGTGTCCGTGTTCGACACATATCGGACACTGCATACCCCATTTTTAAAAGTGTCGGTGCATGATAGAGTTTCATTAATGGTAGAAATTAGACAAACATAGAGGAGAAGGAAGAAGAAATTTCTTAAAATATCCCTCTCTCTCTACTTGTACTCCTTTGAGACTCTTTTTGAGATCCCTCAATATCTCATAGAATGGAATTTCTCACCTCTCTAGTATAGAAAATGTTTTTCTTACGTGACACCCCTTTTTTATGGATATGGAATGTTTTTAAATAAAAGGATTGTAGTTACAAGGATATGGTGCTATATTTGTTGTAGGAAATCATAATTATACTTGTCAAAGTTATGAGGATGAGGTGCTGACTTGTGGGCAGTGGAACCAGATTGGCATTGGGTTAGAGTCTTCCCAATACATTTTCTGAGTTCCTCTTGGCCTCACTGATTCTCTTTGGTTTCAATAGATCTCTCTCTGTGGCGCGCATTGGTCCTCTAGACATTCCTTAGTTTTAGCAATATTTTAGACCTCTTAGAATTTCTTTATTTAGCTTTCCAATACTCTTTTACTTGTCTGAGATCTGTCTTCTCAACAAGGTAAGTGATGTTCTGATCATGTTTTGATAGCAACTAGGCTAACTTTCTTTACCGCCAGCTTTATATATTACTTAACGAGCTGCATCCTTGTTTTTAAAATTATATGCCATAATGCATTACATTTTGCTCCTGGGGTGGCTGAATAGATGTAATGGTTTGTACGATTGACAATGCTCTCTTTTGGTTTCCATATTTGACCATTCTGCTGCTTTTTTGACTTATTAATATTTGCTTCCATAGACTTGTTCTAGGTTGTGAAAGAAAGAATTACATGTATTTCATATAGCTTATTTTCATTCATAGATAATATGTTGATGAGTGATATTACTATTTATGGAGATAGGGATATTTGGGAAAAAGAATGAATGTGGATATAGATAAAGATAGCAACTTCTGAAGTTAATCTTGGATGGTGAAATTGGAGAAGTAGCTCATGGATATTATATAACAAAAGTTAAATGTAAATATCATAGAACCTCAATTAGCTAAAGATGCTTTATATATTTGAGTGTTTGCTAATAAAAAAATTGACAATATTTAAGTTAGGCATTATAGATTTGAGACTACTTAGATGAATGTGCGGAAAATTTGAAAAGAGTGGTGAACATGTACAACAAATTGTAATAAGATGTGTAGATAGAATTAATGCAGTTGATTAGGAAGGAGAAGGGATAGAACTAAAATAAAATGGATAGAAGTTGTTCAAATGATACGTGATTACTGTCTAGTATCTCAAACAGCAATGAATTAAAACGAATGAAAACGAGAATTCATGTATATGACTCTAAATAGTTGATGATGATGATGAGGATGGTGAGTTTATTGGTTGGATTGACACTGTTTAGGTTGATTGTTACAGTAAAGGTATACTCTAGTTTATTGTTTTTAGTTTAGTGAATGTATGAAAAGATTCTGGAAAAGTTGGAAAACGTGGCATATTGTTTTGGATAAAGATCATGTGAATTTGATGGATTTGTGGACAAACAATCTGAAGTCTTCAATCTTTACAGTGATCCAAATGTGTTGCATTTTCAAAGAAAACTACATTAAGAATGTTCATTTTTAGATAAAATCATTTCCTCGGCACCATCCACTTTGAATTTTGTTATTCCTCCGTTCGGAACATGTGTTTAGAGCACTGTTATTTTTTATAACCAGCTGTTCTCTGATTAGATGGATTGTCAGCTTTTATGAACCATGAATAATTTCACAATGGATTGAAATTGTGCAGTTACGACTTGTTCTGAAGCCTTGACAGCATTATCCCTTCTTCGAGAGAGGAAGGGTGGATTTGATGTGGTAATCAGTGATGTTCACATGCCTGACATGGATGGATTTAAGCTACTTGAGCTTGTTGGTCTTGAAATGGACCTGCCAGTTATTAGTGAGTATTTAATTTTGTTCTTATATGACTGTCTTTTCTTGTAGCAAGCATCCTTATGATTGTTGATTAAGCAGTGATGTCAGCTGATGGGAGAACCAGTGCCGTGATGAGAGGAATAAAGCATGGGGCATGTGATTATTTAATAAAGCCAGTACGGATAGAAGAGTTAAAGAATATTTGGCAGCATGTTGTTCGAAAGAAGTGGAATGAAAGTAAAGATGTGGAACATTCAGGTAGTTTCGAGGATTCTGACCGCCAGAGACGAGTGACTGATGAAGCTGAATATGATTCTTCAGTGAATGAAGGTCCTGATGGCTCATGGAAAAAGAGAAGGGACTCTAAGGATGATGAAGATGATGGTGAACTGGAAAATGAAGATCCTTCCGCATCAAAGAAACCACGAGTGGTGTGGTCAGTAGAACTTCATCAGCAATTTGTTAATGCTGTCAACCAACTTGGCATTGACAGTATGGACTAAACTAAACTAGTGATCCTTACTTATATCAGTCTTTACATGTAAACTGACGGTTTCTTGGAGATATTTGCTTGATTTGTTTATTGATGGGTTTTTTTAAATTACATGCAGAGGCTGTCCCGAAGAGAATTTTGGAATTAATGAGTGTTCCTGGTTTAACTAGGGAAAATGTGGCTAGCCATTTACAGGTTTGAATTTTATTTTTAATTTTTTCTTCATTTTTAAACCATGAAGTTATCATTTTGTTATATGCTTACTTTTAGCTTTCAGACATGAATGATGATTTTGCAGTTTTTAAGATGTTTGGAAGAATGAGCATTGCCATTCTCTTTACCTTTTAAAAATTAAGTACTTGTTTTTTTCCATTCTATCTTTTCTTTTGGGTTTTAATGTGATTTTAACTGTAGCGTGGTTTCAATTTTAGTGTTGAGTCGGTCTTTTTGCTTCATTGTTTGTTTATTCTATTGTTGAGTTTATCATCCAATGCTGTCCATTGAGTGTTTGAATTTTCAGTATTGTTGCTCTTTTGAGAACTTTCCCGGGGTTCAGTGGTACTTGGAGAGTATTGAATACTTTTTTTCTTGCAAAAGCTTACATGGCAATGTGAGATCAATATTTTCTGTTAAAAAGATTTGATATTCAGTCAGATAAAGAAGTTAGAGCGTTGGAGAGTTACGTAATATATTCAACTAGCACTGTAGGATGGCTTATAGTCCTTTCAGTGAAATCTTTAAAATTCAAATGATCTCCGTAGAAAAAATATTTATGTGCTTGTAAGGTATTCACAAATATTTTGTCAATTTTTTGATAAATTGAAAATTAGTGTGATATCATGCTTAGGAGTAAAATTATTTTATGAGAGAGATTGTTGATAAAGTTTGAGGAGAATCACATTTTTTGATGAATGCCAAATCTGGTGTTGCCCAAAACTAGTATTTGAGGCTATTTTCTGTGTTTGTTTGCTAATGTAGAGGTATAAAGATTAGAGTGTGGAGTTCTATGTGGTTTTTATTTACCTTAAAAAGACATTATTGAATATTATAAGAATAATTGTATCAGGCATCGAGTAAAGCTTTGTGCTAGAAAGCCATACATGTTTGAGAGAGAGAGGGAGAGAGAGAGAGAGAGAGCAATGGTTAGATTTTTAAATGGTTGTAAAATTCCCAGAGGATTTTCAACCACTAAATGATTATGTTAAGGGCCATCATTATGTCCATTTAAATGAATGTAAATTCATCTTTGGAATTTGTAGATGGCATTGCCATGTGTTTTTAATCTTGAAGAAAATGTAAATTTGTAAAGTGGAAAATTCTTGATGGGGTTTTGAACAAAGACTTAATATGTTTTGAAATTATAGTTTATTCAAAATGCTAATAATTACTTAATTCTGCTAGAGAATTCACCAATACTTGAATGCAATATGTTTAAATATTGTTTACTATAAAAAGAAAGAAAATACCCATGGCAGCTTGCCTCCCTATCGTGTGATCTCTACTTAATTGCACACTATAATAATCTTTACCTGCAACCATATCCTCTTTGGTAACATATCACACTTGCGCTCGACCATGTCTCTATGATTCTCCCGTCAAGCTTGCGACTTTGCCCATAATGTCTAAATGTATGGAAGTCATATATGTGGCTTGATTGATCAAGCATATAAGATGAGGACCAAAGTTTGATCACATTGACTTCTAATTAATCTGAAGGTTTCAACGAATCATTTTAATATTTTTGTTAAAATATGCATTACATAAAAAAAGAACTAATTGGGCCTTTTTGTTAATAAGACAATTTTATAAGACCCACTATTGATTTGATTTTAATATTTGAGCTATAAGTCTTACATTGGTACATGCCGAAAAATATTATTGTAATCCCGAACCTATTTAACCAAAGCTTTTCAAATGAACTTAGCCAATTAGGCCACCTTATCTATAAGTAAGATCATAAGGCTTATTATTGATTTTATTTCATCCTCAAGATTAAATATCCTCTTGTATAGGCCTTTCAATAGCTGTAAATGCTAACACAATTATATCAGGTTGACACAATGGCAACAAATTCATTAAGGGTTGTTTGGTTGCCTGAATTTTAGGTGTAAAGTAAAGTAAATGCAGGGGTTTTTTACTTTTTTTGTGTTTGGCATGATGCAAAGTAAAATTTTCAAAATAATGTAATGTATTTAGTTACATTTTATTTGAAATTCATCCGATTTGCAATTCCAAATACACAATTAATATAAAGTTACCGTCATCGCCACATACCGCAGCCTCTACCCAGCCGTCACAATCGTCTTCGAGCGTCAAAACCTTCAAAATAGTTTACATTACTTTTTTTTACTAAACAGAAAAAAGCAAAGTTATGAATTCATAAAACTCTCAACCAAACAATCAGAGTAATCATTTTACATCAGATTCCTTTATATCAGATTCTTTTCAACCAACCAAACAACCCCTAAACCAAAACTTGAGCCTTTCAAACTCCATTAACTTTACTTTGATTATAGGGTGAATCATAAAACCCATGTTGGGCTGATTCCAATATTTGAGTCATAAGCCTTACATACGGGCATTTCTAAAAGTCAATATTATAAGCCTTAACCTAAGAGCCAACAAAAAAAATAATAACACCATTAAAATTAACTTAATCAATGAAGTCATTTTATATATGTGGTACAACAACAACAATAACAAGAAGCTTTTATCCCATTATGTGTAGCCCATTACATGAATCCTTCATCTCCTATATGCTATTAAGTATCAAATTCTCATTTAATTCTTATAAAATGTAATTTTTTATACTTTCTAACCAAGTCTTTTTAGGTCTACCTCTACCTTTTTTAATTTAGCCTGAATCTAATACATTTACTCTCCTAACTAGATCATCGGATGGACAACTTTTTTGTGACCAAATCATCTAAGTTGAGTCTCTCCAAGCTTATCTGCCATTGGAACTACTCCAACCTTTTCACACACACACACACACACACACACACATATATATATATATATATATATATATATTCGTTTTGCAGTTAATCTTTAAGTGTATTGCCACTCATTCACCTGAGCATCCTCATCTCTGCAACACTTAATTTTATACTTCTCTTTTACTGGCCAACCCTAAACCATCTTATAAAGTTCTCCTTTAAGTGGTACTTTTCTATTACTCAATAGGCTCGATTGATTCCTCCATTTCAACCATCCAACTTGAATTATACTAATAACTTCCCCATCTATTTCACCATCACTTTGAGCGATAGACTCAAGATATCTAAAACATTCACTCTTTTTAATAACTTGATCACTCATTGTCACAACCCCACCACTAGACCTTCTACAACCAAAATTACACTTAATGTATTCAATTTCAGGTCTACTCCAATCAAAAGCCTTTAGACATTAAGGTTGACATCCATAATTGAAGTTTCTCTTAAACTCCCTCTTTAGTCTTGTTAACAAGTAGAATATCACCAATAAATTGCATACACCAAGGTATATTCTCTTATAATTGTTTAATAAGAACATCTATAAATAAAGCAAAAAAGGGATGGGTATAAAGTTGATCCTTGATGTAATCCAACTGAAATAAGAAAAAGTTGGTCAAACTTATGTTTGAGCACGCACACAAGTAATAGCTCCAACATACATATTTTTAATAACTTGAATATACATAAGATTAGTTCCCTTCTTTTCTAGATCCAACGTACTTATCTTGGAACTGTATCATATGCTTTCTTTAGATCAACAAATGTCATATGTAAATCCTCTTTACTTTCTCTGTATTTCTTCATCAAACCTCTCGATAAATGTAAAGCTTTCATAGTAGACCTATTAGCATGGAACCAAACTAATTTTGAGAAACTTTTGTATCACATCGTATCCTATACTCAATTACTCTTTCCCATAATTTTAACACATTAACTGAACTCCTTTATAATTTACACACTCTTGTGCTTCACCTTTATTCTTAAAAATAGGAACCAACAAACTCTTCCTCCACTCATCTAATATTTTTTGTCTTTAAAATACTATTAAAAGAGGCTTAGTATGCCAAGAAATTTCTCGATCTCTTATGCATTTTTACACTTCTTTTAGAATATCATTAGGTCCTATTACTTTTCCGCGCTTCATTTTTTTTTTTAAGTCTCTCCAACTTCGATTTTACTAATACGACGATAAAAACAAAAATTTATATTTTCATTTAAGGTATTAAAGTCACTAAAGTAAATCATATTCTCACAACTTCATTAGAAAGTTTATTAAAATATCTTACCCACCTATGTTGAATATCCTCTTCTAAGAAAAATACTTTTTGATCTTCATCCTTGATGCATTTCACTTAAACTAAATCTTTACTTCTCTAATATCTTTGCTTGGTTAACTTATATATACATTTTTTGCTCTCTTTAGTATCTAATCTATCATACAAATTATTAAATGTTGAATTCTTTTCATCACATATTATTTTTTTAGACTCTATACAAGATAAGAAATAAGAAGCATTGTTATAAAACTTGGTTTAGATATAAAAACTTGGAGAATTGGAAAAGATATAAAGTGACCTGTAGAGATTATAAGAAAGTAATATATGATGCAAAAAATTTAGCTTTTAGTGATTTATACAATATATTAGATACCAAAGAAGGTGAAAGATGTATGTATAAGTTAACCAACCAAAGAGATAGGAGAAGTAAAGACCTGGAGTGTATTAAGGATGAAAATAATATATTGTTTTTCTTAGAAAATGATATTGAAAATAAGTGGATGAGGTATTTTGATAAACTTTTCAATGAAGGATCTGAAAGTACGATTGATTTTAGTAACCTTAATACCCTAAACAAAAATAGATAATTTTGTTTTTATCATCATATTAGTAAATCTGAAGTTAAAGAAGCTTTAAAGAAAATGAAATGTGTAAAAATAGTAGGACCTGATGATATTCCAATAGAAGTGTGGAAATGTTTAGGAGATCAAGGAATTTCTTGGCTTACAAATCTTTTAATGTTATTTTAAAGACTAAAAAGATGTTAGATGAGTGGAGAAAGAGTTTGTTGGTTCCTATATTTAAGAATAAAGGTGATGCACAAGAGTGACAAATTATAGAGGAATTATGTTAATGTGTCATACATTAAAATTATGGGAGAGAGTAATTGACCATAGGTTATGATGTGATACAAAAATTTCTCACAATCAGTTTGGTTTCATGCCAGGTAGATCTACTATGGATGCTATACATTTGTTAAGAGGTTTGATGGAAAAGTATAGAGAAAGTAAGGAGGATCTACATATGATATTTATTGATTTAGAGAAAGCTTATGATAAAGTTTCAAGAGATGTTCTTTGGAGAGTTCTAGAACAGAAAGGAGTTAATATTCGTTATATTCAAGCCATTAAGGATATGTATACTAGAGTTGTTACTTGTGTCCAAACACAAGGAGGATTGACAAAATATTTTCTTATTTCAGTTGGATTACATCAAGGATCAGCTTTAAGCCTCTCTCGCTATGCTTTAGTTATGGATGTTCTTACTAGGCATTTACAGGAGGATGTACCTTGGTGTATGCTTTTTGCTGATGACATTTTTCTTTTTGATAAGACTAGAGAGGGGGTCCAAGAGAAACTTGAATTATGGAGATCAACATTAGAGTCTAAAGGTTTTCGTTTAAGTAGATCTAAAACTGAATATATTGAGTGTAATTTTAGTTGTAAAAGTTCTAGTGGTAGTGACATTAAGTGAAAGTCATTAATAAGAGTGAGATCGATATTTAGGCTCTATTGTTCAAAATGATGGTGAAATAGATAGATGTTATTAGTAGAATTCAAGTTGGATGGTTGAAGTTGAGGAATGCATCCCGTTGTGTGATAAATGTTTCACTTAAACTTAAGGAAAATTTTATAAGATGGTGGTAAGATCCGCAATGACTTATGCGAATGTTGGCCAATAAAAGAAGCATAAGACTAAGTTAAGTGTTACTTAGATGAGGATGCTCAGGTGGATGAGTAGTTTTACTCTTATAGATAAAATGCGAAATGAGTATGTTAAAAAAAGTCGAGTCCAAGTGATAAGATTAGAGAGTCGCCTTAGATGGTTTGGCCACATAAAGCGTCAGCCATATGATGACCCGATTAGGAGAGTAGATGCATTAGATTTGCCTTATGTTAAGAAAGGTAGAGATAGACCTAAAAAGACTTGGTTAAGATGTATAAAAAATTACCTTAGTATACTTGAATTAAATGAGAATTTGACACATAATAGGTCACAATAGAGATGAAGGATTCATGTAATTCGATAGAGATGTTGTTGTTGTTGTTGTTGTACTCTATACAGGCTACCCTATGTCTTTTTCAATTTTCTAAGCTTTTTATATCTAAACCAATTTTTATAATAAACATTTTATTTTTTATAGTTTCTTACACATTTTGGCTCCACTATCAATTGTTTTTATTAATAAGAATTTTTGTATTTTGATTCTCCAAGCACATTTTTTTTAATTTATTTAATCATTTGCTATCTTTTACCACATTACATTAGCTTCCTCATGAATATCTCAAATTCTAAGATCTTGTAATTTATTTTTAAAAATATTTTTATTAGTGTTCTTTAAGTATAATCTTGGAACAATATTTTGATTTAGTCATAATTTTTCAACCTTTCATCTATATGGTAAACCAATAAAATCCATTATTGGGCTTTCCTCATCCTCAAGGTTTAAATTCCTCTTACAGGTTTTGTAATGGATGTAAGCCCTAACATAATTAGTTTAGGTTGACATAATGCCATTAAATATTTTAAATCAAAATTAGGGCCTTCCAAATGACAACGGTCCATCTGAACCTAATTAATCAAGCTAACATAAAAGCAAACAAACCCTTTCAAACTAGTTCAATCAATAGTTCATTATTGGGCTTCCTTATGAGATCTATTACCATAAAGTAAGGCATATGACTGATTATCTAGCTTTTCTCATTCTTGAGAATACATGTCCCATTTAAAGGCATTCTAACGGATGTAAGGCTCATTACTTTTAATCACGCTAGCACAAATGGCGATCAAGCTCATCAAACTAAACCTTCTAACAAATGGAATCCTCATTTCTTCTAAAGTTTATTGTTGAGCTTTGCTTGTCCTCATGGTTATAAGTCCCACTTATTGGTTTTCCAATGAACGCAAGTCTCATCCTAAGCTAAATTTGGGCCACCTTACCTACAATGTATGGCCTTTTTGGGCTTTCCTCATCCTTCAGGGTGTAATTCTCACTAACAGGTTTTAAATGGATAAAAGCTCAACCTAAGCTAAAATAAGGACAACTTATACACTATCAAGTTAATTAATCAAATCCAGACCTACTAATCAGAAACATGCTTGAGAATTGCTTGGAAAACTTAAATCTCCTACTTTTGACTTGGTTGTTTCATTTCAACACTTACCTGTTCCGTTTGCGTGCTTTTGAAACACAACAATTGATTCAATCAATTTGAAGGTTGTTGATCTTTGATTTGATCAATGTGATGACTCATGATCTTTGAATAAATTACGATTGAATATCACTTCCTGTGTTGTTGATATTTGATATAAATGAAGTTATGTTATTAATCTTTGATCTAGCTAGAATTTTACTTCCCTTTATTGATGTTTCATTTTGTCCATGTAGTGATATCTTTCTCATCAGTGACTATACATGACCAAAAATTTATCATAGCTATTAAACTACTACCAAATGATGGACATTATGGTTCCTTTGCAATTAGTGCATCATTGATACATTCAATACCTTCATTACCTTATTCATGGGTGAGCTAAAAACCAAAAATACATGCAATTCAGGGAAAATGGAAAAAGAAATTGTGTGGTTCCCAATATGATAGTTTCCCACTATACTTTGCTTGTTGGTCATCTAATTATGTTTAAAAGAGTTGTTAATCAATTCAAGTAATATATAAAATAATTAAGGACATTACTGCCTAAGAAATTGTAAACAGAACATTAGAATTAATTCCAAGAAACTCATGATCAAAGTTTAAAATTTATTTAAATATTTTGGAATAGAAAATAATTATTTTCTTAGGCTTGATAATGCATAAATAAATAATATCGAGGGCCATTTGATGAATATTATATAAAGAAATGATGAATTCAATCATCAAACTCAAAGATTTCTGACATCATTGTTGTCCCATGTTTAGCATTGGTTTGACATGCCCATGTCTCTGAAGTATGCCAATACATTGAGTGCATAACCTCACCCCCTAAAAATTTTCAATATATCAGGTTATTCATTTATATTCACAAATGTTCTCAAATAACATGTAGTAATGCACACTCATATTAATGTATTGATGTACAAAAAGCATATTAATTTTTTTTGGCCCTTAATTCAAATGCATATAATATAATCTTGATTTATTGGTGTGCCAATAAATCGATGACCTAGGTTGACCTTATTGACTTCCATTTAATCACAAGATCTTGACAATTATTTTATTATATGTTAAAATACACTCTACATCAAAAATTAGATACCACTATTTTTATAGGCTTACCTATATGGTGAGGCAGAAGATTCACTATTATGCTAATTCTAATATTTGAATTATAAGTCTTATATGTGGACATGTGGAAAGCCAAAATGATATTCCCCAATATAATTAATATTGTCAGCATAAAATGAACAAAGCTCATCAAATTAACTTAAATCAATCAAGCCACCTTATTTATATGATTGGGCCTTAAGACCCATTATTGGGCTTAGTTCCATTTACAAGCCAATGGGCGTAACTTCAAGCCGGTTAATTTATGTCTTTGTTAAGCTAAGAATATCTTTAAGTTAAAATTTGGACTTTCCAATAGATGTTAAGTCCAATTTAAACCTATGTAATTTGGATGCCTTGCATATAGGGTATAATTACAAGACCCGTTGTTGGCTTAATTCCAATATTTAAGTTGTAAGTCCTATATGTGATCATACCTGTGCCAAAACTATAAGCCTCAACCTCAATTAATAAAGAATTCATAAAATAAGTAGTCCTCTAATCAACTTAAGCAATTGAGCCACTTTATCTAGAGGGTAAGGGTATATGATCCATTCTTAGGTTCTCCTCATCCTTAAGTCTGTAAGTCTTTCCTATAAGCCTTACAATAGATGTAAGTCTAACCTAATTTATTTGGTGTGAAACAAGACCACTAAACCATTAATCAAATCTTAGGCCTTTTGATAGTTGTAAGCCCCATTTTGATTATATTGATTGATGCACCTTGTTTATGAGGTGAGATTATAAGACTCATTTTAATGGATAATAGAAGCTACTCTTCTTTGAATCAACTTGGTCTGAAATCAAACTCAATAAAGGAAATAAAATAAAAATCAAATGAAAGTATTCAATAATTTTTAAATTTTTAAAAAGTCATGATTTACTTTTTTTTAAAGCCCATCTATAATGATTGATGAATTAAGAACTTTTAATTGGAACTAAACAAATTCTTTAGATTAGTTTTTCTTATCGTCACCTAGATTGAGACTTAGGTAAATGTTTTATTCATACATGTATTAAAAGAACATATAAGCATGCTGAAAGACAAAACTGCAAGCTCTAACCCAATTAACAAGGCAAACATAAAATCAACTTAATCAGTTGTGCACCTTATATATTAGGTAATGCTATAAATCTTATTATTGGGATTTTCTCGTCCTTTAAGTTTCTTTCTACTAGCCTTCCAATGATTGTGATTTCCAACTTAATGCAGTTGCATACTTGGGTTGACATTAGGCTAAGAGTTTCTTTAAATTAAAATGTAGATCTTTCAATTGTTGTAACTTGTAAGTTTCGTTTGGGCTAACACAAAAGTAAGCAAGCCTGTCTTAATGTCTAATCAATCAGACCACTTATAAGGTAAGGTTGTAAGATGCATTACTTGGCTCTCTTATGTGCCTTCAAGCATATGTAAGCTCCATTCCCTTGAGTCGAGCTAGTACAAAAGTCATGAAGCACATCAAAAACTAAAACTAAATTAATCGGGCCACCTTTCTTATTTGGTAAATTTGTTGGATCGATTAGTGGGCTTTCTTCATCCTTTTTACTTCACATAAACTCTAACCTAAACTAAACTGTGTTGTATTATATCACCATGCATAAAATTATATAAAAAGTCAAGGTCAAACAGAGTGAAATTTGTAAATATTGATTTAGATAAAATAAGCAAAAATGTGTGACTAATTTGACAAGAGTTCGTGGTATATTGTGTGATAAAAAAGGATATAGTCATTGGGAAAAAAATAGTGACATAAAACATATTATTTGTGTGTTTGGATTTTAGTGTTGACCACTATAAAAGGTCTCAGCAGTTAGGTTAGGTGGGCACGAATGAGGAATTAAGATGAATGTATTGTGAAATAGGAAGTATATAAATTAAAATGTAAGAGAATTGAAGTGACGCCTGTTGAAATTGTTGTAAGAAACTATACTCGTGAAATTTGACCATGTATGATGAGTGGAAAAGATGTGCTATTTTGACGGTGAGAAAGAATTAATTTGAAGAAAATATGAAGTTAGAAAATTCAACTCCAGAAGTGCAAATGATGGTATAAACATTCTCTAATGGATGGGATAAAACTAGTGTTGATTTGATATCTCTTATTGCATTATAGCCTCAAATTTTGAATAATGGCGTGAAAAGAATTCTCTTTGTATGTCATCTTGTATCCATATGATTAATAGTTTTTTTTAGGTAGGCTATTTTATCAATAAACTATTGGAAAAAATAGCGCAAAATAGAGAGAAAAATATTTATAAAATTTTCACAAAATTTTATAAATTGCATGCTTCAGCAAGATTAAGTCGTCTATGTTAAAGATTGTATAGAGAAAATGTTCCATTATAATTTTGAAGTGTACATTATTTTGTTGGTCCACACGATCATTTAATTATCTAGAAAAAGATAATAAAGGGCCAAACAACTAAGAAATTTGAGGAAGTGGATGTTATGAAATCTTGAGTTGTATCATGTGTTCATGGTAACGTGATATCAGTTGGAACCACTAGATTTACCTAGATGTTATTTTCCTTGCACGTAGGAAGAGTTCTTAAAAAAATTGCAAATCAAATTTGTTCTCTCTTTTATTAATTTCTGTATCCGTTTTTTATATTTTATATTTTATTTTTACAGCCACCCAAAGCTGTAGTTTTCTTTTCGTCTGTTCTTCCAAGTCAACAATAGCATGGAATTACAGATCTCCTTTTTTGAAGGCGCACAAACACATAGGCTTTCTTCTTCCTATTTTATTTATAAGTTTAAAGATGTAATTTTGATTTGGACCTGATCTATAATAGCATAATTTGTAACAAAATTTTAAACATATTCATATTCAACATGTTAGATTTATTTTTTTGTCCGGTAGAGCAACAATTGGGCTCCAAATTCATGGACATGACAAATGAGATAGCCACTTATATGTAAACATCGTGGGGTTATTGCCAATGAACTGCTTTATTACTGTTTTTTCCCATGAACTGCTTTAATACTGTTTCAGTGTTTCCCTTAGTGTCTTTATTCTTTTTCTGTTCGATTTGAAAGAAGAATAAATCATTATGAAGATCAATGGTATTTCTTTTGGCTTTGACATCAATATTTTTCTATAGATGATTCTTTCTATGGATATTCTTTTTTTTTTCAGTTACATTTATTTAATCTTTAAATTCTCAATGTATTGTTATAATTGCACAGAAATTCAGATTGTACTTAAAGAGAATAAGCGGTGTGACTCAACATCAAAGTGCACTTCCTAATCCATTTTGTAGTCCGGTGGACCCAAGTACAAAAGTTGGTTCCTTAGGAAGACTTGACTTCCACTCCCTTGCTGCCACAGGTCAAATACCTCCGCAGACCCTTGCTGTCTTACATGCTGAGCTTTTAGGTCGTCCTTCAGGTAACATTGTATTGCCTGTGATAGATTCGCCGGTTCTTTTGCAAGCTTCAAGCCAAAATTCAAAGTTTTTTCCTGCAGAAAAGGAAATAGCTTTTGGCCAGCCTCTATTTAAATGCCAATCTGGAATATCAAAGCAGTTTTCCCCATCTGGATTTAGTACTCAAGATATGCCGTCCAGTTTTTCATCTTGGCCATCTAATCAGCTTGGTGTCACCGAGGCCAACAATGAACTTGGGGGATTAAGCAACACACAAAATAATAATTTATTGATGCAAATGTTGCAACATCAACAGCAGCAGCAGCATCAAGACGAACCATTTAATCTCGTGGTCTCAGAATCGCACAATGCAATCAATGTGCAACCTTCATGTCTTGTAGTTCCATCCCAGTTACCAAACAGTTTAAATGGTGTAAATTGCTCTATTCCAATAAATAAGAACTCTATGGTTGTAGCCCCTCAACAACCAAGCAATATTCAGTTAGGAAGCAGTTCAGTGCTAACCACTTCAAATTCTACTTTTAATGGTAGCGGTATTACCTTTGATTACAGCATCCTTTCTTCTCAGTCAACCAATGCACCATTGGGCATGGGTCGAGTCTCAGACAAAGATTTCAAGAATATTGGCCTGTTAAGTAGCTATTCTCCTCCAGCTTCAGTATCCCCATCAGTTTCATCTAGTTCAGTTGGTACTAGTAGTGGTACTGGTTGGACGTTGCAGAATTCTAGTATGAATATTGGTTTTAGTAGGCCACCTGGCCACTTACCTAACTTGTGCATTCCGGCTAATGCGGTGAAATCGGGGACACCAGTTAATTATGAAAATGTAAGGAATCTGGGTTTTGTTGGTAAAGGTACTTGCCTACCCAGTAGGTTTGCTGTTGATGACATTGAATCGCCTACATATGACTGGAACAACATAAAGACAAGTGTGTTTGATGATGCTGATAAAGTGAAGCAAGAGCTCAATTTGGATTTTTTGGAGGGCTCTAAAGTTGAAAAAACTATGCTCCCAAATTTCCCCTCAAACGATTTTATGGGTGTTCTGTCCAAGTAGGTAATACATGAACACATTGTTTTCCCAGTACCCGCTTAATGGAATGCACGTTGCTCTATTGTCATTATCTTCTTTTTGTCAGTTTAATGGTGATTTTTTCAGTTCTATTTTAATATATTCCAGGGTTATTCCACTCCTTTGGTTCCTGCAAGTCATCTAGTTGTATCAGAAATTAAATAAGATTCAAACTTTCAGTTTGTGATATAGACAGCCTGACTAGATTTGCTATCCCAATTTTTTTTCCTTGAGGCAAAACAGCCTGACTAGATATTCATCGTATTTTGCTATAATCTTAAATTTTCACAGTTTATCCGGAACATATATTACTTAGTTTTCTTTGAATCCTTCATGACATTCTCTTATTACTTTGGTGAACTCAAGGTATCATAAAACTGACCTTTTTGTCACGATACAACTTAAGGACATAATTTATTAACCTGAATACTTGATTTACAGAGATTCGCACGCCGGATGCTTCCTTAAATCTTAGGAGGGTTGCTTACCAGTTACCAGAGCCCAATTCAAGGACATAGATTCAAGTGGAATACTAGATCCATCACAGCATAAATTGATCAGTGATTTACCTTTGTCGCAGCATGAGCACAGAAGTTGGTCCAATTATTTGGATATTTAGGAGGGACATTAGTCATATCACTCATGATATATCCTTACTTCTCTTTTGCTGATTGTTCATTAGGTAGATTTGGAAACATAAGTATTTGCTGTGTATTATAATGTTTCTATGCAATTGGAGAAAGCAAAAAATTATACGGCTCTCAAGAGTTTTTTTGGGCTGTTTCTTTCCTCCCCTAACTTATCAAGGTCTCAAAATAAACCTGTTGATTGCAGTGTCTTGGATTTTTAATTGTGCGATATTTGTATCATGTAGCATAAGTAGGCTTATCTTTTGATCACATTAGTTGTGCTAATGTAAATGTATATATATATTTATTTAGCTTTGGCATGGTGTTGAGTGCCTATTTATAGTTTACTTGCTGGAATTTCTCTCTTATTATCTAATGATATAATCATATCGAATTGATATTGGTGCTGTGTTTGTTCTTGTTTTAACTTCAGATTCACCTGATTTAACCCTACAATTTATAGCTTTTAGGTTCTCTTTGCTGACACCGGCTCTTCAAGTCCACACGCACTTCTCCTTTATAGCTCTAGTTGAAATTTGTACAAAATTCTGTCATCATTGGTACTGCTTCTCTCTCTTTTGCTTATAGGGCGTTATAACTTTAATCAAACATTTCTTCTGCATCACTGCAATTACTTAGACATATTTTCTGGTTGGGAATCAATTATGAGTGAGACAATCTGTAGGAAGAGTACTAGTAAGAGATATATTGGGTGGCTGTTAGAGTGAGACAATTGAGTGGGTACTTCTCTTGTTTTGGGTTATTTTTCTTAGTTCTTTTGATAACACAGCTTGCCAATTATTTTTCTTATTTTTCTGATTGAGACAATTGAGTGGTAAATTTTTATTCTTATGAACATCTTTTTATGTGTTCAAGAAACTAAATGGGTTGGTGAGAAGGTCAAGGAGATTGATAGTTTAGGTTTTAAACTTTGGTATTCGAAAAGTCAACTAGAAATGATGTAGTATGATTATAGATAAAAGTTTGATAGGAAAGATAATGAGATGAATTATATTTTAAAGATTATTATTATCGATACTAAGATTATCAATTTATAAATGTCACGCTTTTGGAGGTGAAAAAAATTTTGGAATGAATTAGAGGATTAATACAATGATACTCCTCAAGAAAAGATTTATCGGCGAGATTTAAATATTGGTAAAGAAGTAGAAGATTTTAAAGATCTGGTGGTTGATTTGGGTGTTAAAAAAAGGTAAGACTATATTATTCTTAAATTACGATTAGAATTCTAATACTTTTTTTAAGAAGAGATGAACATATTATTACTTATAAAATGGATCTAAGAAAACAGATTTATTATTTTCCGATAAAAAAATAGATCGCTTAAATCAGAAAGATCAGAAGATCATACCAGTGGAAATTTTAAGACCCAACATCATTATTAGTTTAGATTTTAAGATGAAAGATCAGAAGAGAAAAATAAACTAAATTATTGTCCAGGATTATTAAACTGAATAAATAAAAATATTTTTAAGAAAGCCTACAAGATATTAGATTTGGGGTGTTCAAAAGAAGTTAACGTTATGTGGAAAAAATATCAAGTGAAATTAAAGATTCTAAAGATTTCTTGGAGAATCAAGGAAAAGTTTTAATAAAAAAATAATGGAGTCGAAAAGATAAAAAATAAGAAGATTGTTATAAAACTTGGTTTAGAGGTAAAATTTGAGGAGAAAGATATAAAGTTGTAGAGATTAAGAAAGAATATATCTGAAAAAAATTTACTTTTAGTGATTTATATAGATTAGATACGAAGGTGAAAGATGATGTATAAGTTAGCCAAGAAAAGATAGAGAAGAAAAGACACTCATGAGGTATTAAGGATGAAAATAATAAAGTTTTAAAAAAGATATTGAAAATAGGTGGATGAGATATTTTGATAAACTTTTCAAAGGATCCGAAGACGATTGATTTTAAGAACCTTAATACCTAAACAAAAAAGAATTTCATTTCATCGTCAGATTAGTAATCAAGTTTTAAAGAAACGAATGTGAAAAGAAGAGGACCGGATAATATTCCATAGATGTGTGGAAATGTTTAGGAGATCAAGGAATTTCTTTATAAATCTTTTAATGTTATTTTAAAAAGATGTCGAGGAGAAGAAATATCATTCTATATTTATAAAAGTGTGCAAGAGTGTGCAAATTATAAAGGAATTAAGTTACGTGCCATACATTAAAATTATGGGAGAGAGTAATTGAGCATAAGTTACGATGTGATATAGAAGTTTCACAATCAGTTTGGTTTCATGCCAGGTAGATCTACTATGGATGATATACATTTGTTAAGAGGTTTAATAGAGAAGCATAGAAAGTAAGAAGGATCTACATATGATATTTATTGATTTAGAGAAAGCTTATGATAAAGTCTCAAGAGATGTCTTTGGAGAGTTCTAACGAAAGGAGTTAATATTGGTTATATTCAAGTCATTAAGGATATGTATACTAGCGTTACTTGTGTCCAAACACAAGGAGGATTGACAAAATATTTTCCTATTTCAGGTTGGATTACATTAAGGATCAACATTAAGCCCTTATCTTTTACTTTAGTTATGGATGTTCTTACGAGGCATTTACAAGAAGATGTACCTTGGTGTATGCTTTTGCTTATGACACTCTTCTTGTTGATAAGACTAGAGGGAGTCCAACGAAACTTGAATTATGGAGGTCAACTTTAGAGTCTAAAGGTTTTAAGTAGATCTAAAACCTAATATATGGAGTGTAATTTTAGAAGTGATAGTTTGTAAAGTCATTAATAAGAGTGATCTGATATTTAGGCTCATTGTTCAAAATGATGGTGAAATAGATGGAGATTTATTAGTAGAATTCAAGTTGGATGGTTGAAGTGGAGGAATGCATCGGCCTATTATGTGATAGAAAAGTTCCACTTAAACTTAAGGAAAATTTTATAAGATGGTGGTAACACCGCAAATGACTTACTAATGTTGGCCAATAAAAGAAAGCATAAGACTAAGTTAAGTGTTAGATGATGAGGTGGATGAGTGGCTTTACTAGAGATAGAATGCAAAATGAGTATGTTAAAAAAGTTGGAGAAACTCAGTATAGATAAGATTAGGAGAGTCTTAGATGGGCCACATAAAGCGTCCCATGTCCATTAGAGAGTAGATGCATTAGAAGAGGAAGAAGACTTGGTTAAGATGTATAAAAGAGATATAATTAGATGAAATACAATAATGGACAACTTGAAGGATTCATGTAGCCGACCCCACCTAGTGGGATTAAGGCTTGTTGTTGTTATTGTTGTTGTTGTTGTTGTTGTTGTTGAACATCTTTTATAATTCATTAAGCAGCTTGTCAATTATTAAATTCTATTGATATTTATTATTGTTGAAAGATAGTAAGAACTGCATGCTAGATAATGCTATATGTTTTCTAAGAGTTTTACTATATGAAGTCAATAGGTTTGCATCTCATTTATATTCTAATTTTGTTTACTTTTTAATGGGCATAATTCTTAATCTATGTTCTTAATGTTCGAATCATGTAAATTCATTTTTTCATTAACATTATCTTTATTTAAAAAGTAATTGTTTTTAATATAATTATTTATTAATTTATTTATATCATAAACATTTTTGTTTTTTATTGCAGGCAATACCAATAATGTTACCAATAATTTCGTTACTATTACTACTTAGTGGGTACAATATTTTTACTTGGATTATAATTTCATTAAATTTACTAATATGTCTTAAGATATCCTTAGTTAATTACTATTAGCACTTAGATAGTTAATGTTATTTAAATAAATATAAAATTTAGATGTTTTGTATGTTAATAAAAATCATGTATTATACTTTTGTCTCTAGAATTATATTTTTTTTCATATATTAATTATTTTGTATAATGGATCTAAGATGTTTCAAACTGTTCCGTATAGATATCATCATAGTTTTTAATAATATTGATTAATAAATGGTAATCTTGCTCCTAGTAAAATTGCATGTCTTATATTTAATCTTTATTCTTTTGACTTTAATTACTTTTTATTTTATTTTGGGCAATAAATAAATGAAAAGATTACAATAATGATGGTTTGTGGAACACCAATAAATAGGCATGTAACATATTATCAAGTTTAAAATTATAAATTCTATGAAATACATTTTACATAAAATAAAAAATTTCAAGTTTTTAAATATTGGAGTCAAGGAAGAAGTTCATATCAAATTTATTGCATTCAAATATCACTTTAGGTAATTAGTTAAGTAATGAAGTATACTTCACCTCTTTTTTATTAAATAATTATATCATATTACGCTATTTATTATTATATTATTTATTTCACATGAATTATTTTATTTTTAGTCATTATCTAGTTAGCCATATAAATTTTTTAAGTTAGAGTTTCTAATTCTCTTCAAATGCTAAAGCTATGTCAATTATTTTTATGTTATAAATTTTTAATTAATAAAAAAATATATAAAAATAACTCAAATAAAAAATGAATTATGTTGTAACATAACGTGATTTTGTTTATGACATTTGAGAATCTATATGATTGATTTGGTTTAAAAGAAATTAGTGGAAGCGAATAAAATCCTTCTATGTTGACCTCTAAGTTTAAGTGGGTGGAGTAGCATGTGTGACTAGATGAGTGTAGCTAAAAGTGGTTTAGGTAAACATTAAGTAAACTTTGATGTGTTAATTGAAGTTATTTTTTTTTAAGTCGGGTGTAAATTTAAGTGACTGTGTGATTATAAGTGTTTGGTATCATTGTTGATTGCTATGTCAATCATAGATTGTTATTCTCTTTCCTACACATCTCTTTGTTGCTCTTTTTGGGTTGGAATGTAAGGACTCATTAAATGGTTGTAAGGAAGGGCAAGTTCACTATCTTCCCCTTCCTTTGTGCTTTCTTTAGTTGTATAATTTTAAGTATTTAAGTTTCATTATAATAACAATACCTAGCTACGTATTTCATTGAAGAGTGATATATGAAAAATGCCTAATTAAGTATTTGAACAATAAGCAAAATATATGGAGCACTTAGTTATATGCTTCATAAAAATTAATATTGATATATCCCTCTAAAATTTATAAATTAAACACAGATCTAAGTTTAAAATGTACATACAATTAAATTAAACGACTCAGTGAGACGAGTTTAACAATGCTAGAATCAAGTCAAATCAAGCTCCAATGCTATATGTGAAATTTCAAAATACTAACTAAATAATTAAATGACTTCCAAATTTGACGTACTTATAATCGAATCGAGCGGCTCGACGAGACGAATCCAGCGAGCCTAAGATCACTCAGATCGAAGGTCATTTGAATGGTCAAATCGCCAAAAAATTATATATGATCAAATGAATCAATACGGACCGTCTGATAGAGTGTTTTGAGATTTTGACTACAATGACCAAAATATCCTCTCAGAATCCTATAAATATGACCCCAATCTTGTCATGAAGGGGAAGAAAGAGCTAGAAGTGAACTTGAGAGAAGGCGAGAGAGCTAAGTTCAAGTCATCATCACATATATACTATTATCATCGCCAACTGACACCAACAACCTTTACAAACAACTACCATAGAACTATTTTGTAATGATTCTCTAATTCTCATTATCGAATTTCATATACAATCTTTTAATCCTACTATTTTAAGATTCAAACTAGACTTCAAAGTTAATAAGTGAAGTATTTTTACTCACTAAGTCTAGTTTTTTTTCTTGAGTTTTTTCATATAAAATTAAGTCTCTTATTCTCTTTTATTATTATGTTTGAATTTCAACGTTTAAGACAAGTTTTATTTTATCACTATAAGTTTTCTGACACGCAACAAATATATAAGTGAAGTAATTAAATATGTATCTACCATTTTATATATTTAAAATTTATTATAATAATAATACTAGGTACTTCACTAAAATACATTATATATGAATTTTTTGATATTTTACTAATTTAAGTATTTTACTAATTTAGGTATTTACTAATTGGTTCAAACTTATGTTGCCAAAATTAAATTTTATTTAAAACATTCATAGAAGCAGATTTTATTTGAAATAATCTTAGCATTAAAAATATATTATTATTTTTAAACTTTAAATAATTCTCTAAAAAAATCAATATGGGTTTCTAAGTGCGCTAAAACATAAACAAGTATTAATGAATTGTTAAAACTAGATATTACTCACTATTTTATTCTTCTTAATAATGAATGAGGAAACTTAATTTAATATTATAGGAGGGTTTACATGAATACTATATAATTCTTATGTACTTATATATGGAATATCTAAATCTTGATATTTACTAATGATATGATCAAGAAAATTCTACAATAAGACGAATCTTGATGTCAATTGATCAATCAAGATTAATCGAGATCAGCGCTTATTAATCGACTCTTAAACATGGAGTGTTTATACAATCGAAGGCCTTGACGAGGGATCTAACAAGCCCAAGATCTCATAATTCGACTTCATTTGAGCATTCAAATGCAAAATATATCGATGATCAAGGGAATCATTTTGAGCCGGTGGAGAGGGAGCGTTCGTTCAGATGTATTTACGTAGACGCCACTACTCAATTCCATAAATGTAATCTCATTCCTCATATATGAGCGAGGCCAAGCAAGAGAGATGAGAGTTCTAAAGCTTGAAATCCTCGCATCGTATATCACTGACGGCGTTAACCACCTTTCGCGAGCATTAACCACTGCCGGCCATGCCTCCATAAACATCTCTGTTGCCATCTTCCTCGCTTGCCACCAATTATTTATTATCATCGCCACCACTGCCATCAAGGCCACTACCATATCATTTGGCCACGGCCATCCTCGACAACCATCTTCGCAATACTATCCTTGACGACTTCATCACTGACCCTCATTGCTCACCATTACTATATGGTTGTTGCCTCGATTGGATTTATTGTCATCCCTTATCATATACAATTCTATAATCTTGTATCGGGAAAACTTGTACTCCAAAACAAATACGTAGTGGAAGATTTTATCGAAGCTCTCGTTTTTTCCCTCTTTTCGGTTTTCCACGTAAAGTTTTAGAGTTTTCTTATTCACTCTTTAAATACGGTGTTTTCACACAAGGTTAAGTGAAACTTTCACTCTATCGCAATTGGTTTTCTAGCATGGCCGCTTGATTCATTATTTCCTCAGATGACAACTAAGTTTCTCAACAAGATCAAAACCACCACTGGGAGCATTTCAAGCTTTTAAGGAAGTTTAAGAATGAAGATTCATCAAACTTTCTTCGATTTTGTAAACTGGGGCAACTCTTAATCTCAAAAGATTATCCAAATCGATATTCGATATCTAATTGATTATCGCCTGAGAAGCAACTCAATAATACCAATGAGAAAAACAAAGGTCAAGGAGCAACTTTGGCTACAAGCTCAAACAAATATTTTGATTTGACCCATTTCACACAGGTTAATGTCATCGAGCGAAGACTCTGACAAACAACCTCGGATTGGTCAAAACTCGCACCTACTCCACACAGGTTAACGTCATCGAGCAAAGACTCAACAAATAACCTGATAGTCAAAACTGCACTTACTCCACGTAAGAAGTCAAATAACACTTTGCTAATACCAGATAGTCAAAAGGTCCTTGGTGGACTTCCCACCACCTCTTCCATACGTGTTAACGCCATCAACACACCGACAAACAACCTCGAGTAGTCAAAAGTCCTCAACGGATTCAATTCGACCTCTTCCATATAAGTTAACGTCATCGAGTCACACTCTGACAAACAACCTCGGATATGTCAAAAATCTTCAGCGGATTCAATTCAACCTCTTTCATATGTGTTACCGTAACACTCGACAAACAACCTTGATATGTTAAAATCTTCAGATCTAATTCAACATATTCCATATAGGTTGACATCATCGAGTCACACTCGACAATAATTCGCAGCGGATCTCCGCGCTAACCACTGCTGACTACTATCGCCGCAATCTCACATTCATCACCATTGCCGCCGGCTATCCTCGCTGACTATCGACATACGCCACTGCCGAATTATCAGCCAGGCTTGACCACTGCCGCTAACCACCATTGTATTATTGCCAACTACTATCGCCGGACTACGCTGACCACTGTTGCTGCTACCGCTGCCGGTTTATTATCTGCGATATCCGATGGCCACATGCATGCTGCTTGCTTAATGACCACTCTGCTGTAGACCACCGTTGCTGGTATTGCTGCTGACTACTATCAGGGCATTGACCATTATCGCCGGCATCTCTCATGGTTACTATACTATCGCTGGTTATCTCCGATTCACTGAAGCCGCGCATTGATATCATACTTACTACTATGCCGCGATTTGACGCCGCTGACCACTTTGCAATTAACCACTGCCGCAATTATCGCAGTAATTTATGGTCACCACCATCGTTGCCGGTTATCTCGCTGATTACCGACGCTGCGACATCGACACTGCCGCTAGCTGCCGCTGTTACTTCGGTTTCCAGCACCAGGCTACCGACACCGACGCTGACATTGCTGATATCGGTACACTATCACTGGTTATTATCTCGCCATTTACTGACAGTCACTATCGCTGACATTACTACGCTGCTACTATCATTGATATTGCTGCTGTTACCACTATCGACACTTGCCATTGTTGCTGCGACCTCTTCGCCGCTTAACCATCGCCGCTGGCCAATTATCGCCGGTGAATTCTTAGTCATTATTATCGTTGCCATCTCCCACCACTGACATACTTTCGCCACTGCTGACATCTACCGGTTGCCGCTGATTATCTCCGGCCGCTAACTGCCGCCACCGATATCATCGCTGCTTCACCGCCTAACCATCGCTATATCCGCTGGCCACCATCGCTAATGGTTATCTCGCCACCACCGCTGCTTTTGCCATCGCCTAACGCCGGCCACCATCGCCGAAAGTATCGCTGCCAACCTCGCTCCACTATTCGCTGATGATCGCTCCCCCGGTCCGACGAGTAGCTGACGCTTTAGGGAAAATCAGACGCCATGTACCGGGCTTTTGATCGCCTCAACTCTGGCCCGACGAGTATAATTGACGCCACTGAGGGAAATCAGACACACGATGTATCGGGCATTGATCGCCTTCGATCCCGGTCGATCCGACGAGGTCAGTTGACACCTCTTTCGAGAGAAAATTGGAGCCTTGACATATGAACTACGAGTCTTGATCGCCTCCGAACTCGGTTGGTCCGACGAGATCTATTGACACCTTTTTCGAGGAAAATTGGAGCATTGCCGTATGAACTACGGGTTTTGATCGCCTATGAACCCGATCGGTCCGACGACTACACCGACGAAGGAAAATCAGAGTAGATGTAGCCGATGCCTTGATCGCCCATCCCGATCGGTCCGACGAGGCTTTACATCTCGCTCGAGGGAAAATTGAGTCTTGCCGATGAACCACTTTTTGATCGCTTCAACGGTCCGACCACGGGGACACCTCTTCGGGGAAAACTGAGCCTTGTCGCCACGGTCGCCAACGACCTTCACTCAAGAAGAAGAGAAGCACCGGAGGACATGAGAAGTGTGCCTTCTCCTCTATATGTTTTATAGACCTCTATAGGGGTAAAAAATGGCTAAAATCACCGAAAGCATTAAAATGTGAAAAATCAAAATGGCGCGTTCGCCATGACGTCTGCAAGGCTAACCGCCAAAGATGGGTTCGCCTGTCCATCGTTCGCTCGCGGCATCGCTGAGCCTGCGGCCGCGGCGATACACGCGGGCGATGCACCATACGCTCCGCCCGCTTATGGCGCAGACGCTGGCCCTCGAGTTCTCGCCACGGCGCCATAAGTGTCCGGATGGGTCCATAACCAAATTCATGCACTTTCACACATTTCATACCGCATCTGCCTCCGGATCATAATTTGGCCTCCACGAAGATTTGTTTCTCTCAAAATATATATACTTAATGGACCGCAAAATTCTATCAAGAATTTGTTATTTTCAAGTATATGATAAATATTTTGATGATTTAGATAACGCCATCCAAAAATGTGGGAGAGAACATACACACTTAAAAATACCACTAATCAAATAATCGAATCTTGATGTCAAAAGCAAGTTGATCCTAAGTTGAAATTGGTCGAGATCAAGCACTTAAACTATCATTAGAAACTTTGGGATATCAATTAAATCCTGATATCTCTTAAACATTGAAGTGTTTATAAGAATCGAGTCCGACGAGGATCTACAAACCTAAGATCTCATAATTCTGACTTCATTTGAGCATTCAAATACTTAAAATACATCAAATCATCAAAGGAATCATTTTGACCCGTCTGATGGAGATGAGTGGTTCGGATTTTGCATATATTTACAGAGACGCCACTCTTTCAATCTATAAATAGCTCCTCATTCTTCATATGAGGGGAGGCCAAGCAAGAGAGAGGAGAGAGCTCTAAAGCTTGAAAATCTTCCAAGAATAATCGTGTCACCACTGACTGCCGACCACGTTGGTAACCACCGCTACCGCATCATTGATCTCGACGCTATCAATCTATCGCCGGTGCTTACCACCGCCACCGCTTCGCCATCGGTCATCGTTAACCATCATCGCTGTCACCGCCACTACTATCGATGCTCTGATCCTCGACGATCATCGCGCCACCATCCCGACGACCTTCATCGCCGGCCACACCCCTTATTCACCATTATTATATTGTTGTTGCCTGATTTTGGGATTCATACGCTCTTCATATATTAATTGTAATCTCAGAAAAAACTTGCTAAAAATAAATACATAGTGGAAGATTTTATTGAATTCAGGTTTTTTCCTCTTTTCGATTTTTTCACATAAAATTCTAGCTTTCTTGTTTCACGCTTTTAAATATCCGTGTGTGATTTCACAACAAGACTACGAACTTTCACTTTATCGAATCGATTTTCTAAAGACGCAATAATAATACTAGGTACTTCAATAAAATACATTATATATGAATTTTTTGATATTTTACTAATTTAAGTGTTTTACCAATTTAGGTATTTACTAATTGGTTCAAACTTATGTTGCCAAAATTAAATTTTATTTAAAACATTCATAGAAGCAGATTTTATTTGAAGTAATCTTAGCATTAAAAATATATTATTATTTTTAAACTTTAAATAATTCTCTAAAAAAAGCAATATGGGTTTCTAAGTGCGCTAAAACATAAACAAGTATTAATGCATTGTTAAAACTAGATATTACTCACTATTTTATTCTTCTTAATAATGAACGAGGAAACTTAATTTAATATTATAGGAGGGTTTACATGAATAGTATATAACTTATATATGGAATATCTAAATCTTGATATTTACTAATATAACAATTTATGTTAAATCACATCATAATATACAAATAAAAAGTATATGCTCTTTAAATAAATTAATATTAATGATATATTTGATATGATATTAAAATTTTGAATGTTATGTAAATAAATATTAAATTTTAGATATTATATTTGTAAATATATATGCATTTTGTGATGTGCGTAAATCCCTCAATATTATATTATTGAACATAATGCAATCTATTCATTGATTAAGTGAGTGTTCATATTTATAAATTGATTAATGAGATTCAATATTTAGTATTTATATTTAAATTTTATCAAATTAATAGATTAAAAATAATTTAAGTTTTAAAATAGCTAAGGGGTTTTTTGAATGTCTGAAAAAGAAATACAGTATAAAAGAAATATAGTGTGAAGTGAATGTAATATATTTAAATTAATTTTTAGCTTAGAACTCTAAAAATATATGAATTTATTTTTGTTATTGATAGAATAAATATAATGTAAAGATTATTGTTGTCAGTGCGGTGGTAGAATGGCCTACATGCGGTAAAGAATCACCAAAGGCATGGTGGCGGGGTGATAGCTGAGAGGGTGAGACTAAAGGTAATTTAATGATGATAATAATATTTTACACTGACCTGTGTATTTAGAATTCACACAAATCGAGCAAATTTCAAATTGACCTAAAATAGCCATTTCAATATATTTTAAATAATTTAGTTTACTTTAAAATTTTATTTTTCATCATATCAAATACATAAAAAATTAAAATTCACTGTATTAAATTTAATTTATTTCACTTTATACTCAAATCAAACGCCCCCAATAAATATTCACATTTCTTAATAAGCGTGTGCTACGCTGAACTAAAAAATCCCTCATCAGACGGTTCTAAACGACGTAGGTAAAACTCGATCGCGATGTCCTTTAAATTTTCGCCGAGTCTTCGACTCAAACCCTAGCTTGAACCAGAACTCTGAAGAGCGCGCCGTTCCTCCCCACCATCATATCTTCGAAATCTCGTGGTGACGTAGTTGCAGCAATGGCGTATGCAATCCTAATCTCTACTCTTTCTTCTTCTTTGGCCCTGCCGCTTTCTCTCGTATATGTATTGTAAACCCTGGCCTTGTTTGAAATTTAGCATCTGAAATTTGGATGATTAGTTCTTGTATTCCGGATGATATTCGTGCGTTTCGTAATGCTTGGTCTTCTAATTGAGTTGTGTGATGTATATTGAAAAGCTCTAGCTAAATGGTTCAGATCTTAGTTGCTTTGGGACAAATTTAGTTATCATATTATATACAACGAATTTGAATCCATGAGGGATAAATATAATATTATCTTTTTCGGGGGTTTACATAAGTATCAATGAATTCTTATGTATTGATATATATAATATCTAAATCTTTATAGTTACTTTGATAATACCTCAATATTTAATGTCATGAAAATGTCACTAACATAACTTATATCAAGTGAAATATACCTTTTTATGTGCAAATTTTGATGCCATTCAGATAACAGGATTTTATATAAGTAAATAGAAAGATTCAGGTGTTAGATATGAAAATATACAGGAATTCATTGGTATATATTAGAAGTTGCTGGCGGTATGAAATTCAAACATTGTTTTTAGGCAATCAGAGATATGTCTGCGTTACCCATTAAATGCAACCTATTTTTGCTCCCCTTTATTGCTTTTGATGCATACTTTATTTTTATTTTTTTCATTTCTGATTATCTTCTAAATAAAATACAACGAAACCAATTTATATAAATGCACGGGTTAAGAGGGGTTGCATCTAAGTGGGCAGACTTTGCATTTTTTTTTTTTTCATTAGAAAATATGGCATTTCAAAATGTTTATGTTTACTTGTGTAATTAGCATGAGAAATTGGTCAAATGCTAGCATTTTTGTTTGCAAGTTATGCATTCTAATAAGATAGTTGATACTGGTCCATTGTGATTGTTAATCTTTTACTTTTTTAATTGTTATTTTAAGGAGTTCTTGTTGTTATTAGAGATGCAATGGAGTATATGCATACTATTTTATTTGAATGGTTGCAGGCATTTATCTCTGTCCCATACTAGAATATTGCTATTGCTTTTGCTTGTTACATTCTTTTCCTTAGATTAATTTTTTGAAAGGAGTGTATTCAATATTGTGAAAGAATGGAATGTCTAAGACCTTTTTTTCCTCATATTCTTACTCTTGCCAATGAGGATTTTATTTATTTTGTAGGGCAATAAAATTATGCATATTTATGCTACAACTCTGAAAAGTTAGTAGTTAAATATGTGCACTCTCATTATGTACTGCAATAGTTAGTTACAAACGTTAATAGCTCCTAAACGTTTGTGAAACAATGGGGGATTATGGAGAGCGAATGAATGTCATTGTTCAAGTCCATTATCTTTTTTCTCTGCTAGATAATCTTCTTATTCTTAGGGCAGTTTGGCTAAGGACGATTTCTGTTTCTGAATTGGAATTGCATCGTTAGTTTAGTGAACATGTGGCTATTGGTGGTTTTGGCTCTAATAAACTTGTTATTCAACTGAAACTCCAAAACACTTGGGGTCATCTCTGTGCCTAAAAAGGAGGACAAGTTACCCTTCATTTGGGGCTTAGGAGTAGTGTCATGAGATTTATTAATGCTCTTGGCATCACAAAAAGGATGCAATCATTCATAATCATTTGTTCGTTCCAACTAGTCAAGTGTGACAAATTTACTTTTATATAGAGTATAATGAGGCACATATATCTTCCTTAATTGATTCCCCCCCTCTCTAATATATACAAGATATTTCTATCTGAGGTAAAAAAGAAAGGCTTCAAGTGCTTCTGCTTAGTTGTTTATAATCAATAATAAATCAGCCAATTTGTTCTATCCAAGAGTTTGTTAAGATGGAGGATCATAGAAATCATCAAGATTGTTAAACATGTTCGGTTAAAATGAACATGTTTTTTCTCAATTATTATTGGCATCCAAAATTGTATTCTTTCAAAACCAGGGTGACTTTTAACTAAGTTGGATTTTTTTGATAGGTTAATATCTATCCAAAAGCCTATGTTTAGTGATTCTATTCTAATCAATTTATCTCAATGTCATTTTAGCTTGTATTTTTGAATGTAGTGGCATGATATGATTCTTAAGTAAAATAATCAAGCGTTGAGCTTATTGGGCTACAACATGTTAACTGGTAGCTGTAGAAGTTTCTGATTTAATTACTAAAAGTTACGGTGAAGCAATTTTAGTTGAACTAGATGACAAGCTACCCATCAAGCATTTTGCATTTAATGTGTCAATTTTAATTTTTAAAACAGTTACAAACCAATGATTATGGAATTGTTGTATTTTTATGAAATGCAAACAAAAGAATAAAATGATGTTATGGATTGAGCTTTGCCTTCTTTGCTAATGCTTTACAATTGTTTTGCTTTTCAAAAATGTAATATTAAAATTTTGATTGGCACATAAATCACATTGTGGTGGTGATTTATTTTTTATGGAACAATACAACATATCAACATATGTATGAAGCCATAGAATAGCTCTACATTCTGTAGATATCTCAAATGACGTCCCATCTAATGATGATGAGAGGCCATCTAACTAATATCTTTGGAATGAACAATTGAAATGTTCTGCAGCTTCCTTTGGTGATGAGATGTTGTTTTGCTGTACTATTTGGTACAAAATAAATTATTACTATAAAATACTTCTAATCTGTCCTTGAAAGCTATTGGAGGTGAATCTGCTCAGAGGTATTTTGAAATTACCTGATCAAGCATACGTTGCACTTTGTTATATTGAGATACAAATATGAACCGGTGTCATCTAAGTATTAATGATTTTTTTCTATTCATTGTCATGTTGCAATATTAAAAATTAATTTTTTTTTCAATTTTTTTTTTAAGTTCTTATCTTAATTGCATATATGGTTTATTGATTTGATTTATTGATGTACAACATTGGTTTTATTCTATAAATATTGAACCAAACCACCAAATAAAATGCAAAATCAAACAAATCAATAATTTTTTATTTTTTTGTTTTGAAACCGATTCATTTAAAATTATTTTAGATAATTTTTTATCAGATAACAATGTGTTTATGCAAAATAATAAATATAATCAAAATGCATTAACTACTTCACGCTAAGTTAAAAATATTTAAAACTAATTTTATTTACATGAACGATTTTGAACTTATTGATAACCATATTATCATATTAGAAATCAAAATTAAAAATGTTAATCCAAAAAAGATCTACTAAGATTAAAAAATAAATAAAAATAAGTGTATAATAGTTTATTATATACATAAATTAATAATTGATACATATAATTATTTTGGTTATTTGATTTCATCCAAAATTTTATTTAACAAACCGATCCAAAAATCAAAAACCAAAGTTTTCATTAATTAAAATCAAAATCCAAATTACTAAGTTCAAAATTGAACCAAATACTCAAAAGCTTTGGTTCGGTTTGATTTTTTGGTATAAACCAAACAATGCACACCCCTAATTGCATATGTGAGTGGTATATTATTCTGGCTAATATTATAAATTTATATTGTTGAATGAGTTGCTAGTAAACGACCAATTAAAAGAAAGCCTTACGACTGGTTTTGCTCGATAACATTCTACCTCATTTTTGAGTTCATATTCTTATTTAAAGTTTATTTGATGGCAGGGAAGATGGTCTTCCCACCGAAACACCTGCCTCAGTTCTTGGAGAACCAATGGACCTTATGACGGCTCTCCAACTTGTTTTGAGAAAAAGTTTGGCTCATGATGGTCTTATTCGCGGACTCCATGAAGCAGCTAAGGCTATTGAAAAGCATGTTGCACAGCTTTGTGTGCTTGCTGAGGATTGTAACCAGCCTGACTATGTTAAGCTAATCAAGGCTCTTTGTGCAGATCACAACGTCCACTTGGTGACTATTCCAAGCGCCAAAACGTTGGGAGAGTGGGCTGGGGTTAGTGAATTGCCGAATTTAATTTTGAATGGTTTTTTAACTAATCATATGGTTGACTTTGCAAGCCTGTTAGTTTGCATTTTGTTAACTGTTGAAAGCTTTTGGGTAAAAGTCGAATTTAACATTTTTTGGCATGAATAAGTGCTTTTAATTTAATAATTATGCTTTTGTTTTGGTCCTATTTTGTCAAGCTTTTGCAATTCCACGTCTTGCAATGACCATGTTTTTATGTTGTAAGATTTATGGTTGTGCCACCGAATTTTTTCTTATTTATACGATTAACACCCATGAATTTAGAATGAACTAGCAAACTCATTTATTTGCATGAGATACAACAATTTATTAAGAATTTAACAAATTATTGATGATTAAGTTTTATGGTTTTGTTGTGCTTGGCAAAATTTGGGTGTTTTTATTGTAAATAAAAGCACTGGGTGTCTTATTTATATAAAAATGAAAGATTTTGGTATTGCACACTAAATTGCCCATTCTATGTTTTGTTTTTTATTATCATGCTTCCGTTATCTTACCGTTTCTTATTCTTTTAAAGCATGATATTTTGTAGTTGTTATAGTTATTGATTTCTTTTCTTATGTTTTTTCCCCCTTTTATCTTATTATCGTTTTTAATTTCATTTTATTGTCTTCAATTATTTCAATTATGTTTCCGCGTTTCAGGGAGATGTCCTTTCCTTTGGTTCATATATTATACTGAGGATATTGCTAACTCATCTTTGAAATGAGTATAGTATGTTCGATTCCACTGGAGTGAAATTTTATAGGGTCTTATGTCAACTAAAATTGCTTTTTCTGCTTGTTTTGCTTTTACTTTAGAGGCCAATTGGGGTCACTTTTATTTTAATTTTTAATTTTTAATTTTTTTCTATTTATATTTTGATTTTGAATAGAATAAATTATATCTTATAGTGATAGTTGTTTTTAAAAGCACTCAAAAATTATTTTGAGCATTTTTAAAAATAATGTTTAAGTAATATGTTTTTTAAAATAAAATAAAAAATTCAAAATAAAGTTGATCTCAAAACACCCTCTTTATAATTGTCTGGGCGGTATATAGACATGCATTTGCAGGAAATATATTCTCAACCTGTTCCTCTTATGCTTCCATCCCATGTCATTGTCGGATTCATTCTTATTTTCTTCCAAATCTTCCATTGCTTAATCATTTTTAGTGTATTACAGCTATGCAAGATTGACTCAGAGGGAAAGGCAAGGAAAGTTATAGGGTCCTCCTGTGTTGTCGTTAAGGTAAAGGAATTCTAACCTCCTCCATTATTGCCTTTAAAGGTTTGCTCGTAAGGTGAATTTTGTCTTTAGCTTTTATTGCTTGCCTGGATTTGCAGGATTATGGAGAGGAATCAGAGGGACTTCATATCGTTCAGGAGTATGTGAAATCTCACTGATTATTTTGAACTACTATTCGGCGGCATAAACGAGTCGAAATTTCATGTTTAAACTTCTTAACGAGTATTTTATTTGTTTCTGGTTTGAAGATTTGTTCATCTACGTTTTTTGTCATCAATTTTGAATTTTGTAGTTGAGACTTATTGAAGTTGGTTTTTAATTGTGCTCTCATTAACTTGCCAGTTTATGATGAACAATTGATGGACTCTGGCTAGTAATTTGTATCACATAAAAGATTCAACTTTCTGCTAGCTTGAAGAACTCAATTTTCTCTTTTAGCATGTAAACGATTGAAAAGCTATAAGAAGATGTGAAAGTTTTCTCTGGTTTAACAACATATTTGGAAGAGAGTTTGATGTTATAATAAGCACTTTTTTGATTTTGATCTTTGTAATATGAAAAGTCAAATAAGATTAAGTTTTTTATTATTTTATTATCAGCTATTTTTACCGACCCCTACGATCGCCATTTAACCACCAAGTGATTTATTGTAGTTTTTATTGAAGTTGTAGACTTTCTACTTTCTATGCTTTTTCTCTTCATCGTGTCTGATATAAACTTTGTTATTTGGTAATTTAGCATATGACTTATAGCTGCTGTTCGATTCAGTCCTAATTGAATGCATAGAAAGTCTACAACTTAAGCAAAAGCAGTGTTCTCTAAAGAAGAATCTAAATTAGTATTCAACTTTTTCTGCTTGTTTTTTTACTTTAGAGGCCAAATCACTTTTATTTTAATAATTTTAATTTTTACAAATTTTTTTTTAGAAAGAATAAATTTATTTTTTAAAAGATACGAAAAGAAAAAAATAATTATTTTATAATTTAATAAAAAATATCAGATAATATTATTTTAAAAAATAAATATTATCAATAAAATATAGATAAATTATAAATAAAATTTTTTTTCTTGACTAAAAAAATAAATAAAATCAAATACAAAATAAAATTTATTTCAAATATTTAATTATTAGTAATTAATTTACAATTTTCTAAAATATTAAAATAAAATCAAATACAAATAAAATTTATTTCTAATATTTAATTATTAAGTAATTAATTTATAAATTTTCTAAGATATTAATTATTTGAATATTATTATTTTATACTAACATAATGATCCAAATTTAATATATATATATATATATATATATATATATATATATATATATATATATATATATATATATATATAATTTATTACTTATATTAAATATTAATTAATTAATAAGATTTTATTAAATAAATTATTCATCAAGATTTAATATTTATTTATTAAATAATTTTTTTAATAAATAATTTATACTTTAATTATTTTTTATTAAATAAAGAAAATTTTAATAATTATTTTATTTTTTTATTTATCGTGAATTATTTATCATCAATTTAAATAAATTAAAAAATAAATTAAAAAAATAAAAAAAAATTTTCCCAGCCTCATCCGAAAAGAAAAAAAATTAAAAAGAAAATAAAATTTTCTCAGCTCTCTCACGAAAAAAAAATTCCGCGTAACGAAATTTTGCTCATCTGCCTAATGTAAATGAATACGCTTTTTTTCGATTCCTAAAAAAAAAAAAAAAATTATCAAATTTTACACCTAATTATAGCTAAAAACACTAAAAAAGAAAAGCAAAGATTGTTCTTTACAAGAAGAATCTAAATTAATTTTCAACTTTTAAGTAAATTACACATTCTTTATGATTATTGATTACTTGAAAAAAATAATAATTTTCTACTATTTTGTATATATTTGTCTTCTGAAGCAGAGGATATTCGTTATTTAAATCTAGACTTGATAGATGGGCTAAAAAAAATTATAACTTTCACTGCATTGTACATAATTATAACTTTAAAGTTTAGTAGTGTAAATGAAATTTAAGTTATTTTATGGACTGAATAATTAATTTGATATTATAAAAGAAATTTTTATTTATTTGTGTTTTTGGTGTTGGAAAAATAATTTAAATATGGCCTATATATGTAATTAAATGTGTATTATAAGTTATTTTTAGTTTTTTATAGTGATCTAATAAAGAATGAGAAAATAGTGTTTTTTCTATAAAATAAAATATTGGTTAATTATATATAGATATCTAGTTGCATATTTTTAATTCTTTTGATGAGCTAAAAAAAAATATGATAATAAGCACAGTTATTGATAAGACACATTATCAGACATCCTTTCAAATAAGACGCACCTTTTTATATAATATACGATTTTTCAGATTGAACACATTCTTTAGAAAATAATGTATTATTTCATGGTCCTTATTGCGTGCAGAAACATTTATTTGTGATGGTAAAAAAAAAGTTGTTTAATGTTATATATATATATATATATACAAGAGTTTTTAGATGAAAATTTAAAAAAAAAAAAATCATAGAGTTTTGCCTACCTAAAATAGTTTAATTAATAAATATCATTAATTATAAATAATTTCATTTGTCATAATTAGGGATGGAGTTGATATAATATAATAGATATGAATCATAAAAAATAGACCTCTAATATAAGTGATGGAATGCTTTGATTTTATAGATGATTACAATGAATTAATCGATATGACGCGTGTCAATAACATGCACCAAACTTGTAAGAGATGTCATCCATTGATATTGTTAGCAATAGTGAAGGTAATGGTGTTAACTAGTAATAATGTGGTCGGATACTAACGATTAGGATAATATAGTCAAACGATGATCGAACATCAAATCAATTGTGATGATCGAACAGCTCTCGGATGTAGGTGGTTAAGCGATGATCCAATGATGGAGGCTAAATGGTGATTTGATGGTGATAGTTAGGTGGTGGACCAATGATAATAATCAAATGGTGGTTCGATGAAGATGATCGGATAAGAATTGATGAGCAATGTTAGTCAAGTGTGATCGCAGTGTTGGACCATTTGATAGTGGTGGCCTAGTAATTGTCCGCCTACAATGAAGTCAGTCTAACAATATGGTTACATGATAAAGTATCCAATGATAATGACGGCGATGGTTGATAACAACCGATGATGGTACATGGTGATCCGATAATAGTGAAGAATCGATGATGGTGGTCATACCATTAGATAAATGATGATGGTAGTTTGGTGGCATTCTGACAATAGTGGCCAGTCGATGGTCCGATCATAATAGTTAGACGGTGATTCGATGATAATATTTAGGAGGTCGTAGACATATTTTACTTAAGTGGTAATTTGACAATTGTAGCCTAACGGGTGGTTGTCCAACGATAGTGGTCGAATGGTTATTCTATGATGGTGTCCTGAAGATAGATTGACGATGATGGGCAGGCGATAGTCTAATGATGATAGCGGACGACGAACTAATGATGGTGGCTAGGAGGTGGATAGTCGATGATGGTCAAATAGTGATCTAGCAACATTAGTTGGGCAGTAGACCGATAATAGGCCGATGAGGGTGGTTAGGTGGTGGACCAACGACAATGAACACGTGGTAGTCTGATAATAGTGGCAAAATGGCGGCTTGACGACAATGATCAGACGATGATCTTGTAATGCTTTGATATTCTTTAAGCTTAAAAGCTTTCTCCTGCATCTAGTCCCACCTCTTCATTTGAAAAAAAACGAGAATATGTTTATAGATTTTGTGAGTGATAATCTTTATAAATATAAGGAAAATATAAATCGCTTCATTAGATGGTTCAAAATAATTCTCTTAATTATGATATGTATTTTAGGTATTTATGTTTCTGAATAAAGTCTGAATTAAGAAATCTTGGGATTGTTAGATTCATATCATTGAGATGCTCGATTTGACTATAAGCATATCAAATTTAGAGGTCATTTGAGAACTCAATTAATGTATCAAAATTTTCAACTCTACTTTTATTGTTTAATTTGGGCTCCATTGGACGTAAAATTGAATCACTTTTGACTCCGTCAAAATTTTATTATCGAAATGATTAGCTTGATTATATGTTTGCCTAAAGTAGAGTTTGAATAGCTAATATATTGATTCAAGTAGATATCCAATTGCACGTATATCAAGATTCATGCTTGAATTTGTTAATGACATATTAGTTGCATCTTCTTTTGAACATTAAAATCTTTGTCATTCAATATGTGTTTCCAAACGACAAAGATTTTAACATTTGAAAATAAAGGGAAACTTGAGTGAGAATGACCTTTGAAGCTTAAAGAATCTCAAAGCATTGCCTACCACCGCTCGCTGATCATTATTAGCTACCATCGCCGATTATCACCAATTACATTCATCCAATTGTCATCTGAGCATCGTAGTTGGTTTGCCTTCCAATAATTGTCACGGATCATCATCTGACTGCATTATCGTAAACATCATCATCTAACTACACTATTACTAGTTGACACTATTACCTTCATCGTTGCCAACAACAATAATGAATGTCCCCGCTTATAAATTGATGCACGCTGTTGACACATGTCATTGCTTATTTGATTGATGTTTACTATTAATATACATTATCATCTATAAAGTCAAAGAATATCGTTGGTTAACACTATCACTTACATTAGAGTTTATTCTCCATAATTCATGTATATTAGATTGCATCAACCTCTTTCTGAACTATAAGAAAAATATCATTTGAAGCCACCGATATATACTAACGAAATCATTTCATGGGCTTGGCCTATACTTTTTCTTGTTTTTTTTGGGGGTTTTTCAAGTAGATATTTTTGTTTTTCTTACAACTCTTTATCTATATATGTAGATTTTTGCATGAAGCCAAAACAAAACACATTCTCTTTAATGTCATGAATATTTTTGCTTAGAATAGTTATAAAATATTGTTATGATCGGTTAGTCTATTTAATTTTAAAAATTTGTTTCTCCCATTTTCTCTAACATCCCATCACAAGAAAAATACAAAGATTATTCTTTAAGAAAAATTATATTGAATTGGAAGACCAATAGCATTGAATCATCTTCCTCTCATGAATTTTGGTATGTTTTTGCTATTTTTAAATTAATTTGAGTTAAATTTCTCTTAAATTGAATTGAAAAATAATTATGTTAGCTCAAAGTACTTTATTAACATCTAATATGGTAGTCTTCATTTTATTATTTTTATGATTGTATTATTATTAATAAAAACTTCATAGTTGTAAACATTGCTAATAATAATTATTATATTGAAAACTTTTATTGACATTATTAATGCCAATCAATTCATCATATTTTTTTACTTAGACAACATAATAAAATCAATAAATTATTTTTATTTTAAAAAAGTAATTATTAAGTTTCACAGCACAATTTCATCATTTAACAAATGAGTAAATCTTTTGTAGATTTAAAGCAATTTTATGCATACCTTTTAGATTTTGTAATTTATAAAATTAATGGTTTCGGCCTGTCATAATTATAGTTATTAAAATTTCACCCAAATATTTAGCCATATAAACGATTTCATGGTTGCATTTGCAAATTTGAAAATTGTCATCTAATTTTCGAAGATAGTTTTATAAATAATGTATATTTCAATGACATTTATATAAACCTATAAAATAGATTTTGGAAGGTAGCAGAAGACGCTGCCGTACGCCTTCACGCGCGAGTCGAACATCTGAAGCCGGAAGTGGAGGAGCGGCGATGGGGTCGAGTACAGAGTGTCCTCCTTCGCCGGTCCTCCTCAACATAGGTTTGGATCGTTCGACCGAGGCCTTTTAAATTTCTCAGGAGTTGGTTTTTACTAGTAGTTTCTTTCGATTCCGCGTGAATGGAAATTGGTTGGGCGATAATTCTAGGGTTTTCGCGCTCATTTTTGCATGCATAGTGCGCTTGTCGATTTCTTTTCAATTTTTGAGGGTCGAATTAGTGTTATCAGAAGTAGCAGCTGCCTGGTGTTTTGCAGTCGTCATTGGGCATCGCACCTTAGCTGACTTCTTTGGTTTAATATTTTTAAATATTTTCATTGTTCTGCTTGGCCAAGATTAAAGCTTTCCAACATATCTTTTCTTTATTCTTCTTCAGTGACCAAATCACCCTCCCCCCTCAACTCACGCATAAACACTAGTTGTGTACTCTAAATTATTGTTTTTCAGTATAGTCATGCTACTTCTATTTATGAAATAAACAATGAAATAATGTTTTTGATAGCCATGGTGCCATTGAAGGCAGTCTTTAAGAGTACATGTTTGTTTCTTTCATGGTCACTTGGGATGAAGTTTTTTTTACTTTTGGATTTGCACTCTAAATCATTCATTTGATGCAGTTATGTTCAAATACCTATTGAGCAATTCCATAAATTCCCCTAAATGAAAAAGAGAGCATCATAATGATTAAATTCCATTATGAATAATATTGTTGGTACCTACTCCAAGCCTACTAATTGTTTTACAACAATTCGTTTATGCTAGAGGTTGTATTTGTAATCAATTCCAATTCTATTTATATTGCTTATTTTATCTCTTTTTATCTACATTTTAAGCCTTTTTTTATCATCACTCCTCCAATTAATAACAGTACTTTTCTATCTAAAAAACAGGGAATCTCATCTTATCCTTGTAATTACCTATCTTCTATCTATGAAAAAATTTTCACTTTGCACCTAAAAAAATATATATATTTTTTAGGTAGCAGAAGCCTATGAAGTTGGTTAAGCACAATACAATAACCTTAGGTGCGAATTATTTTCCATTAATATTGGGAAGATTATTTTTGCATCATCCGTATTTTGTTTTATTTTTATTTCTATATTTTTTTTCTTTCATTTGAGGTGTTGGAAGGGGATATTTCAAAGGTTGCATCAGTGATCTCAAACTAAGGGGATTGCTTGCCCTCAGTATTGGAATTTGTTCCTTTCATCTCTAAATTGTTAATTTCTTCAATGGTTGGGAAGAGTTCTCATGTGGCATATACAAGCTACTGATACACTGATAGTATTATCTATTCTCCTCCCTTCAAAACCACTTTTTATTTATACATTCCATTTGGTGATGATTTGTTTTTTAATTTTGTTCATAGGGGGGAAGAAATATGCAACCACAATTGATACTCTTACTCATCGTGAACCTTATTCAATGCTTGCAGCAATGTTCAGCGGACGACATAATATATGCCAAGATTCTGAAACGGTAAATAAAAGAGCATTAGATGAGCTTCCTCTCTTATATAAATTATCCATTTGATATGTTATGTAAGAATACTGTGCTTTTAGAACTATAAAATGCATCTCGTTTGATGAGCTTTTACACTTTTTTAAAATTTATTACATTCTACATAATATTATAATTATTTTGAGCCAATCAACTAAATAATTTTCAAATTGTAAAATAGGTTACTATGTTTGTAAAGTACTTGGGACTTTAGTTTTATTTCTTGGTTATACTGAACTTTTGCAGGGGATGGTGTTTGTTGATAGGGATGGTAAACAATTTCGGCACATACTAAATTGGTTAAGAGATGGGATCCTTCCTACACTCACAGATGTGGAGTATCAAGAACTACTTCGAGAAGCAGAATACTATCAATTGGTGGTAAATAATGATATTCATTTCATTTTTTGGGGTTTTTTTATAGGAGTTTGCCAAGTCATACATTCTTACAAGTCTTTCAGGATTTGATGATTTTGTTTTATGCATACATATCTATGGGAGAATGTGCTATAGGTTTTAGTGTATTATGAAGGTTGGACATAAATATGTTTGAATATTATTGGTAAAACATGGGGTAATTATGTTTGTAACACCCAACAACACCCAACTCTGGCATTTTGACAAAACTAACATTCATCTACTTTTACTTACAATAATACCTCCTAAATCTCAAAGAGCACAGCATAACCCCAACCTATATTTTTGTATCAATAAATTCTCAAGGTGTTTGTTGTGGTATATGCAAAATTATAGATTTGTTATCTCATTTTTTTACCTGTTATGAAAAGAAGAAAGATTTAGTGGTATGTTCTTATTATTTTTTATCAGAAAAAGGAGTAATAACTATGTTTATAGCAATTTGAAGTACAACAATGGATACAAAACTCTATGTTTTACAAGTTGTGATTCATTTCACAGTTGTTTTATGATTTTGGCGATGACCACGCTAAAAATCACCATATCTTTGATTGAATGGTTGCACTTGCTTCAAATAAATCGATAGGTTTCACAATGTTTCTACTACAAGCACACCAATCTCATTGATACTATTGGAAGGATGAGAGAAAACTGTGTGTTGGTCAACATTATCATACATAGTTACTTTTGATATCAACTTCACTTCTTACCTAGTTCTATACTGCTTTAGCCATGTGTTGTCCTCTCAACATTGTTCTTTGTTGTCGATATTACTTGTTATTATTGTTGCTTGTTCTACTTTTGGCTATTGTTTCCATAGTTATCATATTGCCATTGATGTTGATGGCATCTTGTTGTTACTTGTCTCCTATTTAGTTGCATTTCCACTATTCTCTTGTCACATCATGATATTGCTACCTTGTGAGGGAGAATAGTACATGGAAGAAAAGGCATATGGCTAGGCATAGAGAAAGGTAAGAGAGGGCTGCATAGATTGGACAAAACATTGTCTTTAGAGTCAAATGGGAATACCAAAATGACGTAGGAGACTCCACAATTTTCTTTTAGTTTCAGTATTTTGCATTAAGATTCAATTCTAATCCAATGATTCTTGAAGTTTCAATATGTTTAAAACTTGATAAAAATTAGTCGTTCACTGGAAGCTATGATGCTTGTCACTTAATTTAATTTTGTGTAATATTTATTTAAGAAAATGCTAAAAAACTTAATAGCTTTCAGCAAAAAAAAGTGACGTTTTAAACTATTGAAACTATTAAAGTGTTTGATACGAAACTAAAATCACAATTTAAAGTCAAATCACAACTATCATACATTACATCAAAACTTGGGTAACTAATTTCATTGTAAGTGTTATCAAGCCAAACCTTGATTACTTATATTAAATAGAATGCTATAGAAGATTTAGGAAGATGTAAAAATAAATCACACCTAAATGTCTTGGCAACACACTATGGAGATGAGAAATATTTGACTTAAATGAATTTAAGGAAGCTCAAAATCTTGCAAAGAGGATGGTAAGTAAAGCAAAAACTATAATTTATGACAATTTATATACTAGGGTAGATGCTATGGAAGGGAAAAAGTGTATATAAGATAACTCAAGAGATGAGAAATCTATGATGATAATGAGATCTTAGTGAAAGATAAAGTTAACAAAGAAAAAAAACATGCCACAGGCTTTCACATAGATAGAGTTGTATAAATACTTAAATATGAATTTATATGGATATTATACATACATATTTTTATGTATTTCTAAAAATATTAATAATTTGAGCTAGTTGAAGTCAAACTTAAACCTTCTTGTAAAATGCTTAAAATTGTCTCAATTTTCTTTTTGAGTTGATTTAGAACTCAACTCAATTTTGGATCAACATAAAACTAGATTATTTTTCAATTTTCAATTGATATTGCATGCGCCAAATAATGTCAGCTAATGTTTGACATGTTTCTTTTGTTCATTTAAAAAATCTATTTCAGGGATTCGTTTAGGCACTTCTTGAAAATAATCATATAAATTATTTTAACCAAGTTATATCTCAATCTCATCGTATATAATTTTTTGCTCTTATTCTTAACTCTTCTTCACATCTTATTAATTTCTAATTAACATTATCATAGAATTATGAAATTTGTGCTTCATATTTCACAAGTTTTTTCTGCATACCTCAATTCAGACTTCAATGCTATGCCATACATATTATTACATGAAAAGTGAAAACTTATAGAAGAGGCTCACATTGTCAAAGAAGTCATGCATTTTGGCATGTCTAATCCTCAGTTATAAATTTCGTTTATTTTTGAAGAAAAAAAATGAGAATGAGTAACATTAAGATTTTAAGCCTTTTTTTAGTTTCTTTGTATTCAACTCCTCTCTCAGTAATAATCCCCTTGTCATGTTTTTTTTTTTTTCATTTATTGCTCATCGATTTCTTTGAGAATTTTACTTTTATATCCGTATTTCACAAATAGTTTTTATTTCTTTTCCGTAAATCTGATTTCCATTATATGTGTTATGTATTTTAAATCTTACATTTATATCTCTTTTTGAATGTCACCCCTCTTTAATTTTGTTAACATATAATGTTTCAATAGTTTCTTGTGGTGATGTAAAGTGATAATACTTGTGATTTTTAAGGTTGTACATGTGTTCTATTCTTTTTTTTACAGGGATTAATGGAATATATAAAATCAAATATGTGCAAGAAGAAGGATGAAAACATCTTGGAGGCCGAACTTACACGAAAAGAGATTATCAAAATCATTCAATCTGCTAAAATTAGGTTCAGGGGAGTGAATCTATCTGGATTAAATCTTGCTAAACTTGTAAGTTTCAAGCCAATTTAAGTCTTATACTCTACAATCACCTGGTCCTATCATTTTGATGTTTTCCTATTAATTTTAGGCATGCCTTAGTAATCAAATTCATCCATAATATTGTATATTCAAATTATGGTTTTTATTTAATTACTATTTAAACAAATAGATTTCTTTATCTAAATAAAATTTAAATTTTAATATCATCTCATGAATATTGAAATATTTGTGCAAAAGAAAGACATTTAATTATGATTTTATTTTTATTTTTGCCCTATTTTTACTTAAAATGTAAATATGTTTTGAATCAATTTTAGAAAATAAGTAAATAATAAAAATGAGATTTCTAAAAACACATTGATTTTTTAATAATAAAAATGACATATTGCTTAAAAATGATGGAACAGTTGTATAGTAATTTCTTGTGTTAACTTAATGTGAACTTTTCTATCGTTATGTTGAATGGATCTTTGAACTTTTGGTATTTGAGCCAAAAATAGGGAGCAGATGATCTAGCATAAAATTTTGAGTGAATTGGTACTTTAGACTCTTTGGAAAATTTGAAACTAGAGTGTGTGATTTAAAAATAATTTGTTAAGCTACAAGTGTGGAATGAACATCTAATTAAGCAAGTAACTTAAGCTAATAATGTAGATAATTATTGGGCCATTTGGGGCCACTTTTGTTTTTTGTTTTTGTTTTTAGTATGTTTTGTTTACATTTTATTTCAAAACAAAATATATTTGGTATCTGAAAAACATTCCTATTTTCCTACAATGGTGGTGGCATTCATTTGTGGCTTTAGTGGCAGTGGCAATGATAGCTGATGTTGAGCTATAATTGGTGACGGTGAGTGGTTGATAGTGATAATTATTTTTTAAAACACTTAAAACATCCAAAAAAATTTTTTGTGTTTTAAAAATAATTTAATTTATTTTTGTAAATAAACCATAAAAATACTTAAAATATATCAAATAGACATTTTTTAAAAATAAATTAAAAAAAATGAAAATCATAAAATAAAATTCATCTCAAGTAGGCCCTAAGTTTGTAAGAATTTAACTTTCCAATGTAAAATGAATTGCAAGTAAGAAAAATGTTATGAGGCAACACACCAAGATGTTTGCATGGTTTAGCCACTTCCTTGGCCTATGTCCACATTTAGCTCATTTTCTCAAACTAGGATTATACCATCCGGAGCTTTCTATCAACTTTAACAATCAAGAAATCTTACAACCTATGTACTTTCCTACACCAGACAAATTTAGCCCTGAGCTAAGCACAATGAAAGCATTCAAACCTTACGAAGGCCTAGCAAATGAAAATAGGATCACACTTTATATTTTAAGAAAATAATTTTGCAACTTATAGCTTAAATTGAAATTTGAAATAAAAATAAGCTGCGATCTTACAACACAAAATGATTGTTGTATAACCTCCAAAGGATCTGCAAATGGTTTAGCTTTGGGCTCATAAGTTTTGGAAGATCACAAAACAACTCTTGGGTGAAAATTTTTTTTTGTTTGATAAAAGAGTTTCTTGGAATATTGCTTATAGAGTAAATATATTTTCATATGCAAAGCTACTTACATTTAAAAACTAATTAGAATGTGCTTAAAGGTAATTTAGAATGATTAGAAATGTTTCTAGGGAGCATAAATAATTTTGAGAAATAATAAAATAGCTAGAAAATGGCATCACATAGCAGATTTTTCATTCCCTTCGATCCTGAACACATCAAGTCCTCCGTGTCTTCAAACCAAAGTGCTTCCTTGAGAATGACATGTTCATGGAAGATTGTTGAGTGGCAAAAATTGTGAATATGAGGAAATTTTGACTCTTATGTAAATAAATGAATACATACTGGAAATATATAAATTTGTGTAAAAAATATTTTGGATTTCTTGTGGGCTTGAACCTAAGGAAGTATCATTTTGTAGATCGCCAATAGATTCACCATATGGATTCTAATTACTTAATTGACCTCTCACATGATGGAATTGAGGTTACACCATAACTTTCCATCAATCTTCAAATGGTGTAGTATTTTGTCAAGACTCAAGAGTAGTGTTGTCATCTAAAACATCTAATTATGTCATTTCTAGAATAACTTATTAGAAACTTTTAATTATATATTTATTATTATCAAAATTGGGTTCTAAAAAACTATAGACTCATTAGTTCAACACTAGCAGTGGATGAGGGTTTATCTTTCGGTATTTAGTAGAGGAATCCATCAATGACCATCGGAAAAATAAATAAAATAGAATATAAAGATTTAGGTAATTAAAATTCTAGTCTCACAAGCACATGTTAGGGCTTGTAGGGTATCGTGCGTGGTAGGGATTATAAACGAGGCAGGGATGGTTGCATGTGTGGTGTGCAAGGGCACGAGGGAGGAGCGACATAATAGACGCTAGGTGCGTGCTTGAGGGACGAGCAAGGGGATGCCGAGGGAAAGGGGAGGTGGGTGCAATGATCGAGGTGTTGGCTTGAGGGAGGATTAGAGGGCAGTGCTTGTGGGCTGTGGATCAGGCATGTTGGAGGGGAGGCCAATAAGATGGGGTTGCAGCTAGTATTAGAATAACCTTGCTTTTGTACCATGTTAGAGAGGAAATCTGTTTTTTGTGTATTATTCATCAAAAAGGGTCTTTATTTATAATAGGGGATTTATATGTCAATGCCTAGAGGTTCAATAAAATAAATATAGTTCACTGATTATAAATTTAAAACTTTCCTAAAGTAATATGAAGGCTAACAACAATACTCAGTTAATATTGTGGGGGACTGGGGAATTTTCTTGTAGTTGATCTATGATGATTAAGATAGATTATAGATTGAATATTGTCCTGAATTGGCATTTGAAATTCTTGTTGTGTTACTTTATTCTTCCTTTTTAATTTAATTCTTCATCTTATTGGATGGTAAATTCTCCTACTAAGAAGAGGACAATTGGACTGTGGTTGTGCTACAGTTTGTGGTTTTTATGGATCATGCTGAGTGAAAAACCTTGTAAATCTTCTAGTTTAAGATGGAAATATTAAGACTTTTTAGCCCAGGTTATTTCAATGTGCTGGAGGATCATGAGATTAGGACAGAAGATTATTCTGGGTTTCTTGAATTGGCCAGCTCGACTGGCATTATGTGTCAAACTGCTTTTTAAACTTCATTCCGATAGCTATTTTTAATTGTATTTTTGGTTTTGTAACTTTGTGCCATTTTGTCATTTACTGTAATTCAGGGGTGAGATGCTAACTATTTATTTTTCAGTTAACATGTCTTTTATCACAAACGCTGCTTATGCAGTACATTACTTGAAGTGTTATTCTTTTAACTGCAGGATTTGTCTTTTGTAGACCTGAGTTTTGCATGCATTCGAAAGACCACTTTCTCACGTGCAAATCTCCATAAGGCTAAACTTGGGGTAGGTTCTTTAACCAAATACTTTTCACTAACCTTCACTCAGACTAGCCTGGCTTAAAATGCTGTAATTCAATTTTCTCAGCTGCAGCTGGGGGTCGACTAATATTAGAACCTGAGTCGTTCTTTCTCCTAGTGTATTTTTTGTTCACGTTATTACTGCGTGAAGTTTTGATTATTGTTATCTGCTATGGTCATGTATTATTTACCTTGTCTCCGAAGTGAATAAAGATTTGTTGCTGTAAGAAAGTGATCCTCGGATTACAGTGATTTCTTTTTGTTTTGTTTTGTTTTTTTATTCTGTTTTGTCCTGACCAATTTTATCTCTTTGATAGGATGTTGAAGGAGAAGGGTCAATCTTTCAAGATGCAATTTTGCGTGAGTAAGATACGTTATCAATAAATCAATGTCTGCTCCTCTGCTACCATTGTGTATCTTTTTTTTTTCAGCTTTTGTGTGAGAGAGAGAATGATTTGAAAAAGAACACTTCTTTGCCTTCTTTCGTGAATGGAAAGGCTGAGTAGTGCTATTCTATAGCTAAGGAACATGCAACTAATCCTTGATCCCTCTTATTGCATTTGAAGTATTTGGATGATTGTAAGATGAGATTGTGAAGTTAATTGCTCTAGAGTTGAATGGCTAGAGTGAGGTGAAAGGCTATTGATAAGAGTGCTGTGGAGGTTTCCTGTATTGCTGAAGAGGAGAACGTGCATCTCATTGGAGATGAATGAGACTAAGAGGGATGTTAGAGGTTCTCTATAAAGTTGATGGAAGGGTGTGGATTGTGTTAGTGGATAGATTAAGTGATTAATTGGGGTTGAAGGGTTTTGAGGGAAAGGAGATGACCAGCTATGGGAATCACACAACAGCTAAAAGGCTGAGCAAGAGAACATAAAGAAAATGAGGAATTAAGCAAACCAATATCAAATAAGTTTCAAATTTTAATAAAATTATCAATTATCATTCTTAAATGAGTCTATTTAAGAGATGATCATCATCAACAACAACAACAACAAGCCTTTGTCCCACTATGTGGGGTCGGCTACATGAATCCTTCTTCATTCTGTCTTATTAAGTGTCAAATTCTCATTTAATTCTAATAAAATAAAGTCATTTTTTTATAGAGATGATTACACAGACAAAAAGACTAACATACCCATACAATACAATTAAAAGACACCGGTAATACTTTCTTTTAAAGATATGAACCTATCTCAAATATTTTATTAATTTTGAGTAGAGCACAATGTTAGATACATATACGTAGAAATGAGACTAATTAAATATTGTAGTGACACATGGTTAGTAACAGATCCTCACGTGAGAAGTTAGAGAATTTTTAGTTTAAGGGTCACAGGATGCATTGAATCTGTGACCACAACAGTGGAACTTTGGAGCATGCTGTTTGAGTTAGAGCTTTTTGGTTGGTATGGACAATACAAACATTCAGAAATATGTATATGTGTATGTATGTGTGTTTGTGTGCGTATGGTATCTGATGACTGCATTTAGTTTGTTCTGGTTGCTTTACATTTCAACTTCATAATTTGAGTTGGGCTTTAATGGTAACAATTTTCTTTATTATAATCTACAGGTGCGAGTTTATTGGGGCTAACCTTTCTGGGGCTGTATTAGACGGAGCTAACCTCCAGAGTGTAAATCTACAAGGTTGTTACCTTTCCAGTCTTGTTATTAATGGCTCCTTTCATTTATCTTTATGTTATGTTTGATTACAACAACAACAAGCCTTTATCCCACTATGTGGGGTTGGCTACATGAATCCTGCAAAGATGCCGTTCTTTTAACTAGTAGATTTTGTTGGTTATGTCTTGATGTAGAAATTTTTTAACAAAGTTCTATCGCATCAGATAATTTGAATTTTACAATGTATAGTGTTCTGTAAGGGCTCCGTTTCTTTTTAGTAGTATTTTTCAGGTGTACTTAGAAAAGAAAATTCATCGACAAATTTGTGTTTCTTGTTGAACCCCTAGTTAATATCTTCCTTTTTTTCCCAATTTTGAAGTCTAACTCATTGATAGTGTAAATAATGTTGTGATAAAGCAGCTTTATATCCCAAATAAGAAACTTTGATATTCATCATTGGGTAAAGCTTTTTGATGCATAGGGTCTGTCTGCATAAGTAGGCAACTTCAATGATCTCTAATGAGTTTTAACATACATCAATATGCCAGAATTGCTATGTTTCACAAAGATAAAATTAAAACATTTATGCTTTTCATTTGATTGCCATGAAAATATTCAAAGTTGAATAAAGCTCTAGCCTTTTGATACTTATATAGCTACTATTTTTTGTGCTGCAGATGCATGCTTGGTTGGGTGTAGCTTCTGTGAATCAGATCTTCGATCAGCACATTTGCAGGTTGTTCTTAGTTTGAATTTGTCTAGAAAGAATTTTCTCTGATCACTTTGTAACTGACAATTTAAATATGATTCCATAATATAACTTACTGTTTTCGAAAGTCTTACATTTTCTTCATGTTTGATAAATTATTTGTGGCACTTTAGTGTACTCTAAGAAGTGATATTTGTAGAAACCACAATAATGTATCTAATCCGATGGTATGCTTCTGTCATATGGCTTCCGCATACTTGTTTAACCGAGATCTTTTGTTAATGTGCAACAACAACAAGCCTTAATCCCACTAGGTGGGGTCGGCTACATGAATCCTTCGTCTCCATTGTGTCCTATTATGTGTCAAATTCTCATTTAAATCAAGTATACTAAGATCATTTTTATACATCTTAACCAAGTCTTTTAGGTCTACTCTACCTTTCTTAACATAAGGCAAATCTAATGCATCTACTCTCCAACGATTAATGACGCTTTTATGTGGCCAAACCATCACTCTCCCTAATCTTATCTACCATGGAGCTACTCCAACTTTTTCAAATATACTAATTTTGCATTCTATCTCTAAGAGTAAAGCCACTCATCCACCTAAGCATCCTCATCTTTGTAACACTTAACTTAGTCTTATGCTTCTTTTATTGGCCAACATTCTGCACCATAAGTCATGGTCTCTTACCACCATCTTATAAAATTTTCCTGTTTAAGTGAAACTTTTCTATCACGTGCTAGATGCATTCCTCCACTTCAACCATCCAACTTGAATTCTAATAACATCTCCATCTATTTCACCATCATTTTGAACAATAGAGCCTAAATATTCAAACGACTCTTATTAATGACTTGTTCACCTAATGTCACAACACTACCACTAAAACTTCTACAACTAAAATTACACTCCATATATTCAGTTTTAGATCTACAGATCGAAAACCTTTAGACTCTAGAGTTGACCTCCATAATTCAAGTTTCTATTGGACTCTGTCTCTAGTCTTATCAACAAGAAGAATGTCATCAGCAAAAAGCATACACCAAGGTACATCTTCTTGTAAATGCCTAGTAAGAACATCCATAACTAAAGTAAAAGATAAGGGCTTAAAGCTGATCCTTGATGTAATCCAACTGAAATAGGAAAATATTTTGTCAATCCTCCTTGTGTTTGGACACAAGTAACAACTCTAGTATACATATCCTTAATGACTTGAATATAACCAATACTAACTCTTTCTGTTCTAGAACTCTCAAAAGAACATCTCTTGAAACTTTATCATAAGCTTTCTCTAAATCAATTAATATCATATATAGATCCTCCTTACTTTCTCTATGCTTCTCCATCAAACCCCTTAACAAATGTATAGCATCCATAGTAGATCTACCTGGTATGAAATCAAACTGATTGTGAGAAACTTCTGTATCATATCGTAACCTCCTTACTTTCTCTTTTGTTAATGTGCATTGTGAATAATTGTTTTACTTTGAAGTTGAACTCCTATACTTCGTATGAAGATGGATGCACAGCATATGTGTTCTGCAGTTTGGTTTTGAATTTGCTCTGACATGCCCCATGTCAGATGGGTTCATCACAATTTGTTTTGCATTTCTATCTTGCATTTCTAAGCTTATCTTGGATTGACTTTCCAATACCCGTTTTTCTTATTTTTAAATATTGGCACACTGATCCACGAGCACTTCTCCATGCATAAATATACATGTGCACTTTCAAAAAAAGGAAAAAAAAAATGCTTATACATAAAGTTTTGGATATTGCATATTTGTGGATTCAGTTTCAGAACTGTGTTATATCCAAATTCAAGCTGTACATGTCTTTATCTCTGGCCTGCAAATACTGCATGCATATACTCATTTGTAAACTTGACGACCTATTTTCAGAATGCCAACCTCTCCGATGCCAACCTAAAAGGAGCTAATCTGGAAGGTGCCAATCTGAAGGTATTGATTTTTATCACGCGCATGTTCCATCTGATGCAATTTTTGTAGCTTGTATTGTTCAATCCTTTTTGAGCTTTAATTATTTCTTTTTGATGCCATATTTTGGCTGATATAGATTTATGTGGGGATGCTTTCATGAATCCATAAATATAAGATTAGAGCTAGTAGTTAGATTTTCCTTTTGTTGATTTATGAAGCCACCTTCCTAGTGTTTCCTGTTGCCATTTACAGTCCCACATTTTTTATTTTGCAATCACTTGAAATGCATCCTCTATTTTGACATAAAATATTCTATGTTTGCATCCTACAAGCGACTAATTTTTTTCACTTGCAATTTGTTTTCTTCACAGTTTACTGTGAATGTTTTCACAACTTTAACAGGTGTTTTGCATTTATCAATGCACTTGCATCACTTACAAGAATGAGTAAACCCACATGCAATTTCCTATTCTTCTTTATAACCCGTTTGATCATGTGGCTTACACATTGCCCTCCCTTGGAATTGCAATAATGCTGTATGCTGAAGATTGCAGAACTGTTAACTGGTTACAGGGGCCGCAAAGATGGGAGTCTTCATGGCTATCACAATGGATGGGATTGTTACATTTTTTTGTTTTGTTTTGTTTGGGGTTTGGTGTAAAATGGATGCTTGTGATTCAAAGTGGGAGTGGGATATGTTTGTTTTCTAGGGTTTGTGGGTTGGGTTTGTTGGCCATAGTGTTTGAGCATAGGGGGTTTCCCTTGAGTTGCAAGATCATGAGCTTCCATTTGACTTCTGAGTGCTTATTCGTTTGTTACTGGATGGCTTCTTGCCTTCATTACCATTTATTTTTTCTCATTTGAGTTATTTGACATTTGCTTTGTCTAACATTCTCTCTCTTTTGTGATTCATTGTTTTCTAGTTGTAAACAAAATATATCGAAAAAATTTTCTCTAGTCATTGCTTGATTATCTTCTATTCACAAGCGTCATCTATTGGATTTGAGACCTATTAGTTCAACTTGGAGGGGTTTATTTCCTTATTGTTTTTGTTGATTACTCTCAAGGTGCATACTTTGGATTGCATTTTTACTGCTCATGAAATTATCTACTCTATTCTTAAGCAAAAGAAACACAAATTTATTTTCAATGTTGATTTTGAAAAAGCTCTTTAACTGTTGTAATTCAAAAATTATTTTTATTACTCTCAAAGGGGAGATTCTACTCTCCCAAGTTCATTTCTTTGATCAAGGAAATTTTAATACATACTAATTTTTGAATCCTTACCAATGGAGAACCCAACAATTAGTGCAAATGTTTGAAGGGAATGATGCAAGATAATATTTTCTCAAAATTGCTGCTCATGATGGTTAGATTTAGGGTTGCAATTGTGGCAAAATGGATATCATTAATAGTATTCAATTTATGAACAAGTCTTTTATTTTGTGATGCCTCTCATCCCCAAGTCATGGTCCTTTAGAACACAGCGTGTCTCGTTCATGATCTTTCAAGTCATGAAATTTACTTATCTAAATCTTCCTTGATTTATCATTGTGAATACAAAGGTAATGGTTTTTCTAATGCTAAAGTTATGGGCTTGTCATTTGAATTGATTCCTTTTAAATATTTAGGTCTCTCTCTTAGCTATAAATCTTTACAAAAAAAATTGGAACATATTGATTGATAGAATTATGAGAGAATTTGCTTGTTGGAGAGTAAATTATCTCAAAAGGAGGTTGAATAATCCTAATATCATTTACTCCTCTTTATTTCACCTTTTTTTTTGGGTGCTTAAATCGGTTATCAACAAAATTGATGGTCTGAGAAGGAGCTTTTTGTGGAAGGCAACAACAAAGGTAGGATATTGAACTTGTTCAATTGAAAAATCATTTGTAGATAAAAAAAAGAGAGAGATGAGAGACTTGGAGTTAGGGAACTTTGAACCATGAACATTTCTCTTCATTTGAAATGGATCTAAGAGGCTATTCAATGGATCCATAATTTTTGCTAGTTCTATTATCAATAACAATTATATGTGTATTATTTATATGACTTACACTTCTAAAAAAAAAGATGCATGTTGACGCTGCCTCGACTTTGTTGGACACGGAGGTCGGATTTAAAAAATGTTAAAATGATGGACATATAATCCTAAATAATTGAATTAATATTATCTAAAAATATTTTTAATTATAATTTATTATATTTTAAATTGTCATAATGAGTTTTGGGAATTTAGAAAATGTGATTTGAGTGAGAAAGAGAAGGTTATAAGATATATTTATTATAAATAATTAAAATTATAGAAAATTATAATTAAATTTATAAATTTAGAATTAATAATAAATTTTATTCATTAAGATTATTAACATACAATAAAATAAATTAGACATATATATGTTACTTAAGTAATTAATTTAATTTTTATGATTAAATGGTTTATCTTTTTTGTTATTTTTTATATTTTATTTATTTAGTTTATATATATTATTTTTAACTATTATTATAATGTCGTGTTCGATGCATCTTTGTGCCATATTTTTGATAATAGTAATGTCTTGTATCTGTGTTGTGTCATATCTGTGTCCTCGTGTTCGTATCCGTGTAACATAGATCACTTCTTTTATTTTTGTATGGGAAAGTGTGCCTACTATTCTTAATTTATTAAAGAGGAAACATGTGTTCTCATTTTTTTCCTTTTTTTTTTTCTTTCATTTTTTTTGGGACATTCAAAATGGAGGAAGGATTAAATTCTAGTAAGGCAACTGGACTCACGGTAGATTTTTAGCAATTTTATATTCTCATCTTTTAATTTTTTTATTTTTTGGAAACAGAATTGCTTGGTGAAATCTTAGGCCTCATCGACACAGTTTTTCTACTATTTGTTTCAAGAAAGTTAAAATTTTATTTTTTAAATTGTTTGGTTGTCCAATTTTTTTGAAAACGCTTTTGGGAAAACTCCATTTTAATACCATTTCATGAAGCTATTTATATTTTGCTTTTATAATGTGCTTAAAGTTTTTTATCAAAAAAATCAAAAGTACCCTCAAATATGCTATTTTTTTATTCAGTTTCTCATTATGGTCCCCATTCTTTTAAAACCAAAGTCAAAAATACCCCCATGTTTTCCAATCACATCCCCTACTACCATCTTATTCAAATAACATTATTAATTTTTCTTCATTTACTTTTTTGAACTTTTTCTTTAAAGCAATTTTTAAACAAACTTTTTCAATATCTAAAGGTAAACCAAATGAGGCCTTAATTTTTTACTTTAATTGGCATATGTAATGGAAAGATATTCTCTCTTTTCATTTTTCTAATGATGTTTTGAGAAGCTATTATGATTTGACTTAGATAAATTTAAATTCTAATGTTGATTCACCTGGGTGGATATATACCTCAAACGGTCTGTATTATCTCTTTTTTCATTTCCTTTTGCCTGAAAGCATTCAAACATTTTTTTCCAGCTTGATTTTGGGGGCTTTGGTTTCATTGAAAATTACTTTGTTTGGATTATTTATATTGGAAAAACTTTTGACAAAATATCTCTTCAACAACGAGATTAAATATCTCCACAACTTGTGTGATGTGCAATTTTTTGCTGGAGGATGATTCTTAGCTGTTCTTTAATTATAGCTTTATTGCTAAATTTTGGAAGAGACTTTACTATCTCTTTGGAAAATGTAAAGTTGTAGCTTTTTTTTATACAATATTTTCTTCTTTGAGTGATTTATATATCAAGATAGCAGTAAAAGTAATAATGGATTTTTTTTCCATCAGTCGAATGAAACATTTGAGAGGAGAAGAATAATAGATTTTTTTTCTGACAAAAGAAATCTAGTTAAGTAAAAAAGGTTTTCTAAATTATTAAGAATAGTCGGGACAACCATTTTTGTTGAGGCAGCTTTTAGAATTGTATAATGTTGGTTCTTCAATTGCCTTGTTTAGTCTTTTTCTTTTAATTTTTGTAAATATACAATATTGTGATTATCATTTTGTTTAGTATTTAATGGGAAGCAGTTTTTCAAACTATTTCAATAAAAAATGAATATAGGGAAAGATACTAATGGGCACAAAATATGGGTATGTCATGTGTGTGAAACTTGAGACCTGACAATTGTTGGGAACCTCGGGCCCTGCGTATACCCATATATTATTACTAAGAATAGGCACATAACTTTGTTGTTTCTTATTCTTATAAAAGTATAAAGTAAGATTAGGCCAAAAATATTCACCATAGAATTTTATGATTCAATTTAAGATCTATTCTTATATATTAATTATTGCATTTAACAAGAATAAATGGAATTCATAAACTTGACTTTGTCTCACCCCTGTTCTAGTATTACACGTGTTAACACAGTGCATGATGAACTTATCCTCAACCCATTGATAAACCCTAGAAGTTAAGGTAAAGTCAACCAATTTTGTATCATAATGCAAGAGGTTAACAGAGATACTCAACAATAATAAAAGGTTGGAAATCTTATTTTCATTTAAAGCAATAAAAATACTAATGGTTTTTTCATGAAGAAAATTAAAACGACTTACTAATAAAAGTAAGAAAGAAAATTAACTACAACTAGGAAACATAAAAAGATCGAACATTGTTGTTAAAACCAAAATAAAAAATAAAAACAAATATCCTAAAACCAAATAAAATGTATTATTGGCGAAGTTTTTATTTTTTATGATGGTTTGTTGATCAACCTTACCTGATTTGTTATGATAATTGGATGAGTTTGCAAGATAGGCAAACTCTTTAGGTTGCTTTAATTTATTGAGGCATAAGTGATAAAGCATGGAGAACACAATACAGTCAATAACACAATTAACATTGTATGCATGCCTCAACTATTATAGTTTTGTAGTAATTTGATTAGTTTTAGGTAGCATGGACTGCTTGCAGTTGCGATAATTGAACAATAATATAATTACATTTAAATAACATGCTAAAAGTTGTAATCAAGATAGTTTTATGTTGAAGTTACCAAGAGTATCCATACTATAATTACATATACAAGATAGGCTTAGCAGAGTCTCATCAAGCATATGATATACTAGCTGTCAGTTTCTTGTGCCCTAATGGATAACATTGTGGAGTCCATCGACCTTTATCAAAAGGGCCATCATATTGTATGTCAAACACATTGACAAGGCTAGCCAATAATATTTCATTCAAGAGGGCACTATTTATGTTTGATTTAATGAGAATATCAGTATGATTTTAATAGATGTTGTCATGAACATTAATAATTGATTTAACTTTACAATCATGCCACACGTGCATGCACACACTCACACATGCTCATATTTTCCCCACACACCTACACACACACTCACACATGCACGCACGTGCAGATTGCAACGCATGCAGAAGCACAACATGCCCGCATAATGTTAAAGGCATTATTACTCAGATTCCAATTCTCCATTTTTTTGCCAAATAATTTAGATGAAATCATAAAATATTTGAACTATTTAAATCATGTTGAATTAAATAATTATTTTAAATTAAATCAGAGGGAGTTAGAACTCCAAATTAGACTAAATTTAGGTGAAAAGGCTAACTCATTATTAATTTTAAGTTGTACTATAATTAAACCTACCATCATAATCAAAACTATATGTTTTGCTCACAAATTTAGTTTAATCTACCATTAATCAATATATTTTGTAGTATTATCTACCAATCAAAACAGTGAGGAGGGAATAAAGAGTTTGGGTGGTGCCATGAAGGACTTATGACAATGATCTCTACCAGCAAGATTTCATCAGAGAAGGCAGAGAAGGAGGTGAAGATGATGGTTTTCTTTAGAGACTTGTCTTCAGCTCCACTCTAATTATCAGAGGCCCCTAGGAAGTAAGAGAGGAAGATTAGAAATGAGAGGAAGGCGGAAGAGGTTTTTTTAGCATTGATGATGAAGAAGAGATGAAGAATGTGATAAACCCTACTCTTCATTTTCTATAGTTGCGTAATAAAGGTGAATACAAGGCTTCCGGTTGGCTTGGACTGCCAGGTCAACAAAATATCTTTTTTAACTATGATTTGTTACAGACAGCATAGATTTGATGAGGATAATCATGTTGATATTCTTATATGATGATCCCTTTCTGAAACTTAGGTCAAGTGCAATTGGAGAATAAGTTGAGCTCTTTTTTATTACTTTTATGTTGTAAGCATATTTGTGGTTGTTTTTAGAATATAATTCATCTATTATCTTAATATATATATATATATATATATATATATATATATATTCTATTGATGTTATCTACCTCCCTCTCCCCGTGTGACTATATGTGTAGAAGAATTATTTGTATACCTTGTTAATTTCTAGCATACTGTCTCCACCCGTTGGCTTTCAAAAAGACAACATATACCTATTACCAAGAATTCAATATGCACGTGATTTTAAATTTATCAGCTGAAGAGTCTCGAACTTACATTCTTATATGTTATCTAAAGATTTCACTTGATTTTGTGTCCATAGTAAACTGTCGAATGTTTTGCATAATTGCATTGAACAAATTCCATCTTTTTTGCTATTTAAGCACTTTCACTACTTAGTTCTTGCTTCTTGTTGTTAGCATTTCTAAACCTTTCTAAAGATTGGTGCTATGAATTTAACCAAGGTTTTATTAAAATCATTCAATGCAGGGGGCAAAGCTTAACGGTGCCAATTTGCAGTCTGCAAATCTTCAGCGGGCATACTTGAGGGATGTCGATTTACGTGATACTGTAAGTCTCATTGATGTGACTAGCTCAAAAAAACTAAACTAGCTTGCTAACAGTGTGGTTTAACATTTGGAATGTATGCTCTAATTTATGGTCTTGATCCTGATTATCAGTTTTATGCTGCATATCTGCAGATGTTATTGATCCTGATCATTGGGTTGAGGCTGCATTAATGTTTTTCTTTTCTCTTTTTTTGTTCACCTAAGTCCGTAAGATGGGGCTTTATTATGGTGTATGTGAGATTGGAACCAAGGTTCCTACTAACCGGACTAATTGGCATCCACGAAGCTACTTTATTGTTGTTTGAACAACTGATAGTTTATTCTTTTGGGCAGAAATACAGCTCATCATATTACTAAATTTGTGATGGAGATGAACTCACTACTTTCTCATTTATTTGGGCTCACAGTTTCAATGGATATGTTTCCTTGAAGAAACTGTGCATAGAGCATGGAAAGTATGCACATCTTGTTGTGGCAGTTAACTCATGTTTCCAATAGCCTTCTCTGCTTCTCAAAGTTTATGGTGTCATCTTTTTTCTTAGAAATGAAATTACCACTATTTACAGGATTATCTGCTTTTTAAAGTTTTCATGGGCGACTTCAATGTTACATAGTTGAAGTCTTTTCAAAAAAGCAAAAAAAAAACTGCAACAAACCCTTTTCTTGGCGGGAAAAAAATACTTGTCATAATTATTGTGATCAGATCGTACTTAAACATGTTTTATGGATAAGTTTAAGTAAAACACAAATTGATTATTTTTTGATAAGAAAAATAGATCGTTTAGATTGTAAAGATTATAAAGTCATTCCAAGTGAAAGTTTAAGTCACCCATCGATTATTAATTTTAGATTTTAAGATGAAAGATTGTAGAGAAAAATAAATCAAATTATTCCTAGATTAGATGGACTTAAAGAACATAAATAAAAATATTTTAAGAGAAGTTATAGCTTAGAATTTTTGGATGTTCAGGAAGTTAATGTTATGTGAAAAAGTAGTGAAATTAAATGTTGTTAAAATGTATTTGGAGAATCAAGGAAAAGCTCTTTTAATAAAAGTAGTTGGTGGTGAGTCGAGTGTCTGAAAAAGAGAAATAAGAATCATTATTATAAAACTTGGTTTAGATATAAAACCTTGGATTGAGAAAGATATAAAGTTACAAGAAAGTAATATATGATGTTAAAATTTAGCTTTTAGTGAGTTATATAATAGATTAGATCAAAGGTGAAAGATGTATGTATAAGTTAACCAAAGAGATATGTAAAGATCTAGTTCAGTGAGGTATATAGGATGAAAATAATAAAATATTTTCTTAGAAAATGATATTGAAAATAAAGGATGAGGTATTTTGATAAACTTTTCAATGAAAGATCCGAAAGACAATTGATTTTAACAACTTTAAATATAAATAGAGAATTTTTTTTTATCGTCAGATTAGTTAATTTGAAATTAGAAAACTTTAAAGAAAATGTGGAAAAGCGAGGACCCGATGATATTCCAATAGTGTGGAAATGTTTAGGAGATCAGGAATTTCTTGACAAATCTTTTAATATTATTTTAAAGAAAAGATGCAAGATGAGTGAAGAAAGAGTTTGTTGGTTCATATTTAAGAATAAAGGTGATGCTATATAGTGTAAATTATAGAGGAATTATGTTAATGTGTCATACATTAAAATTATGGGAGAGAGTAATTGAGCATAGGTTATGATTTGATATAAAAGTTTCTCACAATCAGTTTGGTTTCATGCTAGGTAGATCAACTATGGATGCTATACATTTGTTAAGAGGTTTGATGGAGAAACATAGAGAAAGTAAGGAGGATCTACATATGATATTTATTGATTTAGAGAAAGCTTATGATAAAGTTTCAAGAGAGTTTTAGAATAGAAAGGAGTTAATATTGGTTATATTTAAGTCATTAAGGATATGTATACTAGAGCTGTTACTTGTGTCCAAACATAAGGAGGATTGACAAAATATTTTCCTATTTGGTTGGATTACATCAAGGATCGCTTTAAGCCTTATCTTTTGCTTTAGTTATGGATGTTCTTACTAGGCATTTACGGGAAGATGTACCTTGGTGTATACTTTTCTTTGATCTTCTTTTGTTGATAAGATTAGAGAGGGAGTCCAAGAGAAACTTGAATTATGGAGGTCAACCTTAGAGTCTAAAGGTTTTCATTTAAGTAGATTTAAAACTGAATATATGGAGTGTAATTTTAGTTGTAGAAGTTCTACTATTAGTGTTGTGACATTAGGTGACCAAATCATTAAAAAGAGTGAGCGATTCAAATATTTAGGTTCTATTGTTCAAAATGATGGTGAGATAGATGGAGATGTTATTAGTAGAATTCAAGTTGGATGGCTGAAGTGGAGGAATGTATCTGGCCTATTGTGTGATAGAAAAGTTCCGCTTAAACTTAAGAAAAAATTTTATAAGAGGGTGGTAAGACCCGCAATAACTTATGGTGTAGAATGTTGGCCAATAAAAGAGAAGCATAAGACTAAGTTAAGTGTTACAGAGATGAGGATGCTCAGGTGGATGAATGGCTTTACTCTTAGAGATAAAATGCAAATGAGTATGTTGGGAAAAAGTTGGAGTAGCTCCGATGTGATAAGATTAGAGAGAGTCGCCTTAGATAGTTTGGCCACATAAAGCGTCAGTCCAGATGACAGGAGAGTAGATCGCATTAGATTTCTTTAAGAAAAGGTGAGGAAAAAAATTTTAGTTAAGATGTATAAAAAATGACCTTAGTACAATTAAATGAGAATTTGACACATAATAGGACAATGGAGCGAATGATTCATAGCCGATTACTTAGTGGGATAAAGGCTTGTTGTTGTTGTTGTTGATAAGTTTGTTTTCTTGTGCTATTTCATCAAATGTTTAATAATTATGAAATATCCTTTATTTCTAGGCCTTTTGTGTGTCAAATTTGTTTTTACACCTGTTAGAGCATCATGACTCCTATTTGTTTTATTCCATAAGACTTGTTATCACATGTAGTGTGTTTGACTGCAATTTTTTTTGTATCATTGCTTTCCATCATCGACGGCCAATTATGTTAATCATTTATGTTGTGCACATAACTTCGCCTCTATGTGTATTCACTTACACCCATGCCACCACCTGTTGCTTAGATCTACAGCATCCTTGTTAGCCAACTGTGTCACCATATATTACTTCATACTCACGAACTATCCTATCACTATCTCACCCACGACACACCTGCTTGGATTTTGTCCGTAACACCACTATCTCATCCCATCATTTTCTATCTCGCTAATCGTCATTTACGCACATGTTATTTCCTATGTTCGCACTATTGCAATCCACACCTCACTAACTCCATGGCTTGAGCGCATTGTCACATGCTTAATCCTTCTATAAGCAGCGTGCAGTCTTATCACTCATAAAACTCTAAGCCTTATCACTCGTAGCCACAAGAGGTAGTAAGAATGTGGATTGTGGAAACTCTCGAGTGGAAGTTTGGAGAAAAGAATTTTGTTAATAAAAAATAGCTTTTATACGGCTTGGATTCCCTCTAAACTCTTGTTCCCCAAATGATGGGGGTTCCTTCTCTATTTATAGTTCAAGGAGATCCCTCCAACAATAGTTTAGAACTCTATGGAGCATTTATTATTCCTAGAGTTTCTAGGGAGCTACATAATAAACTATTCTAGAGTATTCTTAAGGGTTATATTATAAAATATTTCTACATGACTCTAGATACTTATACATGACTTTACATAACTCTACGCTCATTTAGGATTATTTGGAATATTATCGAGAACTTTAGAATATTCCTGGAATATTCAAAATCTTTTAGGGTCTTCCAGGGTTTCCTAGCTGTGTCTAGACTTTGGTGCAATATTTTGAAACTTTTTAGAATGTTGTGACCCCATCTCAAAATTTTGTAGGCTACTCTATGTTCTTCTGAAAGTTTCCTTGATTCATGGTTCTCTCAAAACACGCAGTGAAGTTTGGTTAAACTTCTTACCCATTGATGGAGCATGACAGCATACTCTGTTTGGAGCATCTATCCTAATCAACATCAATCTCCCATCAGCTGCATTTGTTGCTTCCCATTTTGCTTGTGTACACCATCTTTGTCCATGCAAGCCCAACAAGCCTTATTTATTGTAAGGTTCCGCCATTAAGTCACCTCTTCAACAACACACAGACTACTCCATGTGATTGCTCCTTCAATTTGATTTCCTTTCAAATCTCCAAAAAATCTAATTCCTTTTGGATGTGCGGTTTTTTTTTACTGTTTGGTTTTTTCATCTCTTTTTATTTAATTCTGAGACAATGATTTCGGATAACCATTTATTTGGTTTTATGAATTGATTTTTTTTCTTATTGATGCTATTACATAATTTTAAATATATTTATTGTAAAGATTTTGTTGACAATACTTATGATAAAAGTCAACTTTATTTATACATATTATAATTCTTATTATGATGCATACTATAATCAATCTCCTAGATCTGTCTTATATTAATTGATCTCCTCAAGATCATGTTGCATGCTATGATTTTCGATCTCCTAGATCTGGGTGTTTTGATCAATTTAGATGATCTTTATATCATCCTTGATTCCAGGATACATTGCATGGACTATTGGTATTTTGATCTCCACCATATTAGCATCAATTTCACTAACCTTGTACTCCTACTTGTGCTTTGCATTTTATCTAAACTGATCTCTACAATATGAAAAGATGTAACTTGTACAAAATAATGCGATGATTGTGATTCCAAAATAAGTACAAAAATCATTAGAATTAAAGGATTATTTGAGTGGTTCTATAGATTATTATGTTTAGATAGAAGATGTTGATAATGCTTCTGACGTTGAGGTTAATCATGGGCTTTATTTTATGCCTAATGATGAGTTTAATCTAGAACTTACACCAAAGATCTTGCTAGAAAACGATGATGAACTGGAGTATGGGGAGTTTTCTACTATTATAACTCTTCGACCTTTATAGGTGGAGATGCGGGTTTTCCCACCTATATTATTGCTTGTTCCATTGCAAGTTGATTGTCATTTCACTCCTTCCATCACCAAATGATCACATAGATGTTCATACACTATCACTTTCCATCTATTGTTGATATGATTGCACATGATGCTCCTCAGTTCCATGTGTTATTGTTTACCTACACAGGTTGATCAATAATCATTGAAAGTTCAATTGATCTCTCATGATGGTTGTTGACCATATCTATAATCGGCAGATTATAGTGCTTGTCCACCTCTGGGTGCACTTAAAGATGTACATGAGTTTGTTTCACCTCCATCGCCCCCATCGACATTAGCTGCTCCCTCTTAAACTCTTCTAGGAAGAGTGATTCACTTGATTCTCACTGGGAGAGTTGGTATAGTATTAATATATCGTCACTTATTATGTAGTCTTATAGGATTATTTATATAATAAAGTTGTAATCGATTGTTGTTTTATTTAGAGAAATCTTTCATAAAAATTATGTCAGTTTATAAATTATCTTTTATTTAATATTTCGATTTTGTTTAGATTACTCTCCATATATTTATTTTCTTGTCTTCCTTCATATATTAAGATGCTAGGTTTTTAAAATTCTGATGGCATCTATTCTTGAAACAGCATATGGATGGAGCTAGGCTAGGTGGTGCCAACCTCCTAGGAACCATCCGATGACTACTGAGAAGAAAACTTGAGCAGATTACAGAAATTATGAAGCAATAGATGGTTCACTTTCCTACTATCTAATTGCATCTGTGGCACTTGCTTTTCATTTTGTATGAGTGAATTCTTTTAACATATGTGGTTTAGCCTTGTTCAGCTATTCTTTGCCATTTTGTTAAAAATATTGACTAAAGTTTGAAGTGGAAACATGTTACCTGAGTTCAAAAGCAATTTCCATTTCTAGCATAGCTAGGCTGTCAGTGCGCTTGTAGTTCGATATTTTGAGTTGGCCTCCTGTAAACCCTTTACTGTAACCTACTCGAGCTCGATCGGCATGCCTTAGATGCGCTTCGAAGCTTGAATCTGGTTTGATCTTTGCTTCGGGTTCGGTGGATCAAAGCTGAGTTTTCTGAGCTCAAAGCTGTCTTTTGTGGGTGGCTTTTAATGGTTTTGGTCGAGCTGAAACTATTGGATGGATTGAGCTTTGAAGTTCTATTGTGGATATGGAGATCTTTACGAATGTCTTGTTTGCCGTTATCTATTTAGTAATTTATGCACTTTTGATTTTGTTTGTGAATATTTCAGTTTTTACATTTTGTTATATAGTATATTTTATATGAAAAACAGAGAGATGCTATATTACATGTAAAGGGGATATTTGATTGAATGTTTTCAAAATATATGTATTTTAAAAATGCAGGAGTTTACTTTTTTATTCCATGCAAATCAATAGATGTTTGTGTTAATTAGTTGATCTCAATGTTTTTCTAAATTATTATGGTTTTTATGGTAATTAATTCATGAGTTATTTGCATTAGTGGATTGATTTCTGATGTAGCTGTTTGTGATATTGCATCACATTGTAGAGATAAATGGTTATAAATAGGCCTTAATTGTGCATATATTCCAATTGAAAGCATAGTTGCAGAGAATTTTAGAGCATTGGAAGTTATGAGAAGTGTTAGTTATCTCTATGTTATTCTTATATAGCTTTTTAATTTTTACCAAGTTTAGGTCATTTGGTTCCCTCTTCTTTCTTAAGAGAAATCATTTTAACTATCTTCGAAGAGTCTTTGATGCCAAGTAGTTATTCTCTATTCCTTCCAAGGAAAGGATGATGTTGACAATTGTCGGTTGTTGGCCAATTTGAAGTTATAATATTCCTTCTATTTTCAAGAGTGTGAGATTGTCTTGACAATCTCAAATTGCTCATTGACATTGGAGAAGACTCGTCTTAATCTTTTTGTTGTAACTCACTTTAGATTTTGTAGTTCTCACCTCTTTCAAAGAGAATTATTCTGATCATCGTACATTATTCATCCACATCAACATCCTCATACATTCTTGCATTACTACCTTTACAAGATGATCAATCAAATTATATTTAGTTGTGTCCATGATGTTCTTGCATCTTTTCGTCCTGGCCTTTAGGTTGGCTACATTCACATCAACTAAAGGATTTATCTAGCCATCTTTAATGGCCTATATGACTTGTATACACTCAATTGTTGTCATTATGTTGCATCATTTCTACCTATAAAGAAAGATTGATTGGATCACACCTATAATAAGTCTCCAGGCCTTGTCCACCTCCAAAGGTGGATCTATCTACTGCTTTTAATGACTTCTATAACATCTGTGTATTGTTTTATTATCTTATTTGTGTTGTTCTTCCTTAAAGAGAGGATCAATCGAGACACCACAGTGATATACATGGCTTTCTTAAATTTTTTTGTGACCACCTGTAAGTTATGTCATCTCCATCTTCAAGACCGAAACAATTCGACCGGTTAACCATCTTCAATTGCTTTCATGGCATTCTTGTGCCACATTATCATTTTCTTCAAGTTGTATTATCTCTACTTGTAGAGGAGGAATGATTTGCTCACTTCTAGTGGCTCGGATGATCTTTTTGTTTCACTTTTTCATCACCTTTTAAAGTCATGCCACCCCAATATTCTCACTGGATCAATTTAGCCATCTTCAAGGACCTCCTTGTGTTATGCCATCTCTCCTTCTAAGGAAGTGTCTATGCTATCAATAATCTTTTTGCATCGTCCCAATGCCGCCTTTAAGCCATTATTATTTCCATCTCATAGGGAGGATTAATGTGATTACCTCATGTGGCCTTTATATTTTGTAGGAGAATTTCATTGGGCTCGAACATGGGTAGTTCATTTTCCAAAAGCAAATTGTGTTCAAATAAAAAGGTTATTTGGTCGCTTGTATGTTCTGCCATTTTTTTATCAAAAAGTGATACATCAAAAAATTAATTTAATTTATTCATTGATTTTATATGTTTCCGATTCCTAGTTGAAATTCTCGATTTGTTTAGATAATTTCATTGACATTTAGTATTGCTTGTTTATATTTAAAAAAAAAAATCATTGATTTATTCAATAATTTCTACCATATGAATCCTTTTTTTTTACATTGAATCATATGCATTATATAAGTTGCAATTAAAAAACTAATTCATATTGGTTCTTCATAAAAAAAAAGTTAATCAGTTTTAGGTTAAAATGAACAATTAAAGTTGATAGCGAATAATAAAGAAAGAAAGAAAGAGAAAAGAAACCAATGATTATGCCTTTTTTTTTTTAGCTGACGAGGTGTCCATCCTTAATCTACTCACTTGATGCGTGACAGCGTGGTGCGAAATTTCTTGTGATCAGGTCTTAGACACGATTTTTTTACCCGATTCGAGTAGAGCATTCGCGGAGGAATCGAGCATCGGGGTTTGCCTTCACCCTAAGAATGGTGGGTGATTATGCCTTTATATTTTCCACAAGCTTCGAGAAGCGGTCCTTAAAAAACACTTCATCCCCTCAAACTTATGATGTCATTATAGTTAACAGTTGATAAGCAAAGGGAGAAATTTTGATTCAGTCGCTTCATAGCAATACATCATAGTTCCTCAGAGAAACAAAATGCAAAACTAAATGCTTAGCTACAGCATTAACAGAAAATTACATTTCACCAATTTGAAGAATTCAATGGCGCACATTGGGGGAAAAACTATTAAACACAAGAAACAACGAACAATTTAAACATTACACAATCTTAGCATGCCTTATAAAAGAAAGTTTGATGAATTCTTGAAGCTTGTCAGGCTCCTCAATCTATTCTGTCCCGGCGATCTTCTTCTTCAGAGATTCAATGTCTTCTGCTAACTCTTTTCGGCTGGACTGCAAGAGTCAAGTGAAACAATCAAGTTTAGTCAGCACACACAAAAGAGAAAGATGAAAGATTTCAATTTTATCATCAGTTTGGTTGTAGATAATAGATTTTCACTATGTTCTTTAGGGGAGAGAGAGAGAGAGAGAGAGAATTTTCTAAAATTTTAGACAAAAACATTGCTACTTCAATTTACAAATAAAAGACTGCCATGGCTTTATCATGGTGGAACTGAAAAACAGCTGAGGATCCATGATTTCTCTAAAATCTCATACAAAAGATTAAATAACGAGCTGCTTTATCAAACAAAAGTTAGCAAAATTTAATACGCATCTAAGCGTTTCTAAACTTTTAGATTCGAAAATTTGGTTTAAAGTCTTCTGAAAAGTATTTGTCTGCTTTTTGAAAAGAAAGCAGACTTTCGTGAGATAAAACTCAGTTTCAAAAGCACTATTCGATCAAAATTAAAAATTCAGGCTCTCAAAAGCAAAACGCACTAAAAAAGCTCTCCCAAACGAAGCCTAAATTACAATTCGATTATCTGGCCAAAAGAATGATGATTAGCACATATGCTTTGTAATTTCATTGTAAATCAACATTAGCATGCATTAGAACCAACATTACTTACCTTGAACAAGATATAACGGTACACAAACCACCCGGTGTAACCAAGCCCAATCAACTCCATAAGTTTTGGCAGCTGCCATGAGAATGATTTTCTTCCATTAATAAGATCATAAATCTCGAAACCAATTTAAAGAAGTACATCCATTGTCAAGTCTTCCAAAAAAATTAATCAACTGCACAAAACTAGGCAATGTTAACAAGAACACACCAGAGGAACAGAGTTGATAGCACTGATTATAATAGAAGACAACCAGACAGCAACAATGGCGCCTCCACCATAAACAAAAACAGTGGACTTGTTCTCAATAGAATCCCACTACAGCATTAAGCCGTCGTTAGAAATAGTCTAACAAATGCATAAAGAAAAATGTTGAAGACAATTTTCAAAATAAGAGGATCTGGTACCTTCTGTTTCAAATCTGCAAGTAGCTCTTCAGTTTGAATGGAACCGGGTGTCTCTTCTGAGGAGCTGGCTTTTAGCTTATGGGCTGAAAACCTCTGCACATCTGTGTATAAAAAAGATTCATTAATACTTAAAATGAGATGCCTTTCGAAATTTAAGAAGCTGCAGACCACCTTAAGAATGAAATTTGGTTTAGCCCCAATTAGGGTGCATAGGTCTCAGAAAACGGATTAAAATTCCAGACATGAAATTAGCCCTGAAGTAAGAAAAGTTTAAAGTTTAAAATTAGTTCTTAGAACTAGTTGGAAACAAGGAACAAACTTTACCAGATAAGTGAATGATTGGGCCGGCGAGACAGCGGCGAGGGGCAGGAAGGAGGATGAGGGAAGGGCTTCCAGGAACCAAGAAACCAGCCGCCGGAAGACGAACTCCACCCAGCGCCGCCGCTATCGAAGAACCTGTCGCCGCCGCCATGAATAGCTTTCTTCTTGCAGGCGGTGGTAGTCAAGTCCACTGAACTCTTCTTAACGGCTCTTTTGCTTCGCTCTGCAGGTAGAGGACTCAGTGGCTCCTCAGTATCCAGTCTCCCCCGCACCACCAGCTCGCGCTGTGAACTCTAATCGAGAAGAGAATCGACACGTGGCGAAAAGGGATCGTCCTATTGGCTGATTACTTATCTTCAAAAATCCATGGCTGATTTCCCTATGGTTAGGGCATTTGGTTTAGCCCCAATTAGGGTGCATGAGGAGTGGTCATTTAGAAAATATTTAAGCAAATATACTCAAAAATATTAAGTGCAGTTGTATGAAGTTTGGCTTGAAATATGGCAAATCAACACGGCAGATTATATCCTGCAATATTTTATGATCTCAAAGGTTCTATCGCTATGGATTTAAAAAATTTTTTTTTTTGATTGAGTGTTTATTTACTCTTAAAATGAAAATGTGGCATCTACATTCTAAGTTAGAAATAAATCTTTGCAAGCATAAAAAGGAATTAACTATGAACTGTTTGATTGCCTAAAAAAAGAATATAGTGTAAAAGAAAATAGTGTATTTAGATTACTTTAGGATTATTTATTTAAAAATTTTATAAATATATGAGTTTATTTTTTTATTTGATAAAATAAATATAATGCAAACTATTTTTGAGATTGTGGGTGATGGCGGCGGCGAGCGGCGAGCGGCGATAGTTAAAATATTTTACACTCGCTAATGTTGATATGACACTTAAAATACTATTAGTCGAAGCATGAATCTTGATGTTAAAAGCAAGTTGATCCGAAGTTGAACTGGTCGAGATCGCTCTTAAAATATCCTTGAAACTTTGGGATATCGCTTAAACCCCAAATAGCTCTCAAATATGAAGTGTTTATAATCATCGGCGTCTCGACGGCCGGTTCAACAAGAAGATCTTACATTCGACTTCATTTGAGCATTCAAATGCATAAAATACATCATATGATCAAGGGGATCATTTTAAGCCGTCCGATGAAGTGAAGTGGTACGGGTTTTGCGTGTATTCTGACGCTACTCTCCATCATAAATACTCATTCCTCCTATGAGGGGAGGCCAAATGAGAAGGAGGGGAGCAGAGAGAGAGAGAGCTCTAAAGATCCCAAGCCAATCGTCTGCACTCGACGATCGTCAACCACCGTCGGCGCCGCCATCAACCGCCGCGATCTTCGTCGTCAACTTCGCCGTCAACTTCGTCGACGTTCGACTCCGTCACGTCGACTCCGTCGTCGGCTGTCGTCAACGTTGTCATTACTGCTTGTTGTTCATTTCTCATACGCTTCTAATCCCGTGTCGAGAAGATCTTGTACTCAAACGATACATAGTGGAAGCTTTTCTGAGCTGGTTTCCCTCTTTTGAGGTTTTTTTAAAAATTCCAGTTATTTTTCACTCTTTAAATACCATAGTTTGGACTCTCAAGGCGTAAACTTTTCTCTACCTGATTTTCTAATGACAAATGTATTTGGAATTAGAAATCGGGAATTCCAAATACACCAAAAATTATCATTCTGATGTATTTCAAATACACTACAAATGCATTATAATTTTACTTTGTATCATATGAAATACTCAAAAAGTTAAATTCTCTATATTTGATTTACTTTACACTCTAAATGCAAGCAATCCAACAACCCCTAATCGAGATCTAATAATGGCTCTATGTTTAGGATTTCGTTAATCTTTGAGAGATCAATTTGAATGCTATGACAATCATTGATGTATAATGTTACTAAGAGTATGAGTCATGATATAACAATATATGACTACATTTTTGAAGATGTGGGAGTTAATATATTTATATGCCATTACATAATTCATAAAAATAAGTGTTACCATAAAATAAATATAATAGTTGCCATTCCCTAAAAGATTTTTTAAGGGTATTCCTGAGACAGATCATAAATTGATTAATATTATTTAAATTTAAGGTCTCAAATTGAGATGAGCATTAATCGATTCAAACTAAAAAATTAAATCAAACTGACATTATTTAATCAATTTGGTTCAATTTTAAATCTCATAATTTAATTTTTGATTATAAATATCTAATTATTTATTTATTTTTATTTTTAAAGATAGATTAAATTGAATAAATTAAAATTAATTAAAAAATCAAATATAAATATATAATTTTGATTATAAATATTAATTATTTATATAGATTTAAAATTTTCTAATTGGCTAAGAAATTTTTAATATATAAAATTTATTAGATTATGATTTAATTAATTCATTAATTAAAAAATAAAAAACTTTTTAATTTTTATATGTTATTCAATTTAATCAAAAATTAAATCTAATAAATCAAATTATAATTCAATTATGATGGTTTAGCTTTATATGTTATTTAAATAATTTAATTATTTTAAATTATTTAATTCGATTTATTTAATTTAAAAAAATTAATTGAATTGAATGAATGTTCACCCATAATCTCAAGCTTATTATGTATAAAAATGATAATTAATTATAATTATTAATTATAATAAAATTTCAAGAATTATATTAGAGACTTATAAAATAAAATACAATATTAAAAGGGTATCCAAATGAATTATTAATAAAAGAGAACATGCTATGAGATAAATAAGTTTCAATTAAATTTTCAAAAATAGGATTCATTTTAAGACATACCTTGTGCAATATATATATATATATATATATATATATATATATATATATATATATATATATATATATATATATATATATATATTATATAATTCGGTAAAAATAATAAATATTAATAGAATACGTAATTTTCATTAAGGATGAACAGCAGAACGTTACAATTTACATTCATTGCCACAGACAAGAAGCATTGACATCGATCTCATTACTTAAATCTTTCTCCTCGGCGTCTTCTTTGCCGCAATCTTCGCAGTCGGGTTCACTCTCTTCGCCTTCCCCAATACGGTCGCTGCCGGATCCACTTTTTTCTTCCCCGGTGCATCTTTCTCAGAAGTCTTCGCCGCCTTGGGCGGACGTGCAGTAGGATTGGCCGCCACAGTCTTGGGCTTCGGCTTCGCAACCATAGCCACTGGTTTTAGTTTAGCAATCGACTTCGTTTTTGGCTTTGCAGCCACCGCCTTGGCTTTCGGCTTAGCCGATGGCTTCGCCTTTGGTTTGGCTACAGTAACCTTGGGCTTTGGCTTCGACGTTGCCTTGGCCTTTGTAACAGCGGCAGCGGGGATTTTGTACGAGTTTTTCACCTTGATAAGCTTTCCTGCGGCTGTGAGCTTGCGGAGATGGAAGAGAAGGAGCTTCTTGAAGTTCGGGGGGATGTTATCCTTGTGCTTTTCCTCGACGAATTTTGTGATCGCATACTGGCTAGATCCTGTTTTCTCCTTCAACGAAGTGAGTGCCTCTTGAATCATCTAGGGTTTACCCAAAATGAAGAACTCATTAGATCAGAAGAAAGGGGACATCATAAAATAATTAGGGCAATCGACGATGAAATGTGAGGTACCTCAATGTAAGGTGGATGTGAGGCTGGAGCGCGTGGCTTGCGAGGCTTCTTTGTCTTGTTCTCCTTTGAGGCAGCAGGATCCTCCGTCTCGACGGTCCGGTCTACCGGCGCTGGATTGGCGACGGGTTCCTCGATAACTGTAGCCTGAACATCCTCAGTCGCCATGGTATTAGAGCACGATTAATATTTTAAGACGGGGAAAAGAGAGAGGGGGCGGGGGGTGAGAGATAGAGAGAGAGAGAGAGAGGCCAGAGATCGGTTGGAGAAGACGGCGAGGAGAAGGGGATTAAATACAAAGGTTCTGCGAGAAAGATGACTTGTGGAAGTTTTTGATTGGAGAAAGATCCCTTCATCTGGATTTCTACCTTCAAATATTTAAATATGGACCCTTGGATCTCTCTCCAATCTACGGCTTGGAGTATCAGGTTAGGTGAAGTGATGACATAAAGGTGCTGATTTGAGGGGTTTTTGGGGGAGCATAGGTGTGCTTTGGTCTTCTCTTGTTCTGTGAATATCTTAAGCTGCGGTTGATGGATCGAAGAGATTTTTGGACCGTTTTGAAGCTTTCAAGCTTAGCTTTAAAACGATCATGGACTTGCTTGTTTTGGTTGATTATCATGGGAGAAATTCTGATTACGATAGCTGTTGGTCTTTCACGTGATTTTGTGTAAGTTTGCTGGATATTATGATTTTTTTCAGTATAAATTGGGTTTTTCTAAGATGTTTTTGATTGAAAGTGATAGTGCAGAAGTAAAAGAGTTGATATAGCTTTTAAGTTTGAAAATTGAATTCCAAATGAGGATCTAATGTTGGCTTTCAAGTAGTAGAAAAGATGCATCCGATTTTAAATTTACATGATCATAATGCATCTTTTTTCTATAGTAGGTTAAAAAAATGTTTTTTTTGGGGGTTTTGAATAAGTTACAAGATGGGGTTATTCTTTGGCATCTTGGTGCGTCAATATGGAGACTTGGGGATCTTATCAATTGATTATCATGGCAATTGGGCTTCTGGCTTATTTCGTCAAGCTCCTCAAATCTAGTCTTGTTTCTAATGCTAACCCTACTAGCTTGAGCCAATTGTATCTTGACTAGCAGTTCTAGGAACATTCTCAAGCACCATACTGAAAATTCAATTTGGTAAATGTAGACACTAAAAACATTAATTTACCTCTCTATAACCTTACATATTGTGTCATGTTTACACGTGGAACATACTTGTCAAGTATTGGGACTATTCTTTGATGATGGCCTTACTCTAATAGAAACTACACTGCTAACAAAATTTGATTTTTTTGAGGATTCTAAACAATCACATCATGCTCGATAATCGAAAGACATTCCCTCCGGCATCATTTATCACGAAGTAAATCTATGTTGGGCTATAGGGTGTGGAAAATCAAGGGATTACTATGGGTGACATGACTCTTCTCTTAGATGGGGTTCCCACATACATCTCTTCTTATGTCCTTGAAGGAGCTAAAGGGAGGTGTCTATCTTTGTGCCAAGAGGAGTTATCATTTTTATGCATGAATATGTGAAGGAGGAGGATGTATTTAAAACTTCTTGGATATTAACCTCTGAAGAAAAATATGAGGTGAAAAGAGTTTGTCGTCCTAAAAATGTAAAACAAAATTAAATAAAATAAACATTGACATGTTGAATTTTGTACTTTGAAATTATTTGAATCCATGATGTATTTATCGATATGACTTTACATATGTATCTGTGATTACATATATTATATTACATGTATAGATGTATTTATACATATATATATATATATATAATGTTTGTAAGTTATTCTAGGCGATCATTTTGATGCATATCTTTTTGTATCTATGTTACCATTTTGATTGAGTTGACTCAAGTTGAGTTATCAATTCATGTCAAACCAAAAAAACTAAATGGGGCCGCTAAATCCATAAAAAGATATATATATATCTGTAATGTATAATTATTATTCCTATTAATTTTTGAATGATGATATCGTTTTGTGCAAGTAGAATCGAGTTATTTAATCAGACATGTGTTGACATTTGAAAATGCGGAGATTCATATGAAAACATATGTTATAAAATGGTGAAAATGCTTCTCCTGAACAATAAATATACTCTATTTTCACCAATTGTTGATGTGTTTTAGCAAATAAAAATTCTAGATTGTAGAGATATCAGAGTTTCAACCATTAATTGTAAAACCAATCAGTAGTCTTGCGGTTTATTGTCCTTTTATTTTTGTCCACCAGCTTCTTGGTAGCCTGATATCCTATGTCAATCGACCACCTTTCAAAGGCCAATGTACAACATTCGCTGGCATTTGACATTTGCAAATGACATACCAACCTCTAGTTTTTGATGTATGCTTTTTAGGTCACATGATCTCCCTATTTTTTAGCAAAGTGGCTGAGTCAACTACCCTCTCTTGAAGAAGGGGACTTTGGGTTAGTGCATCCATCGATGCCGTGGCAAGTCCTTGCCATGTTGTAGACGAGATCTTAAAGTTGCCTTAGGTGGGATGAAGGTATGATATCACTATCTTGCACTGTCTTGATGTTGTTCTTTCACTCAGATATGACCTGCCGTATATGGCTGAATATTTCTTTTAATAGGATCCATCACGATCGATGACAATGGAAGGTGTTATCTGGTATGATTATTCCCCTCCAATAACATTCATATATATATATATATATATATATATATATATATATATATATTAAATTTGATACGGGTCAATTGAATAAAAATGCCAAAGAACTTTTTTTGTGATGGGAAGAATCAGAAATGGGTGTAGGGGAGGACCTAGGCTTTGTTCAGGGTGGGGCAATTGCCCCTCCTGAAAATTAATTTTTCTTTAATACTCTATGGGTTTATGGTAATTTTGTCCACTCTCATTAACTTCATTTGCCCAAAATTAAAAGAACAAAACACTCAAAGCATCCAAGCTTTAATCCATCTCATCTATTTGCCCTTCCTCAAAAGGGTGGTCGGTTCTGGGTGTGTTCTTCATGCATGAATATCCTTCCATATTTTGTTTAAGTTAATCATGTTTTTACCATTTCTGTAGGAAGGAAATACTTACTACAAATAATGCAATTGCAATTTTAGTGAATATTAATGCATGAAATGCTTTGGCATCATTAAGAGTTCAGTTGCAAATCATATGAAAGTAAACAACCAAGTCTCCTTGTCCTTGCGGGCAATGGGCATATTTCTTACCTTTTAGTGGACTGTTTATTTATATGCTTATGTGAGATCCGAAAATTTGCCACCGACCTCTTTTGGAATAACAAAAGAGTTGCTTAAGTGTCGGCGATAATTTCAGAAGACAGATGAATAGTAGATAAGACACTATCCAGAGATTTCATTCTCATTTGGTAAAAATTTTTTATATCCGGTTGGGTTTCCTATAGCATATATAGTTAATTATCTCTCATCGAGAGAGCCTTTCGATTAAAAGTATCGATTCGTTAAAAAATGAGTATATAATTAGAATGAGTGAAGTTTAGAACTTATGAAATTTATTATTTTAATTGAAAACTTTTGTGGGAACGATGATCGCGCGTCCCAGATCCGTGGTTACCCGTCATTTGTCGTGGTCCAATTAGCATAGTAGGTCGATGCGACGAAGGATCCTGTCACCGAACAATGGGTTACGTCGTCAAGTTATCCTTGTAGACAGTGGAGTTGTCTGGGGACAAATATAAGTCAACCTTATAACTTGCCCAAAATCATTATATTTCACACTCAAAGAGTAAAAGTTTGAACATATGCGCGGCGTAATAATTTAGTGGTGTCATATCGCTGACGAATACCCGAGTCAGTTGTATGCGCCATTTATGTGGTGCCATTTCACGGCAAAATTATGCGGACAGAGGACACGGGCTACGTCCTTACGGGCTTTAGGAATATTTGAGTGTGAAGATAATTATGCATTTGATTTAACATTAGCTCTTTGTGAGCAAAAATTTTCTTAATTTGTCACTGCAAGACAAACAGTTGCGGAGGGATGAATTGATTTTTTTTTAGTTTTAATTTAAATAATTCATTTCATTTTTATTTATATTTTTGATATTTTATTTGAATTTTTTATCATTCTATGATTGATTTAGATTTGAATATAATGATCATTTATCATTAAAATTTTAATAATAATTGTCCTTCTCGATTATAAGACTAATATTAATTAATTGACTCTGCTACTGGTTTTTATGAGGATGGGATCTAAATTCGTTGTTTGAAGATAATCCTTTAAAACCTCATACTTGACATATGATCGGGTTTGAGACTTTTCTTCCTAAGAATTTGAATTTTAGAAGCTATGTCAGTTTAAATTCTTATAATATAAAATTTGAAATTCTTATAATATAAAATTTTTTAGGTTTTGTTAACTTCCTCAGAAACCAAACCGAATGTGTAGATTCTTTTTTGTTTATATCTAACTTGCGTATTCGATGTTTACATTTCAACACACATACTGATATCGTTTCTAAAATGTTGTATGGACGTAGAATGTCAAATTGAAATGTAGGTATCAATTTGAAGTTTAGGTTTTGGCTGATATTTTGGTTTTATTAACTCCGATCCAAGATCAAACCGAGAATGTAGTATTTGTTCTTTGTATATTTATCTTTGCATTTGGATTACATATCTTTAGATATTTGATCTTGGATACTTCAACACGTGTATCTATCTCATTCTTTTAAAATTGTATCATATGGATGTTAAGGTTGAAGTAATTTGGCGTGATGTAATGCAAACGAAGTTTTGATATGAGATTTAGGTTTTATTAATCCGACGTCGAAACCAAAGAGATGTGTATATGAGATGGAGATTGATATTCATCTGGTATACATGAACATTATTTAGGCTCGAACACCCTTACTTATATAACAAATCAACAAGTAATAGGGATTGAAACTGAATACTTTGAGCCATTTTGATTAAGTAAAATGTTGTTGATGTAAGATAAAGACTGTCATTTATCTAAGAGTATGTTATGAATCTCGTATAGGCCAAATACCCCTTTTTTTATATGCCAAATCGGCATAGGGGTCATAAGAATACTTTAAGAGTCCTTTTGATCAATTGTAAGGTAATGAACCTAAAATGACTTGGCATTTAATTGAATATGATAAGCATATTGTTTGGTAAAATCTCCTTTTATAATGTAAATCGATGGATATGGTAAATAAATCACTTTGGTATTTAATCAATTGTAAAGTAATAGATCCAAAATAGATATTGACATTTAATTGGAAATATATGGTAGCGTGTTGTTTGACCAAAAATTTCCTTTATCAGAAATCAGTGAGGATATGTCTTTGAAATAAATCATTTTAAAGCTTTCGATGATTTATAGTATTTCTCTTAATAAGGGGGAGGAGAAGACAAAGATGAGTAAATGTCATATCATATTTGTAAGTTTGTTTCAATATTATTTCATATGTGTTTTAAATCCACGTTTTATCATCATGAATATGTGTAAATCTAAAATGAAAGTAAAGTAGAAGATATGACATCTATATTTAGACATGTGTATATCTCATAACGTCAGTAAGTAGAATTTTAGGATAAGCGTTAACTAATACATGTCATAATCACATAATGGGATAAAACTTGCGTGATATAGAAAATTAACACATTCGTGTTTGACAAGAAGCGTTGATCAATTCGTGTCGTATTATCATGAAATGGGATGGTTTGCGTGATATATAAATTAAAACATAAGCGTTTATATATGATATATTTCATCCCTTCTTTCCTTTCTCCTCTTTTTTTGAAAATTTCTATCAGCGTCATCCATATAGAGGCTACTTGAGGGGTAGCCTTCACAGAAAAGCGTGTATGGTGGGATACATGATCTCCGAAATTTTATTCTGCGACATGAGAAAGGCGTGTATGGGTTCATATCATAACATTTCCTGATGTTGGAGAAACGTAGTGGAATGACATAGTAATAGATTTAAAACTGCGTTCGTATAGGCGCTTAAACATTGTAAGAAAAGAAATCTAAAAACAAACTTTGCTTGAATCCTCATCTTCATATTAACATAATAATATGTAATAGAATGAGCTTTCCAACAAATAATTACCTTACCTTTCTTCTTCTTGTTTTTTTATCAAAATTTACCGACCTCCGGTGTCACCCTCGATATGGGAGTTCGGTGAGAGCTAGGCGTACCACGCCAAAGTGTATGTACGCGTAGACATCACTAGAAATTTTGTTTGCACCACAAGAAAGCGTGTATGGGTTAGCATAGCGTAATGAATTTCCTTAATAAGATATCAAATGATAGAAATAGGCAAGTATGCAAGTAGAGATTAAACTCAAAAGCCAATCATTCCTTTCTTCTTTTTACAAGATTTTGCATAATGTATCATCAAGAATTGATTTAAGCAAAATAACAAGAATGAAACCTCATAGGAAATAGCAAGTAGCATATGACAAAATCCCTTCTTTTCTTAATTTCAGATTCCATTTTTAGATTTTATTCTACTCATGTGCAAGAGACAAAACAAATGAAACCCATAAGAGATAGTAAGTAGCATGATATTTAGGCCATATATCCTTACTTGTCACATTTCCATACTTTCTAGCTCAGATAAAAATTTTCAGCAAGCATCATATCTATTAAATAGCAAAATGATTTATTTCCCTTTGGATAAGACAAATTCCAGCAAGTCTTATGCTCATTAGACAACAAATTAATTGATTTTTCCCTTAGGTAAAAATAATTTCAGCATGATAAGCCTTTAGACAACAAACTAATGGTAGTCTTTCCCCTTTGACAGCAAATTGATAGCTTTTTCCCTTTTGATAAAAAAAAACTTCAACAAACTTTCCCTTTGATAAAGATTATTTCCCGCAAGCATTAGTGAAACAATGCAATTTCTTCTAGATAAAAGAAATTTCAGCAAGCTTTATGCCTTTAGGGATAAGAAATATTTGCATAAATTTCATTTTTACTATATCCAGAAATTTTTTCAGCAAAGGAAACATATAGGTGTCCATGAAAAACAACAAACAACACAATATTTGGGGCATACATCATCTCAAAATATTTTTAGCAAGCTAAGCATCACAAAATCCGTGAATAATAGCAATAAAAATAAGATTTGGGCCATACATCATCCCAAATCCCTAAAAGAAACTTTTAGCATAATCCCAAACATAAGATATAGCATTCTTAACAAAGCCCTAATTCTCAAAAGCATCTCAATGTATAAAAATAAGTTTAGGGTTAGAAAGAGACGACCTGGAAATATCAAATGTTAAGAAGGAAACAAGGAAGAGCTTCGTTGCTTAAAAAGAGCAAACAGATTGATTAGGGTTCACGAGAAGGCCTTCGGTCTGGAGCAGGAAACGAAAGAGGAAAGATCGAGAGGGAGTTGTGCCGTGAGAAAACCGTGCGAGGGAGGAACGCCGACAGAGGGGAGCTACTCGCGTGAGAGAGCCGTGCGCGGCAGGAGGAAATCGAGAGGAACCAGGGCGAGAGAGAGAGACCGAACGAGAGGGGAGAATAGCGTGAGAGGGACCGAGAGCCTTTCCTTTCGGCCTTTAGGGCCAACCACGTTTGATTGGTCCCGTTTGGCACCAATAAGATGCGTCATTTTCATTGGTCTAGCGGGCGGCAGGGGTTAGGTAAGGATTAAAGGGGTTAAGAGATTAGACAGCCGTTAATTATTTTAGTTACTAATATCGTTTCACATCGATTTTGAGGAATTTATTTCACGCAATAAAACCCTAGCAATATGGGTATTGATTTTAGCTGTTTTTGTTGTGCCGAATGCAACGACGCGATCGATTTTGCGATCGTAGGTTGTTTAAGCAATGTCGACGACGGTTGAAGTGAAATTAGGTTTAAATCGTGTGACGTCGCGCTCAAATTGATCGATGTTCGTGCATACTTTGCCGAATCGATCGCGGAAGGCGTCGTTTGATAGGTTTCGGCGACGATAACGCGATCAATTTCGCGAACGGAGGTCGTTTAGACGTCGTCGAGGCTTCTCGACTTCGATATACACGTAATTTCATTAAAAGTTGCTTTTAATTATTTGATTGGTTCTTAATTGATTCGATATTTTCCAATTAATTAATTTTAATATTTTTGATGCATTATGAGGTCAAATTTTTAAATCAATGCAAGGTTCATCGAATCCGATCGCGTTTAGGAGGTTTATCCCTGCATTTATTTATTTAATTTCAAACAGTTGTAGAACAAATTACAATGAGAACATCCAACTTATGTTGCTTTATAAAAAAACATTTCTCTTCTATCTATAGTGGGCCATGGTGGCATGGGAGTCTAGGGTGCTATCCAAGAAATTTTTTCTAGTTCTGGATGACATTTGGGAGGAGGATACAAGCAAATGGGAGAATGTACTCGCCCATCTGGATTATGGAAGTTTGGGAGGTAGGATTTTGGTAACAACTCGAATGGATTCAGTTGTATCTTGCAAATGTGGTTGGAAAGAAGGAAACATTGAGATTAGAGTGCTTGGAGGAAGATGAGTGTTTGAAGCTCCTCAACACTCATGTATTTGTTGGTGTAGTGAGCCCCAATGATTGTGAAGAATTAAGATGCATTGCTAGAGATACAGTTAAAAAACTCTCAGGATGTCCATTGGCAGCAAAGGTCATCGGCGGTGGTATAAATTATGAATTTAATGCAAGCTATTGGGGTATGATTTTAGAAAGCTGATATTCTAAGCATAGAATCAAAATCAGGTCAGAATAACATATTGCCCATCTTAAGATTGAGCTAAACATTTTTCTGAGAACCTTTAAAATATTGTTTTGCATTTTATAGCATATTCCCACAAGATCATTGATTTGATTAAATATATAAACCACATTTTGATACATTAAGCAATTGTCATACTCAATATTAACATTTGTGTAAAACTTTTTTATTGCATATTTAATAGTGGTGTGCTTATATGCAATGGTGTATGTCTGGTAGAACCTTTTTGAACATTGGCTTGTCAGGCCGGATGAGCCCATAGAGTGACAATTCTGAAAGGAATCATTAAATTTTTTTGGGTTGGTATTTACCTTCCCAGTTCAAGATGTTTTAATAAAATTGACTATAATTTTTTATGGATAAATGCATAAAATTGAATAGTTAAAAGGATGTTGAATCATATTTTGACGTGCATGAAATAACAGGTTTTGGATGACACATGAATATTTGCATAAAAATGTGTGAAGCTTGTATATTTATGATCATAAGTTTGTCGTGATGAAAATCATCTTAAAATAAGTACTTATTTTTCATTATGCATTGTAACTTTAGTTTCTACATGTCATTCAATGCAATGTTAGGTATATATACATAGTGGAATAGAACCTAATTGATAGATTATATTTGGAGATTTAGTACATATGTTACTAATGATTGCATATAATTATGTTAGAATAGACTTGAATTAGTTACCCTTTTCTCTTTGATCTTAGGCCACCACTGGATGTGGTGGAAGGCTCCTAGGGAAGTAAAGGTGGACGACAACTTAACCCTTGTCACCTCGCCATTGATGATCCTTTCAGGTTATGACGGCTTGCACAACATTCCATGCCATCTTCTTTCGGTATGTTTTTGTAGGAAAAAAAATGGAGTTATATTCAGATTTATGTATTATTGTTTGTGGAGTTAGCTATGTTAGCTAATTCGTAGCTAAAATAAATAAATAAAGTTTATGGGTTGGCCTGCCTAATTAATAAGCAAAAATTAAGTTATTATTATTATTTTTATTATTTTTATTTTTTTTATAGATATTTGAGTGAATTTACTCTTAAACTCAACATCTCTTGATTGAAAATTAGAACTCTTGATTCGTATTTTTCTAGACTTAAATGATGTTGTCATCACTTATTTCTAAGTGTGGTCTGAAAGACAGATCTTTAATGCTTTCTTTGCGCTTTCGATTTGATCACAGTGCTTTTGTAGATTCTGGATTGGTTTTTCTTTTTGTGGGTTGGCGATTTATATATATATATATATATATATATATTAAATTAAATGTGAAAACAAAAGTGGAAAATTTACATACTTAGCACACAATTTTTATGCATTTTTATATCAACACTTAAAGTTTTATTTATACAAAAATAATATTTTACCTATGCATAAAGAGATGCATTGCACTTTTAAAATGTGATGATAATGATGGTGTTATTTTTGATGTAATAATGAAGATTTAGGTATTATTTATATAAATATAAAAGTTTCGATATTAATATTGATATGACACTTAAAATATTACTAGTCAAAGCATGAATCTTGATGCTAGAAGCAAACTTATCCGAAGTTGAAACTGGTCGAGATCAAGACTTCTTTGGAATTCGATATTAGTTAAATCTCTCTCAAACATGGAGTGTTTATGGTGTCGGCGTCTCGACGGCCGGATCTAACGAGCCCAAGATCATAATTGACTTTTTTGAGCATTCAAATACATAAAATACATCATATGATCGAATCATCAGCGGTCAGATGGAGAGGAGTTGTTTGGATTTTGTATGTATTCTGAGGCCGCTTTCAATCTATAAATAGCTCTTCCTCATATATGAGTGGGGAAAAAGAGAGAGGAGAGAATTCAAAGCGAAAATCCTCCGAGGCATAATCGTCTGCCATCGACGGTCGTCCCATTGGTTGCACCATCACCATTGATCGATCTCAATCTCTTCGCTGATGGCCTTTATCATGATGCTTTATCATTGTTGTATCATCTACCTTATTTGTTCTGACGCGAGCTATATATGGTTGTTGTTGTCGATTTTGAGATTTCCATTGTCTTCATATATAATGTAATCCGTTCTAAGATCTTTGTCTTCAAACATATACATAATCGAAGATTTTCTTGGCCGCTGTGATTTTTTCTTTTCGAGATTTTTCACATAAAATTTTGGAGTTTTCGTTCACTCTTTAAATATGTGTGTGACTTAAATGAAGTTAAACTTTTATTCTATGATTGATTTTCTACAAATATATAAATATATAAGAATTGGGTGTTATGTATGTAAATGCCCCTATTCTATATGGTTATCCCCTATTCTATATGGTTATTGCATCTAATAGTTTTTTTTTTAATTCACTGCAGATATTATTTATTTATTTATTTGGAAGAATATTCAAAATTTTATGCTCTCAAAAATGTAAATAATTACAGTTTTCTGAGCGTCGAACAGCTTAGTGGAGAGCTGGGTGCAGGTAGTTTAATTAAAATTTTTTTTCAAAAACTGTGGCTTGAATTTGGATATTATCTATTTTTAATTTACGCATTAGCCCTCACTAAAAGAAAAAAATTCTTGAATACTTTTTATTGATTTTTAGTGCAAATATCGTGTCGTCATATTTTAATTTAGCGGATAAATAAGATAAGCTAAAACTGGAGCACTCCTCACTTTGGGCCGTGGGCCGTGGGCCGTGGGCCGTGGGCCGTGGGCCGTGGGCCGTGGGCCGTGGGCCGTGGGCCGTGGGCCGTGGGCCGTGGGCCGTGGGCCGTTGGATGTGTTAAGCCTTTATTGGATATAGAAGGAATGCATGTACAATCTGCAGTGTAGTATTCTTGATTTGTTGAAGTGTGTAGAACTATGATATTATGATCATTTTGACGGAAAAACCCCTATCAATTGAGATTTATTTTATTTATATGAATGAATGGATGAGGTCCTTTTAATATTTATAAATATTTATTGTTATTTTAATATTGGTGTAGTTGTTTTTAATATTTTTCAGTATTTTATACAAAATGAAAAAGTTGTGTCCACAAATATTTTTTTTATTGATGCATAAATCATTAAATGCTATGATTTAAAAAAATTTAGAGGTTGTTTGATTTTTGCTGGAAAATGAATGTAGTTTATAAGTAATTCAATATAATTGAAATATAATGTATTTTAAATGTTTTAAAATTGTTTTATTATATGTAAATAGATGAAATAAATTCTTGTGTTTAGTTTTAGATAAAAAAAGTGATATAAAACTTGAAAGTAGTGTGAGTCAAGATGGCTCTTAAGTTAGCTTAAGTTCGGCTTAATAAATTGTTCATGAGTTGAGTTTATGGATGATCATTCGATCGATTTGATTTATTCGATTGTTGTTTTGATTAAATTAAATAAATTAAATTTAAATTATAAAAAAAATTGAACCGACTAAATTAGTACAAAAAAATTATTTAAATCGATCTAAATAAACTAATTATACTTCGATTTATTCGGTTCGATTTTTCATAAACTGAATAACATGTGCAAATTAAAAAAAAAATAAAGATTTCAAAGTTACAAATAAAAAAAAGAGAAATTTTATTGACTAAATTAAATATATACATATTATAAAGAGGTTTTCATATTGATATAATTTAATGTACACCAAATAAAAATAATAAATTATGAACAAAAAAAGAAAGAAAAAAAAAGAGAATTTTTAAATTAGGCATAATTATAAGTTTAATTAGTTAATTAGACATCGAAAAAAAATTAACAAAATAGGCTGGTCGATGCGTTGAGCGGACATGGCGATGAACGTCGAGTGCCGGTCGTCGTTCAACGGACGACGGTACACCGACTTAATATTTTTTTTAAAAAATTAGGCGACCGGTATTTTGCTCATATCTATCATCCGAATTGAGTGGTGAAACTTGGTATCGTTGGAATGCGAAATATTTCACAACTTTCATGTTGATAAAAATTAAGATTTGGCGATAAGCAGCAGTTTTTTTTTGCGAATGAAAAATTAAAGTCTGAAATTTTGAGCGACTCTTTATTTGTCTATATAGATCCAAATCAAGCGAGCTTGGTATCGTTGAAATCGTAACAAAATTCTCCATAATTTTCATGTTGATCATAAATTACGATTGTGGCCTGAAAATTTAATAATTTAAGGTGTGTTTATAGTATATGTTCTTAGCTTATTCTGGATGGAAAAAAAGTAATTAAAATAAAATATTAAAATTAAATAAAATCTGAATTATTTTATTATTATTGGTCTGATGAATCTATTATTTTTTAGAGAATGAGAATATTCTAAAAAAAATTAATTATTATTATAATAATTATTATTATTTTGTGTTAGTTTCATTAGTTTTGTTGATCGAGTTATCTGAAAGTTTGGTTTTAATGACTTTGATTGTTTCAATCGGTAGCTTATATTATTTTATGTGACTAAATATTTATTAAATTCTAATTTTATTTTTTTTATTAAATTTATTATTATTTGCACTATTTTTAAATAGTATTATTCTATTTAAGTTTATGTTTTAGTTTTATAATTAATTGTATTATTACAAATTTCTTAAAGAATAAAAAATACTCATTCAAGGTTTGAGAGTATATGATATATATATGTATAGGTATGTATATGCATGCATGTTTGTATATGTATGTATGTATTATGTTTTAGTATTATAATAATTGTAGCTGCGTATTGGGTCACAATTGTAATTTTTGATCAACATGAAAGTTGTGAGGAATTTTGTTACGATTTCGATATTTCGGCTCGACAGAGATGAGTCCCATATAAACAAATAAAGGCAGCTGTTCAAAAATTTCAAGTTGGTACCGCAGTTTATTCGTGCATTTGCAAAAACTGCTGCTTATCGGGTCACAATCTTAATTTTTGATCAACATGAAAGTTGTGGGAAATTTCTTACTATTCCAACAATACCAAGTTCACTCAATTTTGACACCGGATGAGGTAGATATGTGCAAAATACTACAGCTGTCCCCAATTTTTTTTTAAAAAAAAATTAAGGCGAGCCAGAACCGACGACTGACGCTGATGTGGATGCCATGTTGGCGCCAGTCATCCGTTCAACGGACGACTTGGTTTTTTTATTAATTATTTTTTTTAGTGCCTAATTAGCTAATTAAACTTATAATTATGCCTAATTTAAAAATTTCTCAAAAAGAGAGTACAACATGATTCATTTTTATTGACAACTGACAAGTGACAATATTTAAATAAATAAATTTGAGTAAATTATAGAAATATCATTTATGTTGAGCGCATTCCAAGCATTTTCTCTTTGAAATCTTCAATTTCAAGCACTCCAAGTCTCCAAAGGCTTCAAATATATAAGAATAAACAATATATACATATATGGTTTGGGACTCAAGCTCAGCTATAAAAATATCGTTTGTTAACAAGATTCAAGTGTAATATGTGAAAAATGTGATAACCATATATACGTACGGGGCATCAATAATTTTGAGAAATCGCTAGCTCTAAGCCTTTAAGACTTAAGAGGGCAATAACAAAAAAAATGTCACCAATCATATGTATACATTGATCATTTCATCATTGCTATGATTGCTCCTAAACTCTAAAAAAATGCCTGCATGTAAATGCAGTATTTCATTGGCATGTAAGTAAATTGTTCAGAAAAAAAAAATGCATACCTGAGACCATAGGAAATAGCCAAATGACTCAAACTAGCAAATGTAAGATATCCAGCCAAACCACCAAGAATTACAGCGAAACAAACCAGTAAGGCAAACAAACCAACTTTTCCAACATAATAGCCAAAACAAAGCAGCTTACATTGTCATATTGACTAAAAAAGAAGAAGCAAAACTTACCAAAGTCCAACATAACAACCGAACCAAATTATCATCCGACAACAAATTATAAGAGATGAAAGTAAAAAAGTAGCAACAAAAGATAAACTAACAACAAACTGAGCAAGTGAATAAGTAAAGTAATAGCTAGGGAAGACCAATCGAAAGTCATTCTATTATTGGAATCAACATTCAGCATCATAAACTAAGCCAAGAAGTTTGTGCTTCACTTGTTAATTTTGCTAAATTTGTAAAGCAAATGAATAATTAATTATTCTAATTAAGATTAAAAAGAATAAATAATTATGAATTTAAGCATAAGAAATACTTTTATCAAATTTATCAATGTCATTAATATTTTTTTCCACATTTATTGGATTAACGGTCCATTTTGCTCACATCCAATCGTGTGCACAATTATAACTTCTACAATCTTTGGGGATAATGAACTTCTAAATGCATCAAGAATACGACCACTTGTACTAAAATTGATTACGAAACAATAGAAATTGGAGCAATAAAATATCACGAGCCATATGCAGAGAATAGGAAATCTTGCATTAACCTTCCACTAATTTAGAATATCAAAATGATCTTTCATGACTTGACTCATAAAACTTATATAGATCGATCATTATCTACATCATCCTTGCTAAAATTAGATCTTTTGAATTTATCTATCATTGAATATTTTCTCCGAGAAGACTGCAGTTGTAAAATACTAGACTCTTAAAAATTTTGTTTCTCATGGAGACCACTTTCTACTTGTCTTTCACCAAGAATTTTTATTTCGTAATCATGAAACATATCATAACATGATGATCTAATAAGTTGTGCCAGAGCAACACTATCAGCCCTTTCATATATATCCATAACAGCAAACTTTACATAACACAGCTTGAATCAGTGATCTAAAACAACAATAAGATGTATATTCAAATTTATTTTCTCTTTGTTATCCCAATATTTAGGAAATTTTGTCATCATTTTGGAAGTCATATTTCTCACATTTGGATCACCATCCATTTGCTAAATTTGAAAAAAAACAAAGAACTTCTGTAATTTCATGAAAAAAGTATTTGATGTTACATATAAAGAACCGAAAATTCTTAAAGTGAGCTTATAAAATTTTTTCAAGAAAAGGAGCAATATTCTAACATTATTACAATCATTATCACTTAAAATACCATTTACATTATGACCTTCCTCATCTTCCTTCTCTAGTTTTGATTTAAATTGAGTGTCAATCTCCTCATATCTTTCAAAATCTCCATGACTTAATTTGTAATATTAAAAATGTGGAATTCCATCTAGGAACATCTAAGCATAACATGCATTTAGTTTTTAATTTTTTATTTCAATGCATTCTTTAAATTTTGTAGCTTCTGATTGTGAATGTATCTTACTACTTTTCGAACATGATAAACAGATTCACATATCTCTTTCAGCCTATCTTGCATAATTAAGTTAATAATGTGAGCTATGCATCTCATATGTAAGAAACGATCATCAAAAATACTATCTCCTCTCTTGCCAATTTTTTTTTGCAGGTGTGTGATGATACAATTATTTGAACTTGCATTATCAACTGCCACAGTATCAGTAGTAAGACAAACTCTATGGCAGAACTTCTTGAATATATGTTTTAAAATTGTTCTCTCATCCTGATAAAATTTAAAGCAATCAATGTCCATCATGAAGGTATTTGAAACATTGGACAATACTGAGACATGAAATTTTTAAACCGCCAACCTTCTATATACTTGAAAGGAAATTCATCGGCAATAACTATCATTGTTAAAGTTTTCCTTATATTTTCTTGGTCAAATCTCCATGTCTTAAGGCTTGCACAAAGCTCTTCAGCTTTAACACCAAATTATAATGCTAGTTTAGTTTGATTTGGTTCATTATTAAGAGGATTCTTTTGTCACAAAGAAAGATGTGCCGTTAAGTTTGAATTTTCATTAATTTTTAGATCATTGTGATATGATTTGCCACAATAATTACATTTGCTCATTTTTTCTCCTTCCTCCTTAATATATACCACAAAGTGATCCCAAACCTCAGATCTAGGTCTAGAAGCTTTTCTTTTTTTCTTTGCAATTGGTGGTTTCTCGTTACTGACACTCGCATCTCCTGTAACTTGAACTTGTTGAGTAGTGGTCATAGCTTTGGAGGAACTAATAATATTTGAACTATCTCCAACTTGTGACATGTTTCTAGACTCTAAATAAATTTAAACAATAATAAAAAAAGTAAAGCATGCTTTCATAAATTACATCAACAAAATTTATTTCAATTAAAGAACGATTGGGTACTATAATCTTGAGAAGAAAAAAAAAGGCATGAATCGTATAATTGAATAATGTTGTTTCATGTTTACAAATTGTAATTCTTAATCAACTCCATCAAGTAATGTATCCCAAACATTATCATACAATACCACATTTCTCTACATTATCATTCAATATTGTTTTCATTAAAGCCGTCCTAATAAATTAATAATATTACTTGCATAGTTACATAAAAAAATATTAAGAGGAAAAAAAATAACATCATAAGGCTTATATTCTCCACCAAGACACGCATCTACATGTCATACTAGAATGAAGCATAAGAACCAGATTATCCTTGAGATAGCTCAAACCATATGTTTTGCTATGTATGTTCCTAAACTTCTTTGCACCGAGGTTGTCATGTCTATTGTCTTCTTTATAAACTGAATGCCTACTCATATCATTAACGATCAAACTACTTTTGACAATGTTATCAAAATTCAATGTTATTTCATTTGTCATAAATCTTTACCCGTAGTGTTTGCTTGTAAGTGATGTTAATGCATATTCTCAGCTTAAGATATGCTTGATCGACTCATCCATATTTGAAAACAGCAGGTCCATAGGATTACCGATTACCAATATACCTTGCATAAATATCATGGACCCATGGTAAAATATGTGCAAACAGTAAAGAGAGAGAGAGAGAGAGAGAGAGAGAGAGAGAGGAGGTAAAATATGTGCAAACATTTTGTCTGCATTAGTTTTGAAATTTAAAATATGTAATGCGAAAACAGTAGGTAATTCAATCACTAGAAGTAGAAACATCAAACATCAACTTCAGGTCTACTTCAAACGGTCAAACCCTAGCTCCATCAAAGACTCAAAATCGAAATAGACAAATGAATAAGGAAGCGGTCCAGGCGGAAGACAATCAACAATGACAACAAAGATAAAGCCATATAGTCCACGACACAGGCTCACAACATCAAGCCATCAACAATCACAACAAATAACAACAATGGTGTGATAGAGAGGAGTTGGGATCATGGGGATTTAGTTCTTACCTCTTAAAGAGACTAAGAGTCGAAATAAGACTTGAAAACAAAGTCTGTGGGCTAGCCGCAAGGGCAAAAACTAAAAAGATAGGAGTAGCCGCGAATAGGAAAGTCCGAAAGTTGAATGCGAAAATCAGAGATTCAGAATCGCCGGAACCCGGGCTGGAATACTGTCGAATGCCTTATGCGACTATGCCCTAACTCCTCATAAGGAATGAAGTCGAAGCGAGACTCTCGAAGAAGTATACGACATCGAGGACTCGGTCACTCGAAGGACGAAGCATCAAGGAGTCCTTAATTGACTCGAACAATGAGTCTGGCAGGCGGCAGGCGAACAGAGTCTTGAAGACTTAATCAATTTTGTTAACTTAGAAAATTTTTTAATTAAAACTGAACCAAAAACTAAAAATCACACAAACACACAATTTCAACCGAAAACCAAATAATAAACATGAAAACCGAACCAGATTAACTAAATAAGCTTGGTTCGGTTCGATTTTACGGTTCAGACCAATTAATGCACACCCCTAGCTGAGTTTAATGAGCTAATAAATCAAGATTAAGTTAGCCTCGATTTAATTCATTAGCTCGTGTGTTAGTTTAATTAATAAATATTGATATGAAATATTCTTAAACATATTTTAGATTCTAATAATTTAAGTATAAATTATTAGAAAATTTAAAAATTATATTTATTTATTTTTTATATTAAGTAATATCTTATTAAATTTCTTCTAATTTTTTATTAAAATAATTATTTGAATTAGAAATGTTTTATCTATTTTATATTAAATGAGTTAGCTTGTGAGCCTCATTGAATTCTTAAAATAAAAGTTGTAGCTCTATCTCAAACTTAATTGATTAATCAAGTTCAAGATGAGCTTAATTTGAACATAGAATTTATTTACACCCCTATTAATAATGATAGTGGGTGGGGATGTTAGCATTGATTGGCTGTGGTGGTGACCAGCAATCATTTTAGGATTTAAGGCTTAATGTAAGTGGTTGCAATGATTATACACTTCCAAAATTTTCAGAAATTAACATTTTGAAAATTTTATTGAAAATATATAATATTATAAATACATCTAATTTTAAGAAAAAATATATTAAAATATTTTATTCTTTCTCATTATTTTTTAATTTTAAAAACTTATGAGCATGGAATGCCACTGCGTTAACTTTAGGCTGTAAATAAAATAATATTTACTAAAATGACCTTATTCTAATTCAATATAGATATTGCAATGTTAAAAAAAAGTTTTCGATTAACTAGCGAATTAAAAGACTGTTTAAGACTATCATTAAAAAGAATGTAATTAATTGTTATAATTATGCTTGTAGCTTGCATAGAAAGATTTTCTTGGAGTAAGAAAATTTATGGAGAGTTGAAATGTTTTCTAAGGCATGAAAAAAAGATGTAATTTATATGAATTGGTATAATTTGGGTGAGGGTGCTATGATTTAATGGTTGTTGGCAGTAATGATATTACATCTTGGTGCTATGAGCGTATCATTATCGGGATTTGAAGTTTTGATTGTTAGGTTGATAAGATTGATTTTGAAAAAAAAAAATCATCTTTAACTTATGCTCAATGAAGTGATGATATAAATATTTTTCTATTTATACATGGATAAAATTCACCTTTTGAGTGAACGATTGAAGTTCTAAGCTCATGTTCTTATCATATGTATATATTTAGCTACATCAGCGTTACCATCAAACACACTTGTCATAAGAGAATTTGCCGTCGGCCCGCCGCCACTTGCCGTCACCGTGCCCGTTGCCGCCGGCCGCCAGACTTGCGGACCGCCCGCATGATGTTCGGATATCAGCGCGGATTAATTTCATTACATTTTTTTAACCAAATAAAAAAATAAAATCATAAATTTAAAACTTACCAATATCGAAGGTTTTGATTAACGGCGACCGGCGCGTGGCGATCATAAGTAGCCGCACCGCTTACCATCGCGTCGCCGGCCCGCCATTAACCCATGCCTAGACTGACCATTGCCGCCCGGACACCCGTTGTGATATCAAAACCTTCAAATTAATTTACATTACATTTTTTTCAACCAAAAAAAAAAATCATGAATTTATAAAACTCGCAACCAAATAATTATAAAGTAATTTTTTTATACTAAATTTATTTTACACTCTATTCTAAATACAAACAACCAAATAATCTCTACTTAACTGAGTAGTTACAACTTACAGAATAGATCGGGAATAAAAGAAAACCCTAGTGAAGTCATTTAAACCAGCGAAGAGCCAATCGTTATCCTCTCTTCACCCGACACGTGATTCCCCGGTCCCCTCCGACTCATTCTGCTCTCCATCCCCACTCGTAGATTTCAACCGCCGAGAGAAAATCCTCGCCGTCCAACTAAATCAATCTAACGGCTGATATCCACATACCACTGTCGGAAACTTCCCGGCGAGGATCCCCTACCCCACCCACGTGCCACGTTCCGCTTCGCGGCAAGATAATAAAAGCTGTCGCCCGAGCAGGTCGGCGTGTAATAAAATATTAATCCCGCCGCCCACCCACCACGTCTATCACACGTGCGAACCGAAACCGCATTCCGCAGTCAACTACGCCACTTTGACCGCCCACACACGCGTGCACACGCTCCTGGTACTCACCGCAGCCCGCCTTAACGTGTCAGCTCAACCCCCAACGTGGGTCCCGCTGCCGTATATGGCAGGTCGGGCGGCGGCTTTAAGACGAAAATTAAAAAGAAATGCGTTCGCCGCGAAATATTATTTAATTAATTAAATTCCGCCACCAATTTAAAATCCGGCAGCGAGGCGAGGGCAATTTCGTCATTTTAACGACGACGCGCGCTGGCGCGATTGCGCAGGTCAATCGCACCTCATTTAAAAGCTGCCATTTAGGTAACTTGTGCAATTTCCTAAAGATTCCGTGGCATTTTCGTCCGGCCATAATTTATATGTCGGACCTCGCTGTCTGGTCACTCGCGAGCTACGCTATCTATCATATGCTCAAATAAATAAATCAACCTTTTTGAGAAATTAATTTTTATTTTGAGAAAAAGGAAAATGAAGAACATATAGGATGAAGAAATAATTAAAATCCTGAAAATTTAGTAAATCGTTCATTATGGCTACTTTTGTTTGGAATGGCGATTGGCGACTCCCCGCCGCCTCGGCGGCCGGAAAAATATTCTGCTAATAATCGGCCGATAAGCGTTGAAGCTGTACATAAAAGACCACGATCGGTGGATAGATTACCACATCTAAGGAAGGGGAACAAAGACAAAAAAAAAGGATAAGTGGAGAAAAGACTGATGTGGTCTTCGATCTCAAAGGAGAGGCGGTGGAAGATTCAGATCGATGCCCAAAGGCTTCTTCGTAATCCGTTCTTCTTCAACTGCTCTCTTCATCTTTTTCTCCTGTTCGCACCTCACCATCATCTCTACTGCGTCGAATCTGTACCCAGAGAACTCCGATCCAGTCGTCGGCGCGACGATCACCAGATCTCCGCCGTCGGGAAACGATGGTGGCCAGTGAGCTGCTGTCCAAATCGCCGGCGGCGAGCTCGACGCCGATGATGGCACATCGCCTTCGGTGAAATTAGTCTTAGCCTTGGGGCCACGGAGGTTTCGCGCGGCCTCGTCATAAGCCCTCGCAGCCTCCTCGGCGGTGTCAAAGGTGCCCAGCCATTTCCTCGTCTTCTTCCACGGATCGCGTATCTCCGCCGCGTATCTTCCCCACGGCCGCTTCCTCACGCCACGGTAGTGCCCCTCCTTAGTTGTGCCGCCGCCTCCGCCTCCGACGCCGGGGACGGAGGAAGTTGGAGCCGACTTCTCCTCGCCGGCGATGCCGAACCCTCCTTTCCCAACGCGAAGAGTATCGACTGCCATCATCGAGACGCAGAGGGGAGATTTGGGGCGAATGCAGAGTGCTTAGGCGGTTATTTATAACGGAGCCGCTGGTCTTGCTTTCGTCCGACAGGAATTCCATTTAATTTTATTATTTATTTTTAGTTGCGTGGCGTGCGCGGGAGGAGTGGCCACGTGATGGACGGTTTGGATTTGTTGCGGTTACGTTGGGTTAGGATCTGCCCGTCGAACTTTTGGCTGTGAGATCCAGTTTTTATTTATTGATTTTGTAATGAATAATTAATTTTTCCGTTTTCATACGCATAATTCTTCACAAGTTCGGATTGGAGGTGCGCAGCGTTCCCGTGATTGTCTTGCACGTGTAAAGGGCTTTTGAGTAATTTTTTGTTTTGTTGGGTTCGTGTGTGGGGAAAAAGGACCGATTATTATAATTGAGAATGAAAGATGCAAATCAGACGTCATGTCACACACCCACGGCTCTTTTATGATCCTCTGAATGAGCGCGATGGTTTTTTCGTCTAGGGATTTTGGCTCTCCTCTAGCAGCTTGGATGGATTCTCCTAAATTTGTTTCTCCAAAGGGTTGTTTCTCTTACTGGTGATTTCTTCGCATCTCAGTTGGTTGCTGGCCTCCGACTTCGTCTGGAGGCCTTGCTCCTTGGCATAGTTCTTCCTCCTAAACTTCATCCCCCTATCCATGGATTTCACATCTACCTCTTCTTTCCCCCATTTGCCCTCAAATTTCAGGGATGCTCAGTCGTCCTGCTCGCACCCTCCTACTTCTATGCCGACTCTATCATAGAATTGGAAAGGCTCTTCTTAATTCTCACAAGGATAATAGCAACTCTTTGTCCCTCTCCTACATCCCCTCTTCTGAAGCCGAAGTTTGCTTTTCGGAAGCTTAACTTGTTGCTGGACAGAAGGAATGGGAGCTCTCTTTGGTCGGTCATGTAATTGGGGAGTGGTCATTCTATGATTCTCTTCTAGCTGCTATCAAACGAAAATGGGCTTTTAAGGGTCATTTGGAGCTGCTTACTTTAGAGGGTGACTTCTTCTTGTTCAGGTTCTCTTGCAAGGAAGATTATGACCTTGTGTGGTATAACGGCTCTTGTTTTCTTATCGGAAGACCATGCATTTTTCGGGAGTGGTCTTGGGATTTTAGACCAATCAAAGAAAACTTTTCCAACATCCCTCTATGAGTAAAATTTCCCAATCTCCCGTTATGTTGCTGGAATGATGAGGGGCTCTCAAAAGTGGCAAGCAAAGTTGGTATCCTCATTGCTGTGGATAATCTTACGGCGTCTAAAGCTCAGGTCACTTTCGCCCGTGTCTGTGTTCAGGTTCGTCCTTCATCTTCGCTCCCTGATTCTATTCCTTTGAATATGAAGTTTGACCAAGTAGTTCACTGTGATTGGAAACCTAGTGCTTGGTCTAAATGCTCAACATTCTCCCATGATTCAAAGAGCTGCCCTCTTAACCCACCTATTCGTTCCTCAGCCAGAGGATGAAGCAGGAGCAGGAAGCCTCACCATGGATCGAATCGGAACCCCTTGGGTATTCCTTCCTCCATTCTTCTTGAGACCAATCTCCCCCTGCCAATGCTTCACCTAACTTACAGGACCCCTCCTCCACTCCCCAACAGCCGATCAAATTGATCCTGCCAGTGTTCCACCCTCCTTAACTACAACATCTTTAAATGACCTAAATCAGCTTCCAACCCAATCCCTTTCTTCCCATTTAAGAACTCAATGTGTCTATCATCTATCCCCATCCTCATATCTATCTCTCTAAAATCTCCTCTAACTTAAGACTCAAAATCCCCAAAGACTTAAGTTTAAAAAAAAAAGGTACTAACCCTTATTTTTTATGTCTCTCCCTAAGCTTAGCAGCTGGAATGTGAGAGGATTTTTGGTGGAAGGTCGGATTTGTGACTGTGCTTGCATTATTAAGGAAAATTACTTTGATATGTTTTGTCTCCTGGAAGCTAAAATCAATAAAGACAACACTGATAACCCAGTTTTCAATAAGAAGCTTACATTATTCCCCCTATAAAGATAGTTGCAACAACTTTGACGTTTATTTTGGGAGCAGATTATGGTTAAAATGGAATGCAAGCTCCCTTTCCTTTACTCCTACCTTCATTAATGCCCAGTTCATTCATGGTATTAATAACAAATGTATTATTATTACCCTTTTTGACCAGGTCCCTTTTGTGGATGGATTTAAAGAAATTTGGTTTAAAGGATTTGTTATTGTGTTATGTTGGATGGCAAAATTGGGTGGACTTAAAATGTCGGATATGCTTAGCCGAAAGGGTCTTGGTTTTAACTTAGATTATCCCTTCTATCACTCTGATAAAGAATCTCACACCTACTTATTTTTTGATGCCCCTTCTCTCTTAATATTATCAGATCACTTTTTCCTAACAGGAGTTTCTTCCTCTTTCAACCAACTCTTTAAATTGTTCTTACTTCTTCCTCCCTTCTAGACCATTTTGCTCTAAAAATGCTCTATTTACTTATTGTGGCTGTGGCTGTTTACACCATTTGGTGCGAGAGAAATAAGAGAATTTTCACTAATCAGTTGTATTTTATTGCTTCAATTTCCCTGAACATTAAACTTAGAGTTACTGTCAAACTTAGTCGATGGGTTCTTAAAGATAAATGGCCTCGGCCGGTGTTGGATACACTAAACTAATGGATCAATTATGGAAAGCCTAATATTTCGGATAGACCTCCCTAATGGATGGTATTATTGTTGATCTGTTATTGGTTCTCCTTTCGGTTTGCTTTCACCAGTTGTTTTCAATTTCTGTACTTTGCTGGAATTGTTTACTATTTTCGGGGAGACCTTCATTCCCTCTCTGGTTTTTGATATATTTGTGGTTGATAATGGTGTTCTCACTCCCCCTTACTACAGAAATGTTTGTACCCCTCACCTTCGAAATGATCTCCCTAGGGGAGGGTATTTTTCTTTTTTGCAGGCTGGTTTCTGGTTCTCTTTTTGGGTTGCTGATAATTGTCTGTGTTTTGCCACTTTTCGGACGATCTTTGCTTCTATTTTTTGCACTTCGATTTGGATGCGTCAATTTTTTACGGACAATAATGGCTATTCGATGTTCGAGCTTCTTTATCTCCCTTATTGCAGCAGTTTTGTGCTCCTCCCTAGATGACGTCTTGCTACAACCTAGATCTGTGGCTTAGCCTGCCTTGTTTCTCTACTGATCTATTAGCCATTAATTCCATTGGATGGTAGCTGGAGACTGTCGTTGCTGTTGGAGCTTCTCTATCTCCCTTGTTGCAGCAGCTCTATGCTCCTCCCTGGATGAAATCTTGCTGCAACCTGGATCTGTGGCTTGACGGCCTTGTTTCTCTACTGATCTATTGGCCATTATTTCCACTGGATGGTAGTTAATGTTAACCGTTGATAGCTTTTGATCATTGGACAACCTATCTAGTTCGATTACTTGTTGTTTCTGACCTATTTTTATCTTAGTCTCTGAGTCCAGTGTCTCTTTCTCTTTTTGTCTTTTGCTTTATTGTGTTTTCTTTATTATTGCCCTCAAGCTGTTCTTACTCTTACAAGTTTATACTGTGTAATTCTCTTTTTGGAATGATATTGGGCTATGCTCTCAAATTACCCAAAAATAATAATAATAATTGAGAATGGAACTATAATGTTCAATTTTGATGATGTCAATTAGAACTTGAATTAATTCTCCAAAAAAATTAGAGTTTGAATTAATTTAATTGAACTTGAACCTCAGTACAATTAACAAGTTGAGTTAGTTCTCTTTAAAAAAAATGAGTATGTAATATTTGATTAGAGTTAGATATAAATAGAATCATTATTTCGAAAACGGATTGAATCGGCGAGCTCAACTAGTTCAATCGTGAACCTAGCTTTCGGTTGGATCGGTTCAGTTTCAAAAATATTTCTATATAGAAATGGTCAGAATAGCTCAACTAGTTTAATCGTGAACCTAGCTTATGGTTGGTTCGGTTCAATTTCAAAACTGTTTGTGCATCAAACTGGTCAGAATTAGGGTTTGGAACCAACTAGTTTTAAAATCAATCAAATTTAAACTTTTTTTAATTGGATGATTACAAATAAAAATTTTAAATTTAAAATAATTAAAATAATATATGCTAAAATTTTAATTTTAAAGTATATTTTAAATATTTAAGAATGAAGAGTCATAAATAAGAATATTATATTTTAAATTGAAATAAATATTATTATTATATTATTTAAATTATTTCAAAATATTTTTTATATTTATTACATCATCCAATTCAACTGTGATTAAGCTATTGAACTTTGAGCCTCTCCTTCAAATTCATAGTCCCATTCAAGACATGAAACATTTGATATAATTCAAACATGATAATAATACATGTTAAATAAATACTCAATAAAAAAAAGAAAAAAATAGTGTTTGAAATGAATATAATTTGAGAAAAAAAACATTATTTTGAGTTATTTTATATTTTTAGATAGAATTGAATCCAAGTTTTTATGATAAAAAAATTTAGGGCTCATATTATCATTGATTTTTTAAAACTTTCAAAGTTTATATGACTTGTTATTGTTAATGTATTAGTATTGATAACAGTGAATACAATATCATTCTTATTATGCTGATCAAAAGTAATTGTCTATAAAGAACTTACCACATGGCTCAATAATTGATAAAAAAATTATGCATGAAAGTCATGTCAAAATATATTATATTAGTTCATGTACATTAGATTTGTTGTGTGATTGTAAGTTATAATATAAAATCATCGTGCATGAACAACCATGCAAAGTTATACCATCAATATTATGTATTATATCATTTTGACATCAACAAGTTAATTGTTATGCCAACACCAATTCTATTGTGGAAATGCAATTATAGAACTATATCATAATGTGTTTATTTATTAGTGATGATAAATGCATTGCAAATATAGTTCTTTGGAGTTCATGCTCCATTCATGTCACATAAGAGTAGTGATACATAAGTACTTCAATGTAACAACTCATTTAAAAATTTATTCAATCAAATATAGATATTTATATAAGTTATTATCGAAACATGTATCTCATTCATATAAATTTAAAGAATAAACGATCACTAAATTTCAATGTGATTAAGATTTAAAACACTCAAATGCTATAAAAAAAAATTGTGTTACTTAACCAAAATTCACAAAATAAGAGTATACAGGAGATTGACACAAATTAAACATATTATTTATAAACTTAATGTCACTTTTTATTTATGCCATAATTCTCTATCTTGTGCACAATGGTTCATTTGATGACAAAAATGGTACCTGAATTTGATAGTTTATAAATTTTGTAACGTACTAAATTTATAATTTTATGTGGTGTACCTACCATCCTTATACATCTAAATTAAGACCTAGACATATCTCTTAACATACTAATTAAAATAAGTCCATGAACTTACCCTATCTCATGGTAATAAATTCATGCAACCTATCAAAGGATTTTGCATGTCTAATTCGCACCATTATAATTATCAATTATCATTCACAACATTCATATCACATAATGCAATTATATACACATTATGCTCTATAAATGTATTATAATATTAATGTAATAACATTCATAATAATCACCTCCAATGTGCACAACATAATATCATTCAAAATATGAGTTTGAGTTAAATAAAGCAACCCAATGAACAAGTTTGCTAGAGCATTAAAAATGGAATTAATTAAATAGACTCTATTAGATGAAAATGGGTCAAGGAGTTGAAGTCTAAAATGAATGGAATTAGCTAATTAGTTTCATTCAATCAAAAATAGGCTTAGTGATATTATTATTTTTAATGTATATTTAAATGGCATGGAATACCAAAATAGTTTAATAAGTTCAAGATATATAATCAAATTTGGTATGTTATTATCATTATGACTTATAGACCATAATGATCGAATATAAAAAATGAGGCATTATTGTACATATCAATTTTCATCATTTCTATGATAATTTAATCATTCCTTAAGCATAAAATCAATGCAAATGTTAGCCATGTATTGCATTAATCAAAATAATATAATACATATAATATATCATTAAGAATTAATGCATTTTATTTCTTGCCATTTAAAAATTTAGTCTCTACTTTTTGAAATCACAAATTTCTTATCATATAGCTATAGGCATATGTTATGAAATATAATTGCGCTGAATTGATAATTAAATAAACAATTTTTTAAAAAGTATTCAACTTAGTTGTTTTAATAATATTTAAAATAATATATTTTTATAATCTTATGATAAATGATGTTAACACGCTTGTAATTGAAGAAAGATTAAATTACAATAATATTGTATGTAGGAGATTTAGATTTTGTTGAATTTATCCCAATTAACCAATCTGTTTGGGAATTCTTTGTGTCTAAATTTGTAGTATCAAGCTATGGCTAATCTTTCTTATTGTGATGGAATAATAAAATAAATGACAAATTATGAGGAAAAAAAAGAAAATATATGAAAAGTAAAAATCATAAATTTAATTTTTTTTTTAAATTTATTATAATTAAATCATAATATGCTTATCCATAGTATGTATGTATATATATATATATATATATATATATATATATATATATATATATATATATATATATATATATATATATATATATATATATATATATATATATATATATATATATATATATAATTATGTCTAAAATGGCATATATGAAAATTGGTAGAACTTAAATAATTTTTATTAATTTATTAAACTTAACTCTTGTGTTTAGAAAATCAGGTAGAGTAAAAGTTTTACTTTAACTGGAAATCCAAGACACAAGGTATTTAAAGAGTGAACAATAAAACCTAATTTTAATGGAAAATCTCAAAAAGAGAGAAAATCACGGCTAGCCCAAGAAAAGCTTATGTATCTTTCTTTGAGTAGATCTTCCGATCCGGGATTACAGATTTGTATGAGAAAGGAACAACAACTATGTAGTCACGTCAGTCGTAATACCGCTAGTAGTAGATGATGATGAAGCATGAGCAATCACGCAGAATGCGAAACATCGAAATGCGAACAATCACCTAGAATGCGAACAATCACGTAGGTCATCATGATGAAAATCGGCTGAGATCGACGGCAGGATCAACGACGGCGCCGACTACGGCCGGCGGTGGTTTGACCGTCGAGTGACGACGGTTGGAGGATCTTTAGAGCTCTCTCCTCTCTCTTGCTTGGCCTCCCTCATATGAGGAATGACGCTATTTATAGGAGTGGCGTCAGAATACATGCAAAATCGAACCACTCCTCCACCTGGACTTTGACGATCGATCATATGATGTATTTTGTGTATTTGAATGCTCAAATGAAGTGAATTGTAAGATCTTTGGCTTGTTGGAACCGCTGCCGAGACGCTCGATTTGATTATAAACACTCCATATTTGAGAGCGTTTAGGAATTTAGCGATGTCTCAAAGTTTTGATGATATTTTAAGTCTTGATCTACCAGCTTATTGACAATTTATCAAGATTGCTTTTAGATGAATTTTCAGGGTCATATCAACTCTCAAAAAGTATATTGAACCATGAGCAATTTGTACTTAATTATGCATGAATAATCTCAAAAATTATTTAAATGCATAGATAATAAGTTAATAGAACAATCAGCATATTCATAAAAGTTGTTCAACATTAATAATCAATCTTTTAATATAAAATCTCATAGAAAATGCTTTAATCAAATTGCTAAGGTGATAGTGAAATCTAATATATAAGTTTTAATATTTTTTTTTGGGGGCAATAGATTTGTCTCTCTAGCTTTTCTTTTTTTTAAAAAAAAATATAGATTTTACATTAAAAATTTTATTTCATGATCATGCGATTTAATTGCAGCTTATGATCTATTTAAAAAAATTATAATAATATGAAATTATAATGATATAATTGATAAAAAAAGTAATGTTTAAAAAAATTAAATCATAATTTTTTAATAATCACTATTTTTACTCTACTAAATAAGATTTTAAAATATAACTTTTTATTATGTGCTCATCAAAACACAACTAAATTATAATTTAGTGGAGGTAGCTGCATGGATAGTGTAGAACCGTCTGATGGACGGCGATGGATGCCATGTCGCTGAATGGGCTACAACACGCGCACGTGCACCATGACTCCCTGCCCGCAATTCCAGAAATCGATGGGCTCCGCCACGTACTCAGCGGGCCCAGCCCGAAATCTTCGTACATCCAATGTCTGCTTCTCTCCAAACTTCATAATCCAACGGCTTTAACCCCGCTCGATTTTCCTTTTGATTCGTGTTGCCCGTTTAATAAACACTCCTTGTGGGGTGGGGTCCATGGCGAGGACGGCGGAACAAGCCGCACCGCACGGCGGTTTGCCAGCTGTGGTGGGCCCATGCCGACACGAACCCAGTGGTCCCCGCCACCCCGGCATGCCTCAGTCCTCGGCGGCTGCTTGCGGGTAATTATATTTAATGCCTGATTAATGACTTATTTATTGTTTTTTTGGAGCGTTATAAAAGGGTTACGGCCGCAATAATCTAATATTAAGATAATAAACACTATTAAAGAAATTATTAAAGCCGGCACGCCTTCATCTTGTAGCGTGAAAATATCGCATAATGATAATTTAAATTAATGATGGATTAGTGGAATTTTATTTATTAATTAATTAAAATTGTAAAGCGGTGGATTCGACGGCGCCGACGGGTCGCACGCATCCGAGGGGAAGAGGAGTTTTCTGTCTGCCACGACGCGGCTGTCCTTTATCGTCATTTCGGCGGGCAGGTCGATAAGGTCACCGCTGTAACGTTACCGCTCGAGGATAGGACAATGAGAAAGTATGGTTGAGGATGAATGGGGAATTGGGGAATTGCATTAGGATTTGGGTGGAGTGTCAGCCGACGCCTGCGCGCCGTTCAATTGGAAATCAGCTGCAAGAGGCGAACAGCGACTGAGCATTGCGTGTGTTGTTGTATTGACACGTGTAGGGGAACTTAGCTTATACGTGCTCGGCAAAATAAATTAAATTTTGGAGATATCGCACTCACACAACTTTAATTAAAGAAATTTTAAGTATCTATTAATGTTAAAATAATTAAATTAAGTTAAGTAGATGGGTGCGTTTAAGACGCTAAGTTATGATCAAAATTTTGAAGAATTTATATTTAGAAAATTATATTTATTGACTTAATAGAGTGTGATTATCAGAAAATAATGATTTAATTTTTTTAAAAATAAAAAGTTATAATACTCATTATAATTTTTTAAATAATTATTTCTTTTATAGCAATTTCACTATTATATTTTTATATCATTAGCTCTACTTTGGACAAAATATGTAAATATATAAATAAATAAATCATAATGTCTTTGATGAGAATAAATAAGAATATTTTCATCCAAATATGCTTTAGGTTTTTTGTGCGCTAGGAAAGAAGGCTGTCTGGTGATCCAAGAATATGTGCAGAAAATCAATTCAAGTATTTCAAAGTATACATACAACAACAACAACAACAAGCCTTAATCCCACTAGGTGGGGTCGGCTACATGAATCCTTCGCCTTATCATGATATTATGTCAAATTCTCATTTAATTCAAGATATCAAGATCATTTTATAAATCTTAACCAAGTCTTTTAGGTCTACCTCTACCTTTTTTAACATAAGGTAAATCTAACATCTACTCTCCTAATCCATTGACTGGCCGACGCTTTATGTGGCCAAACCATCTAAGGCGACTCTCCCTAATCTTATCTACCACCTGAGCTACTCAATTTTTTCCGAACATACTCATTTTGCATTCTGTCTCTAAGAGTAAAGCCACTCATCCACCTGAGCATCCTCATCTCTGTAACAGTTAACTTAGTCTTATGCTTTTATTTTATTGGCCAATATTCTGCACCATAAGTCATTGCATGTCTTACCACCATCTTATAAAATTTTCCCTTAAGTTTAAGTGAAACTTTTCTATCATATAATAGGCCAGATGCATTCCTCCACTTCAACCATCTAACTTAAATTCTACTAATAACATCTCCATCTATTTCACCATCATTTTGAACAATAGAGCCTAAATATCTGAATCGCGCACTCTTATTAATGACTTTATCACCTAAATTCACAACACTACCACTAAAACTTTTACAACTAAAATTACACTCCATATATTCAGTTTTAGATCTACTTAAACGAAAACCTTTAGACTCTAAAGTTGACCTCCATAATTCAAGTTTCTGTTGGACTCCCTCTCTAGTCTTATCAACAAGAGTATACATAGAACAAATAAAATTAAAGTAAAAGCAAGTACAGAGAAGACACCAAAGTTACTGTGGAAAATTTAAAAATAGGAAAAAGTCACAGTGTCATATCACTAAGAAATCCCTATTAAAAAAATCGAGGAGAATAATATAGATTATACTTATATGGAGTCTCTTCACACTTCAGTCACTCTAGAGCACTCACTTCGCTCTCACTAGAAAAGAATTTTAGAAAATGTTAAGAAAAATTGTAGAAAAACTACTTAAATATGAAGTATCTAACTGCATCTTCTTGCTGACCTTGGATCATGCCATCCTCCGTGTTTTTTCTCGCATTGGTTTTAGCGCCACATCACTACTTCTAGAATGCTAAGGCACTGGCCTCTCTGTCATTTTGTCATGACACTTGGTCCTAGTGCTGTAGTGTTGCCTCCTACAGAGTCTGAGATATTGACTTATCTATCTTCTTAATACAAATCTATGGATTTTAGCATCTTCACATTGTTCCTTTGACATCGAGGTGTTGTGCTACAAATAAATAAAAAATAAAAAAAATCTCAGGGCTCTGCCTCCCTGCGATCATACCTCTCGATTGATTGATAAAATCAGGCTCCACAAAATAACAAATGCATCATTTCACTTTCATAACTCTTTTATATCTTGAATTGTAAATATGATCTACAAAATTAGCACAGCCTTAGACATTTATTTTTTACTTCTATTAAGGAGCTATTTGGGATCACTTTTGTTTTTAATTTGTTATTTTGTATTTTTATTTTATTTTGTTTATATTTTAGTTAAAAATAAAATTTCTTCATTGTACTTATTATTTAAAAAATAATTAAAACATCTTTTAGATGTTTTGATTATTTTTAAAAATAATATTATTTATTTAAAAAAACACATAAAAATATTCTAAACAAATATATTTTCAAAAAAAAAAATCTAAAGTATAATATAAATACATAAATTTTGAAATAAATAAATAAATAAATAAATATATATATATATATATATATATATATATATATATCCAGCTTTGTATGAACTCAGAATAATTTGATCATTTCCAATAGCCCAACTTACCATAAACACAGCAGAAGTTCGCTTGAATATGATACGCATAAAAATCTGCAACCTATTTTTAAAATACTATTCATCCTTTACTTTTTTTCTCTTTTTTTTTTTTGGAGAATTTGAGGGCAGAGCCCAATTTCATTCCAAAGTAATAAGTACAAATATGAGTAAACTAAAAAAACAATTATTGGAGGACACAACTCCATCATATTTATATGAAAATAGCATGAAAGATCCCAGTTGAGCTTCCGACGATTTACCACAGCTACCATTCAGTGGATATGCCAACCGGTGCTAGAGAAAGGGAGTCCCACAAGGAGAAGAAAAATATATCCAGGTTTCAGATGAGGTCCATCCAGAAGGAAGCTCCTAAAAAACACTTGTCTCATCATCATCTCTTCAAAAATCTCCCACAATAGAGAAATTGGAACACTACAGCCAATGCAACAAACAGCCCAACAGAGGCAGCACAACACTATAGAACTGATATGACCCTGAAAATTCCTCTATGACAAATCTTGATGAAAAGAATCAAATCAAACCACAGATCAAGACTTAAAATATCATTGGAACCATCGCTTAAATTTCTAAAAGTTTCTCAAATATGAAGTGTTTATAAATCGAGCATCTCGACGACCGATTCCAACAAGCCAAAGATCTTACAATTCGACTTTGAGCATTCAAATACACAAAATACATCATATGATCGGAAATCATCATGAGTCAAGAGAGTGGTTCGGATTTTGCCAGTATTCGTAAACGCCACTCCTCCATATAAATCCTCATTCTTCATATGAGGCCTGCAAGAGAGAGAGAAGAGTTCTAAAGATCCTCCAGACAATCGTGCGCCACTGACGCCGCCGGCCGGGCCGCCGTCCGCCACCACCGATTCGGCGTCGACCATCACTGTTTGCCATCATCACCGATCACTATCGTGCCATCATCGCAACATCGTTAAATATCGTATTACAAGAATCGCTCTCTCTATATCTTCTGTAATCCCTAGATCGGAAGATCTTCTTCCATATACATAGTTGAAGCTTTTCCGCCAGTGATTTTCCTTCTTTTGAGATTTTTCACGTAAAACTACGGAATTTTATTGTTCAGACTTTCACGTGCGGATTACAATTTGGACGAAAACTTTTCTACCGCAACTAAGACAACAAAGAACCAACAAATTCCCAGCCCGAGCCCCGTGAAACCATTCAACCAACTCCAACAGTCAACAGAGGGAAAGCAACCCCATCAGCGAGAAGCAATCGACAGCCCACCCAGTCACCAACAGAAAGGAATCGAAAAAGAGAAAAACATCGCGAATTCCAACTATTCATCCTTTACTTTCATGTTCATCACTCCTTTACACGAATTTAAATAAATTTTTTTTAGCAGCAGGTTAAAAACCTGATTTTTATTTGCAAGTGTTGTGCTTACCTATCGGTGAAAATAAATCTAAATTTTTTAATGGTATTTATCCAGATCAGAACAATATGCAGTTCAGTAATGCAAAATTTCCTTCTCAATAATTTATAATATTTTCTTATTATTTTCTGTATCACTTTTTTAATTATTTATATATAACATATTATTTGCATTATTTTTAGCATAAAAATAAAATGTTATCTATGCACTTATTTATGTTAAGAATTTTATTAAATCTATAAAGATATAACATTTATTTTAAGTTTATTTGAGCTTAATCATCCTCTCTTGAATAAATAAAGATTATATTTTAAGATCTAAACAAAATTAGTTTATGCATAATTTAGTTCAATTTGTTCATTAATTTATACCACATATTTAGAGTCGGATTTATAAATCATCTACTTTCATTTATTTCTACAATTCAATACAATATGTTTTCTTTTCACACCTTTATACACCACAATTCTCTATTTACTCTTTAAATTTTTAAAATACTTTTTATGCATTTCCTTTGTCTCTCTCTCTCTCTCTCTAATAACTTGTTTTACTCCTTGATACTTAAAAACATTTAATGTAATTCATTTATTTTTTTACCATGAAATTCTTATGCATTTATATATTTCACACCCAAACTTGAATATTTACAAAACTAACACTTTCATCTAAAAAAAAGCATTTCACTCAAAAAAAAAGAAGCAGATTTTTGATGTAATAATAAAGATTTAAGTGTTATTTAAGTAAATATTCAAGTTTGGATGTGAAATATGTAAATGCATAAAATTGAGTGGTATGTATGTAAATCCCCCTAAAAAGAAAATGTCACTCAATGAATTTAATTGATTTATGATGAATAAATCCTAAATTCAATGTCAATCCGAAAAAGTTGAATAACCCATTTGACTTGAGTTTCATGAAACTTATTACCCTTGAGATGGGCCATAAAAGGCTTTTGGGGAAAGGCCTATCTTTCATTAAGCCCAAACATGCTTAGAAGGGCCATTAGGCTGAAACTCGTTGGCAATTTGCTCCATTCAAAATTAAAATTAATAAATTGTTTAAATAGCAGTTTAAATATATATATATATATATATATATTGAAATACTTTCACTCATGATCAAATATTTGAGTAGAATTGATCTTAAAATTATTATAATTATTTTGAGAATAAGTTAATATAAATCTTATTATTGTTTTTATATATTGTACTTAATTTTAAATAAATTCAATAATTGATATTATAATGAGAACATAATTTAATCAGAATGTGCTGACTAAAATTTATTCTTATTACTAAAATTTGTAATATTTTACTTCTTTTACTTTTAATCTACAGAACCGTATATGCTGCTATTTAATCCAACAAATAATCTTAAGACCAAATATAACCTAACCTTGTTGCGGTTTAGTGTTGCAATATGGCCAGAGATTGGTTGAACTCTGTTTTATATGACTTATTTATCAAGAATTTTAGGACTATTTGATAATGCAACGTAAAAGAAATACATTATATTTAAATTATAAAATATCAAAAATATTTTTAAGTTATATACTCGCGTGTAAAATATATGCAGAAAATTATTATTATTTTTATGTTTGATACTAATATTGATGATACAATGACAGAAGTAGACGATGATCGTGATGAGCCTCCAACGACGGCAATAGTTAATGGCAAAGAATGCGTGGTTGGAGGCGCCGAAAGTATGAATGAGCTTCCATGGGTCGTAATGAAGTAATTTGTGCGTTGTATTTCAAAATTAATATATTTTGATTTTTAATTCATCAAAAATAAACTTGAGGATGAATAAGAAAATACATTAGGTTACAAGGAGCTCAATGTAATATTTTGACTAGATTGACTTGCACAATGCCTTGACAAACAAATTTAGCAAAACGGACAGAAAGTTAAAGAGTACCGCCGTTGACTTCTTGAAATAGCATATGTTAATTAATTATTTATTTAAATGTGCTTTTCCAAACATAATTATCGTCAAATTTTATTATTAACAAATGGCATGAAATTACATAAATTAATTGTTTACAGTACATAGGATGCTAACTGAAAAAAGCTAATGGGAAATCGATATCAAATAATTGCACATCTGACAGCTGCAATGTCGTTATACGAATCGAATCACTTTAATTACTATCTAATATATGTCAATTAAATACCTTATTTTTATTTAATTGCATTCCATTTGGAAATAGTTATTTTATGCAACATAAGTATTAAATACATAAATTGCTTTTGTTTTTATCAAAAAATTTCGTTGTCAAATTAGTTGTTAATTAATTGTGTTGGATTTAAATTAGAGACTTTCACTATCACATTATTAGAAAAATCATTAATGAGAAAAATGTCGATGAAATATTTATATTGAAAATTTTTAGAATTAAATTTAAGATTTTTTTTATATTCAAATTTTAATAAATTTATAGTCAAATTGAATGTTAAAGGTGAAATAAAATATTTAAAGTATTCGTTGACATTATTGAAGACAATATATGATGAGATCAGAAAGCATCAATATTAAGTCAATAAATACATCGGTCTTATGTATGATGACATGTATCGATGTTATTGATAATGATTGACAACAAAGTTAGGATATGTTAGCATTAGCATTGATAGTATACATTAACCTTATAGGTGATAACATCTATTGACGTTGTTAGTGAAAGCGAAAAATAAAGTTAGTGAATCCGCACTTGCATTGATGGCGAGCCTCAGCCTTATAGATGATGGTGTGTGTTAACATTATTAGTGATGGTTGTCAACAAAGTCAAAGGATATCAATGTTGGGTGTCGATTACACACATTTTCCTTTTAAGCAATGATGTACTTCAACATTATTATCAAAGATGCCAACGAGGTCGGAGAGTATCGATGTTAGTGTCAATAGCTTGCTTTGCTATATAGATGATGGTATACATGAATATTGTCCACGACGATAGTTAAAGAGGTCGACAAACTTCAAATTTGGTGTCACTAGTGTTTAACAACTTTTTAACTTGTTAAATGCATCAACACTTCAACAACAAAAAGTGATGAGGTCAAAGGACATGGGTATTTATTTTAATGGTATGCATCAGCTTTATCGACATTAATGTTGCTAGTGCATATCAACCTTATAGGTGATGGTAAATGTAAAGTTGGTTAGCATTAGTGTAATCTAACAACCTTTATTGCTTCTCAATCTTCACGATTGGATCGTTAACACATGGCATCCATCATTATTGACTCCCTTTTGCTAAACCATCATTGTGAGAGTGTCCTAACTCAACTATTACCATTAGAGCATCACTAGAGGGTTGCTATCATACTGCCATCTTTGGAGCGTCGCCACTTGAATTCTACCAACTAAGTGCCACCTCCTAATTGTCTCTGTTTGACTACCGCCACTTGACTATCGCCAGCAGATCATCATTGTACATTATTGTCGCCTAATCACTATCATTAGATCACCACAACTCAATTAATACCATTGCCCAACCACTATTAGAGCTTCGTAAATGGATCACTATTATTAAACCTTCACCACTCAATCATCACCATTAAATCTTTTGTCACCTAACCACTACCACCCCATCATTACTTTTAGACCACCATTGATTAGCCACCCCTATTAGATCATGGTTGTTTGATTGCCTTCGTCAAATTTCTATTGCTCAACCAACATAGTTAGGCCACTTGTGGTTGATGTCACTATTAAAGGTTGTTTGAGATAGTTATACCGGTATAAAAATGTAGTGGTGGAACTACTACAAAAGAAGATATTGTCTAAAAAATTGTGGTTTGTATTATAATTTTTTATTTTTAAAAAGTCATATGATAATTTTCTGGAAGCCACTGCACTTTATCAGACTAGGTTAGAAAACTCAGCTTTTCTAATACATATTCTCCAAAATAAAAGCAAAATATAATTTCTCAAATGATACATGTAATGTATTTTTGCACTACACCGCACCTTAGCCTTAAACCCACCCTAAATTGCTGCCGCTTGACTACCATTATCAAATTACCACTGCCTGATTCGCATCTTTAGACCGTTGCCCAACTATCATCATTAGGCCACCACTAAACCTCTACCATAACCCTTATCATATGAATACTATTATTTAACCATTGCTACATGACCACCATAATTAGACCTTGATCTCCCAGCCACTCACACCTGATTATTTTTGTCTGATTATGATCATCTTTACTCAACCATGAATGCCTTATTATAGTCTTCTAACCATCATTTCTCCATTATGATCTATTGATCATTATTATTTAACCAATATTGCTTAAGCACAATTGCTCAAACACCATCACCATTTTATTATGATAGCCTAAACTACCACAATTGGTCAACTATCATCATTTGATCCTCATCGCTTGATTATGATCTCTCAAGCATGAGATTTTAGTCACCCGACCACCATCACCTGAATATGACCAATCGATGATTACCACACAATTATAATCCCTTAAACACCATCACCTGCATACAATCTTTTGACCGCTATTGCTTAATTATGATCAATAAAATAACAACATAAAATAACAGCACAATCAATTAACTAACCTCAAGCTCATTTATTAGCTTATGCAAACCTCTAAACTTGGCTTTTTTCTTGACACTTAATTGACATTACTAAGAAAAACTTGTTAAACATGAATGTTAACTTACAAAAATTGCTATCTTTCTATAAACTTTTCAGTTTTACTTTTGCTACCTTGAGTAGTTTTAATTTTCACCATCAGAATTCATTTTTGCAGAGATATCTTCACCTTCAAAATTCATTCTATTGGTATAATTGGAATCAAGAGAAAGCATGAATTCATACAAAAGTGTTAGCATTAAAGCTTAAATGTGTGAATTTCTCCATTTTTTTTTCAATGCATGGATTACTCGGGTAACAACTTGTGCAAATTTTGAAATGCAATATGTAGCCAACTAGTGAATTGTTGGACATATAGTAGCTTTATAAGAAAATCCTTCAAAATCTTTGGCTATGAACATGTGAACCAGCCTTCTTTTACACTCCTAAAATCCAAAAAAATAATAATAATAATAACAAATAACTAAACTAAACTTTGAAAAAAAAAACACTTGTTAAAAAATACCCATTCATCAAGCTAAAGAAAGAAATAACATGCAAACCAAAAGCAAATAACAAATCAAAGAGAACTTTGAAAAGAAAATACAAAAAAGGGAAAACAAATTCGCATAATTACTTAAAAATGTATTTGATAGATGACCAAAAAATCAAAGGTGAAATCAACAAGTTTTGGTAAAAATAGTTATTTCAACAAGATTGATAAAGGAGAGAACACAAGAAAACTTAGAACAAGTAGCTCACCATAAGGTATGAAGGAGACATTGGGTTTTGAAAATATTTCGACTAATAGACTTAGCATAAGAGGAATAACATGTGAGGACGAGCTGCAAACTGCACGAATAGACTTAGGGAAGAGGAATACCATTAGAGAAGGAGCAGTAGGTCGCGCGAAGAAGCTATCGCAAGGACTATCAATAAAGAAGATGCATTCCTACACTATCCTGTGCATGATTTTCGCAGAGACAAAACAAAAGATAAATGTACACCATCGAAACAAATATTGACATCCACAAACTTCATCACTTGTTGTCATCAATAATGTTGATGTGTCATTGGTCATAAATTCGATGCACATATTTATCATCAATGCTGTTACAAACAGATATAGTCATCCATCACTGATAGTAGTGTTAAGGTACCCAATCACCTAAAAGATTAATGTACACCAATAATACATACATACATACATATATATTTGTTTCTCTATACTCACAATATTACAGAACCAACAATCCAGAAGAAGAAAAAAAAACATTCAACGACAGAATATAACACAATTTCAAGCTTATTATGATCACATCCTATAACTCTCTAATTTATATGATATTTTTAAATTTTGAATACTCTAAATTTTATATGTATTAAATTTAGTTAAAAATGAGTGCAAATTTATAATATAAAATTTAAAATTATTATTATCTAATCGATATGACGAGGAAAATATTGATTGCAATTGTTGACATTACATTTTGATTTTTTTTTTATATTGATTGAATATATGACTGAGCTGAATAAATTATTTTTTAGCAAATCACAGAATATATAAAAAACAAGACCAAATGATTACTTTCTGCTAAGTGTTAACTCGAGAAGATAACTTTCAGAGGAATCTGTATTCTAGAGGCCCTAATTAGCCTTCCGAGTTTCGAGGAAGGTTCCAAACGAAGTCTGCTTTGACCTTCATATGCGCCGCCCGCCAGCGAAATGAATGAAAGCGTCAGTTAAACTTAAAGTCGAGAGGAAGCCTCTAGTCTTCTTTAGTTACGCTGACTGCGTTATTTGACCGTCCATTAGTCTGTTCGTTCGGTAGATCGGACGGCGCACATCTTTCTACCAATACAGTACTAATGCCGGTCGCATGCATGCATATAAATTAGATCTGCATGCCGTCGTTGCATGGGCGTGTGATGAAAAGGGAATCCTCTTATTTGGTCTGCCTATTTCTAAACTATTATATGCGGCTATACTTACATATGATGAAATAAATTTCATAGGACAAGACGATTCCTTTATCTCTAATGAATTTGTCAAGTTAATGCAAGTTAGACATGATTGTGGTAAGCTAACTATGGTGAGGTAACCTCTGAAGACTTTTAAGAAGGTAAACCTTAAGATGGTTGATGGCACTGAGCATTTCACGAAAATCTTATGATGAGAAGTTTGTCATCTTCTCAGAAGAATGACAATAAATTATAGATGATTATAAATTATTTTACTCAAATCAAATCAATAATTGTAATTCAATTTTAAATAAAAAATAACACTATAAGAAAACAAAATTTTATCAATGAATTTGTAATGAAACTTTTGGTAAATAATTAGAATTAATAATGAAGTTTTCATCATTAAAATTATAACGAGATGATTAATATAATAATTATTCTCAAAATTAAAGATGAAAAATGTTGAGTAACCCATCAATGTAGCTAAATTTGGCTATGAATTATCACAATTTAAAGTTATCTCAATATTCACTAATACTCTCTCTCTCTCTCTCTTATTCTAGGGCTCTGTTTATCATATAACCATTCTCTCTCCATCATGCTCTTGCTCCATTCAGCCTATCAACATCATCACTCTCCCACTCCTTCGCGCTTCTACATCAAAAATGTAGAGGGAGTTTATAAATGCAATGGGAGAGGGGAGGAAGTCAATAAGATGAATATTATGGTTTTAAAATGAAAATTTATAAACATGTGAGTTTGTTGTGAACTTTTGCTTATTCACTAACATATGTTTATTTAGTAAATTTATTTTATTTTTTTCAAATGGTTTCAATATGTTTTTGTTTCTTTTCTAGATTTATTTCAGAATAAATATTCCATTAAGTATAATATCAATTGTGTAATGCTTTTATATAATAACTATATTAATACATATATATATATATATATATATATATATATATATATATATATATATATATATATATATATATATATATATATATATATATATATATATATATATATATATAATTTGTAGAAATGTTAAATTCATACTATATTATATATGGGCTAGAAAACTAGTTGTAGAGTAAAAGTAATTGCTAGCTTCAGTGAAATCCAAAGATACACACACATGTATTTAAAGAGTGAACAATAAAACTCTAGAATTTTTATGTGGAAAACCTCGAAAAGAGGAAAAAACCACGGGGCCTAGTCCAGTAAAAAGCTCCCACTATGTATCTGTTTCAAAGTACAAGATCTTCTCGATACCAGGATTACATAATTGTATATGAGAAAGGAACAACAGCTATGTGACAACGATCGATAGCTTTATAGTAGTAGAGATGGTGATGTATGAGCAATCACCTAGAATACGAGGAACAAAATGCATAAATGCAGGAACAATCAATGCGAAATGAACAATCACCGGTAGAAGTCATCATGATGGAGACACATAAATTGACAACGACAGGATCAACTACACGACGCACGGTGGTCGACGACCTTCAGTATGACACGGCTTGGAGGATCTTTAGAGCTCTCCTCTCTCTGCCTCCCCTCATATGAGGAATGAGAGGCTATTTATAGATTGGAGGAGTGGCGTCAGAATACATGCAAAACCCGTACTCCACTTCATCGACGACTCACAATGATCCCTTTGATCATTTGATGTATTTTAAATATTTGAATGCTCAAATGAAGTCAGAATTTTGAGATCTTAGGCTTGTTAGATCCAGCTCGTCGAGACGCTCGATTTGACTATAAACACTCCATATTGGAGAGCTTTTTAGGAATTTAACTAATGTCCCAAAGTTTCCAATGATATTTTGAGTGCTTGATCTCGACCAGTTTCAATCTCTGATCAGTTTGCTTTCGGCATCAAGATTCGTGCTTCTACTAGAGTAATTTTTAGGGTCATATCAGTTGCCTCCCATATTTTTGGATGATATTATCTTAATCATCAAAAAATATATGTGTCAAGTACTTCAAAATAGTAAATTATTCAACGAAATATGCAGGTCCATTAACCGCATATTTTGAGAGAACGGATCTTCATGTAAGCACAAGATTATGACTATGGAAGCAGATGCACGACCACAAATATATGTAGATAAGTGTGAGCGCGAAATTTCAAAGTTACGGACTCATCTGGGTCTCACGGCACCTCGAGCCCTCGAGCTGGCTTGGAGCTGGCGCTACCAGGCGACGCCGGGTCTGTGGTCGAAGGGTGACGCAAAACTACGCTGGTCTTGCGGTTCGAGGAGCGGTCAGCGCTTGAGCCGGGCCGACGCGGCTGGTCGACGCTGGGCTGAGCGGAGCGGGCGGTCGGATGGCCGAGGTCGACCGAGTCACGGAATGGCGACGGCTGAAGGGCGAAGCGGCCGCGGCATGGCGGTAGCGGCTGAAGAAGCGGCCACGCTACACAGCAGTGCCGCTGGTCGAGCCCAAGAGGATTTTTTTGTCCGTTTTGACCCGTTTTCACCCATTTTTGATAGTTTTGAGTAGTTTTTTGCGGGTTTTGATGATTTTGAACGATTTCTCTATGATTTTTTACCTTTTTATCTCTATAGGGGGTCTATAAAACCCCCCTAGGGCCAAGGGAGAAGGCACCTTCTCTTATTCTTGAGAGAAGGTCGTTTGGAGGCGATCAAGACCCAGTTCATCGACAGACTCCGTTTTTCCTCGAAAGAGGTGTTAACTAACCTCGTCGGACCGACCGGATCGAGGCGATCAAGACCGTAGTTCATACCGCAAGGCTCAGCTTTTCCCTTGAAGGAGGTGTTAAGCCCACTCGCCTGACACCGTTCGGAGGCGATCAAGACCGTAGTTTCCAAGGCTCCAATTCCCTTGAAGGAGGTGTTAACGACCTCGGACCAGGTTGAGGTGATCAAGACCGTAGTCACAAGGCTGGCTTTCCCTCAAAGAGGTGTTAACTAACCTCTCGGACCGACGACGGGCGATCAAGACCCGTAGTTCACAAGGCTCCAATTTTTCCTTGAAAGAGGTGTTAACCGACCTCGCCGGACCGGTTCGAGGCATCAAGACGTAGTTCATACAACAAGGCTCAATCTTCTCGAGAAACAACTCCTCGGACCGGATTGGAGGCTATCAAGACTAGTTCATATGACAAAGACTCCGCTTTCCTCAGAGGTGTCAACCATCACCCGACCTGGATCAAGAGACGATAACCGAGACGGCTTTAGCGATCGGTCGACGATAAGCCGTTTACGACGTGAATACGATGGATAACCAACGACGATGGTGTGGTGACCGACGAAGATTGGTCGGCCGATGTGCCAACCACGGCGATGTTGCAGCGCACGAAGGTTTAGCAGCCGGAGCACGATGACGATGATCGGTGATGGAAGTGAATTTTAAATGGTACCAGATGGAGATATTAGCGGAGGATGACGACGATGCCGGCGATAGATGTCCGAGGTGACCGACGACCGATTAGCGTGATTGGCGTCACGGGGTGGTGGCACGCAAGAATGGAAGCAGCGATGCATGCCTCGCGTCAGAATGCGGACCGCGAGCAATAGCCGACGGGTCGGCAGCGAATCGGCACGGTAGTCACGGTAGTATTGAGCAGACGCGGTGGTGACCGACGACGGTACAATGACGGGGTGGCCGGCAGCAACCGGCGACGGGTATCGATGCAGCCGGCGTAGTCGATGACCAGACGATGGTGGTGACCACCAGAGATTGTCGGCGATGGTCGCGGACCGGCGCAGCAATCGGTGGTGACCAACTGATGGTTACGCGAAGGGGTAAGCTGATGGCGTGAATACGCAGATCGGCCGAGCAACCGGGGATGACCAATGGCGATGGGACCGAAAAATTGGCGATGGTCGCACGGTGGTTCGCAACGGGATGCAGGCGTGCGGTGACGTCGATGGTCAGCGGGGACGACCGGCGATGATGGTTGGAAGCCAACGAGGATCTTTGACCTATCCCAGGTTGTTTGTCATAGTAACTCGACGCATCAGAGTGGAAGATCGAGAGATTTTGACCCATCCAGGTTGTTGTTTTATTACAACGTTAACCCGTGGAAGAGGCCAATTTGAATCCGCTGAGAATTTTTGACCCATCCGAGGTTGTTTGTCAGAGTGTTACCCGATGACGTTAACCTGTGTGGAAGAGGCCGTGGGAAGTCCACCAAGGACCTTTTGACCTATTTTAGGTTGTTTGTGAGAGTATTTTCTTGATGACTTTAACTTGTATGGAAGATGTTGAATTGAATCCACTGAGGATCTTTGACCTATCCGAGGTTGTTTGTCAGAGTGTTTGCTCGATGACGTTAACCTGTGAGGAAGAGGTTGTGGGAAGTCCACCAAGGACCTTTTGACCTATCCTAAGTTGTTTGTCAGAGTGTTTGCTCGATGAGCGTTATGGAAGAGGTTGAATTGAATCTGAGGATTTTGACCTATCCGGGTTATTTGTCGAGTTTGCTGATGACGCTAACCTATGTGGAAGAGGCCGTGGAAGTCCACCAAGGACCTTTTGACCATCTGTTGTTTGTCGAGTCTTTGCTCGATGGACGTTAACTGTATGGAAGAGGTAGGAAGTCCACCAAGGACCTTTTGACCTATCCTAGGTTGTTTGTCAGAGTTTTTGCTCGATGATGTTAACCTGTATGGAAGAAGTCGATTAAAACATCCGTTTGTGGTTGTAGCCAAAGTTACTCTTTAACCTTGGTCTTTTTCATTAATATTACTGACTTGCTTCTCAAACCGATAATCAATTAGATATCCAGAATATCGATTTAGATAATCTTTTGAGATTAAGATTTTCCCAGTGGCAAAATGAAGGAAGAAGTTTGATTAATCTTCATTCTTCACTGCTCCCAAAAGCTTGAAATGCTCCACCTCGGTGGTTTTGATCTTGGAAAACTTGCCATACAAGATGAAATAATGAGATTTAGTTTCCTGGCCAAATGTGTGTGCAAGAAAACTAATTGCGGTAGAGTAAAAGTATTCACCTTAGCATTGTGAAATCCAAAGATACAGGTATTTAAAGAGTGAATAATAAAACTAATTTTACGTGAAAATCTCGAAAGAGGAAAAAAACGGGACTAGCCACTAAAAGCTTCCACTATGTATCTATTTGAGTACAAGATCTTCCCGACATCTTGGGATTACATAATTGTATATGAGAAAGAAATATATGTGACAATGATCAGTTGTACAGCTAGTAGTAGAGATGATGAACTGCGAGCAATCAATCGAGAGAAATGGGAACAATAATGCGAATAATCAGAAACGAGAACAATCACCGGTAGAAGTCATCATTATGGAGACCAATAAATCGACCAGGCGAAGGATCACGCGCGGCAAAGCGGCGTGGTTGACGACCGTCAGTGGACGATGCTTGGAGGATCTTTAGAGCTCTCTCCTCTCTCTTGGCCTCCTCGAGAATGATGCTATTTATGGATTGGGAGTAGCGTCTATAAATACATGCAAAACCCGTACCACTCCACTTCATCGGATGGCTCACAATGATCCCTTTGATCATTTGATGTATTTTAAATATTTGAATGCTCAAATGAAGTCAGAATTTTGAGATCTTGGACTTGTTAGATCCAGCTCGTCGAGACGCTCGATTTGACTATAAACACTCCATATTTGAGAGCTTTTAGAATTTAAGTCCCAAAGTTTCCAATGATATTTGCTTGATCTAGACTGATTTGCTGATCAAGACGTGCTTCTACTAGAGCAATTTTCAGGATCATATCAATTATATTATTATTTTTTCTACAAATTTTGAATGAAAATTTAAAAGAAATTTTTGTCATATGCTCAATATATCATATGATAACATACGAATTATGTTAATAGCCTGTTAGCATTTCATCGACAAAATTTTAATTGATAATATTTTTTTATGAATAATCCATTGATAAATTGTCATTAATTACTAGTGGACATTCAATCGACAATCTTATCATAATTTATTTATAAATAACACATTGTACCTTGGGATAGATTAGCAAGAAAATTTCTTTTCCGATGAGGATCTTGCTAGTAAAATATTTCTATCGTAAAATCCATCAGTAATATATTTATTGATAAATGATGACAATATCTATTAGCGATATAATATTTTGTTGTAGTGTGAATTATCTTTTGATAAATCAAATCAAATTAATCAAATAGGCTCAATTTATTATTATTTTTATTTTTACTAGCAAATGGACATCTCTGATAACGATAAAGAAAGTGAAACTAAAGGAGCCGCCAAGTAAAAATAACTAATAGATTTGAATGGGTTGTTGCAATTTGAGAGGCATTAATTGGGAGATGGATAGTTAGCAAGTGCTAATCAACGAGATGTTAACCCAAAAGGCAACGATGATGGGTCAATAGATAGCTTGTTGGTATCATCTTCAATTATATTTCAAAATACTTAAATTTAGCTCGTCTTAACTTAACATATGTTATTGGTAGTGTGAATTCTTTTTTGAGCCAATCATCTCAAATCAAATTAAAATATAATTTAAATAATCTTATTCTTAAAAAATAAAAATAAACATAATATTAATATTATTTAGAATTGAAATTGCTTTTAAATTTTATATTATATCAAATTCAACTAAATTATTTTATATAATTGAACCCTAAATCTAATTAGCTTGAAGCCATTGAAGCATCAATTGAACTAATTCAATTTTGTATATATTATATTTATACCAACAAACATAAACCAATAAGGCTCCAAAATCAGCTACCTCCTACACATAAAATAAAATTCCTTCTATCCTCAGAACTTATATTCAATCACTAATAAAATAAAGTTATTCGTTAACTCTAACATGTTCTTTGTCTCATCCATTGACTCGATCTCCTTTCCTTGATGCAACAGTGGAATCATAATTTGACCAAATCCGGCCTCAGCACGCCTCTTAATGCAAATGGAAGGTCTCAAATCCCTCTCGCAGACCTTTCTCCGTACACGGACGGGTCGAGCTCCTTGACGTAAAAGTTAAACTGATCAAAATATGGCGAACAGAACAGTCTGACGTTTCCATTAATTTCCACACGTGATTTTTATTTATTTATTTATTTTTCCAATTAAGCAAATTGATCACGTTTTATAAATTTGGATTCCCCAAATCGAAGAAGTTTCTTAAAACGCATGAGTCCAACGAGCAGCGGTAACATCACGTTGACCACGTGCTTTAAAAGACCGGTCAATTCCTCATATAAAATCCCCTTTTCGTCTTCTGAATCAAATTTAGCGCGAGCCAAACCGGATGGATCCCTTCTTCTTCTCCGACCAGGATGACCTCCAGTATCTCTGGGGTTTATCCGTGGACCCCACCGTCGACCTCCTCGACGCCGTCACCCAGCACGTCTCTCGTCCTCCGTCGCCGGCGGCGACGCGGAGCGCTTTCTCCAAATACACGGGACAGATTGCGGCGCCGCAGGCTCGCGGTGGACGCAGCGACGGCGGCATTCATCGACGGATTATTGAGTTGTTGAGGAGGATTCGAAGAGGGAAACAGGAGAGCAAAGGCAGCGGGGCGGCGGCGGCGGCGGTGGAAGCAGTAGCGGAGGCGAAGGGAGCCGCGTGTTTCGGCATATGATGCGTGAGAGGCAACGACGGGAGAGGCTTAGCCAAAGCTATGCTGATTTATACGCCATGCTCTCTCCTCGGACGAAAGTACGTATATTCATCGCCCATTACAGTACTGAATCTCAAATTCGCCAAATTTGATGGATCTAAATAAAGTTGTGATCAAAATTTAATCAATTAAGTATAAAGTTATCGTTTTTATGTTGATATGAGTGTAAAATACGGAAAATTTATCAAATTTTGATTGCAGTTATTTTAAAGAAAATTCAAATTATGAGATACATTCTACGCGAGGCTTCGATTAGAATGCCATTCAAATTCTTGATTGCGTTTCAATTATCAATAATTCCTGGCTTTACAGTATCGATTCTCTAATTTGTCCAATTTGATGAATCAAAAGCATTTAAAAGAAAAAAGTTTTGATCGGACATTTTTATCTTAATGGGTTTAAACTTAATAGATTCAACTTGAAATAAATTAATCTTGTATTGTATCCAACTTAAAATTAATTCAAATTTTGAGATTAATGTGAATCAAAGGTTTAATTATAATGATTATTAAATTTGAGATAATGCAATATGTAAACAACCAATCAATTGATTTATTACATTTATTTCAAAGCAAATCAAGATTTAAAAGCTTAATCTAGAAAAATCTGATTTTTTTATTTATTTAAAACGATTTAAATCTTCTCTTAATTAAATTATCGAATGCATGCATCTAGGCGGATAAGAATTCGATAGTGCAAACGGCTTCAGCATTGGTGAGGGAGCTAAAGGGAGTGAAAGAAGGGCTGCATAAGAGAAATGAGGAGCTAATTAAAATGGCGGCACCGGCAGTGGCGATGGCCGAGGGGACGAGTGCGAGAATTGAACAGATGGAGCTGGGAGGAGAAGGGGTTATTACAGTTCGAGCGGAAAATTCGACGTCGGCGATTGATTCGGTCATCGGCGCTCTTCGTTGCCTCGAGCGCATGGATGTAAAAGCCAGAGCTATTAGGGCAGAGTTCGCCGCCGTCGGCGGCGGCGGGTTGACCGGTGGTGTCATGACGATCGAGGCTAATAAGGTATGTAAAAATGAGAAGAGTTTTCCTTTTTAAAGAAATTACATAAAGATGAGCCTTTGAAAAAAGTTACTTTTTTTGAACAAACATAATTTCAACGGAGTGCGTGTGTGTATATAAATATATAGTTTAAATTTATAAAGGTGATCGGCATGGAATTTAACGTAGGATTTATCTAGCATTTATGATAGATTTGTTTAGATTTTATTTCATGAAATTATAAATTGTGTAATTGTATTACCTGTTTTAAAGTTGCTATTAGTTCTCTAATTTTCGTATTATTAGTTTCATATTTATCCAATTTTTTTCTCTTAAAATGTTGTGCAATTCTATTATAAAATAATATAGATAATTACTTCAATCCTCTAACCTAAGATCAAGCATTTGATATTCTACCTTAGCTAGGGTATATATAAGCCAAGTCGGCTCAACGATGACTTCTTAAGGAGCTCATGAATTGAGCTTATCATTCCTCAAGCTTTGAGCTTAAATTAGAGCTTGAAAGACTCAGTTCATTGGATTGTAAGCTAGCTAAATTGAATTAAGCTTCCTACTTTATTTCTCTGTCATTCACTTTAGGGAGTTAAATTTAAATCGCAAGTCTCATGAACTTCTTTCTTCTTTAAACATCATTGATTTTATTGATGATCTTATCGATGCCTTTCCCAATAAGCTTCCATAAATGCCTTCTTTATAGAATGATTGTCGCAAGTTGGCTCATTGTCATCAATACCATCTCCATCAAGCTCCAATCACGACTTTCTTGCTTCTCTTATAAATTCTTGTCGCAAGTTGGCTCATTGTCATCAATACCTATAGTCATAATAGTTTTGAGATTTTAGAGTCCTCAGGCTCATAGGTTGAGTTCAAACCCAATGTTATTCTAATGAGCTGAGCTCAAATATATCATATAAGATTGAGTGCCAACTTTTTTGTCTCCTTTCAAGGTTTGTGCAGCTGTTCACATGGTCTCCATAATAACTAAATCTCAACTGGATCATGAATCAATGGCTGCTCTACAAAGTGTGATTACATGATGCCATGATTCATTTGTTATCAGATCAGATCACGATCTTCGATCTATGCCACCAATCAATTATTAGAATAGTTTTGTTTTCCAAAGTAACCCTTGCACACCCCAATCTTGTTTTTTTTATATTAATTTTGTTATCATTTTCCTTTCAATTGTTGATTTTCAAACCATGATTAATACTTTAAAATAGATATAAATTATTCTCAATGAGAATCACACTTTTTTTGTGTTTATGATTGTCACATTCAATTCAATTTGAGAAGACACTACCAAGTCCATGTCCCCAATTTCATATAGATAGTTCCCATCATTTTTTTTTACTCTAAGACTTTATTGTTTCTTTTTCATCCAAAGCTTAGATTATGTTTACAAGTTTTTTCTCTTAGTGAAAATAGATCTTCTAAAAAATAGATCTTCAAACCTAGATTATATCTAACATCCTCAATTAGTATCTTCAATCATTGCAATTGCTATTGAAGCAGAGGACATGATAGCAAGCACAAAAAAAAAAGAGCTGAAAGAAAAAAAAAATTGTTTAGAAATCTAAATTATAATATAATAATAACTCAATAATCTCAAATCTACCTATTTATATTTTTGGCTATGAGACATATGTACACCTTCATTAGAATCAACAATAATTTAACTTCTTGTATATTGTGATATGTTTGTTGAATATGTTATACATAAAAAAATGTTATTTGTTGTAATCATCCTCCAATTCATCAAATTCTTATTATTAGAAAGTTCAAAGATTATATTATGATTATCACACTTTTAAGAAAGGCAAATATTTTAAAAATATGTATGAAGTTTAATGATAGTGGTTAAAACATGATTTAGACCATTAAATTAAATTATTATTTTTATTAATCTAATCAAATCCTAGTTGTGTTGAGTGTTATTGGCCAATATATGCATAAATCTAGAGGGAATAATATGAATATAATCATGCACATTTTTTAATGTATTTAAAGAGTGCTTCTTGAAAAGAAAATTTTTTTTTTTTTTTTTCGTAAGGGCATATCACTAAAATCTAGAAGCGCATATGGCTAAATCTTTTATCATCAGATTTGACTTATCCATAACGCATTTGAATATGATCGTACAATGAATGTTGATGTGGACAAATTCTTCATCATAGGGAACTTTGATGATGAAAATACAAAATTGTCAAAGATTTAATCAAAAGAATAATTAGCTAATCTCCTCACTAAGTTTATCTAAAATCAAATGTTTTGAGCTTTTTTTTTCCTTAAATTTTTAGATAAATACTTATATTACTTGATTAAGAGCAGTGATTAGTTCACTAATCTTTCTATTATTAATCTTCAATCTGTCTTAATTTCCTTTTCCATTATACTATTGTGCACTATAAATTGGTTGTATGGTTCTATAATGAAATAAGAAAGATAATGAATTCAATCCATTAATTTAAGAAACTTATGCCAAATGATTTTCTATGGCATATATAGGCGAGATTTAAGCTAAACTTAGGATTTACTGAATCCAACCAAAAATCTTAATGATTCTACAAATCTTATTAATAGCAAATTTAAGAAACCTAATGGTATATAATTGTTGCGTGCTAGAAAACCAGTTGCGGTAGAGTGAAAGTTTACGCCTTAGCCTTGTTGTGAAGTCGATACATCGTAATTAAAGAGCAAAGAGACACCTGCAATTTTAACGGAAAACCTCGAAAAGAGGGAAACCACGGGCATAGCCCGAAAAGCTTCCACTATGCACTGTTTGAGTACAAAATCTTCGAAGGATTACAATGCATATGAGAGAGGAATAATGTAACTGATCGTTGTAATTACATGGAGATGGGGTAACTTCGAGAGGACTGATTACAGTGGCGGTGGCGGTTGATGGTCACGATGGGAGTGCAATCTTGGGGTGTGATCTTGCTTGGAGGATCTTCGCTTGAGAGCTCTCTCTTCCTCCTCACTTTTCCTCTTCCTGCTCGGACTCTTTTCTTCCTTGCTTGGACTCTTCTTCCTTCTTTGCTCTTCCTCTTCTTCCTTGCTTGGACTCTTCCTCTTCTTCCTTGCTCGGGCTCTTCCTCTTCTTCCTCTTTTTTTTTCTTTGTTGGGACTCTTCCTTTTCTTCCTTGCTCGGACTCTTCCTCTTCTTCCTTGCTTGGACTCTTCCTTTTCTTCCTTGCTTGGACTCTTCCTCTTCTTCCTTGCTTGGACTCTTCCTTTTCTTCCTTGCTTGGGCAGATTGACGGCGGCAAGGATCAGCGACGGCGGTGGTGGTTGACGATCGTCGAGCTGTGGCTCCTCTTCTTCACTTGTTTCAGCTCCTCTTCACTTGGCCTCCTTCATGTGAGGAATGAAGGCCTATTTATAGGTGGGAGGAGGGGCATTCTTGGAAATTCATGTAAGGCCCATACCACTCCCCTCGATCGGACGGCTCAGGATGATTCCTTTGATCATTTGATGTATTTTGAGCATTTGGATGCCCAAATGAAGTCGGAATTATGAGATCTTAGGCTCATTAGATCCGGCTCATCGAGACGCTCGATTTGACTATAAGCACCCCACATTTGAGAGCTGTTTTGGGATTTAATTGATGTCCCAAAGATTCCAATGATATTTTAAGTGCTTGATCTCGATCGGTTTTGACTCAAAATCATATCGCTTTCGACATCAAGATTTGTGCTTTGACTGGTGGTATTTTGAGAGCCATATCAGTTGCTATTTTTGGATGACATTAGCTTAATCATCCAAAAATATATGTGTCAAATTTCGAAAATAACTAATTCTTCAACTAAGCGAACCATGAATCATATATATTTTGAGAGAATAAACCATCATAAAATACAAAATTATGATTATGGAAGAAGATGTGTAGCAGGCTGAGATTTTGAGGTTATGGAGCTATTTGGATACTCACGAAGTTTTGAGCATTTAGGGACATGAGGCGTCGTCGGTTGGCATGCCATACGCGCCGTGGCTACCGTGCCGCGGCCGTGGCCGTAGCTCGGTCATGTCACGCGTCGCGGTGGTTCGGTCGCTCACGGTCGGTCAGCGACGATCGGATCGCGCACGATCTGGTCGCTGACGGTCGTCGCTGACGGTCGTCAGCGACGCAGTCGGGTCGCTGACGTTCGCGCAGACGGTCCGGTCGCGGCACATCTCCGGGCCAGGTTGGTCAGAGTCCGTGGGCTGGCGCCATCTCACCCTCCAGCGCCTGCTCAGCGTCACAGCTGCTGTCTGCCGCCAGATGGTGCTACGGCCCGGCCGAGAACTTGAGCGGTTTTGAGCCGTTTTGAGCCATTTTTTGAGGGGTTTTTACCGTTTTGCCCTTGTGGGGGGTTATAAATACCCCCCTAAGATGAGAGGGAGAGGCACACCTTTCCCCTCTCCCTTTCTTCTTGAGTGAGGGTCCTTTGGAGGCAATCAAGAAGGCGATCAAGAGGCGTTCAGGGAGGCAATCATCAGAGGCGATCGGCCACGGTATCGCGGAGGCCTCGACATCCGGTTAGAGGCGATCAAGGCCCGCATCGCCGTCGGTTCCGGTCCGGATCGGTCCCGCCGGATCGTCGGTTAGAGGCGGCCTGACGTGGTTCCGTTTCGGCCTCGTCCGGTTATCGCCCGTCGGATCGTTGGGGAGGCGATCAAGGCCGCGATGTCGGTTCCGTTTCCCGTTCCGGCAGTCGGATCGCCCGTTAGAGGCGATCAAGGCCCACGACGTGGTTCCGGTTCCGACGTCCGGCGACGCCCGTCGGATCGCCTTGGTTAGAGCGATCAAGGCCCAGACGTCGTGGTTCCGGTTTCCGGCCCCGGTTCGCCCCGTCGGATCGTCGGCGATCAAGGCCACGATGCGTCGTCGTCACCGGCGCATCGTCCGTGGATCGTTCGTTGGGGAGGTGGTCGGCCCACTGACGCCGTGGCCGGTTCCGCCTCGTCCGGCACGTCCCGTCGGATCGTCGTTAGAGGATCAAGGCCCACGCGACGTCGTGGTTCCGGTTTCCGGCGTCCGGTTATCGGTCCCATTGGATCGTCGGGTTAGGCGATCGCCCACGTACGTCGTGGTTTCGGTTTCCGCCGTCCGGGTTACCGGGTCCGTCGGATCGCCCGGTTAGGCGATCGCCACGCGACGTGGTTCCGCACGGCCGTCGGACCGTCCGTCGGTTAAGGCGATGGCGCACGGTGATACGCCGTGTTCCGACGGCCTTTGACCGTCCGTCGGTTGGGGAAGCGATCACCGGAGACGGGTTGACGAAGATGCTCGACGATGGGGACTAACGCACATTGGTCCGATGGTGACTTACAAGGGTGGTCGGCGGATAACCAACGACGATGGTGGTGACCGTGAGATTCGGCGATGGCGCGTGTCCGACGCAGCGGCGACCGACCGCGCGATGGTTGGCGACGGGGTGGTCGGCGACGGTCGGCCGACGAGATCTTTGACTATCCGAGGTTGTTTGAGTGTTACCGGCGACGATGTGGAGTAGTACAAAGTTTTGACCTATCCGATTGTTTGTCGAGATACCCGGCGACATTAACTGTAGGGTACAAAGTTTTGACCTTTCCTAGGTTATTGGTCGGAATATTATTCGTCGACGCTAACCTGTATGGAAGAGGCCGTGGGAAGTCCACCAAGGACCTTTTGACCTTTCCTGAGTTGTTTGTCAGAGTTTTTGCTCGAAGATATTAACCCGTATGGAAGAGGCCGCGGGAAGTCCACCAAGGACCTTTTGACCTTTCTTGGGTTGTTAGTCAGAGTTTTTACTCGATGACGTTAACCCGTATGGAAGAGGTCAAATTGAATCCGTTGAGGTAGTCGCTAGCGCCGTTAGTCGGCGCGGACACCGCGCAAATGGCGAAGATGCGGCGATTGTCGGTGATGGTCGTGGCAAGGATCGACGACGGCATGGCTGGACCGGCGACAAGTGACCGCGAAGATTGCCGATAGTTACGGCGCGGCCGCGACGGGTAGTAAGCGGCGGTGACCGCTATAGTGGTTAGGCCGGCGTGGGTGGTCGGCAGCGCAATCGGTAATGGTTGTCACGGTGCGCGTCGCAAGGATCGGCACCGGTGAAGATGCCGGCGATGGAGCGGGCGAAAGACGGATGGTAGTCACGGTGGTGACCGACGATGAGGATTTTGACCCATCAAGGTTGTTTTGTCGAGTGTTATCAGACATTAACCTCGATGAGTACAAAGTTGACCTTTCGGGTTGTTTGTCGAGCTTTTGCTCGATGACGTATGGAAGAGATCGCAGAAGTCCACCAAGGACGTTTGACTCGGTTGTTTGTCGAGCTTTTTCGATGACATTAACCCGCATGGAAGAGATCGCGAAGTCCACCAAGACGCTGACGGGCGGCCCGACGCCGGTAGTTGGCGGGATGACCGACGATGATGGTGACCGGCGAGATTGCCGGCGGCGGTGGCGGACCTAACGGTACGGCGCGACCGCTGGCGGGTTGCGGCGACGGTGGTCGGCAGCAGAATCGGGCGGCAATATGGCGACCGACGCCGGTAATGGCGATGACCGCCGGTGATGACCGCCGGCGGTGGCGATGATCGACGATGGTAGTCGGGGGTGCCGACGATGAGGATTTTGACCCATCCGAGGTTGTCGAGTGTTATCCATGACAACCGCGGAGTGGGTACAAAGTTGACCTTTCACGGGTTGTTTGTCGAGCTTTTGTTCGATGACATTAACCGATGGAAGAGATCGGGAAGTCCACCAAGGACTTTGACCTTCGGTTGTTTGTCGAGCTTTGCTCGATGACATTAACCCGTATGGAAGAGATCGCAGAAGTCCACCGCGACGCTGACGGCATCGACGCCTGAGTAGGGGATGACCGCGATGATGGTGGTGACCGGCAGAGATTCGGCGCTACGGTAGTGACGCCAGCGTGACCGCCATAAGCGTGATGCGCAGCGAATCGGGCGACAGCGACGGGTAGCATCGACGCCGGTAGTCGGGCGCGATGACCGCATAAATGCGAGCGACGGCGATTGCCGGCGATGGTCGGCAGCGATCGACGATGGTAGTCACGGTGGTGACCGGCGACGATGAGGATTTTGACCCATCCAGGTTGTTTGTCGAGTGTTATCGCGACATTAACTCGGAAGAGATCGCAGAAGTCCACCAAGACGTTTTGACCTTTCTGGTTGTTTGTCGAGCTCGATGACATTAACCCGCATAAGAGATCGCAGGAAGTCCACCAAGGACGTTTGACCTTTCCAGTTGTTTGTCGAGCTTTTGCTCGACATTAACCCGCATGGAAAAGATCGCAGAAGTCCACCAAGGACGTTGACCTATCCGGGTTGTTTGTCGAGTGTTTACTCGATGGCGTTAACGTATGGAAGAGGTCGAATATTTACAGCTTGTAGCGAGTTGACCATTGAACTTTTGCCTTTCGTTGGTGTTCCGACTTGCTTATCTTTTGAGATTAAGAGTTGCTTCCCAGTTTCCAACAAAATCTAAAAGAACAAAGTTTGATGAATCTTCATTCTTCGCTTGCGCTCTTTAAAAGCTTGAAATGCTCCACCTCGATGGTGGTTTTGATCTTGTTGGGAAACTTGGTGCCATACAAGATGAAATAATGGGAATCGACTTCCCATGACGGCGCAAAGCATTGCGTGCTAGAAAACCCCGCTAGAGTGAAAGTTTACGCCTAGCCTTGTTGTGAAGTCCGCACACGTAATTAAAGAGCGAACAAGAGACACTCCAGAATTTTTAACGTGGAAAACCTCAAAAAGAGGGGAAAAACCACGGGGCCTAGCCCAGTAAAAAGCTTCCACTATGTATCTGTTTCAGAGTACAAAATCTTCCTGATAACAGGATTACAAAATTGCATATATGAGAGAGAATAACCTGTAACAATGATCGATTGTAATTGTTAATCGATGGTGGAGATGCGGGTAACTTCGTGGAATCTGTGGTACAATTAGGCGGACGGTGGCGATGGTTGATGGTCACGAGCGGAGTGCAATCTTGTTTGGGTGCGATCTTGCTTGGAGGATCTTCAAGCTTGAGCTCTCTTCCTCCTCACTTGGGCTTTTCCTCTTCTTCCTCGCTGACTTCCTTTTCTTCCTTGCTTGGACTCTTCCTTCTTCCTTGCTGCTCTTCCTTTTCTTCCTTGCTTGGACTCTTCCTCTTCTTCCTTGCTTGGACTCTTCCTCTTCTTCCTTGCTTGGACTCTTCCTCTTCTTCCTTGCTTGGACTCTTCTTCCTTGCTCGGACTCTTCCTCTTCTTCCTTGCTTGGACTCTTCCTTTTCTTCCTTGCTTGGACTCTTCCTCTTCTTCCTTGCTTGGACTCTTCCTTTTCTTCCTTCGTGTGACACGGCATGATGGTGGTTGTTGACGATCAGTAGCCTCTCTCTTCTTCACTTGTTTCAGCTCCTCTTTTCTTGGCCTTTTTCATGTGAGGAATGAAGGCCTATTTATAGATGGGAGGAGGGGCATTCTTGGAAATTCATGGCCCATACCACTCCCCTCGATCGGACGTGGATGATTCCTTTGATCATTTGATGTATTTTGAGCATTTGGATGCCCAAATGAAGTCAGAATTATGAGATCTTTGGCTCATTAGATCCGGCTCATCGAGACGCTCGATTTGACTATAAGCACCCCACATTTGAGAGCTGTTTTGGGATTTAATTGATGTCCCAAAGATTCCAATGATATTTTAAGTGCTTGATCTCGATCGGTTTTGACTCAAAATCATATCGCTTTCGACATCAAGATTTGTGCTTTGACTGGTGGTATTTTGAGAACCATATCAATAATTACAAGAATTTAGTTAAATCCTTTGCTTTTTTTTTAGAAAATTAATTCTCTTGCATGGAAATATTATTACCGGAAATTGCACCTGGGAAAAAATCTTAAGAAAACATTTTATTAATATAGATCTTGTTGCGTGCTAGAAAATCAGTTGCGGTAGAGTAAAAGTTTATGCCTTAGCCTTGTTGCGAAATCCAGCACACACACATGTATTTAAAGAGTGAACAAGAAAACTCCAAAATTTTGACATGGAAAACCTCAAAAAGAGGAAAAATACCACGGGGCCTAGCCCAGTAAAAATCTTCCACTATGTATCTGTTTCAGAGTACAAAATCTTCCCGATAACGGGATTACAAGATTGCATATGAGAAGAGAACAACAACTATGTAGTCACGTTCATGTGGTAACAGTTGCTAGTGGTAGCAGATGATGAAGAATAGCGAGAGACATTGACTGATGATGAAGGTCGTTATGATGGAGACCGACAGAGATTGACGACGGCGAGGATCCGGTGGCGGTGGTTGACGACCGTCGAGTGGTGGCAGGAATGTGCTTGGAGAATCTTCAAGCTTTAGAGATCTGTCCTCTCTCTTGCTTGGTCTCCCCATATATGAGGAATGAGAGTCTATTTATAGATTGGAGGAGTGGCGTCTCTGTAAATACATGCAAAATCCGAACCACTCCTCTCCATCAGACGACTCATGATGATTCTCTTGATCATATGATGTATTTTGTGTGTTTGAATGCTCAAATGAAGTCTGAATTATGAGATCTTGGGCTCGTTAGATCCGGTCGACGCCTTCGATTTGACTATAAACACACCATGTTTGAGAGTTATTTAGGGATTTAACCGACATCTGAGTTTGAGGATATTTTAAGTGCTTGATCTCGACTAGTTTCAACCGGATCGACTTGCTTTTAACATCAAGATTCGATTCAAGACTATTTTAAGTGTCATATCGCTCTCCTATTTTTGGATGACATTATCTCAATCATCCAAAATATATATGCCAAATACTTAAAATAGCAAATTCTTCAATGAAATTTGAGGGTCCATTAACCACATTTTGAGAGCACAAATCTTCATGAGCACAAGATTATGACTAAAAAGTGACGCAGGGCGCGATGTGTGTAGGTGCGGTGCAAGATTTGAGGTTACTAGACCCATCCGGTACAAACGGGCCGCGAGTGCCGAAGCGCGCTAGCGATAGCAGTAGCGAGCGCGGTCAGAATGACACGGGCGGCGGCGGGCGTGTCGGCCTCGGGTGCGAGCAGCGGGCCTGGGTTGGTAGCGGTCGTATGGTCAGGAACGAACGCAGAGTTGGTTAACAGCCGAACGCACCGGAGCGAAGCCAGCGGCTACGGCGTCTGTGACGTTATCCAGCTGCAGCCGCGGGTGAAAACATCCATTTTTGCCTATTTTGAGCAGTTTTGGGCGGTTTTTGGCAATTTTTGACATTTTTGCCTCTATAGGGGGTCTATAAAACCCCTGCAGGAGAAGGTACACTCATATCTTTGAGTGTCCCTCTTCTTCTCAAGAAGAGGTCGGAGGTGGTCAAGACCGCAGCACATACGTCGTGTCTGATTTTCCCTCGAAGAGATGCATCAATCGACTGTAATCGCCCGGTTGGCGATCAGCCGATATTCGCCTTTCCGCTCAAAGAGGCCAATCAGACTCATCTGGACCGTCCGGGTTTGGAGGCGATCAAGCGATAACCGAGCGGGGTGACGATGCTTTCACGATGGTGGCCGGATAGTGATCGGCGGTGACCTACGATGGTTTGGCGAGATAACTAGGCGATGGCAGACCGCTATAGTGGTCGGCAATGGGGGTGGTGGCGGCAACCGGTATAGCGACGGTAGCCGTAGTCAGCGGGATGATCGGCGATGGTGGTGACCGCGAAAATGCGATAATGATGCGATACCGGCAGAAGGGTCGAAGGGGTGGTCGACACAGCAATAACAAGAATACGGCGGAGATCAGCCGGAAGGCCAGGGGATGACCGGCACGATGGTGATGACCGGGCGAAGATTAGGCATTGAGGCGTGATCAGCGATGGTAGTGGGAGGACCGCTACAATGGTAGCGGCCGAATGGTAATGCAGAATCGCGACCAGCGTTGGTATCTAGTGGGGATGACCGGCGATGGTGGTGACCGCTAAAATGCCGCCGCGATGGTCGGTCAGCGGGTGACCGAGCAACGGTGGTTAGCGGCCGACCGGCGAAATTCTGGCACCAGCACGGCGAGGCAGCAGAATCGGAGACATGATGATGGTGGTGACCGAAAGATCCGGCGATGGTGGTGGCGAAACGATGGTTGGCGGCGACGGGTGTTAAACAACCGGCAATGTTGGATCAGCCAATGCCGGGGATGACCCACACGATGGTAGTGATGACGACCGGCAATGGTCGGGTAGACCGAGCAGACCGACGACGGTGCGGCAAACCAAGGTGGCAACGACAACGCAACGCAGACGACCACGACGAGCCGGCGTTAGCGAGGCAACCGACGATGGTGGTGACCAAAAGATTGCCACCGATGGTCGGCGAAGCCGGCCATAATCAGCGGTACCGCCTGATGGTTGGCGTCGAGGGGAGGTCGGCAGCCGCAAGTAATCAAATAGTGGCAGCGCCAGTACTCGGGATGATCGAGCAACGATGGTGACCGCAAAATGCCGATGGTCAACAGATCGAGGCAATGCGGCAATCGCAATGGTGGCGTCAAGCCAGCCAGAATGGTAATAACGACGCAAGTGAGTGGAGACTCCGGTAGTGACCGGCGAGCGGTTGGTGGCACGAGCAGTGGTCGGCATAACGGGCAGAATGACGCCGGGTGATCGGCGCGGTAGTGGCGGGGATGACCGCGACGATGGTGATGATTTTGACATATCAAGGTTGTTTGTCGAGTGTTACCCGATGACATTAACGTGGAAGAAGCGTGAGAAGTCCACAGGACCTTTTGACCTATCTAGGTTGTTTGTCGAGTCTTGAATCGTTAACTTATGTGGAAGAGGTTGAATTGAATCGGCGAGGATTTTGACCCATCGAGGTTGTTTGTCGGGTGTTACGATGGCGTTAACTGTATGGAAGAGGTGGGAAATCCACCGGACCTTTTGACATATCCCAGGTTGTTTGTTAGAGTCTTTGCTCGATATTAACATGTGGAAGAGGTTGAACAATCGAGGATTTTGACCTATCAGGTTATTTGTCGGGTGTTACGATGGCGTTAACTGTATGGAAGAGGTGGGGAAGTCCACTAAGGACCTTTGACTAGGTTGTTAGAAGTCTTTGTTCGATGGCGTTAACTGTATGAAAGAGGTAATTGAATCGAGGATTTTGACCCATCATCAGGTTGTTTGTCGAGTGTTACGGCGACGTTAATCTGTATGGAAGAGGTTGTGAATCCGGCGAGATTTTGACCTATCCGGTTGTTCGTGTGTTCGATGGCGCTAACTCGTGGAAGAGGTTGAATTGAATTTGCTGAGAATTTTTGACCTATTCGAGGTTGTTTGTCAGGGTGTTACCCGATGATGTTAACCTGTATAGAAGAGGTCGAATTGAATCCGCTAAAGATTTTGACCCATCTGAGGTTGTTTGTCAAAGTATTACTTGATGACGTTAACCTGCATAGAGTAGGTGCAAAGTTTTGATCTATTCGAGGTTGTTTGTCAGAGTCTTTGCTGGCGACGCATGTGGAAGAGATCGAATCGGATCTGCGAGATTTTGACCCATTCGAGGTTTTGTCAAAGTATTACTTGACATTAACCTATGGAAGAGGTCGAATCAAAATATCCGTTTATGGTTGTAGCCAAAGTTGCTCCTTAACCTTGGTCTTTTTCATTGGTATTGCTGACTTGCTTCTCTAACTGATAATCAATTAGATATCCAGAATATTGATTTGGATAATCTTTTGAGATTAAGAGTTGCCCCCAGTTTTCGATAGAATCTGAAGGAACTAAGTTTGATGAATCTTCATTCTTAGGCTCCTTAAAAGCTTGAAATGCTCCACCTCGATGGTGGTTTTGATCTTGTTGGGAAACTTGGTTGTCATACAAGATGAAATGATGAGAATTAGTTTCCCACAGACGACCCCAAACTATTGCGTGCTAGAAAACCAGTTGCGGTAGAGTAAAAGTTTACGCCTTAGCCTTGTTGCAAAATCTAGCACACACATAGGTATTTAAAGAGTGAACAAGAAAACTCCAGAAATTTTAACGTGGAAAACCTTGAAAAGAGGGAAAAAACTACGGGGCCTAGCCCAGTAAAAATCTTCCACTATGTATCTGTTTCAGAGTACAAAATCTTCATAACGGATTACTGAGGATATGAGAAGAGAACAACAACTTTGTAGTCACATTCGGTGGTATTCTAGTGATAGATGAAACAACGAGGGACATTGATTGGCGAAGGTGCCATGATGGAGAAGGCGAGATTGACGACGGCGAGGATCAGCGGCGGCCGACGGCGGTGGTTGACGACTGTCGAGTGGTGGCAGGATTGTGCTTGGAGAATCTTCAAGCTTTAGAGCTCTCTCCTCTCTCTTGCTTGGCCTCCCCTCATATGAGGAATGAGAGGCTATTTATAGATTGGAGGAGTGACGTCTCTATAAATACATACAAAATCCGAACCACTCCTCTCCATCGGACGGCTCATGATGATTCCCTTGATCATATGATGTATTTTGTGTATTTGAATGCTCAAATGAAGTCAGAATTATGAGATCTTGGGCTCGTTAGATCCGGCTCGTCGAGACGCTCGATTTGACTATAAACACTCAATATTTGAGAGTTATTTAGGATTTAGCGACATCTCGGTGTTTCGAGGATATTTTAAGTGCTTGATCTCACCAGCCAACTTGGATCCTTTTAGCATCAAGATTCGTGCTTCGACTAGTACTATTTTAAGTGTCATATCAGTTCTAATTATCAAAATAAAAAATAAAAAAAATCAAAACTAAAAAATAAATATATTAAAAAATAAAAAGGGGGCATCAATATAACAAACAAAATATAAATCTAACATAAAAAAAATATGATTCTAAGATTAGGGAAAAACATATATCTACCATAAATCGGAAAAAAAAATAATAATAATCAAAGATTATGAGAAAAATATAAATCTAATAAAATATAAATCTTATATTAGAGAAATATAGATCTAGCAATATAAAAAGATTAATTAAATATATGTAAAAAAATTTAAAAACTTTGTTTTTAAACTCAATTAATAATTTAAACTTTGTTTGATTAAAAGATGACATAATGTTATTTTAAATTAATTAAATTCTACCTTCCACCAAACAGTGCCAATCAATGTCTTTTTTTCTTTCACTTTTTTAAATTTAAATCATTTTTTTAAGTGACAATTAATTATTATGGCTCAATAAGAAAATTTTGACTAAATAAAATCATTAAGCCTACCTTCATAAAACATTTTGATTAAAATATTTAATCACACGTGCTCAAATCAAAATTCTTCAAACTCTTTACAAAAGTAAAATTCATGATTAGGGTTTTTTTAATCATAATTTTAAATTAAAACTCTTTGACAAAAATATAATATTGACCACTTTTTGAATAAAAATTGATAGCCATGGCTTCCAATTTTGACATTGTTCATAATTAATAGTATGTTATAAAGGTTGTGGCTTTATGTTTTTTTTATTATGGCATGTTTTTAATATTATCCACTTATTTGATTATTATTTCTTAAAATTTTATTATGTTTTTTTTAATCATAAATTTAAATTAAATTTATTATTTATTGTAGGGAAGTGGAGGAGCATTGGAGAGGTTACTTGCTGTGGAAGGATGGAGATCATTGAAATAACAATGGACAGAAAGCTTGGCTTTGGTCAAATAACTTTTTTTTTATTTAATTTTTTTATTTTACATCACATGGGCTATGTATATATAGTCACGTGTTTTTCTTTTTAACCTTTTTTTTTGAACTTTTTTATGATGGCCGGGCCGGTGAGGCGGTGACGCTTGAAGACTTCCCACTTCCAACGTGGTATTTTTTGAAAGGTTATCCAGTTTTTTTTATATATATATATATAAAATTTTAAATTTGCCTTTTGTTGCCAAACTAAAAACTTTAAAAAGTACTTTAATTATAAACATATTTTATGTGGCATAGGGTGGCATTTTTTATTTTTTATTTAATTTTATGTGCTTAGCTAAATGTTTATTTTTTATTTAAGTATTCAAAAAGGTTAATATATTTGGTAATAATATTTTTATATTAGAAATTAACTAACTTATTTGGGGGAAAACTAAAATTAGCTAAAGTTATATGCTTATATTTTGCATGATTAGATAATATATCATCATTACTGCACAATAACATAACTAAGAATGATTCTATTATTTTCTTATAGTTGCTCTATATCAACTCTATGCATTAAGGTTCTTTCAAATCTAACATTAATAATAAAGAATTTGATGAACAACTAGATCGAGTGACTTTTAATTTTAATCTTGATTTTTGTTTGTGAGTAAAAAATAAAATTTTGTTGGCATAAAAATTAGGATATTATAATGAAGAGAAAGATGATGCCTAATTATTATTTTTCTTGGATTCACTCTTTAACACTATAAAATTTGACTAATTACTCTCTCTCTCTCTCTCTCTCTCTCTCTCTCTCTCTCTCTCTCTCTCTCTCTCTCTCTCTCTCTCTCTTATAAATTAAAAATCTATAGTGATTTTTATTTTATTTTATTTTCAGATGTCACTTTATATATGTATACATTATATCTTTATTATAATAAAAGTGCGGTGTTTATTTTTGATTTGTGTATATGGGGGACATCACGCAGATCTGAGGGTGTACTTATTGAGGTGATTGGATACGATATTAAGGAATAGTGTACTATCTCGAAAGATAGAAGTCACTATCATATAATGAACCTAATCATCTAATCAGGACTTCTAAAGCATGAGGGGTCTTCGAATATACCAGAGACTTTTCCCCTACTTTACACGGATGAATAAAATATGGTTTATTTAAACGGAGTTCTAAAGTTTCAAATGGGGGCAAGCCCCCATAGTTAATTACATCCTAAGGAAGGTGAGTTCTTTAAGAATACTCTCAATTAAAGTAGGCAATTGTTGTCTCCAAAGATTTCAAAGATAGAACTATTAATAAATTGGCTATGTTTAGAAGATCAATTAGGATGGATAAAAAATGAGAGACATATTATCGAAGACAAAAGGAGATGAGTAGGGGATGCTCATGATACTAGGAAACATAGTGAGCATTCCAAACTATCATATGGTTGGGCTTTATATATTTAAAATTGAAGAGAATTATATGTTTGAGTTGAAATTTTATTAGAAAGCTAGGACTTATAATCCCACAATACAAGATTGTGGAAATGCCTAAGAGGTGAGGATTTATACTTGAAGCTCGAGGAAAAATAATAATCTCAAATCCTAAATCTAGGGAGCTTTAGCGAGAGCCAAAGCACATCCTAAATCTAAGACAAAAATGGGTATATTATTTACCTCTACAGGAGAGGATAAACCATCCAATTGTTGGACTTATAATCTCCTGGAGTGACAACCAACTAACTCCTCATAAGTTTTAAAATCATGTGGTCAAGTCATATATTTTGCAAGATGGTTAGACTGTTATTATTAGAAAGAAAACTAAGTTTCTTAAACCCACTCCCTAATAGACTAGAGCATGAGTGATATGAATAATGATTTAGTCTAATACAAATTGTATCAAATTTTATTTGATTTTAGACCCTTTATTTTGAAAAAGGCTATAGGATTTTTATATGTCTAAATGTATGATGAAATGAGTTATGAGCTAAATCAGAAAGAAAGAAGTATTTTTCACCACAGAGGAGACCCTCATAGGTCAAGTCTTCCCCTATCGTACAAGGATGGAAACCCTCTTTTAGCAAAAGTGAAACAAGATGACATGCATGATATTAAGTGTACAACATCCAGGTAAGGGGTTGCTAAATCTTTTAATTATCTTGATTTAATACATAGGCTTTAAATAAAATTATGAGTTGTTTAGAAAATTAGTTATTAGTTGTAGTTGGGGTAGAAAGTTTATTTTTCCCTGAGAGTCTAACCGGATCCAGGCCACACACTAAATCAACATACATGAAGAAATTAAAAAAATACATACCATTTCTATTACACAATTGTAAACAAAGCATCAAATAATTTATAAACCCAATGTAAAAGAATAATAGCCCGGTGCAGATGGGTACAGACAACTAAAAGAGAAATGAAAATGAAGCTTTTATACAACATAATATATGAACAAATAATTACAATTATAAATGAATAAATGCTATGGGGGTCTTCATATCTTCTTTCTTCATGTCTCCTTCATTCCTCCTTTGGATTTGCTTGCTTTAAAGGCATTACTGGGGCCTCCCACGACAAAGCTCTCTAGCCTCCGCTTATCTTAATCTCCCATAACACTAATCCTAATTCCTAATGCAGAATTACATCCAAAATAGAAAAAGTAAATCTAACTACACCTACAAAATAAGTGTTAGCTAAACACACTATACAACACAAGTAGTTATATGTATAATTTGGACTTAACAACCTGCACATAGGTAACCGAGTCCAATTGTCTTAATTTAGATTATACTTAGGGGTTAAGCAACTAATAAAAGAGAGAGCATTTATATTTATTTTAAGCACCCCTTAAAAACAATCTTCTGTATAAAACATAATTAGGCTGATCATGGCCCAACATCCAATCTACAATAGTACATCATAAAATAAACATACATTAAACCATGCACCGCCCTAACATAAGGCTAGAAATGATGACTTAATCTAAAGTGTGTGTATTAAGGCTTGTGTGGTATGTTCTAACTAGGCTTTAGAGTTGTCATTCTCTAAATATGAATGACATTTAATTATAAAGGGTGATCTCACTTTAAGTGATTTAATTAATTTGTAAGTTTTACTTAATGTTTCTTTTATTTCACTTGGCCTACACTAAACAACTATGTGTTATAAAGAGAAGAAAAGAGAGGATCACTCTCTTTCATCCCTATCTTAAGTCACATCTAAAGCAAATTAATAAATAAATTCTCTTTAATGATTGACTTATTACATATTTTAAATTAATCCTAGGTTTATGTTCACTTTAAATAATTTCATTCAATAAGAAAGATATCTCAAGAATAATTAGAATTAATTACTATCACATAACACATATTTGTTCATTTCTTTCCATCACATATATAGCATGTATATGATTAAGTCCTAAACATAACTATACATGTAATTTATCACACTTAAATTATTGAATGTAAGCAAATATACTTAGAATTGATATTTCATTTGGTTGATATATTTTGTCATATTAATTTAAAGCTCTATCTAAATTCTTATACAAAAGCATAAGAAAAAACTTTAAATCATATGACTAATCAATCCAACCACTTGAACAAAATATGAATGCATGTCTTTTTAATAGAAAAGGGGGGGGGGTCATTTATTAGCTAAATACACACTCAAATGTATGAAAGTTTTAAGCAAGTACATCGCCATTATTTTACACCAGTGGAGTGAGGTAGGAACCTCCTTGGGGCTACATAAAGCCCTGCATCCCTGAAATGTATAAACTAATATACCCACTATTCTCAAATACATATGGATGTATAAGCAACTATAAGAATAGAAAATCATGCAAAAGTAGAGTTTGATTTAAATCGGTTTATTTATGTGAATGAATTAAAGCTCTATCTAAATTCTAATATCAAAATGCATAAGAATAAAATCAAATGGGTACGTCACCATTATTTTGCTCCAGGGAAGTGAGGTATGGACCTCCTTGGAGCTACTTAAAGCTATGCATCCCGGAATGTCTAGACTAATATACCCACTAACATTTGTTACTTATACAAATCAACATATAAATGAAAGAAAGGAACTTTACTTCATACACTAAGCTTCTATTCATATGTACCTCCTATGTATGTATAACTAAAGTCACAATATATAATATTATTCATTAATAAGCTTTTAAAAATATATTTACAATATAATAGTGATAATAGCCATACATATTTTTAATTAAGTCAACACATGCAAGTTTGACATAAAGAAAACTATTTCATTTAATTATTTTTTGAAAGAAATGAATGCATGACTACAAGTGACATACAATATTTTAACATGATTGGAAAGAAATAAAGAAACACAAGCATGTAATTTCATTTAATCCAACTAATTCCTAAGGACAATCACATTAAACAAGTTTATTTAAAATAAACCAAAGTTTCTTAAAGTCATTTTTGATTTCATGTTTGATTTTATTTGAGGGATGTGAAAGAGGTTTGTTAATCCTATTCTCATTCCCATATGTGTGAGTTAATTTGATTTAATGAGAAGCAATTAGGCAATTTTTATGAATTGATTAAGTTAAGCATGGATTAAATCAATTATTTAACCCTTACCTATATTACCTTAAGATAATTAATTAAACAATTATGAGCTAATATGATATGAAAATAAATTGAAAAGTAAATAGCAATGCTCCTTTGAAATGAAAGGGGCCAAATGCAATTAGCTCATAATTATGAATTAAGTAAGCTTAAGAAACTCACTTAATTACTTTTATGATTTTCTCACACATGTGAGCTAACCATAATTTTATTAGCTCTCTCTTTAAGTTATTGAACACTCAAAGAGCTACCCAAGAGTTAATTAGGGAAATAAAATTTAATCAGGTTAATTAAGTTCATTTATTATCTAATTAAATCTTAATTATCCTTAATCAATAATCTGAAATGGGCTTAGGGAAAGAGGCGAAGAAGGAAGCCTAAATCTTAATCCCTAAATCTTTTCAATTAGTTAATTAAAGTTCAGATATGATTTGGATTTTGATTAATTTAATTAATTAATTAATTAATTAATGAGTTTTAATTTATTAATTTTAAAGAGGGAATGAAGAAGACATAAGGAAAAGATTGGAAGAGGGGCCCAACCCATTTTTCTAAGTTTCTCCACTATTAACAGAGGCTAATGAACTCAATTAAATGATAAATTCACTATTCATTTGGTTAATTATCATTAATTAAGCTAAGAGAGTAATGAAGTTAACCAATGAATTATCTCAATTAATCAGCTAATAAATTCCAAGAAAAATGGGAGAGACAGAGGTCATCCCCCTAAATATCTCAGAAAAATTTGAAATTAATCAGATGATTAATTAAAGAGTAATTAGGTTAATTAAAATTTTAGTTAAACTTTAATTAAGCAAAAATTACTATTCAAAATTAATTAATAATAATTTTATTAGATTCTCCTGTGAAATACCTTTAAAATGAGCCATCATTAGTATTTTTTTAGATTTTTCTATAATTAATTATGAATTTTGATATATTCAGCCTTACAAATTAATTAAACAATCCTAATTAAACCTAATCCTGCTGGTGCCACGTGGCGCACTGACGCAACGCACTTTCCACATGGCGCTATGGGATTGGTTCTTTAAGTTGTCACATCTGCATGCCCCGCCAGCTGGCGGCGGATGCAGTATTGATCCCTGTCGGATATCGGACGACGTGGATCAAACTCGAGGCTTAAGGGAGGAAATGTCACGGCTCTAACATGATCTAACCAGAGCTGTCTATTTTGATCAAGCAGAATGGACGGTTCGTGATCCTTCCTCTACACGGGAGGTAGGAGACAGAGCCTGTCTATTGTCTCTCGAGTGATCCAAGCACAGTAGAGCTTGGATTGGCTCTAAATTGAGCCCACATCTTTGTACGAAGGATTCAAAGGGATTTAACAGCTACGATTGACTCATATTCACGTTCACTTCACAAAAAGACCAACCAAAAATGAGCTAAGGATCAGTTCTAATGACAATACTTCACTGGAGCTAAGGCCGGCGGTTCAAACGATTGAGGAAGCATCGTCTAGCAGAGATGTGGCCCTGCTGAATGGTAATTACTTTGGTTTGAGGTGGATTGCTCTAGAGACCAAGATCCTCCCTTTGAGCATTCGGTCTTGATTGAACTCCTTCTAAGAGTGGATTTGGAGCTCGGGAAATGGCTTCAATGGCTTCGACGACACACAAGGATGGTGTGTGCAAGTTTAATTGAAGTTTGGTTGAGAGATGGATGAGTTTGAATCAAGGGAGTGATGCCCTATTTTGGCTGTGCACGAGAATGGAGAATTCTAGCCAAGGGAAACTTGAGAAGGCTTGGGGAGGCTCTTTGGGATTTCAAAAACACTTTGGAAGCTTAGTGAATTTGAATTGTGACAATCCTTGTGAGAATTGAGGGAGTATACCCCTCAATTGAGCTTGATGGAAGAATGGGATCCATCCCTGATTTTTGCCCGGTTCGCCACCGTCAGCCTGCTTGAGGGGTCAATCGACTCTGCGTGGCACAATTGAAGTGGAGGAAGCTGTGGTAGGAGGTCCAAGGCAAGATATGAACATGTGGTGGCTAATTTCCACTTCCCTTTGTCCAAGGGGTTTGGCTTTGAGTGAGGAAGAAGAGTTGGGTTTCCTTTGGTCCATGGTTGATCTAAGGCTTGCTTAGGTTGGGCAAGGAAGGCTAGGCACACCCCATTTGGCACTTGGATGGCTGCCCAAGTGACGAGAGAGTAGACTTTGCCAAATGGGGAAAGAATCATATGTAAGGAAGTTTGTCCACTTTGCTTATGGGTAGATTTTGGGCTGACTTAGGGTCAATTTGGGTTGGGTTTGGTCAGCCATAAAGTTTCCATGGCTTTATTTTGGGTGCTTTGGATTCTTTTGGTCAAATGAGTTCATATGAGTTCATGTTGGGTTGGGTTGACCAATAGATCAAATTGAGTTAAACCAAGGCTTAGGTTAGGTTCAAATGATGATTTGGAGAGTTTTAGTTCAAGTGGTTTCAATCAATTTGGCTTAGGTTTGATTTTGGCTCATTTGGATTCAAATAGGTCAAATGGGCTAAGTTGACCAATTTGACCAATTTGACCAAATTGGGTTGAGCTAGGTGTTGGTTTAAGTTCAATTGGCTAATTAAAAATGATTGTAGACTTTGGTTTGATTTAGTTTGGGTTTAATTTGAATTTTGGCTATTTTGACCCTTTAGGCTAATTTGGGCTAGGTTGGGTCAAGTTGACCAATTGGTCAAATTGGGCTTAATTGTGGCTTTGGTCAAGTTTAAATTGGAATGAACTTGAGCCATTGGTTACAATCAATTTGGGTTAAATCATGATTTGACCCATTTTAGCTTTTTAGGCCAATTTGGGCCAACTTAAGTCAAATGATCAATTGGACTTGGTTTGGCTTAATTAAGGGTTTGATCATGTTCAATCATTGGTTATGAATTGGTTTGAAATAATGGTTTTAATCAATTTGGTATATAGTGGGTTTTGGCTTGTTTAAGTTTCATTTGGGCTAAAGGTTAACTTGGTCAAAGGACCAAGTTGACTTGGTTTGACCCAATTCAAGGTAGTTCGTCACCCTAGGATGGTTGTTGATCATGATATGAGGTTTGGATGGGCTTAGTTCTATCCAATTTGGGTTAGATTATAACTTAGTTCAAAAAGGGTTCTTTAGGTCACTTTGGGTCAAGTGGATCTAAATGGGTCAATTGGTTTGTTTTTGGCTTGATTCAATTTTAGTTAAACTCACACATGAGCCTATGATTGAAAAATAAATCCAACTATAATCAATCTGGAGTCTAGTTTTTGGCTCATTTGAAGTTTTCAAGTCAAAAGGCTAACTTGGGTTTGACTTGGGTTGACTTGATTTTGGTTTGATAATTATAGTTTATGTTTATATTTGGATGAGTGTTTGAAGGAATGATTGGTTGATGAAGAAATTCATGGGTTTTGAATTGATTTGGGTATCATTGGGACAAGTTCAAGAAAATGCCTTAAACAACTAAAATTAGAAATTTGATTTGATTTGGGTTTGGTTTTGGCTATTTGGATTTATATTTCATTTATATTTGATGATATAAATGAAGATACAAATGATTCAAGAGAAAATCACTTGAGTTTGGAGTGATTTAGAAGCAAGTTAGACCAAGGTTAAGGATGTAGGTCAAAAGGGCTTAAGTAGGGAATTGATTTAGTTTGATTTATTTTTAGTCATTGGAGGGTGGGTCTCATTTATATTTATGAATATAAATGAATGACTAATTGATTTATAAAGAAACCAATTGATTTTGGATTAATTTGGTTTAAGATTTGATTAAGCTTATGGAGGTTGGTCCATAGAGCTTAAGAAAGGTCTTGATTTGGTTTGATTTAGGTTGATTTGACTTTGGCTATTTGAGTTTGAATTTCATTTATATTTGTGAATATAAGTGAAGGAATAATTGATTTATAAGAAAATCAATCAAATTTGGGATAATTTGGGTTGAGATTTGATTAAGCTTATGAGAGTGAGTCATAAGGCTTAAGAGGGAAATTTGATCTTGGTTTTGATTTGATTTGTTTGGTTTGGAATTTGGATTTAGATTTGGTAAATGATTGAAGGATTGAATTGATCTCTTGAGAAAATCAATTAAATCAGATTAATTTGAATTTGGCTAATGTTAAGTCCATATGATAAAATCAAAGGGCTAAAAAATGATTTTGAATTTAAGCATGGGGTTTTATGGAGAAATCTTAAGCTTGAATTTGATCATGGGATTGATTATAAGTCTTGGAAATTTGGTTTGGTATGAATTTGAGGTTTGGTTTAAGAAGAAAAGCATGGATTGGGTTTAGGCTATAGGATAGACAAGTTTTTCCTAAGTCTCTAAGGCATAACCTATTCCTATGGCTAACCCTTCTAAGTATTTAGGCTTAAGTTAAGTGTTCACTTAATCACTATAAGTGTCTTAAGACTAAGGAACTCTTAGTATCTATAAGAGTCCTAGATCTATGATGGAAAAGTTGAGAACTTGCTCCAAAAATGAGGTCAACAAAAGGGCACTCAATAGGTGTGGTGTAACTAACGAGGCACACCGTACGTATTGGTATTGATCGAGACGATCAACAATGTCCGAAGGATTGCAAGAACTAACGAAAATGATCTACCCCTAAACCCAAGATGTAGATGGAATCAAGATCTTAGTGCAATGCAACTCAACTTATTCCAAGGGCATAAGGGAGGAAGAAAAGATCCACTGAGAGATCAAGTATGTAAACCTTCCACTAATGAAGCAGGTTCAAATTATCCATAGAGAAGATAAGGGTTTGAGTTTGATTTGATTTGGGGAAAAGATCCACTGGAGATTAGGATTCATAACCCGCCAGGGATGAGTGCATGAACCTTCCACTAGGGAAGCAGGTTCAAATTATTCACTAGGGATGGGAATTTGATTTGTTTAAGATTCGGGACTACATTGGGGAGAGGATGTGATTTTTATTTTTGAGGGCACATCTGCTTGAGATATGAGTTTGGATCTGCTCGGAATAAGATGGGGTTAATATATGGATTTCTTTCATTTATTTTAGGGGTGAATCCACTAGGAATAAGAGTGGATGGACTTAATTTAGATTCCACTGGGGAAGGATGGTGGATTGAATAAAATGGACCCTGTCGGTGTGCGATGGATCCACCAAGAAGGGGCTATATCAGCCTAGGCCTATCTCAGATTTACAAATCCAAAGGGATAGTCTACCAGCCATCAAATAGGACTAACCAACCTAAGGGTTCAATTTCGGTGTGCAATGGTCAAGCTAGGAAGAAAGCTTGTATACTTACATCTTCTAAACAAGGAACCACTGAGGTGATCGGTTGATAGCAAAATAAATCAAACCTGACCTAAGGTGACTATTGAGTGAATGCCACTGTGGACTCACATCGACTCAAAAATAGTCAAAATTAATTTTATTTTAATTGGACCCTATTGGTGTGCGATGGATCCACTAAGAAGGGGCTAATATCAGCCTAGTCCTATCTTAGATTTACAAATCCATAAGAATAGTCTTACGGTCGTGGAGTCAGCTAGCCAACCTAAGGGTGTCTTTCGGTCTTCAATGGTCAAGTTAGAAAGAAAGCTTGTAGACTTACATTCTCCTAAACAAGGAACCACTGGGGTGATCGTTTGGCACAACAAATCAAGCCCGACCTAAGGCTACCCGTAGGTGTGCAACGATTATGCTAGAAAGAATGTGTGATAGAATTATATCTTCCAAAGCAAGGATGACTGCCGGCGTGACCTGTTGGTGGCACAATAAGTTGAACCCGACCTAAGAGCGACTATTAAGAGAGTGTCGACCTGGAGACTTATCTTTACTCAAAAGTAGCCAGGCGTTTCCTATAGGGAGTTTTGCTGACACTGTCCTAAAGATAGCATGCTTGCTTGGGAAAAGGTACCATTGGGGATTTTCCTTCTAATCCACAAGCAAAGATTATATATTTCTTTTGTTTATATATTTGCATGGACCCTGTTAGTGTGCGAGGAACCACACTGAGAAGGGGCTCATATCAGCCTAGTCCTATCTCAGACTTACTAGACCTATGGAGAATATGCATGTCCTCAAAATAAATTCTCTAACCAGAGGGGTGACTACTAGGAAAGGGGGACTGTCCAGTCCAAGAGTAATCGGGGTAGTGTCTAAATAGGATCGCTAAGGATGTGATCCAAATATAATGCCCAAAGGGGAGGTGTCGTTAGGGGATTTATCCAGGACCCTGTAAAAGAAATCCTATAAGTATACGATGGCCAACTTCGGGAGAAAGCTTGCAGACTTACATTTGCCATGAGTGGTGTATCCACCGGGTGGGTCACCGTTAACATGACGATAACCAACCAACCTAAGGTGCCCGTCAGTTTGTGATGATCAATCTGAGAGGAAGGCTTGTGGACTGACATCTTCACAGATGGAAATAATCATCGGGATAGTCTATCGTGGCAGGACAGATGCTATCCGACCTTGGGTGACTACCAAGTGGGGAGTCTCGTGTAAGGACTGGACCCAGATTTAAAGTAGTCACGAGAAAAGGAGCCACTGGGAGACTTATCCTAAGCCTCAAATATATTTGACCCAATTAGTGCATGATGGCTAGTTCAAGAAGAAGGCGTTTAGGCTTACATCCTCTTAAACAAAGTCAACATGAGGTAGCTTACCGGCTGCGCAGTAATGCCTACCAAACTAACAAGACGCTCATCAATTTGCAATGGTCAAGTTAGATAGAAAGCTTATAGAGTTACATCCTCTAGACAAGTAATTACTGGGGTGACATACTAGCAAGGTAGCATGTGAGCCCGACCTAGAGAAGCTAATGAGTGAGTGCCACAGGGGGATTTATCCCATATCGAAATAGCCCAAGACAAAAATATGTGTTTATTTTATGTGGTTGTGTAAAGTTTGTATTGATACTGTGTTGCTAAAGGATAGGACGCCACTTGAGTTCCTTACACCTACTCTAAACACATCGTGGCAGATTCATAAGCAAAGATATTTCTAAGCAATATGAAGAGATGGAGTTTGAGATGAAAGAAATTTTATTGATAATTGATTTGAAATAAGATTTATGGATAGTATTTTTTTATGTAAAGCCTGTTGATTGGAAGCATTGGGCGCTCTCCCTTATGATTTATAAGTTGATAAGATCCTCCTTGGTTTTCTCTATGACAAAAGGGCCTTCCCAAGTGAGTTCAAACTTGCCTCCCATCTTTCGACGGGCAATAATTGGTTCCTTAGAACTAAAATAAGCTCTCTTACTTGAAGAGCTCTACGATGGACCAACTTGTTATGAGCTTGAATCATTTTGGCTTTGTATAACTTGAGGTTCTGGCATGCCCGGAGGCGTCTCTCCTCTAAACCTTTGAGCTCTTCTAATCGTAACTTGGCATTCTGCTCCATTGTGATCTTACTACCCACAACTATCCTTAATGATGGGATTTGGACTTCTAATAGTAAAACTACTTTATACTCATACACTAAGGAGAATGGGGTAGATTGAGTTGGAGTTCTGTATGTGGTGCGGTAAGCCTACAAACTTCAACTAACTGCTCATGCCACTGTCATTTATTATCATCAAGTGTCTTCTCTAATATATGGATGAGAGTTTTATTGAAGGCTTCTGCTAAGCCATTTTCCCTCGGGTAATAGATGGTAGAGTATCTTAAATCTATATTGTGTCTCCAGGCAAAGTTATTGATTTTGGTGCTATTGAATGCAGTACCATTATCAAATATAATTCATCGAGACATTCTGAACCTATATACGATATGGTTTCTGAAAAAATGGAGCACATGTTGAGCTATGACCTCTTTGAGTGGGATTGTCTCCGCCCACTTGGAAAAATAGTCGGTGGCAACTAGAATGAATCAATGACCCTTGGAAGAAGGAGGATTGATCAAACCCACTATGTCGGTACCCCAACACTCAAATGACCATGAAGCTAATGTATGTTGTAGAATGTTAGGTGATTGGTGTAAGACCACACTGTACACCTGACATTGATAGCATCTCCTAGCTATGTCCATGCAGTCTGTGATTATCGAAGGCCAGTAGTATCCTAGTCTCTTGATCTTAGCTTTCATCTTCAGACTGGATTGATGCACTCTGCATAAAATTGAGTGTACCTCAATCACGATCTTATGGGCTTCATGTTTGTCCAAAAAACTATTGACCTCACTTTTGGAGTGAGCTTTCAACTTTTCCATCTTAGACATAGGACTCCTATAGACACTAAGAGTTCCTTAGTCTTAAGACACTTCTAATGATTAGGTGAACACATAACCTAACCCTAAAGACTTAGAGGAGTTAGTCATAAGAATAGGTTATGCCTTAGGGGTATTAGGAGGACTTGCCTACCCTATAGCTTGAACCCAATCCTTATTTCCCTCCTTCAGACCAATCCAAATCAAATCTTAAATCAATTCTAACTTAATTGATTTTCTCAAATCATAAATCATTTCAAAAAATCCAAATCTTAAATCAATTCCAACTCAATTTATTTATCTCAAATCATAAATCAATTCCAAAATCCAAATCCAAACTCAATTGATTTTCTCAAATCATAAATCAACTCCAAAATCCAAATCATAAATCAATTCCAAATCAAATGATTGAAACCCATGATTGAATTCAAATCCCAAAATCTTTCCTAAGCCCTTTGATTTCATCTTATAGACTTAGCTCAAATCTAATCCAAATCACTCCAAAATCAAAATATTTTCTCATAACCTATTTATATTCTCATTTATATTCACAAATATAAATAAAATATAAATCCAAATAACCAAAATTAAATTCAAAACTCAAATCAAAATCCAACTTATGTCCTTTAAGCTAATTTCTTGGATGTGGCCAAAACATTCTCAAATCAATCCAAACCCTTGGATTTTCTCTTCAAAGAATCATCCTTTCAATCACATGCCCAAATATAAACATAAATTATAATCATCAAACCAAAATTAAACTAACCCAAATCAAACCCATATTCATCCTTTTGACTTGAAATTATCAAATGAACCACAACCCATTTGACTTCAAATCACTTGCAATTGGATTATATTTCCATCATAAGTCCATATGTGAGTTCAACCAAACTTGAATCAAGATTTGATCAAGCAAATTGACCCATTTAGGCTCACTTGACCCAAAGTGACTTAAAGGGCCTTTTTGAGCCAAATTCTAATCATGGCCAAATGACCATTTTGCTCTTAGGTTAAAGGGTATCCTATGACCAAATTCACTTAAAATTTGGTCATTTCTTTCTCAAGGCCACTTGGCATCCTTCTAGTGGTATATATGGACACTAAGGAGGGTGGTGAACATAACCCAAGCCAAGGCCAAATCGACCTCTCTAATGGTATTTAAGCACTTGGATCACCAAATGAACTCATCTAGCACATGGGCATCCACTCCCCTTCACTTTACTACCCAAAACGATCCACATGGGGTGTTTTGTAGCTCAAACCGTGCCTCTAATCCATGTCATTGATAACAAATGGAAATTAAACCCTTCACCATCTAATCTAAGGAGGGGGAGATATACTCCCCCTCATTCTCACTCAAATGACAAGCATTCATTTCACAGAGCTAAAGAGATTCAATCGAAGCCTCCCTAAGCTTTTCCAAGACATTCCCAAGCTCCCTTGATTTCCCATTCTCGGTTTTGCTCAAACCCAAAATAAGAGAGGTGAATTGAAAAGCCAACTCACTCAATTCTCCATCAAAATCAAATTAACATTGCACACACCATCAGTGGACTTCGTCGAGCTCAACCAAGTCACTTCCCAAGTCTCCAAGCCACGGGAAGCATTACTTCGATCAAAGCCGATCACCATTGAAGGGGAGCTTGGTCAACCGAGCAATCTACTTCAAGTCAAGACCTAATTCCTTCAACAGAGCTGTGTCTATACTAGACGAAGCTACCTCCTCCATTGGAAGCACCGGTGATAGCCTTTGGCGAGGTAATTGCTAAAAATTGTAGCCATAGGAAAATTTGGTTGGTCCTTTTTGAAGGAAATTGTCACCCATTGAAATATTGATAGTTGGATGTGCATTTCATTTCCTTCCGAAGGTGTGGGATCATTTTGATCCCAATCCAAGCTCAGGTGAGCTCGAATTGAATGACAAGTGATGAACAGTGTTCATCTCTCATGGCTCATAAAGGAGAAGGATCACATGCCATCCATTTTGCATGATTGGAATGGATGGTTGTCATTAGATCATGCTAGATCCCCTTTGATTTAGGCATAAACTATGATTAATGTCGTCCGAGATCGACACCCCAGAGAAGACACACCACCGTGACTAACGGATGTGATAAATTAAATAACCTATCCCATCGTGCCACGTGGAATGCACGCCGCATCAGCCGCCACGTGGCCCGATGGGATTAGGGGGTTATTTAGGCTTAATTAATCAAATTTTAATGCTAAAACTTTTAAAATTCATAACTAATTGTGGAAAAATCCAAAAAATATAAATAAACACTCATTTTGAAGATAATAGAAGATTAATAAAAAATTAAAATTAATTAATTTTGAATAGTGATTTTAACTCAAATTTGGATTTTATTAGAAATATAATTAAGTTAATTACTCTCTAATTAATCCAACAATTAACCCCAAACTTTTTGGGATTAATTAGTGGGATGACCTCTGCCTCCCATGATTTTCTTGGAATTTATTTCCTGATTAATTAGGGGAATTGCTTGTTTCATCCCTAATCATTTTCTTAATTAATTAAATGATTAATTAACTTATTAAATAGTGATAAATTCATTAATTAAGCTTGCCAGTCATCATGAAAGAGTGAATGGACTTAGGGAATGAGATTATGATTTCTTTTCCAATCTTTTCCCTTAAGTTTAATTCATTTGGATAAACACTTAATTAATTTGCAAATTAATTAGTGACTTAATCACTTCATTTAATTAGTTCAGTTAATCAAACTCAAAACTAAACCATTCCAGAACTTAATCAGTCAATTCTTGGGTAGATTCTTAAGTGTTCAATAACCTAAGAGAACTCCAAAGAAAATTATAATCAAACTACATATGTAAGATGATTATTAAAGTACTTAATTAAACCCTTTAGCTTAATTAATCAATATTTGTGAGCTAATTGCATTAGACCCCTTCATTTCTTAGGTGCATTACTGATTTAATTTTGATGTGGGTGCATATCATATGTTGGCTCATAATTATTTGGATAATTATGTTAAAGTGGTATAGGAAAGGGGTAATTAATTGATTTAATTCATACCTTAACCTAAACAAAGCATAAAATCAACCTTATTTTTCTAAAATTAAACTAAACTAATTCACACATGGGGAAAATGGGTTAAGACCAGAAAACACTTTTCATATTTCCTAAGTCAAATCAAATTCAAAAGTAAAAATCTTTTTAAAGAATTTTAATTCATTTTAAATAATCCTATTTTATATGACTGTCCTTAGGAATTAATTAGGGTGAATGAAGTCATGTGCTTACATCTCTTTATTTCTTTCCAAGCATGTTAAATATTATTTGCCATATGAAATCATGCATTCATTTCTTTAAAAAAAATCAATTAAATAAAATGTTTCCTTTTATGTAAAATTGCATGTTTTGGCTAAAGTTAAGAATATGAGTGGCTATTATCACTATTAAACCAAAAATTATTTTCAAAACCTATAAATCAAAGATTATGAATGAAGTGATGCTACTTTTAAATATTTATAAACTTGCATGTGATTATATCATAAGATGTGTATTATGAAGTTATTTCTTCTTCACTTAACATGGATTTACATAGGACTTACAAAGTGTATAGTTCATTTGCAAAGGACACAACACTTGTTTAAATCTATTCCTATGCATTTCTATGTTATGACTTAAGAAGGACCTTCATATTATACATGTAAATTATATATCCAAATCAAACATAATCTTTTGCATGATTCTTTATCCATTTAGTTCTTTTTGTACATCTACATGTATTTAAGAAAAGTGGTATATTAGTTTGGACATCTCGGAGTTGCAAGGCTTTAAGTAGCCCTAAGTAAGTCTTGTACCTTACGCCCCTCGTGTAGAAAATAATGGCATCATACTCACTTATAACTTTTATACATGTGAATGTGCATTTTGTTAATGGATGAAAAATTCCTCTTTTCTACATAACAAAAATATGCATCAATGGAATATCCAAATTTTCAAATCATATCTCTTAGCATTCATTATTAAAGTGTGTTAAAATTTGCATTACATGTATAAGTATGCCTAGGATTACTCATATGCATGGTATAAATGGTGGGAAGAAATAAATGATTGTGTGTTATGTGGTAGTAATTCACCTTAACTAATCCTAAGATGCCTTTCTTGTTAAATAGGGCTATTTAGAGAAAATATAAACTTAGGGTTAATTAAAACACATAATAAAAGATTCACTAAAGAAAAATCATTAATGAAGCTACCTAAAAATGTTTTAAGGTAGGGATGAAACAGAAGTTCTCTTCTCTTTTCTTCTCTTCATAACATTTAATCATTAAGTGATTCAAACCAAATCAAATCATCAACTAAAATTGACAAATTAACTAAATCACTTGAAATAAAATCACCCTCTAAATTAAACCTTTCACACTTAGAAATTTTCAACCTCAAAGCTTAGCTAAGACATCCCACACAAGCCTTAAATGACACACACATTAGACTAAGTCACCATTTCTAGCCCTATGTTAGGGTAGCACATGGTTTGATGCTTGATTTTATTTTGTGATGTAATATTTTTAGACTGAATGTTAGGGTGCATGTGCATAGTCTGGTTGTTAGGCTGATTTTTAGCCAAATCATGCTTTTTACATGGGGTTGTGCTTAAGGGGCACTGTAATAAAAATATAAATGCTTTTATTATACAAGTTGCTTATACCCCTAAGCATAACCCAAATTAGGACAGGTGGACTTGGTTACCCATGTATGGGGTGCTAAGTCTAAATTATTCATATAATTACTTGGGTTGTGTGGTATGTTTGGCTAATCTCTATTTTACAGGTTTAGTTAGATTTATCTTTCCCATTTTCATATAAATTTTGCAATTGAGATTTGGAATGAATGTCATGGGGGAATTAGGATGAACATTGGTTATAAGACCATATCTTATATACCATGTGAAGCCTTGGAGCAAACTACATCCCAAGTCAAACCAAAAGAAAGAAAGAAAGAAATGAAGAAAAAAAGAGAAGATAATCAAAAAGAAGCAAATCAAAAATGAAGAATGAAGAATGAAGACTCCCATAACATGAATTCCTTTTAATTGTAATTATTCATTTATAATTCGAGTTGTATAAGGGTAGAGCTCGGCTACCCACATTTCTTTTCGGGTTGTGCAGTGGAACCCGACCACATCGGTCACTTATTCTTTTACGCTAATTTTATAAATTGATTGATGTTATGTTTATGACTGTGCAATCAGGATGGCATGATTTTTCTAATTTTTTAATTATTTGATGGTTCTTGAATGGCCTAGATGCGATTAGGTTCTTAGGAAAAAATAAATTTTCTATCCAATTATTCAACTCAAAATTAAACCAAATAATTCATAACCTCACATAAAGCCTCAGACATAAATCAAAATAATAAAAAATTTAACAACCCCTTAGCTGGATGTTGTATGTCTCATATCATGCATAAATCATATTGCTTCACTCTTGCTAATGGAGGGCTTCCACCTTTGCCAGAGAAAATGGCTTAACCATTGAGAGCCATGGTGAAAACACACCTCCTTCTTTTTGATTTTGGCCCATAATCAATTTCTCATATATTAGGCATATAAAATCCCATAGCCTGTGCCAAATAAAAATACCCAAAAGTAAAAAATAAAATTTAACAACACTTGCATTAGATTAAGTCATTTATTCATGCCCTTCATGATCTAGTCTCTTAGGGAGTGAGTTTAAGGACTTAGTCTTATTTCTAAATAAACAACAGCTTATCCATCTTACAAAGCATAAGACTTGCCTACATATATTTAAAATCATAGGAGGAATTAGTTGGCAGCCACCCCTGGCGGTTGTAAGTCCAACAGTCGGGTGGTTTATTCTCTCTTGTGGAGATAAATCATATACCCATTTTCACCTTAGATTTAGGTCATGTTTTGGTCCTCGCCAAAGCCCCCTAGCTTTAGGATCTGAGGTTTATGTTTCCTTTTGTGGGCTATAAGCATAAATCGTCACCTCTTAGGCATTTATACGATCTTGTATTGTGGAATTGTAAGCCATAGATTTTTAATGTAAATTCAACTCAAACATATAATTATTTTCAAATTTCAAAAATATAAAGCTCAACCATAGAATAGTTTGGGATGCTCACTATATTTCCTTGTGTCATGAGCATCCCCTACTCATCTTCCTTTGGTTTCGATAATAACTCCTTCCTTTTGATGAATTCCATTTGATTTTCCAAAAATAATCAATTTATTAATAGTTCTATCTTTGATATCTTTGGAGACAATAATCATTTACCTTAATCGAGAGTATTCTTAAGGAATCTCATTCCTTATGATGTAATTAACTATGGAGGCTTGCCTCTATAGGGAACTTAACGAACCTAGTTTAAATAAATCTTACTTTACTTTTCCATGTAAAGTAAGGAAAAGATCTCTGGTACATTCAAAGACCAATCATGCCTTAGGAGTCCTCATTAGGTGATTTGGTCCATTATAGGGTAGTGACTTCTATCTCTCGAGATAGTACACTATTCTTTAATGTCATACCTGATCACCATAATGAGTACATCTACAGATCTATGTGGTGTCCCCTAACACACTTAATTAAAAAACTCAAACCAAAAATAAACACCATAATAACGTAACCACATATGATCGAAGGACCACCGATACAAGGTGTCATCCACGAGAGCATAGGAAAGGGCTCTCTACTTCACCTGATGTGCTAGTGACTTCTCTTGAGTTAGTTTGCCTATATTTAGATAATCCATGAATCTTTGCCTCCAATCCAACTCCTTGTTCTTTTTGGCAATGACAACCTCCCCTTCAAGAGAGAGTTTCTCAGTGAGTTCAAAGTTAACAAGGAACGAGACTTGTCTATTTTAGACCTTTATTGGTATGGACTCATCTTCCAAACATGCCAACTCTTTGGCAAGCTTGGCTAATGCATCTGTCACTATATTTTCTCCTTGAGGAATATTATAAATGACAACCTGTAGAATTTGAGCCAACAACTCTATGGTGTATTTGTGGTAGTGATGGAGCTTAGGCTTCAGAACCTTATAAGTCCCAACAATTTAGTTGATAACTAATTAAGAATTCCTGAAGATGTTGACACTTTGGATGCATAGCGTAATGGATAACTGCAAATCGGCAATCAGAGCCTCATATTCAGCTTCATTGTTGGTGTATGGATTGGACAGATGATATGAGAATCTTATCACATCGCGGTCCAGAGTTAGGAGAACTATTCTTACCCCTGCCTTTCCAGAAGAGTAGATCGTGCTTCTTCTCCCTTTTGAAAGGAAGCCTCACCATCAAAATACATCTCCCAATGATGAATGCTAGTGTCCCCTAAGTTCATGATTTGTTCATCGGGCATGTCATCACTAAGCGAAGAATCAGCAGGAAGTGGTTGTGCTGTTAAGAAATCTGCTAGTGCTTGTCCTTTCACCACACGAAGGGATATAAAAGTGATGTCAAATTGTGACAAAATCATGGACCAATGCACCATCCATCTGGATAGCAACCGTTGTGGTGAATTTTTTTTATTTTCAATTTTCATCTATCTTTTTTAGGAAAAATAAATGAAGAGCAAAAATAACACTTCTTATGTTGGACACCACGTAGATCCACAGTTATTCTTATTAGGGTGATCGGGTACGACATTGAGGAGTGATGTACTATCTCGAGAGATAGAATTCACCATCCTACAATGGATATAATCACCTTAATAAAGACTCCTAAGGATAATGGGCCTTCGGATGTACCAGAGATTCTTCCCCTACTTTACATGAAAAAGTAAAGTAAGATTTATTTTAAATCGGGTTCATTAAGTTTCCTATGGAGGCAAGCTCCCATAGTTAATTACATCCTAAGGAATGAGATTCCTTAAGAATACTCTCGATTAAGGTAAATGATTGTTGTCTCCAAAGATTTCAAAGATAGGATTATCAATCAATTGGTTTATTTTTAGAAGATCAAATGGGATTGATCAAGAGGAGGGAGTTATTATTGAAACCAAAGAAAGATAAGTAGGGTATGCTTATGATACTAGGAAGCCTAGTAAGCATCTCAAACTATCCTATGATTGGGCTTTATATTTTTGAAATTGAAGTGATTTATTTATTTTAGTTGAATTTTTATTAGAAATATAGTACTTACAATTCCATGATACAAGATCATGGAAATGCTTAAGAGGTGAGGATTTATGCTTGTAACCTACAAAGGGAAGTAGTAACCTATGAATCTAAATCTAGGGAGCTTTGATGAGGGCCAATGCATGACCTAAATCTAAGGCAAAAATGAGTATTTGGTTTACCTCCACAAGAGAGGATATACCACCTGACTATTAGACTTACAATCGCTGGGGGTGGCGGCCAACTAACTCCTCCTATGATTTTAAATACATGTAGGCAAGTCTTATGCTTTTGCAAGATAGCTAGGTTGTTATTTATTTAGAAAGAGACTAAGTCCTTAAACACACTATCTAAGAAACTAGATCATGTAGGGCATGATTAATGACTTAAATCTAATGCAAATTTTTGTTATTTTTTATTTTTATTTTTGGACAATTGATTTGACATAGGCTAAGTGGTTCATATGCATAATGCATGAGAATTTGGTTATTGGCCAAAATTAGCAAGAAGGAGGTGTGTTTTCACCATGGCTCTCAAAGGTTAAGCCAAGTTCCCTATCAAAGATGGAAGCTCTCCATAACAAGAGTGAAACAAGATGCTTTTTTATGCATGATGTGAAAATATACAATATCCAGCTATGGGGTTGCTAAATCTTTTATCTTGATTTATAAACTAGGCTTAAGATAAGATTATGAGTTGTTAATTTTTAGTTTTTAGTTGTTTAATTGAATAAAAAATTTATTTTTCTAAGAGCCTAAATCGTATTCAGGCCATTCATCAACCAATGAAGAAACTAGGAAAACATGCCATCTTAATATACAAGCTAAACAAACATCAAACAATTTATAAAGCTAGCATAAAAGAATAAAAAGCTTTTGTGGTCGGGCTCCACCACACAAACCCGAAAAAAAAATGTGGGTAGCTGAGCTCTAACCTTATACAACCCTGATTCCAAATGAATTAATTTCAATCAAGAAGAATTCATGTTATGGGGGTCTTTATTTTTCATTTCTTCATTTCTTTCTTCTTTCTTCCTTCTTTTTTTTTCTTCTTTCTTCTTTCTTCTTTTTGTTGGTTGGGATGTGATTGATTTAAAGGCTTTAGATGATGCATAAGATATAGTCTTTTGACTAATGCTCATCCTAATCCCCCATAACATTCATTCCAAATCCTAATTACAAAATTACATGAAAATGAGAAAAGTAAATCTAACTAAAATCTGCAAAATAGAGATTAACTAAATAAATCACATAATCCCAAGCATGTATATGAATAAATAGAACTTAACACCCCACACATGGGTAACTGAGTCCACCTGGCCTATTTTTGGATTATGCTTAGGGGTATAAGCAACCTGCATAGCAAAAGTATTTATATTTTTATTACAGCGCCTCTTAAGCACAATCTCCTGCAGAAGATAATGATTAGACTAAGATCACCCTACCATTCAGTCTACACACATACACCCTAACATCCAGACTAAAATATTACATCATAAAATAAAATTAGGCATCCAACCATACACCGTCCTAACATAGGACTAGAAATGGTGACTTAGCCTAATGTGTATGCCATTTAAGGCTTGTATGGCATGTCTTAGCTAGGCTTTAAGGTTAGAATTTTCTAAGTATAAAAAATTTAACTTAGAGGGTGATTTCATTTAAGTGATTTAGTTAATTTGTTAATTTATATTGTGATTTGATTTGGTTTGAATGAATCTACACTTAATTACTAAGTGTTGTAAAGAGAGGAAAAGAGAGGATAACTTCTCTTTCCTCCCTACCCTAAGTAATTTCTAGGGTAGTTTCATCAATGATTTTTGTTTGGTGAATGTTTTTATGTGTTTTAATTAGTCCTAAATTTAGATCTACTCTAAATCAACCTATTCAAATAAGAAAAGCATTTTAGGATTACTTAAAGTGAATTACTATCACATAACACAGAACACTTTATTTCTTTCTAACATGTGTATCATGCACATGAAATGATCCTAAGCATATCTATACATGCAATTGTAAATATTTAGCACATGTTAATGATGAATACTAAGAGATGTTGCTTAAGAAAATTTGGAAGTTTTATGATGCATGGTTTTGGTAAGTAGAAAAGAGGGATTCTTTTATCCATTAATCAAATGCACATTTACATGTATGAAAGACATAAGTGAGTATGACACCAATATTTTTTACATAAAGGGTATAAGGTACAAGACCTTCTTAGGGATACTTAAAGCCTCATAATCCCAGGATGTCCAGACTAATATGCCACTTTTCTTAAATACATGTGCATGTACAAAAAGGAATGAATGGAAAAAGAGTCATGAAAAAGATTTTTATGTTTGACTTGGTTATGCAATTTACATGTGCAAATGTGAAGATCCTTCTTAGATGATAACATAGGAATAAATAGGAATATATTCAAGCAAGTGTTGTGTTCTTTTTAGATGAACTATACACTTTGCAAATCCTATTCAAAACTATGTTAAAAGAGAAGAGAAGGAAAAGTAACATAATGCACATCTTATGTTATAGTCACATGCAAGCTTATAATTAATTATAAGTAGCATACTTTTCATTTGTAATCTTTGATTTATAAGTTTTGAAAATAATTTTGGATTTAACAGTGATAATAGCCATTCATATTCTTACTTTAACCAAAACATGCAATTTGATATAAAGAAAATGTTTCATTTTAATTTGGTTTTTCAAAAGATTTGAATGCATGATTTCATATGACACACAACATTTAACATGCTCAGAAAGAAATAAAGTGATGTAAGCATGTAATTTCATTCACCTTAATTAAGTCCTAAAGACAATCCTATGGAATAAGATCATTTTAAAGTGAATCAAAATTGTTTAAAGAGATTTTTTTATATTTTTGTTTTGAGTTTAATTTGATTTGAGAAATGTGAAAAGGTTTACTGGTCTTAACCCATCTCCCACATGTGAGTATTATTTTAGTTTAATTTTTAGAACTGTTAAGTTGATTTTTATGTATTATTTAAGTTAAGGTGTAAATTAAATCCATTAATTACACCTTACCTACACCTCCTTAACATAATTAACCTAACAAGTATGAGCCAACATATAATATGCAACCACATTGAATTTATATCAGTAATGCACCTAGGAAAGAAAGGGGCCTAATGCAATTGGTTCACAATTATTGATTAATTAAGATAAAGGGTTTAATTAAGTACTTTCATAACCCTTCGCACACATGTAGGTTGGATTTGATTTCCTTAAGCTTACCTTAGGCTTTTGAACACCTAAGGATCTACCCAAGAAAGGATTGATTAAGTTCAGATTGATTTTGAAAATTTGATTAAGCTAATTAAGAAGATTATTAGTGGATTAACCCTTAATTATGTTTGGATTAAGGAAGGAAGGGGGTTTAGGGAATAACTTAGGGAAAATACCCCAAACCCATTCCATAAACCTACTCTTAAGTTAAACAATGTTTAATTATCTAAATTAAATGATTAAACCATTGTTCACATGCTTAATTACTTAAGAGAGTGATTAGAGATTCATTAATTGATTTGCCTAATTAACTCATTAATAAATTCCAAGAAAATTAGGGGAGGTAGAGGTCATCCCACTAAATATGCCTGAGAAGTTTAGAATTAATTAATTTAATGATTAGGGAGTGATTATGGTTATTAATAATTTAAATAAACCCAAATTAAGAAAAATTCACTATTCAAAATCAATTAAAAATAATTTTATGTTATTCATCACTAAATTATCTTTAAAATGAGCCCTCATTTATATTTTTTTGATTGTTTTACATTTAATTATGTATTTTGAAGTTTCAATGATTAATAGATCATTAAATCCTTAATTATATAACTAATCTCATCGGTGCCACGTGGAGCGTTGACGCGACGCAGGCTTTCCATGTGGCGCGTCGGGATTGGTTATTTAAGTAGTCAAATTAAATGTCGCATCAACTGGCGGCGCTATGCATTTTCTTCTTGGATTATCTGATCAAAGATCAGATGGCCAAGATTAAATTCATGGATCTAAAGGGATTAAATCACTGGATCTACGTGGATAAATCATGATCGTCCGTCCAAAACATGCCGGATGGACGATCCATGATTCATCCTTGGCCTCGCCTGCGGGAGACGTAGAACGTCAGTCTTCCATGGCTTCATCCGAGCTCACTTGAGCTTGGATTAAGCTAGGATTCAACCCACACCATCTAGGACCAATAAGAAACACATCCAATGGTGGAATTCAATTGGGATTACACTTCCCTTTACAAAGGACCAAAGAATTTCTCCCTAAGCTCGGTTTTGAAGCAAACCTCGCCGGAGGTTATTACCGATGCTCCCAACCGTTGAGGTAGATTCATCTAGTGGAGACAAAGCCCTATTGAAGGTTTGAAGGCTTGAGAAGAAGTTGATCTTCCTATTGGCCAAATCTCCCATCAATGGCTTGCAGCTTTGGTCTAGCTCCTCCTTCCCGTGGCTTGGATGCTTGGGATTTGCTTTGGATAAGCTCGACTAGGTCCCTTGATGGTGCTTGCAAGAGGAATTTGGAATATTTGGAGAATTGAGTAGGTTGGCTCTCACTCACCTCCCCTATTTTCGGCTTAAGGAAAATTGAGAATAGGAATTGGGAAGAGCTTGAGAATTTCTTGAGAGAGCTTGGGGAGGTTGCCTTATGTCTTTCTGGCTCAATCGATTGCAAGTGATCTAAATTAGAATGAATGATATCTCCCTACTTGGATCTGACCGCGGAGCTACTTTGCCATTTTGGATTGATGAGATGCAATGGGTTTGTTAGGTTGGAGCTTCACATGGTCATGTTGTGTATGGAGGATTCAAAATTTTCATCAGTGCTTTGGGTTGACCCAAACCCATTGGGTCACCACATCCCTCGGTCCAAATGGACCACTAAGAGGATGCCAAAAAAAGGATTTGACCAAATTCCAAGTGTAATTGGCCATAGGTTACCCTTTGACCTAGGGGTAAAATGGTCATTTAGCTTTGATTTTGATTTATATAGATTTTATATGATTGAAAAATGGGTTGTACCAATTTTAAATGAATTTGGTGTTTATTTGATATCATTTGGCTCATGTTGACCCATTTAGGTCAAAATAACTTGACCAGGTCAATCAAATTGGGTCAAACCAAGGGTTAGGTAAAGTTCATATGACCATTTGGAGTGGTTCGGTATCATTATTTTGGTTCAATTTGATTTATATTTAGTTTTGGTTGATTTGAGTTCACTTAGGTCAAATGGGTCAAGTTGACCAATTTGACCCAATTAATTGGGTTGGTTTAGGTTTGGTTGGTCATTTGAAATATTTTGCAAGCTTTGGTTTCAATCAATTTTGGTTTGGTTAAGCTTCAAGCTGATTTAACTTTTTAGGTCAAGTTGGGTTATTGGTCAATTGGGCTAGGTTGGGTCTAGTTGGCCAATTGGAGCTTTGGTCAAGTTCTACAAGTGATTTAGAATGAACTTGACCCATTGGTTACAATCAATTTGGCTTAGATCAAGATTTGACACATTTTGACTTTTAGGTCAACTTGGGTCAAGTAATATTGGTTTGGCTCAAATGTCAAGTCCCATCATTGATCATGAATTAGTTTTGATCAATGATTTCAATCAATTTGGCCTATGGTGAAATTTGGTTTATTTAGGTTTCATTTGAGTCAAATGTTGACTTGCTCAAAGGCCAGGTTTGACTTGATTTGACACAATTTGAGTGATTGATCATCTTATGATAATTTTTGCTCACAATGTGAGGCTTAGATGGGCTTAGTTCAATCGAATTTGGGTAGGATTAAAATTTAGCTCAAAATTGTGCTTTAGGTCACTTTGGGTCAAGTGAGCCTAAGTGGGTCAATTGACTTGATTAAGGCTTGATTCAAGTTGGGTTGAACTCACATATGGACTTATGATTGAAATATAAATCAAATGGTTTAAAGTCAAGATTAACAAGTTCAAAGGATGAACAATGGGTTGAGTTTGAATTAGTTTGGTTTGATGATTTGATTGATTGATGATTGAAGGATTGATAGTTTGAAATTTGAGTTTGATTTGGCTAAGTTCAAGAATTTGACTTGAAAGAGCTTAGGTTAGATTTTGATTAGATTTGGAGTTGAGTTTTGAATTTGGTTTTGGATATTTGAATTTATATTTCATTTATATTTGTGAATACAAATGAGAATATAAATGGGTTATGAGAAAATCATTTGAATTTGGTTTGATTTAAATTTGATTTGAGCTAAGTCCATAAGATGAAATCAAAAGGCTTAGGAAAGATTTTGGATTTGGAATTGAATCATGGGTTTCAATCATTTGAGATTTGATTCATGATTTGAGTTTTGGAATTGATTTAAGGTTTGAGAAAATTAATTAAGTTGTAATTAGTTGTAAGTTCATTCAAACTAAATGAAATCATCAAATAAAATTGATAAATCAGCTAGATCACTCAAATGAAACTACCCTCTAAGTTGAACATCTCACACTTAGAAAACTCTAACCTTAATGCCTAGCTAAGACATACCACACAAGCTTTAAATGACAAACACATTAGGATAATTCACCATTTCTAGTCCTATGTTAGGGCGGTGCATGGTTTGATGCCTGAATTTATTTTGTGTTATAATGTTTTAGTCCGGATGTTTGGGTGTATGTGCATAGAATGAATGGTAGGACGATCTTAGTCTAATCATTATCTTCTACAGAGAATTGTGCTTAAGGGGCGGTGTAATAAAAATATAAATACTTTTGCTGTTTGTGTAGGTGTTGACCTCATTATTAGAATGAGTTCTCAACACCTCCATCTTAAGCATAGGACTTCTCTTAGAATTTAAGAGTTCCTTAGTCTTAAGATGCATATAGTGATTAGGTGAACACTCTCCCCTAGCCTTAGAAGACTTAGAAGGTTTAGCCATAGGAATAGGTCATACCTTAGGGGTGTTAGGAAAATCTCCTACCCTTTAGCTTAAACCATTCCTCACTTTCCTCCTTTCAAGTCAAACTCCAAATCAATTCTATTTGATTTTCTTAAACTCCAAATCAATTCCATGATTCAATTCCATGATTGAAATCTATGATTGAAATACATAATTGAAAGCCATGATCAAAATTCCATCAAAATTCCAAAGTCAAAATTTCTAAGTCCTTAACCCCTTCCTAAGGACTTCGTTAAAATCATGATCTAAACCTATTCAAATCTTTGAGATTTTCTCATGACTTGTTTATATTCTCATTTATATTTACATTTATTAATGAAATATAAATTCAAATCATCAAATCAAATTCAAAATTCCAAAATAATTTATGAAAATTTTCCTAAATTCTTTAATTTTGCATTAAAGGACTTAGCAAAATCAACTCCAAACCTTGATCAAACCTACTCAAAGCCTTGGCATTTTATCATTTCCTATTTATAACTTCATTTATATTCTCATATATAAATGAAATAAAAATATAACTCAATTCAATCAAAAGCAAAAATTAAATTCCAAATTAAAATTTTTAAAAAATCCCTTAAATCCCTTAATATTTCATTAATGAATTTACCCTAAACTTTGATCAAACCACTTCAAACTCATGGGATTTTCTCAAAATATATTTGTATTCTCATTTATGCTCTTATATATAAATGAAATATAAATATACATCAACCAAATGCAACTAAAAAAATAAATAAATTTCTAATTAAAAATTCAATTAAACCCATTAAATTCCCTTTAATGAATTTAACCCTAAATCATGATTAAACTCTTTCAAATTATTGAAATTTTTTGATGATCAATTTATATTCTTATTTTTATTCATATATATAAATGAAATATAAATTCAAACAATCAAAACCAACTCCAAATATCAAACTCAAATCAAATCAAAATCAAATTTATGCCTTTCAAGTCAAAATCTTGAACTTAGCCAAAATAATTTCAAATAAAGCCAAAACCTTGATTTTCTCTCATGATTCAATCAATCATACAATCATGAGCTCATATATAAATCCAAACCTCAATCCTTCAATCCAAACCCAAATCAAAAATCAAACCCAAAACTCCTTCATATTCTCCCTTTGAATATGAGATTTTGAGATGGATCAAAATCCATTTGACTTCAAATCTCTTGTAAATGGATTTATATTTCAATCATAAGTCCATATACAAGATCAATCAACTTCAAATCAAACTTTGACCAAGCCATTTGACCCACTTAGGGCTCACTTGACCCAAAGTGACCTAAAGTACCCTTCTGAGCCAACTTTTGATCCTAACCAAATTGGATTGAACCAAACTCATATATCCCTATCATCATGATCAACAATCATTATGGGATGATCAGTCAATTAAATTGGGTCAAACCAAGTCAACCCTAAGGGTTGACCAAGTCAACACTTAACCTACAATGAAACCTAACATGACCGAAATCCACTATAGGCCAAATTGATTGAAACCCTTGATCTAAGTTCACTCATGACCTATGTTTGAACTTGACCAAGTCAACCTTTGAGCCTAACCTAGCCCATTTGGCCCACTTCACCCAAGTTGACCCATTTTGACCTAAAGGGTCAAAATGTGTCAAAACTTGATCTAAGCCAAATTGATTGAAACCAATAGGTCAAGTCCATCCTAATCACTTGTGGAACTTGACCAAAGCCTCAATTGGCCAAGTAGACCCAACCTAGCCCAATTGACCTTAGACCCAACATGACCTAAAGGGGTCATGTTGAGCCAAAATTGAACCTAACTCAAATTGATTGGAAACATAGATACCAAGCCATTCCGTATGACTAACCAAACCTAAAACTACCCTTGACCTAACCCAAATAGGTCAAATGGATCAAATGGGTCAACTTGACCCATTTGACCTAAATGAGTCATATGAGCCAAAACCTAACCTATACCAAATTGAACCAAACGAAAGGCACCAAAACATTTCAAATGGTCATATGAACTTGACCCAACCCTTGGTTTGACCCAATTTGGCCTATTAGTCAACTTGACCCAAGTTGACCCATTTTGACCTAAATGGGTTAACATGAGCCAAACCCTATCAAATGGATTCCAAATCCATTGAAATTTGGCCCAACCTATTTTCTAAACATACCAAACATACCCAAATTAAAAAAATAGCAAAATGACCACTACACCCCTAGGCCATAGAATAAATTTTGGCCTAGCCCATGGGTATTTTGGTCATGCACTCATCACAAACACTTGAGGCTCTCCTAAAATATCAAGGGGACCTAGTGATGAGTGGTGTACCAAATCCAATGAGTTTGGGTCAACCCATTTGGCCTATGGACCAAATCTGACCCATAGGCATGAAATTGAATTTTTAAACTCCCCCCAAACCTCAATTGAATGCACATGGGAGCTAGGCATCCACTCCTCTTGCCAAACTGACCATGTGCACACCTCTAACCACTCAAACAACCCATTCCATTGTGATAATTGGATGAAAATAGCATGCATAGGCTCGGCCGTTTGATTTCCATAGGGGGAGATATACTCCCCCTAATTCATTGAAATGACAACACACTAACAGTTGATTGAGGTCTAAGAAGATCTTGCAAAGATCACAGAGCTTTCCCAAGGCCTCTAGGAGGGATTTGAATTTCATCTTTCTCAGTTTTCAAATAGTGAAAATAAGGGAGCTCACCTTGACTTCCAAAATTCTCGACACTTGATCCTACTTCAATTCCTCCTATAGTCATCCTCCTAGGACTCAGTCGAGCTTGCCTAAGCATTCAATTGAGTTCTAAAGCCAAGGGTAAGATCAATTCGATCAAAGCCACAAGGGAAGCTAAGGGGAGTTGGTCCATTCACTCATATACTCAACCTCAAGAGCTAGGAACCTCAACAGGATTTCATCTCCACTAGACGAAGCTACCTCATTGATCCCGAGCACCGGTGAGGTTAGTGAATTTTCAACCACTTAGGCTAAGGTGTGTTGGTCTTTTCTGAAGTGGATTTTCATTTCATGGGATCTTAGCCATTGGATTGGCCGCTCTAATACTTTAGATGGTGTGTGTTGAATCTTGTTTGAATCCATGAAGGATCGCTGATCTTCCCTTGATTATGAACGGGACATTCCTCCTCAAGGTGAATCTCGCCAAGCTCATCCATGTTCTTAGATGGACGACCGAGATTTTTAGACATGATTTTAATCCCTTATATGATTTTAGAACAACAAGTTTATCCTCTACTATTCGATCTTTAATCGGACGGCTAAGGGTAAAGACGCGTGCGCCACTGCCGCCTCTACCATTGTGATAACTTAAGTATAGGCTCACGGCATGACGCATGTAAAGCGTGCTGACCGCCGCCGCCACGCGTCATGCTGTGGGTGGGGGATTAAATGGGATTAGTTATTTAACTAATTAATTCCTAATTAATCCCTATGGCTTCTAAAAATCATTTATCATCATAGAAAAATAAAAAAAATAAAAAGAAAATGCCTTGAATAGATAAACCTATAATATTCTAAAATTATTTTTATTTCATTTTGATTTCTCTTTTTCTCTGAATTTGGGTTTCTTTGGGAATGGTAACTAGCTAATTACTTTCTAATTAATCCATTAATTAATCTCAAATTTCTAAGGTTCATTTTTGGGGATGACCTCTGCCTCTCCTAATTTTTTTGAGATTTATTGAGGCCTTGATTAGGGACATTGCTAGCTCATTCCCTAATTACTCTTTTTATGTAATGAAGGGTAATAAAGATGCAATTAGTGGATTTTACCTATGTTTAAGTTGGATTAAGGTTAGATCCAGTGAATACAGGTTTTAGAGAAAAATTTTGGGGTATTTCCCCTAAGCTATTCTCTAAACCCCCTTTGTTTCCTTAATCCCTTTCTTAATTAAGGGTTAATCCATTAATTACCCCTTTAAATCATTTTAAAAAAAATTCTAAAAATATCCAAAACTTAATTAATCTACCTTGGGTAGATACTTAGGTGTTCAATAGCTTAAGTATAATTAAGGAAATTAAACCCCCTTTCATAAGTGTGAAGGTGTGTTTTAAAAGTACTTAAGCTAAAAACCCTTAGCTTAATTAACTTTTAATTGTGAGCCAAATTGCATTAGGCATTTTCATTATTAGGTGCATTGAAAATTTACCTACCTTTTGGGTTTTATGTCTTCTGATTGGCTCATAATTACCTAAGTTAATTTTCTTAAGGTGGTGTAGGTAAGGGTTAATTAAATCACTTAATGCATACCTTAATCTAATCAACATTTAAAAATGGATTTAATTATTTGAAAATTAAACTAAAATACAAAACACATGTGGGAATGAGTTAGGAACAACAAACTAATCTCACCCCTTTAAAATTAAATCAAAATTCAAACAAACTAAAATCATTTTTGAAGTTCACTTACTTGATTCTTTAAGAATGTCTTTAGGAATTAAGTAAAGTGAGTTTGTTCATGTAATTACATTGTTTTAGATCTTTCCCAACATGTTAAATTGTATGCCATATGATTTATGCATCCATGATTTCATGTTTTCAAAGTTTTAAAATGAAATTATTTACTTTATGTCAAATGTGCATGTGTTGGATAAAGTAAGATATGAGTGGCTATTATCACTATTAAATCTAAAGTATTTTCAAAAATATATAAATGAAACATCAAATTTGAAAGTGTGCTATTCATATATTAATTATTAACTTGTATGTGATGAATTATAAAACATGTTTAGTGTAGCCTTTCTTTCCTTTCTTAGGTTAGCATAATTTGAAAAGAACCCAACACTTACTTGATTCCAAACCATATTCATCCCTATGATCTCACTTAAGAAGGAGTGCTTACACTTGCATTAATAAATTGCATAAACCAAAATGAAACCATTAAATAAATTTTTGCATATTCTTTTTCACTTTATTTCTTTTATATGCATGTTAGTACTTAAGGAAAGTGGTATATTAGTCTGGATAACCCTGAGGTTACAAGGCTTTATGTAACCCTAAGTAGGTCATGTACCTTACACCTCTGGTTAACAATGATGTTGTACTCACTTATGCCTTTCCTACTTTCATGCATGTATATGAAGTTGTGGAGAAAGAAAACCCTTTTCTACTTAAGGAAATTCATTCATCCAAATCTTCTAAATTTTCTTAAATGAATTACTTAGAATACATCATTAAGTGTGTTATTTATCTCATTTGCATGTATAGATATGCTTAGGGCCCATCTATAATGAAATTTATCAAATATATTAAATAGATTGCTTTTAGTTGGAAAAGTACCAAAGGATTTTTTATGTTGGGTTGAAAGCCTCTGATCCAACTAGCCATGCAAACAAGTGCATTGACTATTTTGGAGATAAAAAGCTCATGTAATCATCAAGAACTCTACCACCAGCACTAAATGCAGATTCAGATGCAATAGTGGTTATGGGAATTGTTAAAACATCCTTAGCCATTTTGGATAAAGTTGGATACTTGAGAGTACTCATCTTCCACCATTCAAGAACATCAAACAAATCATTATTGCACAAGTATAATCCCTCCTCCAAATAAATTTGCAAATAAGATTTTGATGGCCGAATAGAACCAGAAGCAACAACAAAATCAACAAATCTTAACATACAATTAAAATTTGATGAAAAAGGTACATCAGCTGCTAGTTGTGAAGATCCACTAGGAATTGAACAGCTTGAAGTACTAATATCTACTGAATATTGATTGTAGATTTCCCAAATATCCTCAACACTCTTAATCTTGGATTTTACCTTAGAACTAGAGTATATTTTAGAAAATGTGAAAGTAATGAATTTCAATTTCAAACGTGGATCAAACACAACAGCCACTGACATGAGTAAATTACATTCACCCCAATATTTATCAAATTTAATTTTCATCACAGTAGCCATTTTCTTGATGAATTCATCTAATGAACTGCATTCTTCAATAAGTAGTTTCTTTACATGCATGACAGTAGGGAGAAAAATATTTGTAGTTGAATAAGAAGAACCTGAAATCATTTTAGTCACATTATGAAAAATAGAAAGAAACCTTCTAATCTGCTCATAGTAATACCACTCAATTTCAGAAGGCAACCACTTATAGTTGGAATCTCGAGCTGCATAATGAATGAACACATTGTGGTAAATAAAAGTAGACTCAAGTGTTAAGTAAGTGGAGTTCCATCTTGTAGGAACATCAATGCATAATCCCTTTGAAGTGGGGATCCCTAGTTGCTTTGCCACTTCAACAAACTTATGTAACCTTGAAGGAGACTTTTTAAGGTATTTTATTGTCTCCATGATTTTATGTGTTATTTGTTGCACCTCTTTCAAACCATCATGAATCATTATATTCAAGATGTGAGCACAACATCTAACATGAAAGAAATGACCCTGAAAATGTAACTTTCCTCTAGACTGAAAATTAATTTTTAAAGCATTTGTAACAACATCATTATTACTAGCATTATCCAATGTGATAGTAGACATCTTGTCCTATAAATTCCAATCTAATAAATAATCACATATTGCATGACAAATAAATGTATCGATGTGTGGAGGTTCAAGCTTAATAAAGCTGATGATTCACTTATGTAGTTTCCAAGAATCATCAATATAGTGAATTGTTATGCACATATATCCCACTGTTTGATTTGAAGTCCAACAATCAGATGTCAAGGAAACTCTATGAATGCTCCTAAGAAATGTTTTTAATCTCTCTTTTTTTCATTTAATATACTTTCATGCAATCATTCTTAATTGTGTTTCTAGACAACCTCTCATAATTGAGATTCAACACCTTCAACATAATATTATACCGTATATGCTCAACAATCATAAATGGATACTCATGCACAATAATCATCTTTGTAATTATTTCTCTTATTTGAAGATGATCATAATTTTTAGGGTCATGGAATAATGGAATCTCAATTTCTAAATTGGGATCACAAGGCATAAAATTTAATCTTTTTTGCATTTTGTCTGGCAATTCAACAACTTGTTTATTCTTGGCCTTGATTTTCACACATTCTCTCACATGTCTCAAGAGTTGTGAAGTTGTGCCAGTTTTGAATTTATGAAATTTTGTGTGACAACATATGCATTGTAAAGAGGGCATAGTCTTTCTCTTAAATACAAAAGTGTTTTCTATAAAATACTCTCATACTGTAGATATTTTCTTTCTACCTTTCTTAGATTTAACTTATGTACTAGTAGTCTCAAGTACATTTGCCTCTGATTCAACATGTTGTGAAGAAATAGTTGGAATTTTATTACCATATTCAACTCCTACAACTATATCATTACCACATGATGCAAATTGAGAATGATCCATAGTAGACATGATAGCACACTAAATAAAAAAAGAATATATGGGTTAAAACCACATACACTCTCCATACTAAGTGTCTATCTTAACATGTAACCTTTTTTAAATAAAGAAATAACAAACTGAAATGCATAACATGTAGGTGTTTATCAATTACTATAACATCATTAGTAGAATGACTAAGATAAGTAGTCCATATGTGTTCACTAAAATGCTTTGCATGAAGAGTATCATTGTACAGAATAATGAAAAATAAACTACTAAACTCTAAACCAAACAACCAACATAAACTACTAAGAGAAATTATGATTGCTTTAACTATATGTGCTTAGTTGATCAGGTTAGGAGAGAAGAGTGGTAGATAATTAGATCAATAGATGATGAGGCTTAAGATGTTACACAAATAATACTGAAATGTCATTGCATTAAATAAAATATTAGCAATAAACCAATAAAATGAAGCTTAAGCCAATCATGACAACATGGAGTTGTGAAATGTCATTGCACAGAATAAAGAACAATTCTCCCTTTGAACAGTTCACATTTCTCATTGCTCCCTAAGCCCAAAAATTATAAATAAGCTAACAATGTCGCATAGTCCATAGATGATAGATCCGAATGCCAACAGTAAAAAGCTCATTGACATCACTAATTCACAGCAACTTAAAATCGTACCACCAAACTCTACACGCCATTGTCTATATACAAATTGCGAACTGCAACATGCCGACATAAATATAAGGTGAATTTGCCGACAACTGTCAAGGTGATAATATATTATATTGTTGGCAAGTATAATAAAATTGACATAAATATGTGAAGGTGTAATTGCAACATGCCAACATAAACCCCACATAATAAAGCATTATAAATATTGCCAACTGAACTTCTAAGATGAAATATCAGTCGATAAGAAGATGAAAATGTAGAAGAAACTCGCAAAGGAGCAAAATCCAAAAATCCTGGCTAAACACAGTCAAACACACAGATAAAACTTTCAAAGGAGCCAAACCCATAAATCCTAGAAATACAACCCTTGTAGTTATGCATCTTAAAACCTGCAGACCGCATAATCATTATTAGAAAACTTGAGAAAGATAACTAAAAAGGCTCATCAATTGAATCCCTAAAATGGAGCAAAGAATAAAAAGAAGTAAAGATGAAGATGTACAAATAGAGACGATCAAGGCTCCGAAGGTTTTAAGATGAGAGGTAGTGCGGCGGAATGACCAAAACCAAAGCCTAGCGAGGAAGAGTCTCAAGGTCGCAGTCTCTCTCGCAGTCTCGCTCTCACAGATAGCACTAGCAGCCGTGGAAATCAAAACTCAGAACTCAGAAGAGGATATTAGGTTTGTAAATCAAGCGAGTGGAACTGTAGGAGTGTACGACCGCGGCTGCGCGTGTTGAGGTTTTATATCCAGGGTTAACCGTTAAAATGCATCTGAGCCATTGATTATATTTTTAATGGATAAGATTCAATTTTATTTAATTTTAGTTTAAATTTTTTATTAAACTTAAAATTTTAATTCATAGAATTCTTATTAACTAACTAAATTAATTATATAACATAAAATATTAATAATATATTATTTATATGATTATATAAATATATTTTATATAAAATTAAAAAATTATTTAAATAAATTTATTAATTTTGAGCTAATTCGAGTCGAACACGAACAAATAATATATTGATCATGTTTGGCTCATTTATAAATCGAGCTTGAAATATTTGTTCATGTTATTAGTTAACTAACGAGAATAATGAGCTATTTAGCTATTGAAATGAGTCGTCACCTAACAATGAGCTTTTTTGATAGCCCTAAGGTCGGTGTGTGGCTTGATGTATATTTTGTTTTGTGCTGAATATTTTAGACTGGATGTTAGGGTGTATGCTTGTAGAATGGATGGTGGACATGCTTAGTCTAATTATTCTTTCTGTAGGAGATTATGCTAAAGGGGCGCTATCATAAATAAAAATATAAATGTTTCTTGCTTGTAGGTGCTTATACCCCTTAGCATAATCCATAGGCTAGGTGGACTTCGTTACCTATGTGTGGGGTGATAAGTCCAGTATACATGCTTGGGATTTGTGTGGTGTGATTTGACTAACCTTTGCTTTGCAAGTGTTTGCTAGATTTCCCTTTTCCTTTTCATATAAAAAGTTGGTATATTTAGGATTGTTGGAATGATTTGTTAGGGGGGAATAGGATGAACATTGGTCATAAGATCCTATCTTATGCACCATGTGAAGCCTTGGAGCATCCACATTCAACCATCCAAAGGAAGATCCAAAGAAGAAAGAAAGAAGAAAAGAAAGAAAGAAGAATAAAGCTTGAAGACCCCCATAACAATGAATTCCTTTTGCTTAAATGTAATTTAATTCATTTGAAATTTAGGTGTTGTATAGAGCCACCAAATTTGATATTTTGGTTTGGTGCGGACCACAAACAACCATTTATTCTTTTTGCGCTAGTTTTATAAAATGATTGAAGTTTATTTAACTTATGCATTTAAGTGGCATGCTTTTCCTAGTTTCTTCATTGCTTTATGTATGACCTGGATGTGGATTAGGCTCTTTAGAAAAAAATAAATCTTTTACCCAACTTAAAAATTCAAATTAAAATTAAATAACTCATAACCTCACCTAAAGCTTAGGATTAAAATCAAGATAAACGAATTATAAACCCCTTAGTTGGATGAGTTCTTTTATTTATAATATCATTCACAATAACATCTTATTTCACTCTTGATTGGAGGGCTTCCATCTTTGCCAGAGAACCTGACTTGACCTATGAGGGTCGTGGTGGAAACTCACCTCCTAAACTTCTAGCTGATTTTGGCCAATAATCTATTTTCTCATGCATTAGTCATAAAAGGCATATTAGCTTGAGTCAAATTGATTGTCCAAAAATGAAATAAAATAAAATTTAAAATGCATTAGATTTAGGTCATCTGAAATATGTCCCTTTACATGATCTAGTCTCTTTAGGGAGTGAGTTTAAGGACTTAGTCTCATTCTAAATAAAAATTTTTGGAGGAGTTAGTTTGCGGCCACACCTAGGCGGTTATAATTCCAAACTGTCGAGTGGTTTGTCCTCTCTTGTGGAGGCAAACCAGTTACCCAATTTTTCCTTAGATTTAGGTTGTGCTCTCATTGAAGCTCCCTAGATTTAGATACTGAGGTAGCTTTTTCCTTTGTGGGCCATAAGTATAATTCCTCACGTCTTAGGCATTTCCTTAATCTTGCGTTAAGGAATCCTAAGTCCTAAAATTTTAATGAAAAATATAACTCAAATAAACTAAATCAATTTTTAAAATGTAAAGCCCAATTTTAGGGTAGTTTGAGATGCTCGCTAAGTTTCCTAGCATCATGAGCATCTCCTACTTATTCCCTTTTTAGCTTCGATAAATAACTCCCTCTTTTGATCAATCCCATTTGATCTTCAAAAATACAAACCAATTGATAGATAGTCCTTCCTATTGAAATCTTTTGAGACAGTGATCCTTAATCGAGAGTTTTCCTAAAAGATCCTGTCCGTTAGGATGTAATTAAGTATAGGGGCTTGCCCCTGTAGAGAACTTAAGAATCTGATTTAAAATAAACTCTACTTTACTTTTTCATGTAAAGTAGGGGAAGAATTTCTGGTACATATGCAGACCCATCGTTCTTAGGAGTCCTTATTGAGGTGATTGGTTCCATTAAAGGGTAGTGACTTCTGTCATTTGAGATAGTACACTATACCTTGATGACGTACCCGATCACCTGAATAAGTACATCTACGGATCTACGTGGCATCTTACTAAGACAAATTTCTATAAGGTCACTTCTTTCTCTACTCCACAGATTTGAAAGGTGACTCCTTGTAAGAGATTTATTTAACTAATAGTAGGTTGCTTATGACCCCTAAGCATAATCCAAAATAGGCTAGGCAGACTTGGTTACCCATGTGTGGAGTGCAAAGTCCAATTTATTCATATACATGCTTGGGATTGTGTGGTTTGTTTAGCTAATCTCAGTTTTGCAGGCTTTAGTTAGATTTACTTTTCCCATTTTCACATAATTTTACAATTAGGATTTAGAATGAATTTTTTGGGGGATTAGAATGAACATTGATCATAAGATTATATTTATGTACCATGTGAAGCTTTTGGAGCAACCACATTTTAACCAACTAAAAGAAGAAAGAAGAAAGAAGAAAGAAGAAAGAAGAAAGAAAAGAAGAAAGAAGAAATGAGGAATGAAGAATGAAGACCCCCATAACATAAATTCCTTCTTGCTTGTAATTTATTCATTTGTAATCCGGGTTGTATAAGGGTAGAGCTTGGCTACCCAATTTCTTTTTGGGTTTGTGCGGTAGAGCCCGATGACAAAAGGCCTTTTATTCTTTTGCGTTATCTTTATAAATTGTTTGATGTTTGTTTAGCTTGTGCATTAAGGTGGCATATGTTTCTAGTTTCTTCCTTGCTTTGATGAATGATCTGGATACGATTAGGCTCTTAGGAAAATAAATTTTCAATCAAACTAATCAACTCAAATTAAAAATAAATAACTCATAACCTCACCTAAAGCCTAGGTTATAAATCAAGATAAAAGAATTAGCAACCCCTTAGCTAGATGCTGAATGTTCTCACATAATGCATAAAAAGCATCTTGTTTCACTCTTATTATGGAGGGCTTCCACCTTTGTTAGGGAACTTGGCTTAACCTTTGGGAGCAATAGTGGAAACACACCTCCTTTCATACTAATTTTGGCCCATAATCTAATTTCTCATGCATTAGGCATATGAATCCCATAGCGTGTGTTAAATCAATTGTCCAAAACAAAAATAAAAAATAATAAAAATTTGCATTAGATTTAAGTCATTAATCATGCCCTACATGATATAGTCTCTTAGGGAGTGTGTTTAAAGACTTAGTCTCTTTCTAAATAAACAGTGGCCTAACTATTTTGCAAAAGCATAAGACCTGCCTATATGTATTTAAAATTGTAGGAGGAGTTAGTTGGTGGCCACCCCAAGCGGTTGTAAGCCCAATAGTCTGGTGGTTTATCCTCTCTTGTAGAGGTAAACCAAAGATCCATTTTTGACTTAGATTTTGGTCATGCTTCGACCCTTGCCAAAGTTCCCTAGATTTAGGTTCAAAGGTTGCTACTTCCCTTTGTGGGATACAAGCATAAATCCTCACCTCTTTGGCATTTCCATGTTCTTGTGTCATGGAATTGTAAGTCCTAAATTTTTATTAAAAACTTAACTCAAACAAATAAATTGCTTTAATTTCAAAATATAAAGCCCAACCATAGGATAGTTTGGGAAGCTTACTAGGTTTCATAGTATCATAAGCATCCCCTACTTATCTTCCTTTGGTTTCGATAATAACTCCCTCCTCTTGATCAATCCCACTTGATCTTCTAAAAATAAATCAATTGATTGATAGTCTTATCTTTGAAATCTTTAGAGACAACGATCATTTACCTTAATCAAAAGTATTCTTAAGGAATCGAATTCCTTAAGATGTAATTAATTATGGGGGCTTGCCTCCATAAGGAACTTAAAGAACCCAATTTAAAATAAACCTTGCTTTACTTTTGTATGTAAAGTAGAGAATGAATCTATGGTACATTCTGAAGACCCATAGTCCTTAGGAGTCCTTATTAAGGTGATTAGGTCTATTGTAGGATGGTGACTTCTATCTCTCGAGATAGTACATCATTCCTCAATGTCATACTCGATCACCCTAATAAGAATATTTGTAGATCTATGTGGTATCCAACACAAGAAGTGTTTGATTATTTTTGTTCTTCATTTATTTTTTTCTCTGAAAGATAGATGAAGGATGAAAATTTTCACCACACTAGGTAGTGCTTTTCAATAGGTGGATTGTTTGCCTCAGTAGGGATTAGATGGTGACTAAGATAGTTAAGTGCATTCTCTTTCCCTTCGTCATTGGTTTGTGCCAACAAAGCACCAAGGGAGCCATCTAAATCAGCAGTATATAGTATGAGCGGTTTGCCCGAGATAAGGGCTACTAGAACTGGTAGCGTTATCAGGTAGTGCTTGATGTCTTCAGAAGCATGCTCATACTTATCATCCTACTTGAACTTGATGTCCTTTTTGACAAGTGCTGAGAATGGATGGCATCTCCATGATAGGTTGGAAATGAGGCATCTTAGATACAGCAACCACCCTTGAAATGATCTGAGTTGAGTTAGAATTTTAGGGGGTGGCATTTCTAATAATGCCTTGATCTTCTCCGGATTGATTTCTATTTCATGGTGCCGGACAACAAACTTAAGGATTTTTTTTGAAGCTACTACGAATGCACACTTAAGGGGATTCATTTTAAGGTTAAATTGTCTTAACCATTCGAAAACTACTCTTAAGTCAAAGTCATGTTCTTCCTTTTCTTTACTTTTGACTACAAGATCATGAACATAACATTTAACTTGATGATGAATAAGTTCATTGAAGATCCGAGTCATGACCCGCTGGTATGTAGCATTAACATTTTTAAGGCTGAAAGGCATGACCCTATAGTAGAAGATTTTGATTGGGGTTTGAAATGCAGTGTTTCTTTCATCTTTAGGGGACATCTTTATTTGGTTATAACCAGATGAGCCATCCATGAAAGAGAAGATTGCATGAGATGAGGCAATGTCTACCATCAGTTATAATTTTGGTAGTGGAAATTCATTTTTTGGATATGACTTATTCAGATCACTAAAATCGATGCATATGCAAATTTGTCCATTCTTTTTCTTAACTGGGAGGACACTGACTAACCAGGTAGGATATTTTTCTTTCCTGATAAAACTAACATCAATCAGTTTCTTGACTTCAAAATTGACCTGCTGTTCAATGTCTAATTGCATGCATTTAGGAGCTAGCTTGATAGGGTTAGCACTAAGCTCTATTGCTAGTTTGTAGACTACTATGTCAGGAGATAGTCCGGGCATCTCTTCGTAACTCCATGTAAAGTAATTCTTAAACTCAGTCAATAGCCTAACTAAGTCATCTATTTTAGTATCATTCAATAAAGAACTGATGTATGTCAGACGTGGATTGTCTTCAGTTCCCAAGTTGATTTCTTTGAGCTCATCGATGGTTGACTTGATCTCCTCTTCAAACTTTGGTAGTGCATCTCCGACTTCAAGATCATTTGAATCATCTGAAGTTTCTGAACACACCTCCTCATATGAGTTATTATGATTTAAAAAGAACCTATCAGATTCCAATTGATTGGTGATGACTAGGCAATGATTGTCATAATCGATTGGACCCATTATATTTTATCCTAGTCTTAGTCTTGATTGAGGATGTCTGTTTTGGTTGTCCCATAACCTTTTAAAATAAGCTGACCTATGTTTAAACCAAGCATGTGAGATTAATCCTTTCTTCACTAAATTAAGAACATAAGGCGAATACCAATCGAAAGGTAATTCTATTAAATCTTTATATGAATCATCCTTAAGTTCTACATCAGTTTTCTAACTTGAGGATGATGCTCCCAAAAAGAACATCTGAGTTCTCTCATCTGTGGATGACTTAGGGGCTTCCTTAACTACCAAACACTCAACTCTCTGGGAAGAGAGTGAGGTTAGAGCTAAGTTTCCCAACTGACTCCTGACTGTCTCATATGCAGACTTGGATATATTTATGCTTTGCTTTGGAGCCCTGTCTTCATCACTATCATGCTTCAACATCACCTCAAAAGGGATCTATTGCTAAGAAGAGCTGGCTGGTGTGCTAATCACATAAGACTCATCCTCCGAACTAGATTCTAAGTCAATGTGTATAACAGGTGTACTCCAGGTGGCTGGGACATACCTTATATTGGGTGGCCAATAGAGAGGCTTTCCTCGGGGATTACCTCTAAACTATCCTCTGCCTCTACCTGGTGGAGGTTGGGTCATCCTACCTATATGTTCGAATGGAGTAATGAACTGTGGGTTGAATCTAATGTCAGGCTCTATATCTTCTCTTGAGTCCACATCTCTCTGTCTTTTATTTTTTTCTTTTTATTTTTTTCTTTTCTTTTTATATTTCTTTTTCTTTTCTTTCTTCTTGTCTCTCTTGGGGATCTTGACATGATTCGCGAGAATGGACTTGTAGGTTTTGGGGAGGAAAATAGGATGCATCCTCATATATCCCGACCTTATGAACTATGAAGGGCTTGAGATCTCTTTTGACGTAGTACTCAATTCCACCCCTCATGAACTTCATGCAGTGATGTAGAGAGGATAGAACTGTGTTGTTTTCATGTATCCATAGTCTCCCAAGAAAAGCATTAAAAGATGTATTTGAGTTTATGATATTAATCTTGGCTTCAGTCTTAGTCATCTATCTTTAATGACAACACTATAGAGCCTAAGGCCCTCTCACCTTGTTCATTGAATCCTCTCAACATCATCATCTTCTTTTGGAGTTTAGAGATGTCGATCCTCAAGTAGGCAAGGGTAATCAAAATGTTGACTGATGCACTTTGGTCAACTAGAACTCTTGATATACTATAACTGCCAATGTTCACTGTAATGTAAAGAGGGTGGTTATGCTTGGTCATTCCTATAAGCAAGTCTTCATCACTGAATGTAACTTCTAAGATGTCCTTTGAGCTATGTGCCTCCTTCTCAGTAGTGGTCAGGTGACCTAAGTTTAATTCTGGATTAAGGAGAGCTTTGACTAGAGATTCTCTCATATCTTTGGAAAAGACAAGGGCATCATATATGCTTAATTTAGTTGGAAACTATTGACCTCACTTTTGGAGTGAGCTCTCAACTTCCTCATCATAGATCTAGGACTCTCATAGACACTAAGAGTTCCTTAGTCTTAGGACACTTCTAGTGATTAGGTGAACACTTAAACTAACCCTAGAGACTTAGAAGAGTTAGCCATAAGAATAGGTTGTGCCTTAAGAATTTAGGAGGACTTGCCTACCCTATAGCCCAAACCTAATCCTTGCTTCTTTCTTTCAAACCAAACCTCAAATTCAAATTCAAATTCCAAAATCAAATCCAATAATCCAATGATTGAAATCCATCACCAAATTCAAACTCTAAATCCCTTCTTAAGCCCCTTGATTTTATCTTGTGGACTTAGCCTTAACCAAATTCAAATCAACCCTAATCCAATTGATTTTATCAATTATCAAATTCAATCTCAAATCAAATTCCAAATCATAAATCAATTCCATATTCCAAATGATTGAAACCCATGATTAACTCCAAATTCCAAAATCCCTTCCTAAGACATATGCACCACCTTCATGTGCTTAGCCAAAACTCCTTCAAACTAACTCAAGTTTGGTTGATTTTTTTATAAATCAATCATTGCTTCATTTATATTCAAAAATATAAATGAAATCCAAATCAAACAATATAAATCAAATCAAAACAGATCAAACCAAATCAAGACCTCTCTAAGCCAAATGGACCCACCTCCATAAACCTAATCAAATCTTGATCCAAATCAACCCAAACATGGTTGGTTTCTTTATAAATGAATCATTCCTTCATTTATTCTCATAAATATAAATGAAGACTACCCTCCAGTGACCAAAAATAATTCAAACCAAATCAAAACCCAAGTTAGCCCTTTTGACCCACATCCCTAAGCTTAATCAAATTTGCTTTCAAATCACTCCAAACTCATGTGATTTTCTCATAATCCATTTATATCTTTATTTATATTCACAAATATAAATGAAATATAAATTCAAATGACCAAAACCAAGCTCAAATCATCCAAATTCCCAATTTTATCCTTTTAGCCAAAATTTTGAACTTGGCTAAATGATACGCAAATCAACTCAAAACTCATGGATTTATTCATGATTCAATCATTGATCTAAATATAAACATAGAACGCCATTACCAAACCAAATCCAAGTCAACCCAAATAAAACCCAAGTTAACCCTTATGATTTGAAATTGTCATATGAACCAAAACCCATTTGGCTCCAAACCAATTGGAATTGGATTTATATTTCAATCCTAGGCTCATATGTGAGTTCAACTAAACTTGAATCAAATCTTGATCAAGCCAATTGACCCATTTAGGCTTACTTGACCTAAAGTGACCTAAAAAAACCTTTTTGAGCCAATTTCCCACCCAAACCAAATTGTATTAAACTAAGCCCATCTATACCTCAATCATGATCAACAATTATCATGGGGTGATCAACCACCTTGAATTGGGCCAAACCAAGTCAAACCTAGCCTTTGACTAAGTCAACATTTAACACAAGCCAAAATCCATCATATGCCAAATTGATTGAAACCATTGACCTAAACCCATTCATAATCAATGATTGAGCATGACCAAACCATCAATTGAGCCAAACAAAGCCTAATTGACAACTTGACCTAAGTTCACCCAAATTGGCCTAAAAAGCCAAAATGAGTCAAATCATGATTTAAAGCAAATTGATTGCAACCAATGGCTCAAGTTCATTCCAAATCACTCGTTGAACTTGACCAAAGCAATGGTTGAGCTCAAGTTGACCAATTGGTCAACTTGACCCAACTTATGCCAAATTAACCCAAAAGATTAAATTGACCAAATTTCAAATTAATTCCAAATTAAACCAAACCAAAGCCTGCAATCATTTTTAATCAACCAATTGAACATGACTCAACACCTAACCCAACCTAATTTGGTCAAATTGGTCAACTCGACCAATTTTACCCTTTTGAATCCAAATGAGTCAAATCCAAACCTAGACCAAACCAATTTAAATTAATTGAACCAAAACATCCCAAATCATCATATGAACCTAACCCAAGTCTTGGTTTGACCCAATTTGACCAATTGGTCAACCCAACCCAACCTTGCCCAAATGGAACCCATTTGGCCAATCCAAGCCAAATCACTTCAAACCAACTTATAGGACCCTAGGACTTACCCAAACCTGACCCAAATATGTCCTAATTCAATTTCAAATCAGCCCAACAGATAAATGAGCCCCACCAAGGGAATTATCCTTTAAACCATAGGATTTAAACCTTAAAACTAATGGATCCCAGCTAAAGTCAACTACCCCATCCCCATGGCAGCTCATTAGCACTTCATGGAACCTTCTCCTGACCTACCAAGCTAACCTAACTCACCCTAAGTCGGCCAAGGACTTTTGGGAGGTGAGTTGACTGACCTCCAACCCAAACCAACCACCCATTCGATCCAAGCCTTGGCATCCTTGCACATTGGGTCCATATCAACCTCCCATCATTCCTCCTATCCTCAGCGTGCTTCCTTGACTTGATGGAGACAAGTCCGGTGGCCAGACGGTGGTGAGCCAGTGCAAAATGTCAGCACGCTGCCGTCCATCCATGATGGGAAATTGAGGGGTATACCCCCTCAATTCGAACACAATTTTGGACACACTTGCATTGTGTGCTCTCCTAAGTGAATTCTGAAGCCCCTCATAGTGTTTCCAAGGATCCCCAAACCCTCTCCATTTGGCATTGCCCATTCCTGAGCAAAGTCAAAATAGGGCATCCCAATCCTAAGCAATACTCTCCCATTTCCAAATCAAATTTCAATTTCTCTTAGCCACACCATCACCATACCCTATCGAAGCCAAACGAACCAATTCCCAAGCTTCCAAGCCATGGGAGGACTGAGTTAGATTGGAGCTGAATACTTCACGTGCAAGGATTGGTCAACCGAGCCTCCCACACCAAACCAAGCTTAAAGCTCTTCAACAGGGCCTCACCTCAACTAAGTGAAGCTAGCTCTGGTGTTGCACCACCAGAAAATAGCTCCGGTGAGGTAATTTCTCAAACCAAGCGTTGTATGGAAAAGTGGGTTAATACTTTGTGAAGAAAATTTGAATTTCATGGAAAACTGACTATTGGATGTGTGCATCTTTCTTCCCCGAAGGTGTAGGAAGAATTTGGAGATAATTTGAGCTAGAGTGAGCTTGGATCAAACCCGGGAAGACGGACGACATACGTCTTTCGTCGCTCACGAATGGATAGATCATTAGCCGTCCATCCCGCATGATTGGGATGAACGACTCTGATCAAATCCCACAGTAGAGCCTATGATTCCTTTCCTAAACCACAGATCGAATCGTGGCTGCCGATATTAGATCGAATGGTCCACAGAGAAAGTGCGTCTACCGCCGGCTGAGTCAGCACGTGGATGTGACTACTTAAATAGCCAATCTTGTCATGCCACATGGAAAGCATGTCGTGTCAGCAGCCATGTGGCTCGACGGGATTAAGGCATTAATTCGGGCTAATTAATTATTTTTTAATCCCAAAACTTCCTAAAATCATAACTAATTATAAGATAACTCTCTTAATCCAATTAATTATTTTTTAAGCCATAATCACTCTCTTAATCCAATTAATCATAATTAATGAATGACCAGTAACTTGATTAATCATTTGAACATAATTACCTCTCTTAAACAGGAAGATAACTTAGGGGATGTGATTTGGAGAGACTTTTCCTAATTAATTTCCTAAGTCTTTTTTATCTTTAAAAATAAAATGAATTAATGGTTAATGGAATGCTTAATTGATTAATTAAGTGATTAATCTTCATGATGAGGCAATCAAAGTCTAATTGGATGTTTAAATGATTTAGGGATTAGGATTGGGGCCTTGCCCTTGATCCTTTCCCTTAAGTTAATTTCATCATTCAAATTAAAACATAACCAAAATGTTTAATCAATTCATTCAAGGCTTAATGAACTTAAAGCTAAAAATTAATTCATCCACACCTAAGCAACCTTTAATTGATCTTGGGTAGTTCCTTGGGTGTTCAATAATCCAAGGTAAGAGATAATGAAATTATGGTTGGCACACATATGTGAGAAAATCATAAAAGTAATTAACATTTAATGTGATTATCCTTAGGAATTAATTTGGGTGAATGAAATCATGTGCTTTTAATCCTTTACTTCTTTCTAATCATGCTAAATATTGCTTGCCATATGAAATCAGACATTCCTTTCTTTTAAAAATAATTAAATAAAATATTTTCTTTTATGTCAAATTGCATGTGTTGACTTAAATTAAAAATATGAGTGGCTATTATCACTATTAAACAAAAAACTATTTTCAAAACCTTTAAATCAATTATTATAAATGAAGTAATATTAATTATAAATATCTATAAGCTTGTATATGATGATAATATAAGATGTGTGGTATAAAGTTCTATTTCCCTTTCTTAATATGGATTCACATAGGATTAGCAAGTGTATAGTTCATTTGAAATGAACTCAACACCTGCCTAAATCTATTCCTATGCATGTCCATGTTAGGACTTAGGAAGAATTTCATATTACAGATGTAAATCATACAACCAAATCAAACATAATTTCTTGCATGATTTCATATCCATTTAGCTCTTTTCATACATTCATAAGTATTTGAGAAAAGTGGTATATTAGTTTGGACATCCCGGGGCTGCGAAGCTTTAAGTAGCCCTAAGTAGGTCTTGTACCTTACACCCCTGGTATAGAAAATAATGGTGTCATACTCACTTAAAACTCTTATACATATACATGTATGATGTGGCTAATGAATAAGAATAAAAAAATCAATTAAGTAAAACAAAATTTTTGCATGAATTTTAATATCCTTATAATTATTCCATTTACATGTATCTAAGAAAAGTGGTAAATGATTCTGGACATCCTAGGATTGCGAAGCTTTAAGTAGCCCTAAGTAGGTCTTGTACCTTACGCCCCTGGTGTAGAAAATAATGGCACCATACTCACTTAATACTTCATACATGTGAATGTGTATTTAGCTAATGGATGAAAAATCCATCTTTTCTACAGAATAAAGACATGCATTCATAATTCAATCAACAAATGAAATATTTAAATTTCCAAATACACTTCTTTGCATTCATCATCAAAGTGTGCTAAGAATTACATGGCATGTATAAGTATGCTTAGGATTATTCATATGCATGATATACATTCTGGAAAGAAATAAATGATTGTGTGTTATGCGATAATAATCCATCCTAATTAATCTTAAGATGCCTTTCTTATTGAATAGGGTTATTTAGAATGAACCTAAATTTAGGGTTAATTAAAACACATAATAAACCATTCACTAAAGGAAAGCTAATTAATTTACCTTAGAAATAACTTAAGGTAGGGATAAAAGAGAGATTCTCTCTCTTTCTTCTCTTTATAACACTTAGTTGCTAAGTGTAGGCTATATGAAATAAAAGAAAACACTAAGTAAAATCCTCAAATCAGCTAAACCACTTAAAGATATATTAACCCTTAATAAATTAAATCCCTCACACTTAGTAAATCATAACTCTAAAGCCTAGTTAGGACATGCCACACAAGCTTTAACACATGCACATTAGGCTAAGTCACCATTTCTAGCTTTATGTTAGGGAAGTGCATAGTTTGATGAATGTTTAGTTTTGTGATATATTATTTTGGAATGGATGTTAGGGTGTATGTGTGTAGTCTGAATGTTTGGCCGACATTAGCATAATCATGTTTTATGCAAGGGTCATGCTTAAGGAGCCGTTGTAATAAAAATATAAATGTTTTTTACTGTGCAGGTTGCTATGCCCCTAGGCATAGCCCAAGTTAGATATGTGGGCTTGGTTACCCATGTGTGGGGTGCTAAGTCCAAATTATTCATATAACTTCTTAGGTTGTATGGAGTGTTTGGCCAACACTTATTTTACAAGTGTAGTAGATTTACTTTCCTTCTATTTTAATATTATTTTTGCATTAGGATTAGGATAAGTAGTATGGGGGATTAGGATGAACATTGGTTATAAGACCAAGTCTTATACACCATGTGACACCTATGGAGCAAATAACATCCCAATCAAGCCAAAAGAAAGAATGAAATGGAGAAAATCTAAAATGAAGGAATGAAAGATGAAGAGTGAAGAATGAAGAGTGAAGACCCCACATAACACTTATCATTTTTATGACTATAATTATTCTTTCATTATACCAGGATGTATATGGGTAGAGCTCGACTACCCAAATTTCTTTTCGGGTTGTACGGCTATACCCGATCGCATCGGACTCTTATTCTTTTACGATAGCTTTATAAAATTATTTGATATTTTGTTTAGGTTGTGCATTAGAAATAGCATGTCTTTTCATAGTTTCTTCATGATTGGTGATTACTGTGTGACCTCGATGCGATTAGGCTCTTAGGATAAAAAATTAAATTTTCTACCCTACTAATAATTCATAATTTAAATTTTAAAATAATTTATAACCTCACATAAAAGCCTAGGAATTAAATCAAGATAATAAAAAGATTATTTAGAAACCCCTTAGCTGGATGATTATATGTATAATATCATGCATGTCATATTCTTTCATTCTTGCTAAGAGAGGGCTTCTATCTGTGCTAGATAATAAAGGTTTAATCTGTAAGAGCCTTTGATGGAAGAACACCTCTTTCTCTTTTTATTTGGCCCATAATCAATTTCTCATGCATTTAGGTATACAAAATCCTATAACTTGTGTCAAAATAAAGAGTCTAAGAATGAAATAAAACTTGACAAAATTTGCATTAGATTTTAGTGATTATTCATGCCCTTCATGATCTGTTCTCTTAAGGAGTAAGTTTAAGGACTTAGTTTCTCTTCTAAATAAATAATAGTGTAACTATCTTGCAAAGCATATGACTTACCAATATTGATTTAACGTGTAGGAGGAGTTAGCTGGCTGCAACTCCAGACGATAATAAGTCCAGCAATCAGGTTGTTTACTCTCTCTTGTGGAGGTAAATCATATATCCATTTTCGCCTTGGATTTGAGTCATGTTTTGGCTCTCGCTAAAGCTCCTTAGATTTAGGATCTGAGGTTGCTATTTTTGTTTACGGGCTACAAGCATAAATCCTCACATCTTAAGCATTTCCATAATCTTGTATTGTGGAATCATACATCTTAGATTTTTAATAAAAATTCAACTCAAATAAATAAATCTTCTCAAATTCAAATATATAAACCCCAACCATAGGATAGATTGGAGTGCTCATTAAGTTTCCTAGTATCATGAGCACTCCCTACTAATCTCTTTTGGTTTTAATAATAACTCTCCCCTTTTGATCTCTCCCACTTGATTTTCTAAAATAAAACCAATCCTTTGTTAGTCTTATCTTTGAATTCTTTAGAGACAACAACCACCTACGTTAATCGAGAGTATTATTAATATATTCACTTCCCTTAAGATGTAATTAACTATGGAGGCTTGCCTCCAAAGGAACTTAATGAACCCAATTTAAATAAACCCTACTTTACTTTTCCATGTAAAGTAGGTAAAAAATCTCTAGTATATTCGAAGACCCATCATGCCTTAGGGGTCCTATTAGGTGATTAGGTCCATTATAGGGTAATGACTTCTATCTCTGAAGATAGTATACTATTCCTTAATGTAGCACCCGATCACCTTAATAAGTACATCCTTTGATCTACGTGGTTTTCTCTCAAACATAAACACCACATATTTTTCTAGTGACTCCACTAGGGATGGTTCCTCTCTCCATCTCTAGTAGATGATTGTTTTCTCCAAGCATCGATAGTGGACTTGTATTTCGTGTGAGTCTGAGACTATCTTTCCTTCCATTATCACTTAGCTTATTTCATCCTTAAGCAAAGTTAGCCAACATCCTTTAGGTTTTAGGACCTCATTGCATGTAGGTCTTGAAACCCCTATTGGGTTTGCCAATAGATGAGAACATAATTTATCAATGAAAGGAGAGATAATAAAAATTTAGAACCTCCTCACCACTAGATTGGTAAGGCAAGGTTCATCATAAAATTTATAGAAAATAACTTCTTTCACAAAATGATACTTTTCAAAAGCACCTTTCAAGAAACTCACAAAATCAAAAAAATCAAAACCCCTCCATTTAACGATCCCTATGATTGCTACATGGAGGTTCTTTGAAAAGCACATTCTTGAAAAATTATCATGCCCATTCAGCATACTCAAAATTATTGAATGGGGAATCCATTTTTCAAATAAATTGAAACTTTATATGACAAATTTTACATATGTTGGAGTTGAAGCTTCCCTCTTTGAAAAAGAAAATCATGCCAAGTTTGATTCCCACTTAACATAGCCAAACTTGTTAAGTGAGAATCTCTATTTGAATCAACATAAAATTTGACTTTCACTTAACAATTTCAATTTGTTAAGTGGGGGTCTTATTTCTAAAAAAATATAAAATTTAACCTTCACTTAACATATTCAATTTGTTAAGTGAGGGTCTCATTTTCAAAACATGAATTTGATTTTCACTTAGCAATCTCAAATTATTAAGTTGGGGTCTCACTTCCAAAACATAAAATTTGACTTTCACTTAACAATCTCAATTTGTTAAGTGGAGGTCTCATTTTCAAAACATAAATTTGACTTTCACTTAACAATTTCAATTTGTTAAGTGGGGTTCTCATTTCCAAAAAACATAAAATTTGACCTTCACTTAACATATTCAATTTGTTAAGTGGGGTCTCATTTTCAAATTAATGGGCTCTATTTAAAGAAATATTACCCATAAATACATGTTTGAAAATAATTATCATCAAAAGAACAAAATTTCATTCTAATTTGTCAAAATCTTCTCTTCATTCAAAGTGTTATCTACTTATTTACGAATCCTCCACGTCATGTTTAGGATAGGTGTAAAAGAACCTAAGAGGCATCCTATCCCTCTTTCATAACACAATCAAACAAAAATCTTAATGCTACTAGAATAGGTGTGAGAGAACCCGAGAGGCATCCTATTTCGACTAGCACAACTAAGTTAGGTGTGAGAGAACCCATGCGACATTCTTTCTTGGTGGATCTCAACTGCCATTCATGGAACCATTTCATCAATTCCCCAACACTACTGGAATAAGTGTGAGAGAACTTGAGAGGCATCTTATTCCTTCTAACACAAACACAAATAAAATAAACACATATCTTTTATCTCAAGCTATTTTGATGTGGGAGCAAGCCCCTATGGCACTAACTCATTAGCTGCTCTAGGTCGGGTTAACATGCTACCTTGCTAGTATGTCACCCTAGTGGTCACTTGTCCAGTGAATGTGAGTCCTTGCGCTTTCCTCCTGACTTGACCATTGTGAACTAACGAGCACCTTGTTAGTTTGGTAGGCTTCATTGCCCAGCCAGTAAACTACCTCATGTTGATTTTATTTAAGAAGATGTGAGTCCCCGCACTTTCTTCTTGAACTAACCATCATGCACTAACTAGGTCGAGTATATCCGAGGTTTAGGGTAAGTCCCCCAATGTCTCCTTTCCTCTTGACTACTCTTGAGTTGATATAAATTCTCCATTCACTCCTAGGTTGGATAGCATATCGAGTCAAAGACATACTATCCCAACAATCAATCCCGCTATAGGAGGATGTGAGTCCCTGATGCTTTCTTCCTAGGCTGATTGTTGCATATCGACGGGCACTTTAGGTTGGTTGATGTTCGCTATGCTGATAGTGACTCACCCGGTGGATACACCACACTGGACATATGTGAGTCCATGTGCTTTCTCCTTGAGTTGGCCACTGAATACCTATATATACTATATTTTCCAAGGTTTTGGATAAAGCCCTTAGCAACCCCTCTCCCTACGGGCACTCTACCTAGATCACATCCTTTGCAACCCATTTAGACACTACCAGGGTTACTCTTGGATTGGACAATCCCTATTTCCTAGTATCCACCCTTATGGTTGGAGAACTTGTTCAGCGGATGCGAAGATTCTCCCTTGGTTCAATAAATTTGAGATAGGTCTAGGTTGATATAAACTCCTTCTTAGTATGATCCATCGCAAACCAACATGGTCCACGATAAATAAATAAACAAAACAAAACAAATAAATTATTGCTATGGATCATGAATTCAAGGCCCTAGTGGCCCCTTTCCTAAGCAGGCATCCTATCTTTAAGGCAGTGTCAGTAGAACTTCTATAGGAATTGCTTGACTATGCTTGAGTTGAGATAAGTCCTCGGGACTCTCTCCATAGTCGCCCTTAGGTTAGGTTCAATCTACTTTTCCACAAACAGGTTGCCCTAGCAGTCATTTTGCTTTAAAAGAAATAAGTCTACTATGCATTCTTTCTAGCATGCCTCGACAGGCAGCCTTAGGTCGGGTTGACATGTTACCTCGCTAATGTGTCATCCTATATGTGAATCCCTAAATTAACCTTTGGTTGGATAGTTCTCCCTTGAAGCTACTCCATTTGGATTGGTAAATTTGAGCTATACCAATTCCAACATTGCCTTAGTACAGTCCATCGCAAATCGATGGGATCCATCAAAATAATTAAATAATAAAATTAATCTTGACTATCTTTGAGATGATTTAAGTCCCCAGCGGCATTCACTCAATAGTCAACCCTAGGTCGAGTTTGATTTTTTGCACAAGAAATCGATCACCCCAATGGTTTCTTGTTTTAGAAGATGTGAGTCCCCACACTTTCTTCTTAACTTGACCATTATAAATCGAAAGGCAACCCCTTTGGTTGGATAGTCCTACTATGTGGTTGGTAGACTACCCTTTTGGATTGATAAATCTGAGCTAGATAAAGGCTAGCATGGCCCTACTTAGTGCAGTCCATCATAAACTGTTGGTATCCATAAAAAAATAATTAAAAAATGAATATAATTTTGACTATCTTTGAGCTGATTTAATTCCCCCAACGTCATTCACTCGTTAGTAGGTTGGGTCCAATCCATTATTTTGCAAATGGATCACCCCAGCAACTGATGCCTACTTTGGAGGATGTAAGTCTATTACGCTTTCTTCCTAGTACAACTACTGTACACCGAAAAGGCAATCCCTTTGGTTGGATAGTCCTACTATGTGTTTGCCAGACTACCCCTTTGGATTGGTAAATCTGAAGTAGACCAAGGCCAACATGGCCCCAACTCAGTGCAATCCATCGCAAACTGACATGGTCCATCTAAAAATCCAAAAATTTAAAATCTAAAAGAAATTCAGCGCTCCTCCCTAGTGGAGTCAAATCAAACAATCAAATCAATCAAATCAATCAGCCTCTCCTTAGTGAGATATAAATATTTCTAGTTCCCCCAGTGGAACTAATTCAATCCAACTTGTACTTGTTCCCCTAGCGGAGAGTTCACATTTTCATCCCTAGTGGATCCCGAATTCTAATCCCCCAGTGGATTTCACAACTTCTTTTCCCTAGTGGATGACTTTAACTTGCTCCCCTAGCTCCCCTAGTGGAGAGTTCACATTTTCATCCCTAGTGGAGCACCAAATCATAAATTAATAAATCAAATCAAATGTCTCCCTAGAGAGACGCAAATTAAATCAAACCTCTCATCCCCAAGTGGATGACTTGAACCTTTTCCCTTAGTAGAAGGTTCACATACTTAATCCCTAGTGGATTCCTCCTTCACTCTCTTATGTCATTGACATGAGTAGAGTCACATTGCACTAAGCTCTTGATTCCTTCTACACCTTGGGTTGGGAGTAGATCATTTCTGGTAGCGCTTGTGATCTTTCATCATTGTTAATCATCTTGGTCAACTCCAATACGTGCGGTATGTCTTGCCAGTCACACCACACCTATTGGGTGCCCTTTGTTGATCTCACTTTTGGAGTGAGCTTTCAACTTTTTCATCTTAGACATATGACTCCTTTTGAAATTAAGAGTTCCTTAGTTTAAGATACTTCTAGTGATTAGGTGAACACTTAACCTAACCCTAGAGACTTAGATGAGTTAGCCATAAGAATTGGTGATGCCTTAGGGGCATTAAGAAAACTTGCCTAGCCTATAGCTTGAACCAAATCCTTACTTCCTCCTTTCAAATCAACTTTAAATTCAAATCAACTTCAATTTAAAATCAACTTCAAATTCAAATCCACTTCAAATTCAAATCAACTTTAAATTCAAACAAACTTCAAATTTAATTCAATTCCAAATCGAACCTCAAATCAATTTAACTTAATTGATTTTCTCAAATCATGAATCAATTCCAAATGATTGAAATTCATGGTCAATTCTAAATTAAAAAATCTTTCCTAAGCCTTTGATTTCATCTTATGGACTTGGCTCAAATCAAATTCAAATCTCCCCAATTTTAAAATATTTTCTCATAACCCATTTATATTCTCATTTATATTCATAAATATAAATGAAATATAAATTTAAATAATCAAAACTAAATTCAAAACTCAAATCCAAATCTAAGCTAAATCCAACCTATACCCTTTCAAGTCAAATTCTTGAACATAGCCAAATCAAACTCAAATCAATTCAAACCTTTGGATTTTCTCTTCAAAGAATCAATCCTTCAATCACAAACCAAATATAAACATAAACTTCAATCATCAAACCAAAATAAAATCAAACTAAATCAAACTCATGTTCATCCTTTGAACTTGAAATTATCAAATGAATCAAAACCTATTTTACTCCAAATCACTTGTAATTGGATTTATATTCCAGTTATAAGTCCATATGTGAGTTCAACCAAACTTGAATCAAGCCTTGATTAAGCCAATTGACCCAGTTAGGCTCACTTGACCCAAAGTGACCTAAAGCACCTTTTTGAGCCAAATTCTAAGCCCATCTAAGCCTCACATTGTGAGCAAAAATCTTCATAGGATGATCAATCACTCAAATTGGGTCAAGCCAAGCCAAACCTAGCCTTTGACCAAGTCAACACTAAACCAAATAAAACTTAAACTAACTAAAATCCACCATAGGCCAAATTGATTGAAACCATTGATCTAAACCAATCTATGATCAATGATTGAACTTGACCAAGCCATCAATTGAGCCAAACCTTGCCCAATTGGCCACTTGACCCAAGTTGACCTAAGTTGACCTAAAAGTCAAAATGGGCCAAATCTTTATCTAAGCCAAATTGATTGCAATCAATGGATCAAATTCATTTTAAATCACTTGTTGAACTTGACCAAAGCCTCAATTGGCCAACTAGACCCAACCTAGCCCAATTGACCATGAACCTAACTTGACCTAAAAGGTCAAATCAACTTGAAATCAAACCAAACCAAAATTGATTGAAACCAAAGCTTACAGTATATTTCAAATGATCAGTCAAGCCTAAACCAAGCCATGACCTAACCCAATTGGGTCAAATAGGTCAATTTGGTCAACTTGACCAATTTGACCTAAGTGAACTTAAATGAACCAAAACCAAATATAAATCAAATTGAACCAAACCAATGATGCCAAATCACTCCAAATGACCATTTGAACTTGACCTAACCCATAGTTTGACCCAATTTGACCAATTGGTCAACTTGACCCAAGTTGACCCATTTTGACCTAAATGGGTCAACTTGAGCCAAATCATATCAAATCACAAATTTCTTGAAATTTGGCCCAAACTATTTTTGAAACCTCTCAAATCTGCCCAAATCAAAATTAAGGTCAAATGACTATTTTACCAAAATCCACTTGGAATTTGGCCAATTCCTTCTCATGGCCACTTGGCATCCTCCTAGTGGACCACATAGACACTAAGGATGGTGGTGAACATGGCCCAATGGGTTTGGGTGAGCCATGACCCAACCCAAGGCCAAATTGACCCCTCTAGTGAAAATTCTCCACTTGGATCACCTCCCACACCCAATTAACACATGTGCACTCCCTCTCCTCCACTCCTCTGCCAAAACCTAAGCATATGGCATTCCTAACAACAAAAACAACCCATTCAATCATCAATTGATCCAAAATGGAAGTGCAAGCCTCGACCGTTCGATCCAAGTAGGGAGAGATATACTCCACCTCATTCTCGCTCAAACCACTTTCCTTGCATTCGATTGAGCTCAGAGGATCAAAGGCAAGCTTCTCCAAGTTTCCCAAGCATCGATTTTCTTCATAGCCCAAATAGGGGAGGCCTAAGGAATTTCCAACTTACTCAATACTCAACCAAACCACAATTCCTTTTGCAAGCTCCACCAAGGAAGCAAGTCGAGCTCACCCAAAGCAAATCCCAAGTCATCAAGCCACGTGAAGCCTTACTTCGACCAATGTCGTAAACCATTGAAGGGTAGCTTGGTCAATTGGAAGATCCACTTTGAATCAAAGCTTGAAACTTTCAACAGATCTTTGTCTCCACTAGACGAAGCTACCTCCTCTGTTGGAAGTACCAGTGATAGCCTCTGGTGAGGTATGAGTCAAAAATGATATTCCATTGAAAAATGCTTGGTCCTTTGTGAAGGGAATTGTCATCCCATTAAAACCTAACTGTTGGATGTCCTCCCCTATGCTTCTTGATGGGTTGAAATCCAGCTCAAGTGAGCATCGGATCCATGGAGGATGGACTCCGCCTCCGTAGCTTAGGGTGGATGGATCATGGGTTGTCCATGCCACATGTTTTGGGTGGACGACCCTAATTAAAATGTGTTAGATTTGTAATTTAATTTTTTTAAAATCTCGAGCTTATTCCTGACCATCTAATCCTCGACACTTGACCTACCCTTGGAATGCCACACCAAGCTAACCATCCATGTGGATGTGCAGCTTAAATTAATTAATTAATTAGGCTTTCTAATTATTCATTAATAATAGAAACTTCTAAAATTCTTAATTAAATGTAGAGAAATCAGAAAAATATAAATGAGGGCTCATTTTAAAGATATTTCATAAGGAAATCTAATAAAATTATTTTTAATTGATTTTAAACAGTGAATTTTTCTAAATTAGTGTTTTATTAAAAATCTAATTACCTTAATTACGTACTTATTATTTCATTAATAAATTCCAAATTTCTCAGACATATTTAGGGGGATGACTTCTACCTCCCCTAATTTTCTTGATGTTTATTAATGTGTTAATTAGGAAATTAATTAATGAGTCCCTAATCATCTCCTTAATGTAATTAAGAATAATTAAGCATCTGAACAGTGGTTTAATCACTTCATTGAGATAATTAAACTATGTTTAAGAAGTAGGAGGTTTATGGAATGAGTTTGGGATATTTTTCCTAAGTTATTCTCTAAACCCCCTTTCTACCTTAATCAAACATAATTAAAAATTAATCCACTAATGATCTACTTAATTAATCTAATCAAACTTTTAGAATTAATCTGGGCTTAATCAATCTCTAGATCCTTAGGTGTTCAAAAGCCTAAGGTAAATTTGGGAAATCATTTCCAACTCACATGTGTGGGATGATTATGAAAGTACTTAATTAAACCTTTTAGCTTAATTAATCAATAATTATGAGCCAATTACATTAGGCCCCTTTATTCCTTAGGTGCATTGCTAATTTAAATTCCATGTGGTTGCATATCATATGTTAGCTCATAATTATTTGATTAATTATGTTAAAGTGGTGTAGGTAAGGGATAATTAATGGATTTAATTCACACCTTAACCTAAATAAAACATAAAATCAACTTAATTATTCTAAAATTAAACTAAATCAGTTCACACGTGGGGGGAAATGTGTTAGGACCTGCAAACTCTTTCTCACAAATCATTTTCAAGTCAAATCCAGAAATAAAATAAAATTCTCTTTAAGAAATGTTGATTCTCTTTAAATGATCTTATTTCATAATATTATCTTTAGGAATTAGTTAGGGTGAATGAAGCCATATACTTACATCACTCTATCTCTTTCCAAGCATGTTAAATGTTGTATGCCATATGAAATCATGCATTCATGTCTTTTGAAAAATCAAATAAATGATATGTTTACTTTATATCAAATTACATGCTTTTGATAAAGTAAGAATATGAGTTGCTATTTTTATTGTTAAATCAAAAACTATTTTCAAAACCAATAAATCAAAGATTATAAATGAAGGTATGCTACTTATAAATACTGATAAGCTTGCATGTGATTATAACATAGAATGTGTTATGTGATTTTCTTCTCTTTTCTTAACATGGGTTTGTATATGATTTGCAAAGTGTATAGTTCATTTGAAAAGAACATAACACTTGCTTAAATCTATTCCTATACACTTCTATGTTATGACTTAAGAAGGATCCTCACATTTCACATGTAAATTATATAACCAAAATAAAAAAAACAAACAAAAATCTTTTGCATGATTCTTCATCCATTTATTTTCCTTTTGTACATTCACATGTATTTAAGAAAAGTGGTATATTAGTCTGGACGTCCCGGGGTTGCGAGGCTTTAAGTAGCCCCAAGAAGGTCTTGTACCTTATACCCCTGGTGTAGAAAATAATGGTGTCATACGTATTTGTGTCTTTCATACATGTAAATGTGCATTTGATTAATGTATATAGAGACCCTCTTTTCTACTTAATACAAATATGCATTCATGAAATATCCAAATTTTCCTAAACAACATCTCTTAGCTTTCATCATTAAGGTGTGCTAAAACTTACATTGCATGTATATATATGTTTAGGATGTATTCATATGCATGGTATACATGTTGGAAAGAAGTAAATGGTTGTGTGTTATGTGATAATAATTCACCTTAATTAATCTTAAGATGCCTTTCTTAGTGAATAGGTTTATTTAGAGCAAATCTAAACTTTTTTCTAATTAAAACACATAATAAAATATTCACTAAAGAAAAATCATTGATGAATCTACCTTAGAAATTACTTAAAGTAGGGAGAAAAGAGAAGTTCTCTTCTCTTTTCCCCTCTTTACAACACTTAATAATTAAGTGTAGGTTTATTCAAACCAAATAAAATCATTAAATATAATTAATAAATCAACTAAATCACTTAAATGAAACCACCCTCTAAGTTGAATCCTTCACACTTAGAAAATTCTAACCTTAAAGCCTAGCTAAGACATGACACACAAGCCTTAAATGGCACACACATAGGCTAAGTCACCATTTCTAGCTCTATGTTAGGATGATGCATAGTTTTATGCATGATTTTATTTTGTGATGTATTATTTTTAGACTAGATGTTAGGGTGCATGTGCGTAGACTGGATGATATGATGATCTTTGTCTAATTATTATCTTCTGCAGGGGATTGTGCTTAAGGGACGCTATAATAAAAATATAAAAGCTTTTGCTATGCAGGTTGCTTATACCCCTAAGAATAATCCAAATTAGGATAGGTGGGCTTGGTTACCCATGTGTGGGGTGCTAAGTCCAATTCATTCCTATAATTGCTTAGGATTGTGTGGTATGTTTAGCTAATCTCTATTTTGCAAGTTTAGTTAGATTTATCTTTCCCTTTTTCATATAATTTTGCAATTTAAGATTTGTAATGAATGTTATGGGGAAATTAAGGTGCACATTGGTTATAAGACTATGTCTAATGTACCATATGAAGCCTTGGAGCAACCACATCCCAACCAACCAAAGGAAGGAAATGAAAAAAAAGAAGAAAAGAAGAAATGAAGAATGAAGAATGAAGACCCCCATAACATGGATTCTTTCTAATTATAATTATTCATTTATAATCCGGGTTATATCTGAGTGAGCTCTCAAGTTTGTGCGGAGCGACCACATCAGCCTCTTATTCTTTTGTGCTAGCTTTATAAAATTATTTGATGTTTATTTAGCTTGTGCATTAAGATGGCATGTTTTCTTAGTTTCTTCATTGCTTTGATGAATGGAAGGATGCGATTTGGCTCTTAGGGAAAAATAAATTTTATATCCAATTAATCAACTCAAAATTAAAATTAACAACTCATAACCTCACATAAAGCCTAAGACATACATCAAGATAATAAAAGATTTATCAACCCCTTAGCTCAATGTTGTATGTCTCACATCATGCATAAAAAGCATCTTGCTGCACTCTTGCTAATGGAGGGCTTCCACCTTTACCTGAGAACTTGGCTTGACCTTTGAGACACATGCTAAAAATACACCTCCTTCTTGCTATTTTTTGCCCATAACCAATTTCTCATGTATTAGGCATATGAAATCTCATAGCCTGTGTCAAATAAATTGTCCAAAAATGGAAAGAAAACTTAACAAAATTTGCATTAAATTTAGGTCATTATTCATGCCCTACATGATCTACTCTCTTAGGGAGTATGTTTAAGGACTTAGTATATTTCTAAATAAATAATAGCCTAATTATCTTGAAAAAGCATAAGACTTGCCTACATGGATTTAAAATCGTAGGAGGACTTAGTTGGCAGCCACCCCCAGGCGGTTATAAGTCTAACAGTCCAGTGATTTATCCTTTCTTGTGGAGGTAAACCATATACCAATTTTTCTTTAGATTTAGGTCGTGCCTTGGCCCTTGCTAAAGCACCCTAGATTTAGGTTCTGAGGTTTTTATTTCTCTTTGCAGACAATAAGCATAAATCCTCACCTCTTAGGCATTTCCATGATCTTGTGTTATGGAATTGTAAGCCCTAGATTTCTAATAAAATTCAACTCAAACAAATAACTCTCTTCAAATTTCAAAAAAATATAAATCCCAACCATATGATAGCTTGGGACATTCACTAGGTTTCTTAGCATCATGAACATCTCCTACTTATCTCCCTTTGGTTTTGATAATAACTCATTCTTCTTGATCGATCTGACTTGATCTTCTAAAAATAAACCTATTTATTGATAGTCCTACCTTCAAAATCTTTGGAGACAATGATCATTTACCTTAATTGAGAGTATTCTTAAGGAATCTCATTCTTTAATATGTAATTAACTATGGGGGCTTGTCTCCATAGGGAACTTAATGAACCCAGTTTAAAATAAACTCTACTTTACTTCCATTCCATGTAAAGGGGGGAAGACATTTGATTTGTCCTTGAGTCCCTCATTAGGTGATTAGGTCTATTGTAGGATGGTGACTTCTATCTCTCGAGATTGTACATAATTCCTCAATGTTGTACGTGATCACCATAATGAGAATATCTGTAGATCTACGTGGTGTTCAACCAAGTATAACTTTTATTTTCATTTATTCATAGATAAAAAATAATAATAATAAACACCACATCCACTGACTGAGGTGAGGGCGAGTTCCCCCACTTGACCTCCTTCTTCAGTCTTGGTGAAGAAGGATTGGTGACCTCGCAGCATCGTGGTCGCACTACCATCACCACCACCATCAGAGCCAATGACAACAGCAGTTATAGAGGGTGAAAGGGATAGCTCTACAGTCCCCATGGCAGTTGACCTCCCTAGGGACACTACTCCACCCATGAGCAGTCATGAGCATGTCTCTTCCAGTAGTCATAACCATCCTAAAGCCAGCACTCTAGTGACGGGCATTGTTATGTGCATCTCTATCGGTGAGCTTGACCCTTCTACCGGTCAGCAACACATATTTGTACTGGCATGGTTAGACCGTGTCCTAGATAATATTTTAGCACAGTGCTTTGCAAAGAAGAGAGAACTTCTAGGAAGTGATCGGTCAGATTATGAGGAAGGTAAGGTCAGCTTTGATCTAGATGAGGATGATCTCCTTGAGGATTCGACCGAAGTTTACATGGTAGATACTAGGAGTTCCCTTCAGAGAGATCAACACAGTCAGGAAGGTATTGTAGTTGAAGAGGATGATGCCATCCATTCAACTCAACACCTCCTCCACCAGCTTAGGCATAGGGATGACCATATTGATCAAATGAGGAAGAAGATTGAAGAGTTAATGAAAGTGGTGTCAACATTACATAATTTAGCTCTGATTTCATAGCCTTCTCCCATAGTAGCTGGCAGAGAAAAGTTGACACACACTTTAGATCATCCTAGATGCATTCTTGCAGAGGGAAATGGTGGTAGCTTGCATAGAAATGTGGTGGATAGCACCTCCATGCATGAAAAAGATATTAAACATATGGTGGAGCAACAGGTGAGGGATGCACTAGCGCAAGGCCAAGGTGACTCATCTGTTCCAAAGGGTAAAACCTTCCCGAAGGAATTTGATGGTGTCTAATACCCTAAGGGCTATGTGCCTCCATCCTTCAAAATTTTGGATGGCAGCGGGAACCCCCGACAACACATAACACATTTCAGAAGTGGATGTTGCATTGCCACTGGCAGCGATGCACTCTTATTTCGCCTCTTCATCAGTAGCTTGATGGACATCAAAATTGATTGGTATGCTAAATTACCCAATGGTTTAGTGAAGACATTTACTGAGTTGAAGCAGCTCTTTATTAAGAGATTTTTTGGAGCTCAACAAAGGGTAACTGCGGGCAATCTCATTGTAGCTCAACAACACCCCAGTGAGTCCCTTATTGATTACATTCTTAGATGGTGCAATTTATGTATGAAATGTGAACCACTAGTTGTTTGAACAACATGCCATTGAAATTCTACTCAAGAATATTCATGGCCCAATCATCATCATGCTTAAAGGGTTCACCATTAAAACATTTGAGAGATTAATCCATAATGCGGCTAGTCTCCAAGTAGAGGCCAAACAATTACCTTTCCAAGATTATTCAGCCAAGCCTAGACCGCAGAAGGTATTTGAGAAAAAGCCAGGGGCCGTCACAATAGTTGATAAGGGAAGCGGCTAGCCGTTGATTAGCAGATCTCAAGCTCAGCTCTCCACCACTACCACCACATGCCACCACCCGGCCATTATCGGCCACTTGCTCACTTCGCCTATCCCCATCCACAACATCAGTAGCAGTATTCTTATCCACCACTAGATAACTGTCACTTACCTACTCTTTTTGACAAAATTGAATAAACCTTATTCATTCAAGAGGGAGGTAGTCAGGAAGATCTTTAAGAACCTCTTAAAGAAGCCTGAATTTTTAGTTACCAGAGCTTAGGAGGTCGGAGGATATGGGCAAGAACCATGATCCAAACTTTTTCCCCTACCACCACATGCTAGGTCATGTCTTGGAAGATTGCTTTCCCTTTAAAGACTGGTTTGAGCATAGCTATAAGTCGGGTGCTATTGTCATCCATAAGGAATACCTATTAAAATAACCCTCTAGTTATGTTAAGGTAATCCTTGGGGATCCACATGATCTTCTCAAGATAGAGGAAGGCTGGGATATCTCCCTATCCTGAACCTTCAAGAAAATTATTCTAAGATCAAAAAGTTATCCTTGCAGGTACTAAGGACAACATAAGAGAGGTAGAAGCCCAACAACAGCAGCGACAGCTTCCACTTGCCCTAGATAGTACATTAGTGCAACCACCGACTGAGTTTAGCACTCCTTTCATAGTTATAGCCATAGTTCCTTCAACCAGTCCTTCTTCTAGCAGCCGCACTGTATCAATGGAGGGGGAGGTATTCTAAATCCCTCGCTCTGCTTACTTTACTTGAATTCAATTTTGTACCTTCATCCAAATCTAAGAAATCAATGAAGAAGAAGACTAATTCTGCTTTCATTCTCTCTACTTTTAATGATCTTGATGATTTCATTCCTATAGAAAGCTCTCTGAGTACTAATAATTATAACAATTTTGATCCACTCCTTTCTAATTTTGAAATGGATTACCCATTCCTAAATCACCCGGGTTCACCCATTGAGATAGATTTGGTGTCATCTAACTCGATGATCCTATAGGAGAAGCTATAGGTGAACCTAATGAGCAGGTAGAACTTTCCACTAAACCATCTCATGAAATCGCTGAAGTTAACCTTCGTAGTGACAAAGTTCCATCTCCTAGGGTAGCAACTCAGGATAAGAGTAAAAAGTCATTGGTTTTAGTGATCAAGATGCCCCTCCACAGGATGCTCCACCTATGGATATGCTTGTAGAGGACCAACTTAGAGTTGACTATAATGTCCTCGCTCACCTGAGAAAGTTGTCAGCTAAACTAAGCATATATGATGCCCTTATCTTATCCAAAGAGATGAGGGAGTCATTGATCAAAGCCCTTCTTGATCCAATTCTTTTGGGACCCAGAGGCATTCAGCGAAGTCCCCTTTACATCATGGGATGGATATGGCCGATTCAAACTCTTTGGGGTGTTAGTTGATCCAGTGCATCATTGAATATTATGAGTCTAAAACCCTCTACTTGAGGATCGATATTCCTCACAGATCAGATGATGTTGAGAGGATTTAATGAACACGGTGAGAGGGCTTTAGGCTCCATAGTGTTACCACTAGAGATAGATGACTGGAAGACAGAAGCCAAGTTCTACACAATTTTTTAGATACATCTTTCACTGCTTTTCTCGGTAGGAATTGGATACATGGAAACCACATGGTTCTATCCTCTTTGCAACAATGCATCAAATTCAGAAGAGGTGTAATCGAGTACTATGTCAAAGGAGACTTGAAGCCATTCCCAGTTAGAGGTCGAGAGATTTTTTATCGAGATAAACTCTTATCTTCCTCAATCAAAGTCTTCTCAACTTGGTGAAGGTTAGAAAATCAAAAGAAAATGATTCAAAAGAAAAAGAACTTGAAAAAGAAAAAGAAAAAAAATGAAAAGAAAGAGAAAGTACAAGTGATCGAGAATCAGACAATGAGGAAGAGGTAGAGCCAGATGTTAGATACCGCCCATTGTTTGTTTCTCCATATGAACACATGGGTAGGATGACTCAACCTCCACCAGGTAGAGGAAGAGGCAAGTCCAGAGGCAGTTCTAGAGGTGGAAGACCTCTTTGCTGGTGGCCAGCCAGTAGGAGCTCTATTCCAGCTTAGAGGAGTACTCCCACTATCCACATAAACTTAGAGTCCAGTTTGGAGGATGTGTCTCATGTAGTTAGCACGTCGACCAACCCCTCTCAGTGGGTCCTTTTGGAGGTAAAGTTTGAGCCAGATAGTGGTGAAGACCAGGCCTTTAAGCAAAGCATGAATGTATCCAAATCATCATTATGAAGAACAGTTAGGCAGCAGTTGGGAACTTTAGACCTAACCTCACTTTCTTCTCAGAAAGTTGAAGGTTTAGTAGTTAAGGAGGCCCCCAAGTCATCCACAGATGTCAGGCTAAAGATGTTTTTATTGGGAGCATCATCCTCAAGTCGGGAAGTAGATGTAAAACTTGAGGATGATTCATATAAATATTTAATACAACTTTTGATTGGTATTCCCTTGTGTTATTAACTTAGCAAAGAATGTATTAATCCCACATACTTGGTCTAAGCACAAGTCAAACTGCTTTGAAAAACTATTGGACAACCAGAGCAGACACTCTCAATCAAGATCAAGGCTAGGATTTGGCATAGTAGGTCCCGTCGATGATGATAACCATTGCCTAGTCATCACCACTCATTTGGGGTTTGATAGCTTCTCCTCAAATCATGCTAACTCTTATGAGGAGGAATGTTTAGAAACTTCAGATAACCCAAATGAGCCTGAAGTCAAAGATGCATCATTAGAGTTTGAAGAAGAAATTAGATCAACCATTGATGAACTCAAAGAAATCAACTTGGGAATAAAAGAAGATCCACACTCGACATACATCAGTTCCTTGTTAAATGAAGAAGAAACCAATGACTTAGTTAGGTTATTGGCTGAGTTTAAGGACTTCTTCACATAAAGTTATGAAGAAATGCCCAATTTATCTCTTGAGGTAACAGTCCATAAACTAGCAATAGAACCTAATGCTAACCCTATCAAGTAGGCTCATAGACGCATGTGATTAAAAATTGAACAACAGGTCACTTCTGAAATTAAGAAACTGATCGATGCTGGCTTTATCAAGGAAGAAAAATATCCTACCTGGTTGGCCAGTGTAATCCCAATTAAGAAAAAAGAATGGCCAAATTTGCATATTCATTGATTTTAGGAATCTAAATAAGGCATGTCCTAAAGATAAATTTCCACTTCCTATAACAGAATTGATGCTGGACATTGCCTCATCTCATGCAGTATTCTCCTTTATGGATGCGTCATTTGGCTACAACCAAATTAAGATGGCCCCCGAGGATGAAAGAAACACTACTTTTCGAACCCCAGTCGAAATCTATTGTTATAAGGTCATGCCTTTTGGCCTTAAAAATGATGGTGCTACATACCAACTAGCCATGACTCAGATTTTAAATAAACTCATTCATCATCAAGTTGAATTTTATGCTGATGATCTAGTAGTCAAAAGAAGAGAAAAGGATGACTTTCTCTTCGACTTGAGAGTTGTTTTTAGTGGTTAAGACAATTTAACCTTGAAATGAATTCTCTGAAGTGTGCATTTGGAGTAGCTTCAGGAAAGTTCCTGGGGTTTGTTGTCCATCACCGAGAAATAGAGATCGACCTAGAGAAGATTAAGGCTGTCTTAGAAATGCCACCCCTAAAAGTCTAACTCAACACAGATCATTTCAAGAGTGGTCGGCGTATCTAAGATTCTTCAAATCCAACTTATCAGGAAGATGCCAACCGTTCTCAGCACTTATCAAAAAGAATGCCAAGTTTAAGTGGGATGATAAGTGTCATTATGCTTTTGAAGACATCAAACACTACCTGATGATGCCACCAGTTCTAGCAACCCCTATCTTGGGAAACCCATTGATCTGCTACACCATTGCATTAGATGACTCCCTTGGTGCCTTGTTGGCTTAAACCAATCACAAATAGAAAGAAAATTCTCTCTACTACTTCAGTCATCGTCTAATTCCTGTTTAGATAAACTATCTATTAAAAAGCACTGCTTAGCTTTAATCTTTGCATCCCAAAACTACAACATTATATACTTTCAGATAAGGTGAATATGACCTCTAGAATCAATCCATTACAATATCTCATGACACGGCTAATGTTATCTGGATGGTTGGCACATTGGTCCATGATTTTATCGACGACATCACATGCATTCTTATACGTGAAAGGACAGACACTAGCAGATTTCTTAGTAGCACCCCCACTTCCTATTAATTCTCCACTTAGTGATGACTTGCTCGATGAACAAATCATGAACTTAGGGGACACTAGCATTCTCCGTTGAGAGATGTATTTTAATGGCGTGACTTCCTCTCAAAAAGGAGAAGAACTATGATCTACTCTTTGGGGAAGGCAGGGTAGGGATAGTCCTCTTAACTCCAGACTATGATGTGATGAGATTATCATATCATCTGTCCAATCCATGCACTAACAATGAAGCCAAATATGTGGCTCTGATTGCTAGTCTGGAGTTAGTCATTACACTATGCATCCAGAGCATCAACATCTTCAAGGATTCTCTGCTCTTCATCAACCAAATTGTTGGGTCCTACAAAGTTCTAAAGCTTAAGCTCCATCATTACCACAAGTACACCATGAAGTTGTTGGCTTAAATCCTAGATGTCACTATCTACAAGATTCCTCAAGGAGATAATGTTGTAGTAGATGCATTGGCTAAGCTCGCCAAAGAGTTGACATGCCTAAAAGATGAGTCCATTTCAATAAGGGTTTAAAATAGACAAGTCTTATCCTTTATTGATGATGAACTCATCTAGGGACTCTCTGTTAAATTGGAGGTTGTCGTTGTTAAAGAGGATGATGAGTCAAATTAGTAGCAACCATTCATGGATTACCTAAACACAGACAAACTACCTCAAGAGAAGTGATTAGTCCATCAAGTGAAATAGAGAGCTCTCTCATATGCTCTCGTGGATCACACCTTGTACCAGTGGTCATTCGATCAACATGTGGTTACATTATTGTGGTATTTATTTTTGGTTTTTAGTTTGTTTATGTTTGAGGGGACACCATGCAGATCTGAAGATGTACTTATTAAGGTGATCGGGTACTACATTAATGAATAGTGAACTATCTCGAGAGATAGAATTCACTATCCTATAATGGACCTAATTACCTAATAAGGACCCCTAAGGCATGATGGGTCTTCAAATATATCAAATATTTTTTTCTTACTTTACATGGAAAGGTAAAGCATCATTTATTTAAATTGGATTAGTTAAGTTCTCTATGGAGGCAAGTCTCCAAAGTTAATTACATCTTAAGGGAAGTGAATCCCTTAAGAATACTCTCGATTAAAGTAGGCGATTGTTGTCTCCAAAGAATTCAAAGATAGGACTATCAAAGGATTGGTTGTATTTTAGAAGATCAAATGGGAGAGATCAAAAGGGGAGAGTTATTAGTGAAACTAAAGGAGATGAGTAGGGAGTGCTTATGATAATAGAAAACCTAGTGAGCACTCTAATCTATCTTATGGTTAGGCTTTATGTATTTGAGTTTTAAAAAGATTTATTTATTTGAGTTAAATTTTTATTAGAAATCCAGGACTTATGATTCCACAACACAAGATTGTGAGAATGCCTAAGAGGTCATGATTTATGCTTATAGCTAGCAAAGAAAAACAACAACCTCAGATCTTAAATATAGGGAGCTTTGGATTGGGCCAAAAAATGACCTAAATCTAAGGAGAAAATGGGTATATGGTTTACCTCCACAAGAGAGAGTAAACCACCCGACCACTGAACTTATTATCGCCTGGAGTGGCAGCCAGCTAACTCCTCCTACGTTTTAAATTCATGTAGGTAAGTCATATGTTTTGCAAGATGGTTAGGTTGTTATTTATTTAGAAGAGAAACTAAGTCCTTAAACTCACTCCCTAAGAGACTAGATCATGAAAGCCATGAATAATGACTTAATTCTAATACAAATTTTGTCAAGTTTTATTAATTTTTTTGGACTCTTTATTTTGACACAGGCTATAGGATTTTGTATGCCTAAATGCATGAGAAATTGATTATGGGCTAAATCAGAAGAGAAAGAGGTGGCTTTCCATCAAAGGCTCTTACAGGATAAACCTTTATTCTATAGCATGGATGGAAGCCCTCTCTTAGCAAGAGTGAAAGAATATGACATGCATGATGTTATACATACAATCATCCACCTAAAGGGTTGCCAAATCTTTTTATTATCTTGATTTAATTCCTTGTCTTTTATGTGAGGTTATGATTTTTTTTTAAATTTTAGTTATGAGTTGTTAATGGGATAGAAATTTAATTTTTAATCTTAGGAGCTTAATTGCATCCAGGCCACACAACAATCACCAAACATGAAGAAACTATAAAAAATTATGCAATTTTTAATGCACAAGCTAAACAAAACATCAAACAATTTTATAAAGGTATCACAAAAGAATAAGAGGCGATCTGGTACCACAGACAACCAAAAAAAAAAATGTTGGTGAGCTCTTTATACATCCGATAATGAAAGAATAATTATAATTATGAAATGATAAGTGTCATGGGGGAAGGGTCTTCATTCTTCACTCTTCATCTGTCATTAATTCATTTTTGATTTGCTCCCTTTTTTTTCTTTCTTTTGGCTTGATTGGGATGTTGTTTGCTCCAAAGGCATCTTAGAGCTGCTTAAAGCCTTGCAGCCCTGGGATGTCCAGACTAATATATCATTTTTCTCAAATACATATGAATGTACGAAAAGAGGCAAATGGATAAGTAATCATGCAAGAAAATATGTTTGATTTGGTTGTATGATTTACATGTGTAATATGAAATTCTTCCTAAATCTTAACATGAAGATGTGTAGGAATAGATTGAGACAAGTGTTATGTTCTTTTCAAATGAACTATACACTTGCTAATGCTATATGAATTCATGTTAAGAGAGGGAAAGAGAACGTCATATTGCACATCTTATATTGTTATGTAAGCTTATATATATTTGTAATTAACATCACTTTATCTATAATAATTAATTTACAGGTTTTGAAAATAGTTTTTGATTTAATAGTGATAATAGCCACTCATATTTTTTTATTTAAGTCAACACATGCAATTTGACATAAAAGAAAATATTTCATTTAGTTAATTTCAAAAGAAATGAATGCATGATTTCATATGGCAAGCAATATTTAGCATGATTGGAAATTAACAAAAGAATGTAAGCACATGATTTCATTCACCCCAATTAATTCCTAAGGACAATCACATTAAATTAGGCTATTTAAAATAAACTGAAATTATTTAAAGAGATTTTTTTATCTTTGAGTTTGATTTGATTTAGGAAATATGAGAGAGGTTTGCTAATCCTAACCCATTTCCCCATGTGTTAATTAATTTTATTTAATGAAGAATATTTAAGTTAATTTTATATTTTAATTAGGTTAAGGTATGAATTAAATGAATTAATTAACCCTTATCTATATCACCTTAAGTTAATTAACTAATAAATGATAAGCCAATATTATATGCAATCACATGAAAAATAAAATTGCAATGCTCCTAAGAAATGAAAGGGGCCTAATGCAATTGTCTTATGATTAATAGTTAATTAAGCTTAAGGGATCCCACTTCATTACTTTTATAATTTTTTCACACATGTGAGCCAAACATAATTTTTTCACACATGTGAGCCAATCCTAATCCCTAAATCATTTAAACATCCAATTAGACTTTGATTTTCTTATTTTGAAGATTAATCACTTAATTAATCAATTAATCATTCCATTAACTTTGATTTCCTTATTTGGAGTGGGTTCTCAACTTCCTCATCATAGATCTAGGACTCTCATAGACACTAAGAGTTCCTTAGTCTTAGATTAGGTGAACAATTAACTTAAGCCTAGAGACATAGAAGAGTTAGCCATAGGAATAGGTTATGCCTTAGGGATTTAGGAGGACTTGCCTACCCTATAGCCTAAACCCAATCCTTGTTTCCTTCTTTCAAACCAAACCTCAAATTCAAATTCAAATTCCAAAATCAAATCCAATTATCTAATGATTGAAATCTATCACCAAATTCAAACTCTAAATCCCTTCCTAAGCTCTTTGATTTTATTTTATGGACTTAGCCTCAACCAAATTCAAATCAACCCCAATCCAATTGATTTTCTCAATTATCAAATTCACTCTCAAATCAAATTACAAATCATAAATCAATTCCAAATTCCATAGATTGAAACCCATGATTAACTCCAGATTCCAAAATCCCTTCTTAAGCCATATGAACCACCTTAATGTGCTTAGCCAAAACTACTTCAAACCAACTCAAGCTTGGTTGATTTCTTTATAAATCAATCATTCCTTCATTTATATTCACAAATATATATGAAATCCAAATTCAAACCATTCAAATCAAATCAAAGTAAATCAAACCAAATCAAGACCCCTCTTAAGCCATATGGACCCACCTACATAAACCTAATCAAATCTTGATCCAAATCAACCCAAACATGGTTGATTTCTTTATAAATCAATCATTCCTTCATTTATACTCATAAATATAAATAAAGCCCACCCTCTAGTGACCAAAATAAATCAAAATAAATAAAAACCCAAGTTAGTCGTTTGACCCACATCCCTAAGCTTAATCAAATTTGCTTCCAAATGAGTCCAAACTCAAGTGATTTTCTTATAACCCATTTATATCTTCATTTATATTCACAAATATAAATGAAATATACATTCAAATGACCAAAACCAAACTCAAATCAAACCAAATTCCCAATTTTATCCCTTTTTGCTAAACTTTTGAACTTGGCTAAATGAAACCCAAATCAACTCAAAACTCACGGATTTTTTCATGATTCAGTAATTGATCCAAATATAAACATATACCACCATTATCAAACCAAATCTAAGTCAACCCAAATTAAGCCCAAGTTAACCCTTTTGACTTGAAATTCTCATATGAACCAAAACCCACTTGACTCCAAATAAATTGCAATTGAATTTATATTTCAATCCTAGGCTCATATGTGAGTTCAACTAAACTTGAATCAAACCTTGATCAAGCCAATTGACCCATTTAGGCTCACTTGACCCAAAGTGACCTAAAGGACCTTTTTGAGCTAATTTCCAACCCAATCCAAATTGGATTGAACTAAGCCCATCTAAACCTCAATCATGATCAACATTTATCATGGGGTGATCAACAACCTTCAACTAGGTCAAACCAAGTCAAACCTAGCCTTTGACCAAGTCAACATTTAGCACAAATGAAACCCAAACTAGCCAAAACCCATCATATGCAAAATTGATTGAAACTATTGACCCAAACTCATTCATAATCAATGATTGAACATGACGAAACCATCAATTGAGCCAAACCAAGCCTAATTGGCCACTTGACTTAAGTTAACCCATATTAGCCTAAAAAGCTAAAATGAGTCAAATCATGATTTAATCCAAATTGATTGAAACCAATGGCTCAAGTTCATTCCAAATCACTTGTTGAACTTGACCAAAGCCATGATTGAGCTCAAGTTGACCAATTGGTCAACTTTGCCCAACTAGCCCAAATTGACCTAAAAGGTCAAATTGACCAAAATTTAAATTAATTCTAAATTAAACCAAACCAAAGCCTATAATCATTTTTAATCAACCAATTGAACTTGAATAAACAATTAACCCAACCTAATTTGGACAAAATTGGTCACCAATTTGACCCTTTTCAATCCAAATGAGTCAAATCCAAAACTAGACCAAACCAATCAAAATTAATTGAACCAAAACATCCTAAATCATCAAATGAACCTAACCCAAAGCCTTGGTTTTACCCAATTTGACCAATTGGTCAACCCAACCTAGCATAAATGGAATCCATTTGACTAATCCAAGCCAAATCACTTCAAACCAACTTATGGGACCCTAAGACTTAGCCAAACCTGACCCAAACATGTCCTAATTAATTTTCAAATCAGCCCAAAAGTAAAGTGGGCCCCACTAAGGGGATTATCCATCTAACCATAGGATTTAAACCTTCAAACCATTTGATCCAAGCTAAAGTCAACTACCCCATCCCCATGGAAGCTCATTAGCACTTCATGGAACCTTCTCCTGACCTACCTAGCTAACCTAACTCACCCTAGGTCGACCAAGGACCTTTGGGAGGTGAGTTGACTCACCTCCAACCCGAACTTAGCACCCATTAGATCCATGCCTTGGCATCCTTGCACATTGGGTCCATGGCAACCTCCCATCATTCCTCCTATCCCTAGTGTGCCTCCCTGACTTGATGGAGACAAGTCCGATGACCGGACGGTGGTGAGCTCATGCAAAATGTGAACACACTGCCATCCATCCATGATGGGAAATTGAGGGGTATACCCCCGCAATTTGAACATGATTTTGATCACACTTGCATTGTGAGCTCTCCTATGTGAATTCTGAATCCCGTCAGAGTGTTTCCAAGGATCCCTAAGCCCTCTCCATTCGGCATTGCCCATTCCTGAGCAAAGTCAAAATAGGGCATCCCAATTCTGAGCAATACTTTCTCATTTCCAAATTAAACTTCAATTCCTCTTAGCCACACCATCACCATACCCTATCGAAGCCAACTGAACCAATTCCCAAGCTTCCAAGCCACGGGAGGACTAAGTTCGATTTGAGCCAAAGCCTTCACATGTGTGGATTGGTCAACTGAGCCTTCCACACCAAATCAAACTTTAAGCTCTTCAACAGGGCCTCGCCTCAACTATGTGAAGCTGCCTCCGACGTTGCACCATCGGACATTAGCTTCGGTGAGGTAATTTCTCAAACCGAGCCTTGTATGAAAAAGTGGGTTGGTCCTTTGTGAAGAAAATGTGAATTACATGGAAAACTGAGCATTGGATGTGTGCGTCTCCCTTCCTCAAAGGTGTGGAAAGAATTTGGAGATAATCTGAGCTCGGGTGAGCTCAGATAGAACGAGGGAAGACGGACAACACCCATCTTTCAATGCTCGCGAATGGGATATGCCATGAGTCATCCATCCCGCGTGATAGGGATGAATGGCTCTAATCAAATCCCATGGTAGAGCCTTTGATTCTTTTCCTAATCCGCAGATCAAATCATGGCCATTTGATCTTAGATCAGACGGTCCACAGAGAAAGCATGTCCACCGCCGGCTGAGTCAGTGCGCATATGTGACTACTTAAATAGCCAATCCAGTCGTCCCACGTGGAAAGCGCGCTGTGTTAGCAGCTCGTGGCCCAACGGGATTAAGGATTTAATTAGGGCTAATTAATTAGTTTTTAATTCTGAAACTTCTTAAAATCATAACTAATTATAGAAAAATCTAAAAAAAATACAAACTTAGACTCAATTTGAAGATATTTTAGAGTAAAATTTAGGAAAATTATAATTAATTAATTTTGAATAGTAATTTTAGCTTAATTAGGATTTTATCAAAATTTGAATTAGCTTTATTACATCTTAATTAAGCACTCAATTAATCTCAAAATTTCTATGGATGTTTAGGGGGATGACCTCTACCTCTCCTAGTTTTATGGGATTTTGTTGATTACTCAATTAGAGAAATAACTTGATTAATCCCTAATTGCTCATTTAATCCAATTAATCATAATTAATGAATGAACAGTAACTTGAGTAGTCATTTGAACATAATTACCTCTCTTAAACAGAAAGATAACTTAGGGGGAGTGATTGGAGAGACTTTTCCTAATCCATTTCCTAAGTCTTCTTTATCTTTAAAAATCAAATTAATTAATGGTTAATGGAATGCTTAATTGATTAATTAAGTGATTAATTCAAAATGAGAAAAATCAAAGTCTAATTAGATGTTTAAATGATTTAGGGATTAGGATTGGAGCCTTGCCCTTGATTCTTTCCCCTAAGTTAATTTCATCATTCAAATAAAAACATAACCAAAATGTTTAATCAATTCATTAAAGACTTAATGAAATTAAAGTTAAAATCAATTCATCCACTCCCAAGCAACCTTTAATTGATCTTAGGTAGCTCCTCGGGTGATCAATAACCCAAGGTGAGAGATAATAAAATTATGGTTGGCTCACATGTGTGAGAAAATCATAAAAGTAATTAAGTGAGATCCCTTAAGGTTAATAAACTATTAATCATAAGACAATTTCATTAGGCACCTTTCATTTCTTATGAGCATTGAAAATTTACTTTTCATGTGGTTGCATATCATATTGGCTTTTTATTTATTAGTTAATTAACTTAAGGTGATATAGGTAAGGGTTAATTAATTCATTTAATTCATACCTTAACCTAATTAAAATATAAAATCAACTTAAATATTCTTCATTAAACCAAATTAATTCACATATGGGGGAAATGAGTTAGGATTAGCAAACCTCTCTCATATTTCCTAAATCAAACCAAATTCAAAGTTAAAAAATGTCTTTAAAGAATTTTGGTTTATTTTAAATAGCCTATTTAATGTGATTATCCTTAGTAATTAATTATGGTGAATGAAATCATGTGCTTACATTCCTTTACTTCTTTCCAATCATACTAAATATTGCTTGCCATATGAAATCATTCATTCCTTTCTTTAAAATTAATTAAATGAAATATTTTCTTTTATGTCAAATTGCATGTGTTGACTTAAATTAAAAATATGAGTGGCTATTATCACTATTAAACCAAAAACTATTTTTAAAACCCATAAATCAATTATTATAAATGAAGTAATGTTAATTATAAATATCTATAAGCTTGGATGTGATGATAGTATAAGATGTGTAATATGAAGTTCTCTTTCCCTCTCTTAATATGGATTCACATAGGATTTGCAAGTATATAGTTCATTTGAAAAGAACACAACACCTACCTAAATCTATTCCTATGCATCTCCATGTTAAGACTTAGAAAGAATTTTATAGTACACATGTAAATCATATAACCAAATCAAACATAATTTTTTATCCATTTGGCTTTTTTCGTACATTCATATGTATTTGAGAAAAGTGATATATTAGTCTGGACATCCTGAAAATTTGAGGCTTTAAGTAGCCCTAAGTAGGTCTTGTATCTTATGCCCCTGGTGTAGAAAATAATGGCGTCGTACTCACTTAAAACTCTTATACATATGCATGCATAATGTGGCTGATGAATAAGAATCAGAAATTAAATAAGTAAAACATAATTTTTGCAAGGATTTTCTTATCCTTATAGTTATTCATACATTTAAATATATTTAAGAAAAGTGGTATATCAGTCTGGACATTCTGAGGCTACGAGACTTTAAGTAGCCCTAAGTAGGTCTTGTACCTTACACCCCTAGTGTAGAAAATAATGGCGTTGTACTCACTTAAAACTTTCATACATGTGAATGTGTATTTACCTAATGGATGAAAAATCTCACTTTTCTACAGAATAAAGACATACATTCATAATTCAATCAACAAATGAAATATTTAAATTTCCAAATACACTTCTTTGCAATCATCATCAAAGTGTGCTGAAATTTACATTGCATGTATAGGTATGCTTAGGATTATTCATATGCATGATACATGATGGAAAGAAATAAATGAATGTGTGTTATGTGATAGTAATCCACCTTAATTATTCCTAAGATGCCTTTCTTATTGAATAGGGTTATTTAGAATGAACCTAAACTTAGGGTTAAATAAAACACATAATAAACCATTCACTAAAGGAAAGCTAATTCATTTACCTTAGAAATTACTTAAGGTAGGGATAAAAGAGAGATTTCCTCTCTTTCTTCTTTTTATAACACTTAGTTATTAAGTGTAGGCTATATGAAAATAAAGAAAATACTAAGTAAAATCCTCAAATCAACTAAACCACTTAACAAGAAATCAACCCTTTATAAATTCAATCCCTCACACTTAGCAAATCATAACTCTAAAGCCTAGTTAAGACATGCCACACAAGCTTTAACACATGCACATTAGGCTAAGTCACCATTTTTAGCTTTATGTTACGGCGATGCATGGTTTGATGAATGTTTAGTTTTGTGATGTATTATTTTAGACTAGATGTTGGGTGTATGTATGTGAATAATGTTAGTCGACATTAGCCTAATCATGTTTTATGCTAGGGGGGTCATGCTTGAGGTCATAATAAAAAATATAAATGATTTTATTGGTGCTATGCCTAAGCATAGCCCAAGTTAGGACAGGTGGGCTTGGTTACCCATGCGTGGGGTGCTAAGTCCAAATTATTCATATAACTGCTTAGGTTGTATGGAGTGTTTAGTTACACTTATTTTGCAAGTGTAATTAGATTTACTTTTCTTCTCTTTTATTCTTCTTTATTATAATTTTTGCATTAGGATTAGGATAAGTGGATTAGTGTTATGGGGGATTAGGATGAACATTGGTTATAAGATTAAGTCTTATACACCATGTGACGCCTTTGGAATAAATAACATCCCAATCAAGCTAAAAGAAAGAAAGAAATGGAGCAAATCCAAAATGAAGGAATGAAAGATGAAGAGTGAAGAAGGAAGAATGAAGACCCCCATAACACTTATCATTTTTATAATTGTAATTATTCTTTCATTAAACTGGGATGTATTAGGTATTTCTACCACGCTTCTTTTAGTTGTATGCGGTACCCTAGCATCAACCTCTTATTCTTTTATAAACTTGTTTGATATTTTGTTTAGCTTGTGCATTAGAATTATCATGTCTTTTCATAGTTTTTTTAAGATGGTGATTATTGTGTGGCTTGGATGCGATTAGGCTCTTAGGATAAAAAAGTAAATTTTCTACCCTACTAACAACTCATAACTAAAATTTTAAAATAATTTATAATCTCACATAAAAGACTAGAAATTAAATCAAGATAATAAATAAAATGCTTAGCAGCCCCTTAGCTGGATGATTGTATGTAAAATATCATGCATGTCCTATTCTCTCCCTCTTTCTAAGAGAGGGCTTCCATCTATGCTAGAGAATAAAGGCTTAACCTATAAGAGCCTCTGATGGAAGAACACCTCTTTCTCTTTTGATTTGGCCCATAATCAATTTCTCATGCATTTAGGTATACAAAATCTTATAGCCCGTGTCAATATAAAGAGTCTAAAAATCAAATAAAAGTTAACAAAATTTGTATTAGATTTAAGTCATTATTCATGCCCTTCAAAATCAAGTCTCTTAGTTTAAGGACTTAATTTCTCTTCTAAATAAATAATAGCCTAACCATCTTGTAAAGCATATGACTTACCTACATGGATTTAAAGCATCGGAGGAGTTAGCTGGCTACTACTCTAGGCCGTAATAAGTCCAGTAGTCGAGTGGTTTACTCTCTCTTGTGGAGGTAAACCAGAATACCCATTTTTGTCTTAGATTTTGGTCATATTTTGGCCCTCGTCGAAGCACCCTAAAATTAGGATCTAAGGTTATTGTTTCCCTTTATGGGCTACAAGCATAAATCCTCACCTCTTAGGCATTCCCACAATCTTGTATTATGGAATCATAAGTCCTAGATTTCTAATAAAAATTCAACTCAATCAAATAAATCTCCTCAAATTCAAATAAATAAAGCCCAATAATAGGATAGATTGGAGTGCTCACTAGGTTTCCTAGTATCATGAGCACTCCCTACTCATCTCCTTTGGTTTTGATAATAACTCTCCCCTTTTGATCTCTCCCACTTGATTTTCTAAGATAAAATTAATCCTTTGATAGTCTTATCTTTGAATTCTTTGGAGACAACAATCTCCTACTTTAATCGAGAGTATTCTTAAGGGATTCACTTCCCTTAAGATGTAATTAACTATGGAGGCTTGTCTCCATAAGGAACTTAACAACCCCATTTAAATAAACCCAACTTTACTTTTCCATGTATATTTGAAGACCCATCATGTCTTAGGGGTCCTTATTAGGTGATTAGGTCCATTATAGGGTAGTGATTCTATCTCACGAGATACTATACTATTCCTTAATGTAGCACCCGATCACCTTAATAAGTACATCATTAGATCTGCATGATGTTCCCTCAAACATAAACACCTAAAATAAAAAATAAACACCACAACAACTTTCTAAGATGTGCTAGGACATTGTAATCAACTATGCCTTTGTCCTCTGCAAGCATATCCATGGGTGGAGCATCTTATGGAGGGGTTATCTGCTCATTAGAACCAATGGCTTATTTACCCTTATCAAGAGGTGCTACCCTAGGAGGTAGAACTTTGCCACTGCACAGGTTGACTTCAGTGATTTCTTGGAATGATGAACTTGTGCAAAGTTCTACCTTCTCATCAGGCATACTTACAGCTTCTCCTATGGGATCCTCAGAGTCAATTGACTCCAAGTCAATATCAAGAGGTGAACTCGATTAATTTAGAAAAGGAAAGTCCAATTCTGAATTAGAAGAGAGTCGATCAAAATGATCAGAGCTATCATTATTATTTTCTAGACTTGGAGAGTTTTCAAGAGGAATAAAATCTAAAGCATCATAAGTGAACATGATGTAAGTGAAAGCTTTCTTCATTGATTTCTTTTTAGGTGGAGGTACATGATAGAAATCTAACAAAGTAAGCAAGGTAAGGGATTTAATGCCCTTGTCCACTGATACATTGCTCCTGCTGGCATAAGAGAAGAGATTACAATCGTGGATGGAGTGATGAACTGAACTATCTGCCGCAAGGTGGGCCGCTATGTTGTCCCGAGCTATCACCTTGTTCAAGTTGTCTTTGGTAACTTGCAAACCTTCCTTGATGTTGGAGGTTTGAGCTACCTAAAGCACATGTTGAGAGAGTTTCTTAATTTTAAAAACTACATTTTTAGAGGTTCAGAATAAGGCAATATCCCAACCTTCTTTTATCTTAAGAGGATCGCAGGTTTTCCCAAGAATTACCCTAATAGAACTGGAAGGTTGTTCTACTAAGTATTCCTTGGGGATAACTATGGCACCTGACTTGTAGCTATGCTTAAGTTAGTCCTTAAATATAATACTATCCTCTAAGACATGACTAATCATGCGGTGGTAGGGGCAATAATTATGATTATTACTCTTGCCCACTTCCTCCGCCTCTCACTGAAAGTCAGGTTTCTTTAAGAGATTCTTAAAGATTTTTCTAACTACCTCTTTCTTGAATGAATATGGCTTATTCAATCTATCAGCAAGAGTAGGTGGGTAATAGCTACCTGGCAGGGGATAAGAATACCACTGCTAGGTAGGCTGCTGATGTGGCAAGAATGGACATTATGGTGACTGATATGATGATCGAGGTGGTGGCAGAGGAGGTGACAAAGGAGGTCGAGGGGTCTCATATTAGACTTGCCCCTCTATTCACCATCTGAAGTCCCTAGCTTCTTCTCTAACACCTTATACGGCTTGGGCCGAGATGATTGGTCAGGAAAGGGTAACTGTTTGGCTTCCTCTTGTAGGTTAGCCACCTTGTTAATTAGTTTCTCAAATGTCTGAAAGGTAAAGCCCTTAAGCATGAAGGCGACCGAGCCATGAATATTCTTGAGGAGAATCTCAATGACATACTATTCGGACAGCTGCGGTTCACATTTTATGCTCAAGTTGGGCCACCTAAGAATATAATCAATAAGGGACTCATTGGGAACTTGTGTCACTAAAACAAGATTACCTACAATCACTCTTTGATAAGCTCTAGTAAATCTCTTGATGAACAGGTGCTCCAACTCAACAAAAGTCCCTCAGTGTAATCATACAATCAATGCAAGCCAGTCAACAAAGTACATCACACACCACATTGCTAAATTATGTGATATGCATTACGGGTTCCCATCAGGATATTGAACTACATCAAATTCCTCTAGGTATGGTCTATCCTTTGGAATAGATGAGCTCCCTCAGGTTTGCGCCATCGCTTCCTTCACCTGCTGTTCTACCATGTGCTTATTATCCTTCTCATACATGGAGGTGCCATCTACAACCTTACTATAAAAACTACTAGCATCATCCTCTATGGGAGTACACCTAGGATGCTCTAAAGTATGTACCAACTCTGGAAGGTTGGCTCTCATGGGAGAGGGCTGTGAAACTGGGGTTGAGTTCTGCAATACTGAAATTACTACCATCAACTTCTCAATCTTCTTCCCCATCTTATTTATGTGATCATCCCTTTACCTGAGCTAGTGGAGGAGGTATTGAGTTGAGTGAGAAGTGCCACCTTCCTCGAGCACAACACCTTTGTGGTTAGTCTGATTCTGCTATAAAGATCCTTGTTTCATGTGGACTTCAGCTGTATCATCCCAACATGTCATTCTCATCAGAATTGATGCTGAACCTATCCTCATCCTGATCTGAGTGGTCATTATCAAGAATTCACCTCTTCTTGGCAAAGTGGCCTGCTAATATGTCATATCGATCTATCTACTATGCTGCTTGGACAAATACCGACTTAGTCGTAGGGACTATGCTTCACCTCTATGCAAAACACTACCTACTATCAAGACTTCCTCACCAAGAGGATCAACTGTCATAAGGATCTACTGTCCTCTCTATCTCAGATGCTACGAGGAGCACGATGGTGCTCTTGGGTCGCCACTCTTTTCTAACCACAGCTAAGGTAGGGAATCGAGCAAGGGAGCTCAATCTCACCTCAACAGGTGGAATAGATGGAGTGGGATTCTTGAGCTGTAGCCGGATCACCAGAGGCAAAGGTCTCTCCTTGGATGGCGGCTTCTGAACCTTGATGGGAGTGGTAGATGCTGCATGAACATGGTGATGGTGGATGGTGAGGGGAGCAGTGTGATGGAAACATCGACTGCCCCTTAACTAGGGATCTCTGCATGTGGTGGACTATGATCTTGTCTGTATGACCAGCCCTAATAGGGCTACGATCAAGAAAATCCATCAAACTAGAGTCGACTGCTGAGCATACCTCCATCGCTCCCTCCTACCTACCTAGGTAGATACTCGAGCCTCCATGACTCTCTCTCTCTCTCTCTCTCTCTATGGATCTAACCCCTAACACTCCTAGGGATCATGGATTATAAGTCAAACAAGGTACCAGACTCCGAACATCTTAAGCTCTGCGGGCCTCACATAGAACAATCCTAAGTCTGGCATAGGGCCTCCTATACTCTGTAGCCAGTGTCTCATGGTATGCTGGTGGTGGAGGAGAAGTTGTGATCATCCAATTATCCTCCTCAACATCTGAGGGGGTGGAACCTACTACCACTTAGAAGTGGAGAGGTCTTACAGGGATAACCCTCCTCGGCTATATGAGAAGCAGCGTCAAGCTCTCTGGTTGCTCACTGATGACCCTGCTTAATATTTTGATTTTTATTGTGATGCTGAGTACGAGTGAGCAAGGAAGAATGAGAACTGACACCTACCTCAAAAGTGGAGGAGACTATCTCAAAGGTTAAGATTGCCTTCCCCTTTGGGGTGACCAACGAGGAGGTAGTAGCTCTCACTACAGCTATGGCAGGAGCAACTGCATGGGAAGGTATGAAAACTAACACTGAACGAGGCATGGGAACCACTACAACGTTCCTCTTCAATGAGAGAAACTCAGAGTCAGATGGGATATCCAAGCGGATAAGTGGCGTTTATCCTGCCACCTCCTCCCTACTAATAGATATGAAGGCTGCCCCCTCACAAGTAATATGGAACCCCTCAAAGCCACAACCAAAGTAGATTGGGTTGGTGGCATCAATCATGATGAGATTGGCATGATCCAAGGCCAAATCTAAATTAGAAGAGAAAGAGAAGATGAACTTGTTAGGAGCCATGATCACTACACTGACTGGAAGCTGGAATAACATGTTGTACTAAAATCACTGCATTTATTAAAATATAATTGAGTCAAACCCTTGCCTTGATGTTTACCTTAAATCATTGACTTCTATACTTAATTTGGAATTTAAACCCACACTTAACAAATTTAGCTATAAGTGGGGTTCATTAAATTTTGGAGAGATTTTTTATATTTGGAGGAGAGACTTTGCCATATGATTTTGATTTAGAACTCGTACTCAACCAATTTAAGTAGGTTAGGCAGAGTTTAAAAATTTGGAGAGGCTTTTAAAGATATTTGTATTAAGTATTTTATTTGAAAATGTTGATTTAGAACACCCTCACTTAGAAAATTTTGGTATGCTAAGAAGAGGTTTTGATTATATGTTTAAAAATTTTGTGAAAGTATCTTTGCTTGTGATGATTGGTTATGTGTGTGATATATGTTTATTTGAAAATGGAGCTTCTTACTTAACAAATTGGGTATGTTAAGTAGTGGCCAAATGTGTTTGAAAATGAGACTCTCACTTAACAAATATGGTATGTTAGGTGGGAGCCAAGTGTATTTATGATTTGAAAATGAGACTCTTACTTAACAAATTTGGTATATTAAGTTGGAGTCAAGTGTGATTATGATTTGTGTTTAGAAAATGAGACTCTCACTTAACAAATTTGGCATGTTAAGTGGAAGCCAATGAGTGATTTAATTTTCTTTTGAAAATGAGACTCTCACTTAACAAATTTGGTATGTCAAGTGGGGACAAATGTGATATGATTTGTATTTTGCTTGATTTTAAAAAGAGGTTATTACTTAACAAATCTGGTATGTTAAGTTGTAGACCAAATGTGATTTAATTTGCTTTTGAAATGACACTCTCACTTAATAAATTTGGTATGTTGAGTGGGAGCCAAATGTGATATGATTTGTATTTTGTTTGCTTTTAAAAAGAGGTTCTTACTTAACAAATTTGGTATTTTAAGTAGGAGACCAAATGTGAATTAATTTGCTCTTGAAAATAAGACTCTCACTTAACAAATTTGGTATGTTAAGTGGGAGCCAAATGTGATGTGATTTGTTTTTGAAAATGAGACTCTCACTTAACAAATTTGGTATGTTAAGTGGAAGTCAAAAATGTGATGTGATTTGGTTTTGAAAATAAGACTCCGACTTAACAAATTTGGTATGTTAAGTGAAGTTAAGTGTAATTATGATTTATTTGAAAGAGGGGAAATCTATTTAATAAATTTGGGTATGTTAATTAGAGTTCAATTTGTTTTTTTTTTGAATTTCTGAAATTGGACTCTCATTTGACTAATTTAGGTATGTCAAATGGAGTCCAAAATATGTCATGATTCCATGTGTGTGATCTCTTGCTTTTGAAAAGATGGAAACTTCAACTCTAGCATATGTAAAATATGTTGAGTAAAGTTTTAATTTTATGCTATGATTTTATTTGAAGATAAGATCTTCATTCAATAAATTTGAGCATGTTGAATGAAGGTGGTTATCTTTAAAAGTCTGCTTTTGAAAAAGAGAGAAACTCCAACTCTAGCATATGTAAAATATGTTGAGTGGAGTTTTAATTTTATGCTATGAGATCTTTAATCAAAAAATTTGAGCATGTTGAACAAAGAAAATTATTTTCAAAAAGATGCTTTTGAAAAAAAAATGATTTTGATTTTGAAAATAACATCCATGTAACAATCATAGGGATTGTTAGACGAGGTTTGGTTATATGAGTTATGTGTTTCTTGAAAATTTCTTTGTGATTTTGTGCAAGATCTTTTGTTATGTGAATTTTGAAAAAGTGCTTTTGGAAAGTGACATTATGCAAAAGAGGTTATTTTCTTAAATATTGGAATGAGCCTTGCCTCACCAAGCTAGTGGTAAGGAGGTTCTAAATTTTTGTCATCTCCATTAATTAGTTAAATTTATCTTTCACCTATTCAATAACGCAATAAGAGTTTCAAAACATACAAGGAGTGAGGTCCTAAAACCTAGAGGATGTTAGCTAGTTTTGCTTAAGAATGAAATAAGTTAAGTGCCAATGGAAGAAAAGATACTCATGGACTCATATGAAATACAAGTCCACTATCGATGCTTAGAGACAATAATTGTCTACTAGAGATAGAGAGAGGAACCATCCCCAACGGAGTCGCTAAAAAAATCTATTGTGTTTGTTTTCGATTTGTGTATATGGAGGACACCACATAGATCTGAGGCTGTACTTATTGAGGTGGTAGGGTACGATATTAAGGAATGTACACTATCTCAAAAGATAGATGTCACTATCCTATAATGGACCTAAACACCTAGTAAGGATTACTATGGTATGACGGGTCTTCGAATATACTAGAGATTTTTCCCCCTACTTTACATGGATGAATAAAGTTTGGTTTATTTGAATCGAGTTCTAAAGTTCCCTATGGGGGCAAGCCCCCATAGTTAATTACATCCTAAGGAAGGTGAGTTCCTTAGGAATACTCTCAATTAAAGTAGGTAATTATTATCTCTAAAGATTTCAAAGATAGAACTATCAATAAATTGGCTATGTTTAGAAGATCAATTAGGATGAATAAAAAAGGAGAAACTTATTATCAAAGCCAAAAAGAGATGAGTAGGGGATGCTCATGATACTAGGAAATGTAATGAGCACTCTAAACTATCCTATGGTTGGGCTTTATATGTTTGAAATTGAAAAGAATTATATGTTTGAGTTAAAATTTTATTAGAAAGCTAGGACTTATAATCCCACAATACAAGATTATGGAAATGCCTAATAGGTGAGGATTTATGCTTGTAGCTTAAGGAAAAATAGCAACCTCAGATCCTAAATCTATGGAGCTTTAGCAAGGGCCAAAGCACATCCTAAATTTAAGGCAAAAATGGATATATTATTTACCTCCATAAGAGAGGATAAACCACCCGATAATTGGACTTATAACTGCCTGGAGTGGCAGCCAGCTAACTCCTCCTACATTTTAAAGCCATGTAATCAAGTCATATGTTTTGTAAGATGGTTAAGCTATTATTATTAGAAAGATTCAGTTACGTATTGCTGAAACCCACTCTCACAAGGAAGCTAAAGGTGGTATGAATAATGACTTAGTCTAATACAAATTTTATCAAATTTTATTTGATTTTGGACCCTTTATTTTGATAAAGGCTATAGGATTTTTATATGTCTAAATGCATGATGAAATGAGTTATGGGCTAAATAAGAAAGGAAGAGGTGTTTTCCACCACAGAGAAAACCCTCAAAGGTCAAGTCTTCCCCTATTGTGCAAGGATGGAAACCTTGTCTTAGCAAAAGTGAAATAAGATAACATGCATGATATTAAGCATACAACATCCAACTAAGGGGTTGCTAAATCTTTTAGTTATCTTGATTTAATACCTAGGCTTTAAATGAGGTTATGAGTTATTTAGAAAATTAGTTATGAGTTGTAGTTGGGGTAGAAAGTTTATTTTTTCCTAAGAGCCTAACCGGATCCATGCCACACATTAAATCACCATACATGGAGAAACTAGGAATATACATGCCATTTCTATTATACAATTATAAACAAAGTTTCAAATAATTTATAAACTCAATGTACAAGAATAATAGGCTGGTGTGATCGAGTACCTCCATACAGCCCGAAAAGAGAAATGGGTAACTGAGCTCTACCCTTATACAAACTTGATATATGAAAGAATAATTACAATTACAAATGAACAAATGCTATGGGTCTTAATATCTTCTTTCTTCATGTCTCCTTCAATCCTCTTTTGGATTTGCTTGCTTCAAAAACATCACGGGGATCTCCCAGGATAAAGCCTTCTAGCCTCCGCTCATCCTAATCTACTATAACACTAATCCTAATTCCTAATGCAAAATTACAACCAAAAATAGGAAAAGTAACTCTAACTACACCTACAAAATGAGTGTTAGCTAAACACATCATACAACCCAAGCAGTTATATGTATAATTTAGGCTTACCACCTTGCACATAGGTAACCAACTCCACCTATCTTAATTTAGGTTATACTTAGGGGTTAAGAAACCTATAAAAGAGAGAGCATTTATATTTATTTTAAGCACCCCTTAAGCACAATCTCCTATAAAAAATATAATTAGGCTAATCACAACCTAACATCCAGTCTACGAAGCATACACCCTAACATCCAGTGTACAATAATACATCACAAAATAAACAGACATCAAACCATGCACCGCCCTAACATAAAGCATGAAATGGTGACTTAATCTAAGGTGTGTGTACTAAGGCTTGTATTGTATGTTCTAACTAGGCTTTAGAGTTATAATTCTCTAAATTTGAAGGGCATTGATGACCTTATTTTTAGAATGAGCTCTCAACCCCTCTATCTTAGACATTGGACTCCTCTTAGACACTAAGGGTTTTCTTAGTCTTAAGACACTTCTAGTGATTAGGTTAACTCTTGACCTAACCCTAGAGACTTAGAAGAGTTGTCCATAGGAATAGGTCATGCCTTAGGGGTGTGTGGTGAATATTTTAATATGAGATTTCTAAAAGAATAAGATATATACTTCTATCTTCGCTCTATGTGAAATAAAATGAGGATGAAAATATGCATCTACTTTCTTTTTATGTAATTTGACACCACGTAGATCCACAGATATTCTTATTGTGGGTGATCAGGTATGATATTGAGGAGAGGTGTACTATCTCGAAAGATAGAAGTCACCACCCTATAATTGACCTAATCACTTCAACAAGGACTCATAAGGACAATGGGTCTGCATATGTACCAAAGATTCTTCCCCTACTTTAGATGGAAATGTAAAGTAAGATTTATTTTATATTGAGTTTGTTAAGTTCCCTACAGGGGCAAGCCCCCATAATTAATTACATCCTAAGGAATGAGATCCCTTAGGAATACTCTCGATTAAGATAAATGATCATTGTCTCCCAAGATTTAAACAGATAGGGCTATCAATTGATTAGTTTATTTTGGAAGATCAAATGAGATTGATCAAAGAGAGGGAGTTATTATCAAAGCTAAAAGAAGATAAGTAGGAGATGCCCACGATGCTAGGAAACCTAGCGAGCTTCTCAAACTATCCTATGGTTAGGCTTTATATTTTTTAAATTGATTTAATTTGTTTGAGTTGAATTTTTCATTAGAAATTTTGGGCTTATGATTCCATAGCACAAGATTAAGGAAATTCCTAAGAGGTGAGGATTTATGCTTATGACCCACAAAGGAGAGAAATAACCTCAGAACCTAAAGCTAGGGGGCTTTGGCAAGGGTCAAAAGCATAACCTAAATCTAAGAAGAAAATGGGTATTTAGTTTGCCTCCACAAAAGAGGACAAACCACCCGACTGCTTGGACTTACACAGGGTGGCATATCTCTTACGATTTTAAATTCATGTAGGCAAGTCATATGCTTTATGCAAGATAGCTAGGTTGTTGTTTATTTAGAAAGAGACTAACTCCTTAAACTCACTCCCTAAAGAGACTAGATCATGTATGTGTATGCTTCAAATGACCTAAATCTAATGCAATTCAAATTTTACTTTATTTTTATCTTTAGACAAACACTTTGACCCAATGATTCATATACTGTGTGAGAAATGATATTATTGGACAAAATCGTGATAAGGAGGTGTGTTTCCACCATGGCTCTCAAAGGTCAAGCCATATTTCTCTGGCAAAGGTGGAAGCCCTCTAATCAAAACTGAAAATAATATGCATTTGTGCATGATGTTATAAAAGAAATACTCATTCAGCTAAGGGATTTCTAATTCTTTTATCTTGATTTTTAGCCTAAGCTTTAGGTGAACTTATGAGTTCTTTATTTTTAGTTTTGAATTGTTAAATTTTATAAAAGTTTTATTTTTGTTAAGTGCTTAATCCACATCCAGGACAAACGTAAAGTAAGGAAGAAACTAGGAAAAAGGATGCCACTTAATGCACAAGCTAAATAAATCATTAATCAATTTATAAAGCTAATCGCAAAAGAATAAGAGGCCATTGTGGTTGGGTACCACCGCATAAACCCAAAAACAAATTGGATAGTCAAGCTCTACCCTTATACAACCCTGATTACAAATGAATTGCATACAATTAAGAAAGGAACTCATTATTATGGGGGTCTTCAAGCTTCATTTCTGCATTCTTCTTTTCTTCTTTCTCTTTCTCTTTTTTCTTTCTTCTTTGGTTCCTTCTTTTGGATGGTTGGAATGTGGTTGCTCCAGAGGCTTCACATAGTACATAAGATGAGATTTTATGACCAATGTTCATCCTAATCCCCATAACAATCATTCCAAAATCCTTATTGTAAAAAATATATGAAAACGAAAAGTAAATCTAGTTAACACCAGCAAAATAGAGATTAGCTAACCAGACCACACAAATCCCAAGCATGTATATTGGAATTATCACCCCACACATGGATGACTAAGTCCACCTGGCCTATTGGATTATGCTTAGGGATATAAGCACCTGCACAACAAAAAATATTTATAATTTTATTACAGTGCCCCTTAAGCACAATTCCATGCAGAAGATAATGGTTAGACTAAAATTACCCTACCATTCATTATACCCACATTCACCCTAACATCTAGACTAAAATATATATCACAAAATAAAAGCAAGCATCAAACCATGCACTACCCTAACCTAAAGCTAGAAGTGGTGACTTAGCCTGATGTGTGTGTTTTAGAGGTTTGTGTGGTATGCTTAGCTATGGCTTTATGTTAGAATTTTATAAGTGTGAAGAATGTTCAAATTAGAGGAGGGTTTCATTTAAGTGATTTAATTATTTTAGATTGATTTTATTTTATGTTTTGATTGGGTTCAAATGAATCCTAGAATTAATTACTAAGTTATAAAGAAAGGGAAAGAGAGGAGAACTCCTATTTCCTTCTCTATCCTAAGTAATTTCTAAAATGGATTCAAATTTTAGTTTTATTTAGTGAATGTTTTAATTAAGTATTTTAATTAATCCTAAGTTTAGATGAACTATAAACAAACCTATTCAAAAAGAAAGGCATTTCAAGATTAAGTAAAATGAACTAAATTCACAAAAACATACATCACTTCATTTCTTTCCCAACATGTATAACATGCATATGAATGATTCCTAAACATTCTATACAGACAAATGGAAATGTTTATCACACTTCATGATGCATGCTAAGCAATTTATTAAAGAAAATTTGAGTGGTTATGATGCATGATTCTCATTAAGTAGCAAAGGGGTTTCTTATCCAATTTTCACATGTACACATGAATGTATGAAAGGCATAAGTGAGTACGATGTCATTGTTAACCAGGGGTGTAAGGTACAAGACCTCCTTAGGGCTAATTAAAGTCTCAACCCTGAGGTTGTCCAAACAAAGATACCACTTTCCTTAAATACAAGCATGTGTACAAAAGAAATGAATTGAAAAGAAAGAATGTAAAAGTTTATATTGGTTAAATTATTTTTGTTTATTCAATTTGTATGTGCAAGCATAGGTGTCCTTCTTAAGTGATAGTATAGGAATGAATAGGATATGGAATTAGGCAAGTGTTAGGTTCTTTTCAAATGAACCATACACTTTGCCAAACCCTATTCAAAACTATACTAAAAGGGAGAAGAAGGAAAACCTACATTAAGCACATCCTTATATTTTACTCACATGCAAACTTATAAGTAAGATATAAGTAACACACTTTTAGTTTTGATAATTGATTCATATATTTTGAAAATAATTTGGAATTAATAGTGATAATAGCCACTCATATTCTTACTTTATCCAACACATGCAATTTGACATAAAGGAAACATTTTCATTTTAAATTTGATTTTTGAAAAGCATGAATGTATGAAACCATATGACACACATATTTAGCATGTTGGGGAAGAACTAATGCAATGAAAGCATGTAAACATATTCTCCTTAATTAATTCATAAAGGCAATCTCATGAAATAAGAGAGCTTAAAGTAAATCAAAGTTTGTTTAATGTGATTTTTATTTGATCTTGAATTTGATTTATTTTTGAAAATAGGAAATGAGTTTGCTGTTCCTAACCCATTCCCACATGTGTTTGATATTTTTTGTTCAATTTTTAGGTGATTAGATTCATTTTATATTTTCATTAGGTTAAGGTATGAATTAAGCATGTTAATTACCCCTTATTTATACCACCTTAGCATAGTTAATCAAATAATTATGAGCCAATGAGATGACATAAAACCTCACAAGGAATTTAAATTTGCAAATCACCTAGGAAGAAAGGGGCCTAATGCAATTTGGCTGATGATTAATGACTAATTAAGCTAAGGGGTTTAACTTAAGTAATTTGAAAATATCCCTCACACATATGAGTTCAATTTTGATTTGCTTAATTGAACTTAGGCTCTTGAACACCTAAGCATCTACCAAAAGTAGATTAATTGGGTTCTAGAAAGTTTTAAAACTTTAATAAATTAATTAAGAAGGTAATTAGTGAATTAGCCCTTAATTAAGAGAAGATTAAGAAATAAAAGGGGGTTTAAGGAATAGCTTAGGAGAAATGCCCCAAAACTATTCCCTAAATCTTCTATTCATTGAAACAGACCTTAATCAACTTTAACAAAGGATTAAACCACTAATCAAACCCTTAATCATCCTTAATTATATTAAGGGAGTAATTAAGAAATGAATTAGCAATTTACCTAATTAAGACAACAATAAATCCCAAGAAAATTAGGGGAGGCAGAAGTCATCTCCCAAAATACACTTAAGGAGTAATTAACAAATTAAGATTTCTAATAAAACCCAAATTAAGAGAAAAGAAGTATTTAAAATTAATCAAAATCAATTTTAAAATATTATATGTTCAATTATCCTTCTAATGCAATTTATTTCATATTTTTTTGATTTTTCTAGGTTAAGATATGAATTTTAGAAGTTAACGTAATTAATTAGAATTATTTAAACCCTAATTAAATCTATGATCCCTACGGCGTATCACACATGAGCTGATGTGGCATCCCTTTACATGTGGCACGCTTTGATTGGCCACTTAAACATCCCATCATAGCACCGCGTGGCAGCAGCGCTGTACGCTTTTCCCTCAGCCGTCCGATCAAGGATCAACCGGTTGAGATTAAAGCTGCCATTTATAGAGGATAAAATTAAATCTAAAGCATGTTTTAATCTTGATCATCTATCCAAAATGCGTGGATGGAAGGCCAGAGATCCTCCTAGTTCTTCCGTGTGGAAAAATGGGGGCCATCCACTTTCAAAGAGAAGATCCGAGCTCGATCAAGCTCAGATTGGATTGAAAATCAACCCACCATCTAAACCTAAGGGCAAGCACGTCTAACAGTCAAAATTCCATGGGATTAAACTTTTTTTTACAAAGTTCCACACCACATTAAGTTTAATGGTCGAAAAATGGCATACCTCACTGGAGGTGATCACCAATGCTCGATTCCCTTGGAGAAGCTTCGTCTGGTTGAGGCAAAGCTTTGGTGAAAGTTTAAGAGGCTGAGGTTGAGTGGATATTCCTATGGGTCACCTCCTCCTTAGCTTGAGCTCTATTTTGATTGCAGTGATTCTCCCCTTGCTTCAAGAACTTGGAAGAGAGCTTAGGCAAGCTCGATTAGGTTCTCTGATGGAGTGTGCAAAGGGAATTGAGTGGAGTTTGAGTGTAGAGGAAGTTTGCAATTCTATGGACCTCCCCTATTTTTAAAGGATGAAAATCGAGAAAAGAAAAATCCAATCTCCCTCTAGGAAGCTTAGGATCACTTGCCAATTTCTCTTATGACTCTCTAGGCTTCAATCCAATATGGCTTTCTTTGAATTGAAGTGAATTAGGGGGAGTATATCTCCCCCAATGGAAATCGGATGGTCGAAGCTTCACTTACTGTTTTGGATCAATTGCCCAGGATTGAAAGGGTTGTTTGAGCTATTAGAGGTGCCATGTGATTCATTTTATGTTAGTGTTGACCTCATTTTTAGAATGAGTTCTCAACCCCTCCATCTTATACATAGGACTTCTCTTAGACTTTAAGAGTTCCTTAGTCTTAAGACACATCTAGTGATTAGGTGGACACTCAACCTAGCCCTAAAAAGTTAGAAAGGTTAGCCATAGGAATAGGTCATGCCTTAGGGGTGTTAGGAAAATTTGCCTACCCTTAGCTTGAACCACTCCTCACTTTCCTTCCTTCAAGTCAAACACCAAATCAATTTTATTTGATTTTCTCCAAACTCAAATCAATGCCACATAATTGAAATCCATGATTGAAACACATGAATGAAAAATAAATTCATAAAATCTTTCTTAAGTCCTTATTCTTCTTTTAAGGACTTAGCCTAACTCATGATCAAACCAATTCAAACACATGATATTTTTCTCATAATTCATTTATATTTTCATTTATATTCATATATATAAATGAATATAAATTTAAATTAATCAAACTAAACTCAAAATTCAAAATCAATTCATAAAATTTCCTAAGTCCTTTAAATTTTCCTTTATGGACTTAGCCAAAATCAAATCTAAATCAATTCAAATTCATGAGATTTTCTCATAACTCATTTATATTCTCATTTATATTCACATATATAAATGAAATATAAATATAAATCAATCAAATCAAATCCAAAAATTAAATTCCAAATTTAAAATCCTTCTTAAGTCCTTAATTTCCCCCTTAAGCACTTAGCCTAAATCATGTTCAAATCAAATCAAATTCATGAGATTTTCTTATAACTCATGTATATTCTAATTTATATTTACATATATAAATGAAATATAAATATAAATCAATCAAACTAAATCCAAAATTCATGCTCCAAACTCCAAAAATTTCTTAAGTCTTTTAAATTTCTTCTTAAAAGACTTAGCCTAAATCATGATCAAATCATTCCAAATTCATGAAATTGGGGGAATTTATGGGTATCTTAATTTTTTTGGGATTTATGGGTATCTTAATTAGGGGAATTGCTAATTCTTTTCCTAATTACACCCTTTATATAATTAAAGATAATTAAAGGTTTGATTAGTATTTTAATCTCTTATTGAAGTTGATTAAGGTCTGATCCAGTGAATAAGAGGTTTAGGGAATAATTTTGGGGCATTTCTCCTAAGCTATTTTTAAACCCCCCTTTTCCTTCCTTAATCTTTTCTTAATTAAGGGTTAATTTACTAATTACCCTCTTAATTAATTTATTAAAATTTCTAAAATTTTTCAAAACTAAATTAATCTACTTTGGGTAGATGCTTAGGTGTTTAAGAGCTTAAGTTCAGTTAAGGAAATCAAAACTCAACTCATATGTGTGAGGGGTGTTTTGAATTTACTTAAGTTAAACCCCTTAGCTTAATTAATCCTTAATCATGATCCAAATTGCATTAGGGCCTTTTCTTCCAAGGTGCATTGCAAATTTAAATTTCTTGTGAGGTTTTATGTCATCTCATTGGCTCATAATTATTTGATTAACTATGCTAAGGTGGTGTATGTAAGGGTTAATTAACATGTTTAATTCATACATTAACCTAATCAAAATCTAAAATGAATCTAATCATCTAAAAATTTTAAAAAAAATGTCAAACATGTGGGAATGGGTTAGGAACAGCAAACTCAATCCACATTTTTAAAATTAAATCAAATGAAAAATCAAACAAAAATTATATTAAATAAACTTTGATTTACTTTAAGTTTTCTTATTTCATAAGATTATCTTTAAGATTTAATTAAAGTGAATGTGTTTACATGCTTTCATTACTTTAGTTCTTTCCCCAACATGTTAAATATGTATTTCATGTGGTTTCATGCATCCATGCTTTTCAAAAATCAAATTTAAAATGAAAAAAATGTCTACTTTATGTCAAATTGCATGAATTGGCTAAAGTGAGAATATGAGTGTCTATTATCACTATTAAATCCAAATTCTTTTCAAAATATATGAATCAATTATCCAAACTGAAAGTGTGTTACTTATATCTTAATTATAAGTTTGCATGTGAGTAAAATATATGGATGTCCTTTTGTGATTAGCTTTATAAATGTATTGATAATTTGTTTAGCTTGTGCATTAAGTGGCATCCTTTTCCTACTTTCTTCTTGTTTTATGTATGACCTGTATGTGGATTAGGCTCTTAGGGAAAATAAATATTTTATCAAATTAAATAATTCATAGCCACACCTAATGCTTAAGCTAAAAATCAAGATAAAAGAATTAGCAACTCCTCATCTGGATGAGTACTTCTTTTATATCATCATGCACAAATATATATTATTTTCACTCTTGATTAGAGAGCTTCCACCTTTGTCGAAGAAACTTGGCTTGACCTTTGAGAGCCATGGTGGAAACACACCTCCTCCCTTCTTGCTAATTTTGGCCAATAATCTCATTTCTCATGCATTAGGCATATGAATCTTATTATCCTGAATCAAAAATGATTGTCCAAAATTGAAAATAAAATGAAATATGAATCGCATTAAATTTAGGTCATTTGAAGCATACCTTACATTATCTAGTCTCTTTAGGGAGTGAGTTTAAAGACTTAGTCTCTTTCTAAATAAATAACAGCCTAGCTATCTTGCATAAAGCATATGACTTGCCTACATGAATTTAAAATCATAGAAGGAGTTAGTTGGCGGCCACCCCCTTTAGTAAAGCTGTGGTTTGTCCTCTCTTATAGAGGTAAACCAAATACCCCTTTTCTCCTTAGATTTAGGTTATGCTTTCGACCCTCTCAAAAGCTCCCTAGATTTAAGTTCTGAGGTTGCTTCTCCCCTTTGTGGGCCATAAGCACAAATCCTCACCTCTTAGGCATTTCCATAATCTTGTGTTGTGGAATCATAAGCCTAAATTTCTAATAAAAAATTTAACTCAAACAAATTAAATCAATTTCAAAAATGTAAAGTCCAACCACAAGATAGTTTGAGATACTCGCTAAGTTTTCTAACATCATGGGGATCTCCTAGTTATCTTTCTTTTGGCTTCGATAATAACTCCCTCTCTTTGATCAATCCCATTTGATCCTCCAAATAAACCAATCGATTGATAGTCCTGCCTATTGAAATCTTTAGAGATAATGATCGTTTACCTTAATTGAGAGTATTCCTAAGGTATCCCATCCCTTATGATGTAATTAACTATGGGGGCTTGCCCTTGTGGGGAACTTAACGAACCCAGTTTAAAATAAATATTACTTTACTTTTCCATGTAATGAAGGGGGAGAATCTATGGTACATATGCAGACCCATTGTCCTTAGGAGTCCTTATTCGGGTGATTAGGTCCTTTGTAGGGTGGTGACTTCTATCTCTCGAGATAGTACACCTCTCCTCAATATCGTACCCGATCACCTTAATAAGATCATCTATAGATCAACGTGGTGTCCCAACAAGGCATATATTTATATACATATTTCTATTTTCATTTATCCTCTTTTCTGAAAGGAGGGGGATGGATGAAGGCAAGAAATGTATAAGAATATTTTCACCATAGATTTTACTGGCGACTCCACTGGGGATGATTCCTCTCTCCATCTTTGGTAAATGATCATTGTCTTCAAGTATCGATAGTGGGTTTGTACTTTTGTATGAATCCGAGACTATCTTTCTTTTAGTTGGCACTTAGCTTATTTCATTCTTAAGTTAAGTTAGCCAATATCTTTAGGTTTTAGAACCTCACCCCGTGTTGGTCTTAGAATGCCCGTTGAGTTCTCCAATGGGTAAAAAGAAAATATTGAAAGACTTCCTCCTTATCATTTTTATGATAAGGAAAGGTTCATTCTAAAATAATAAAGATAAAATAATTTTTTATAAGAACCTCACTTTTCAAAAAGCACTCTTTCAAAAATGCACATAATAAAATATTTCCCACAAAATTTTCTTAAATCACCCTCATTTAACAATTCTCATAATTATTATATGTAGGAATTTTCAAAAGTAAAACTAAAAATCTCTTCCAAAAAGCACAAATAAACATCTTCCTTCAATTCATTTTGATGAAGATTTTTTTTTCAAAAAAAATGAACAATCATCTTTCCAAAAATCACAACTAAAAATAAAATTTTGATATGCACATGTGTACCTTTCCATTCAATGAACTCACACCTATTGAATGGAAGTTTCATTTTCAAACAAAACTAAATTTTTCAAAAGCACATATAAACATCCTCATTCAGTATACCCAAATTTATTAAATGAAGATTTCATTCCTAAATAAAATAATATCATTTGTTTATCCCACTTAAACATATCCCATATATGATTAAGTTGGAATTACCTCTTTCAAAAAGTAATAATCACACACAAAATAAAATTTTCACATTTACCAAAAATAAGATTGATTTCCATTTCTACATACCCGAATTTGTTAAAGGGAAGTCTTCTTTTCAAGAATCAAAACTTAACAATCATATTTTCAAAAATTTCAAACACATTTGGAACTTCATTTAGCATACTCAAATTTGTTAAGTAAAGTTTCCAAATTCAAAACCAAAAATTTTCAAACACATTTGAAACTTTATTTAGCATACTCAAATTTGCTAAGTCATGTCTCCAAATTCAAAACCAAAAATTTCCAAGCACCTTTGGAACTTCATTCTTTATCATACCAAATTTGCTAAAGAGAAGTTTCCATTTTAAAAACCGAAGCAAAATTTTAAACACATCTTTTAGAATTTCATTTAGCATAATCAAATTTGCTAAGTGAAATTTTCATTTCACAAAATTAAGTGGAACTTTATCTTTAGCATACCATATTTGCTAAAGTAAAATCTCCACTTTCAATCAAAAACAAATCAAAAAAAAATGAAACACATTAGGATTTTCTCAGCATACCAAAATTTGCTAAGGATCTTACCTTTTCAAGAAATCAAAATATCCAAAACAAATGAAACACTTAGGATTTTCTCAGCAAACTCAAATTTACTAAGAATCCTATTTTCAAAAATCAAACAAAACACACTTGGGTTCTTCACTTAGTATACCTTGCTAAGTGGGAATTCCAATTTTCATAATCAAATAATAATTTACAAAAAAAATAATCATTTGCAAACACTTCACTTAGCATACCCAAATTTACTAAGTAAAATTCTAAAATCACCAATCAAAACAAAAATCAAGTGACCCTTACTTTAACATACCCAAATTTGTTAAAGGAAAGGGTCCTCAAATCAAAATATCTAAATTCAAATAAACATGAACCTATGGAAGCAATCTTCTCAAAATATTTGAATTCATCTTTCAACATACCCAAATTTGTTGAAGTTGGATTCATATTCAAAAATTCCTCTTTTCAATCAAATTTTTAAACATTCTCAGATCTATTTGAACCCCACTTAACACTTCCAAGATGTTGGATGTGGGTTCAAATTTAAAAATCAACAAAGACAGAAATCTGATCCAAGCTCATTTCCTATATTGCAGATTCTCAGCATTAGTACAATTAGCTCAGCTTTAGTCTTTTCATTGATTCAAATGGCGTGCTCTGAAATTTTTTCACTTTCCATCATGGCATTTGGCCTTGACTAGCCAACTTCTCGATTGATCATACACACTTTATCCATTTTAGTTAGGGATTTGAGGGAGTGAGGATCACATGTGAGGCACTCCTCATGATCGTAGGACCACTGGTCGCGTAGTCATCCGTGATCGATCTACCTTCGATTGACATATCCTCAGGAGAAAAGTGGCAATCCCACCGCCTAGTGACACTAGTACCAAAATTTCACAATGTGCCTGTGATTTCTCATGCCCCTGAGGGCTAGCACTCTCATCGCACTCTAAGGGTAAGGCTCCCGATCTCGTGGGATTGCCTCCCTACTTTTGAGTACTAGTTCCTCACCTCTCATCCTACTGAACACAATGAAGGAACATAAATTGCATGATCAAGCAGTATCACACCAGGATCGCTAGGGAGATGGAGGCGCCGCCGTTCAATCATTGAGGAGTTTCATTTTGACTTCTTCACCACTAAGAAACCGCCATTTCATCCTCTCTCTAGGCGAGAGGATGTTAGAGGATTCACATCACCTCCACCTGGTCCAACATCAAATTACTCGGAGGTGGAGGATGCCGCCCGATCGCCTTGCACCAAGTTGGCGAGCTGGACGTGAGTGGAGCTCAATTTGATCTGAGATCCATCATCCTAGTGTGGGAAACATATTCATCGGGAGAGGGCCTCATACATCTTCTCATTACCAGTAGGAGAGATGGAGGTTCGCCAGTCCACTTCCATACTTGTGATTTTCCGCTGACGCCGCGACACCATCGATAACATCTTACTTACAGACTAATCATCACAGGAGGATAGATCCTATTCATAGAGAGTCTGGTGTCCACCACCCCGCTACCATCACCAGTCAAAAGCATCTCCGTTCCATCAAAGGCCATGAAGGCCATATATGGGAGAAGCTGCACTCGTGACCTGCTACAATCGAGGATCCTACTTCATCTACCACCCATGGTGCAGTAGAGCTCTCGCCGACCGCCCTAGTGGTGGTGTGGAGGGAGTGGTGACCAAGCATTGGTCGCCCCTTCACCAACTCCCAAGATACAGACATGGAGATGGTAGAAGTATTTCGTGAGGTAGTAGATGATAACCTACACCAATGATAGTGGAACCTCCTAGAATGTCACACCTTCGCATCTAGTGAGGGAGTGTGTCTCCTTAGTGAGCAAGCCCTAGGATTGACTCAACAAAGAGTGACTGCGCCTCTCGCAACAGTGATCACAATCGTAGAGATCATTATTCGATCGATCATTCTCTCAAGGAAATAGTAGCACATTATCTTGTGGAGAAGAAAGAGATTTTAGGGTATGATTGGTCAAATGAGGAGAAGGTTAGCTTCGATCCCAATGAAGATGATTTATTGGGAGACTCAGCTGGAGTTTGTGTGGTAGATACCAGAAGATCTCTTCTCAGCTTCTCAGGGAGTAGCAAGTGAAGGAAGTGTTGGCTCAAGCCCGGGGAGGATCATCAATTCCAAAGGGTAGACCCTACCTGGAGTAATTCGATTCAATCCACTATCCCAAGGGTTTTATGCCACCTTCCTTCAAAAGCTTTGATGGCAATGAAAACCTAAGGCAACACATAACACACTTCAGGGCTAGTTGTTGCAATGCTGGTGGAAGTGATGCTTTGCTATTCTGCCTTTTCGTTAGTAGCCTAGCAGGGATTGCTTTCTATTGGTATGTTGAACTGTCCAGCGATTCAGTAAAGATATTTACTGAGTTAGAGCAACTCTTTATCAAGAGGCTTGCTGGAGCTCAGCAAAAGGTTACTGTAGGTGATCTCATTGTAGCACAATAACACCAGGTGAGTCCTTTGTTGATTATATTCTTTGATGGCATCGAAAGTATGAAATGAAAAGTTGTCTCAAAGATGCCATTGAGATTCTTTAAAGAATATCCATGGCGCCATGCTTAAGGGCTTTACTATCAAAATATTTGAGAAGCTAATCAACAAGGCGGCTAGTCTACAAGAAGAGGCCAAACAGTTTCCTTTTCAAGACCAATTGCCCAAAGCAAAGTCACAGAAGGTATCTGAGAAGAAGCGAGGAGCAGTGATAGTGGTAGATATGGGGAATCAACCAGTAAGAGATCAGTCTGAGAGACCACGACCTCAGCAGCCTCCACCTCCTTTACCACCATCGAGGTAGCCTTATCGGCCTCCATTGCAGCCTTCACAGTTAGCACCGCCACCTCCTCAGCCATACCACCACCAGCAGTGGCATACATACCCTCCGCCTAGTAGCTATGGTCCACCTACTCTTTTAGATAAGCTTAACAAACCTTATTCATTTAAGAGGGAGGTAATCAAGAAGATCTTTAAGAATCTCTTAAAGAAGCCTGATTTTTAGCTGCCCGAGCCTAAGAGATAGGAGAAAGTAGGCAAAAGTCATGATCCTAACTTTTTCCCCTACCACCGTATGCTAGGCCATATTTTGGAGGATTGCTTCACATTTAAGGACTGGCTTGAACATAGCTTCAAGACTGGTGCTGTAGTTATCCCAAAGAATACCTTGTGGAACAACCATCCAGTTCCATTAGGGTAATCCTTAGGGATACATGTGATCCTTCCAAAACCAAAGAAGGTTGGGATATTTCTTTATCCAAACCTCTAAGATCATCAAGATCAAGAAGTTTTCAGATGTTGAGTCAAAACCTCCAACATCAAGGAAGGTTTGCAAGTTGCCGCCAACTGAGAAAGGGGAGCTTAGAACAGTAACAGAGCATGTGTCGGGATAGAAGAGCAACCACCGATCGAGTCCCCCTCCGCCTACAGCCTTCCACACTGATGACTTCTTCCAATTCAACTAGTTCTTCTTCTTCTACTAGTAGACCTCTTATATTGGTAGATAAGGGCATCAAATCCCTTACGCCATAACTTTACTTAATTTTTACTTTGTACCTCCAAACAAATCCAAAAAATTAAAGAATAAAGGTAGTTTGAATTACATCTGTGTCACTTATGATGGGTTGTCTTCTTCTATTCCTAATGATAACTCTTCAAGTCAAAATAACTATAACAATTCTGATCTTCTCTTTCGAGTTGGACTTTCTTACTAAATGTTTGCCTCTTGAGATAGACTTAGAATCATCCGATGAGGGTCCCATAGGAAGTTGTGTGAGCCTGAGCGTGTAGAACCTTCCATTACCTGCCACAAGAGATCACCGAAGTCAACCTCCATAGTGGCAAGGTTCTACCTCCTAGGGCACCTCAAGATAGAGAAAAGTCATTGGTATAGAGGATCGAGAAGCCCCTCCACAGGATGCTCCACCCTTGGATATGCTTGTGGAGGATCAGCCCAAGGTGGACTATAATGTCCTTTCTCATCTAAGAAAGTTACCATCTAAGCTAAGCATATATGATGCCCTTGTCTTATCCAAAGAGATGAGGGAATCACTAATCAAGGCTCTCCTTAATCCTAAAATATGCTTAGCTCAGCTGATTATTATAGGTGAAGAGGCACATTATATAATAGAAGCCCAGGGGATACTTTCACAGATGAAGACCTTCTTTTGGGGACTTGGAGCGCAACCGTCTCCTCTACATCAGAATGGATAGGTTCAGACTTGCCAGAGTTCTCATTGATTCAAGTGCATCGATGAACATTATGAGTGTAAAGACCCTTGCCTATTTAAGGATCAACATCTCCACACTCCGAGGATATCAAATGATGTTGAAAGGATTCAATGAACAAGGTGAGCGGGCATTAGGTTCTATAGTGTTACCTTTGGAGATAGACGGAAGAGAAGCCAAGTTTTACATCATTGATTCAAATACTTCATTCACTGCTTTGCTTGGTAGGCCTTGGATACATCAGAATAAGATCATTCCATCCTCCCTCCATCAGTGCATTAAGTTTAAAAAAAGATGAGATTGAATACCACGTTAATGGAGATGAAAAGCCATTTTCAGTTAGTTGCGATTTATGAGGATGCAACTTACTATCCTCTCAAAATACTCTTTCTCGTGAACTTGGACAAAATTCAAACTCAAAATCAAAAGAAAGAGAAAATGAATAAAAAGAAAAGATAATAGAAAAAGAAAAGAAAAGGAAAATCTAAGTGAACAAGAAAGGGGAATTGAAGAAGAAATAGATTTGTATATCACATTCCACCCATAGTTCATTCCATCATATGGACATGTGGGTAGGATGGCTCAACCTCCACTAGGTAGAGGCAGAGGCAGTTCTAGAGGTGGAAGACCCTGTGGTTGGCCATGAACCAACAAAGATCGTGTTCTAGTTCATAGGAGTACCCCGACTACTTACATAGACTTGGAATCCTGCTTGAAGGATGAATATAATGTGATTAGTATTCCAGCCAACCCCTCTCAGCGGGTTCCATTGAGGTGACTTTGATCTAGAGACAAGACCGTGCCTCAGCAAAGTATTCAAGTTTGTAAAACTATAATAGCTGGGAACTTTAGCTCTAACCTCACTTACATCTCAGAAAGTTGAAAGTTTTGTAGTTAAGGAAGTCCCTAAGTCTTCTAGTGACATGAAGCAGAAGAGATTATTTTTGGGATCATCATCCTCAAGTCCTGAAGTTGATGTAGAACTTGAGGAGGATACATTTAAAGAATTAATGGAATTACCATTTGACTTTTACTTGCCTAGTGTTCATAATCTTATACAGAAAGGTTTAGTTCCTCATACATGGTCCAAGCACAGGTCAAAGTACTTTGAAAAGCTATGGAATAATACAAGCAGGGAAGCACAATCAAGAGTAGAGTAGATTCTGAAAGGGTCCAAATGATGTTGATTATCGTTGTTACCAATCATTTGGAGTCTGATTGTTCTTCTCACACAACACCAACTCTTATGAGAATGTGTGTTTAAAAAACCTCGATGATCCGATGATCTCAAATCAAAGAGGCACGCCGTAATTTGAAGAGGAGATTCATTCAATAATTGACAAGCTTAAAGAAATCAACTCGAGAAGAAAATCCATGCCCGACATACATCGCTCATTTGAATGAAGAAGAAACCAATGACTTAGTTAGGCTATTGATTGATTAGGTTTAAAACTAATGCATGAGTTATGAAGGATGCGATTATCTCTTAAGTAGCAATCCACAAGCTAGCAATAGATCCTAATCTCTATTAAGCAAGCTCTAGGCGCGTACAATTAAAATCGAACAATATGTCATTTCTGAAGTCAAGAAATTGATCGATATTGGTTTCATCAGGGAAGAAAAATATCCTACCTGGTTAGCTAGTGTTGTCCCAGTTAAGAAGAAGAATGGACAAATTCGCATATGCGCCAATTTTAGGGACTTAAACAAAGCATGTCCTTAGGATGAGTTTCCTCTTCCTATACCAGAATTAATGGTGGACATCGCCTCATCTCATGTTGTCTTCTCTTTCATGGATGGGTCATCTAGCTATAACCAAATCAAGATGTCTCCTGAAGATGAAAGAAACATTACTTTCTGAACCCAAATCAGAATCTTTTGTTCTAGGGTCATGCCTTTTGGCCTTAAAAATACTGGTGCTACATACCAACGGCCATGACTCAGATCTTCAATGAACTCATCCATCATTTGATTGAGTGCTACGTTGATGATCTAGTAGTCAAGAACAGAGAAAAGGAAGATCACCTCTTTGACTTGAGAGTATTTTTTGAAAGGGTTAAGACAATATAACCTCAAAATGAATCCCCTGAAGTGTGCATTCGGAGTAGTTTCAAAGAAATTTCTTGGGTTTGTTGTCTAACACAGGGAAATAGAAATAGATCCAAAAAAGATTAAAGCTATCTTAGAAATGCCACCTCTAAAGAGTTTAACTCAACTCAGATCCTTTCAAGGATGACTGGCATATCTAAGATGCTTAATCTCTAACCTATCGAAGAGATGCAAGCCATTTTCAGCACTTGTCAAAAAGGATGCCAAGTTCAAGTGGGTGATAAGTGTCAGCATGTCTTTGAAGATATCAAGCAGTATTTGGTGAAGCCCATAGTTCTAGTAGCTCATATCCTGGGCAGGCCACTCATTCTCTATACTGTTGCATTAGATGACTCTCTTGGCACTCTGTTGGCCCATGCTAATGACAAAGGGAAGGAGAACGCTCTCTACTACCTCTATCGTCATCTAATTCCTGCTGAAGTGAACTATCCACCTATTGAGAAACATTACCTAGCTTTGATCTTTGCCTCTCAAAAGCTACAACATTATATGCTTTCTCATAAGGTGAACTTGATCTCCAGGATAAATCCACTATAATACCTCATGACACAGCCAATGCTATCCGGACGTTTGGCACAATGGTCCATGATCCTCGCACAGTTTGATATCACATTCATACCCCTCCGTGCGGTAAAAGGATAGACACTAGTGGATTTCTTAGCAGCACATCAACCTCCTAATGATTCTTTGCTTAGTGGATCTCCCTGATGAACAAATCATGAACTTAGGGGAGGCCAGCAACCACCGATGGGAGATGTATTTTGATGGTGCAACTTCTTTTCATAAAAGGGAAGCACATCGATCTATTCTCCTAGTAAAAGCAGGGATAGGAATAGTTCTCCTAACTCCAAACTGTGATGTGATGAGATTCTCATACTATCTTTTTAACCCTTGCCCTAACAATGAAGTTAAGTATGAGGTTTTAATTGTTAATCTAAAGTTAGCCATCACAATTAGTGTCAAGAGAATCAACATCTTTGGGGATTCTCAGCTGGTCATCAATCAGTTGTCGGTCCAAGATTCTCAAATCCAAAAGTCATTACTAGTATAACATGAAGGCTTGACCCAAAGTCACCATCTACAAGGTTCCCAGGAAGAGAAGTAGCATATGCTTTGGCCAAACTTGTTAAAGAATTGGCATGCCCGGAAGATGAGTCCATGTCAATAAGGGTCCAAAATAGACAAGTCATATCCCTTATTGATGTTGAACTCATCGAGAGACTTTCTCTTAAAGGGGAGGTTTACGTTACCAAAATGGACAAGGAGCTAGATTGAAGGCAACCGTCATAGACTATTTGAACACCAAAAAACTACCTCAAGAAAAGTCACAAGCCCATCAAGTGAAGCAGAGAGTTCTCTCCTATGCTCTCGTTGATGGCACCCAATACCGACGATCCTTTGACTAAATGTAGTCACGCTATTTAGACAAACATGAAGCCTATGGCATTTATGGCGAGGTACATTCGTCTATGGAGCATCAATCATCAAAGATGAAGAAGAAGATCAAGAGACTAGGATACTGGCCATCAACGATTATGGTATGGATGTAGCTAGGAGATGCCATCGATTCAGTTCATGGCGTGGTCATCCACAATCACATTCTACATTGGCCTCATGGCCATTTTGAGTGTTAGGACATTATGGGTTCGATCAATCCTCCTTCTTCCAAGGGTCATCATTCATCTTAGCGCCCTACTTTTCCAAGTGGGTGGAAGCCATCCCATCAGTCACGTCATGTGCTTCAATTTTTTAGGAACCATATCGTATATAGGTCCAGGGTGCCTCGATAAATTATATCTAATAATGGTATTGTATTCAAAAGCATGAAGATCAATAGCTTTGCCAGAAGACACGATATAGATTGGAGATACTTCACCATCTACTACCCAGAGCAAATGGCTTAGCGAAAGCATTCAATAAAACTCTCATCCAAGTATTGAAAAAAACTCTTGATGATAACAAATGATAGTGGAAGGAGCATTTGGTTGAAGCCTTGTGGGCCTACCACACCACATATCGAACCCCAACCTAGTTTACCCCGTTTTCTTTAGTGTATGGGTCTGAAGCTATTCTACCTTTAGAAGTTCAACTTCCATCACTAAGGATAGCATTGGGTAACAAGATTACTATAGAACAGAATGCAAAGTTACGGTTAGAAGAGCTCGAAGGTTTAGAGGAGAGTCACATATAGGAGTGCCAGAACCTCGAGTTGTATAAAGCCAAAATGATTCAAGCTCACAACAAGCTAGTCTACCCTAGGTCTTTCCGAGTAGGAGAATTTGTGTTAGTCCTAAGGATACCAATTGTCGCCCATCGAAAGATGGGAGGCAAGTTTGAACCCACTTGGGAAGACCCCTATGTAATAGAGAAGGCCTCCCAAGGAGGATCTTATCAGCTTATTGATTGTAAAGGAGAACACCCGATGCTTCCAATTAATGGGCTCTATCTAAAGAAATATTACTCATGAAACAAATTATGTTTGAAAATAATTATTAATAAAAGAATAAAAATCTGATTCCATTCATCAAATCTTCTCTTCTTTCGAAGCATTGTTAGCTTTTCTTGCTAATCCACCATGACGTGTTTAGGGTAGGTGTAAGAGTCTCCCAGTGGCATCCTATCCCTCTTTCACGAACACAATCTCCTGATGTTATTAGAATAGGTGTAAGAGAACTCAAGAGACATCCTATTTCGATTAGCACAATTAAGATAGGTGTGAGAGAACCCAAGCAGCATCCTTTCTTAGTGGGAATCCTATCTTCCATTCGTGACACCATTTCATCAAAATCCCAAAGCGTGCTTAAGGTAGGTGTAAGAGTCCCCTAGAGGCATCCTATTCCTTTTGACACATGCAAAAAATAAACACAAATCTTTTATCTCGATCTATTTTGATGTGTAAGCAAGCCCCCTGTGGCACTCACTCATTAGCTGCTCTAGGTCAGGTCTACATGCTACCTTGCTAGTATGTTACCCAAGTGGTCATTTATTTGGAAGATGTGAGTCCCCGAGCTTTCTTCCTAACTTGACCATTGTAAATCAACAAGTTCCTTGTTGGTATGGTAGTCTTCACTTGCCCAGTAAGCTACCTCATGTTGATTTTGTTTAAGAAGATGCAAATCCCATACTTTCTTCTTGAACTAATCATCATGATCTAACTAGGCTGAGTATATTTGAGGTCTAGGATAAGTCCCCTAGAGGCTCCTTTCCTCTTGATTACATTTGGGTCGATGTAAGTCCCTCAATGGCATTCACTCAATAGTCTCCCTAGGTCGGATGGCACACGCCGTAGAAGACTATCCCAAATCAATTCTATGAGGATGTGAGTCCCGAGCTTTCTTCTAGGTTGATTATTTGTGGCGATGGGCACCTTAGGTTGGTTGATGTTTCTTGTCTTGTGACTCACCGTGGATACACCACTCTTGGCGGATATGAGTCCCAGCTTTCTCCTTGTTGGACAGAATACCTATTGGATATGACTAGCCATGTCATCTTCTCTCGGGTTTTGGATTAATCCCTTAGCGGGCCCATCCCTAACGGGCACTCTATTTGGATCACGTCCTTTGCGACCCCATTTAGACACTACCCGAGTTACTTTTGGATTGGACAGTTCCCCTTTCCTAGTAGCCACCCCTGTGGTTGGAGAATTTGTTCAGCAAATGCACAAATTCTCTCTTAGTTCAGTAAACCTGAGATACCTCTAGGCTGATATGAATTCCTTCTCAATCTGATCCCTTGCAAACTAATAGGGTCCACAATAAAATAAACTAAACTAAACAAATAATATATTCACTTGTGGATTAGGAATTCAAGCCCCCAAAGGGCCCCTTTTTCCAAATAGGCATCCTATCTTTAGGGTAGTGTCAGCAGAACTCCCTATAAAAATTGCCTAACTACCTTAGTTAAGATAAGTCCCTAAGTCAGCACTCACTCTGTAGTCACCCTTAAGTCAGGTTCAATCTATTTTACCATAAGCAGGCTATCCCAACAGTCATTTTGGTGTGAAAGATGTAAGTCTGTGATGCATTCTTTATAGCATGATTGTCGCAAATCGACGGGCAGCCCTAGGTCGGGTTTGATTTGTTGCCCAAAGCAACTGATCACCCAAGTAGTATTTTCTAGTAGAAGATGTGAGTCCCCGAGCTTTCTTCCCCTTAATTAATCATTACAAACCGAAAGGCACTCCTTTAGTCAGATAATTCTCCCATCGGTAGAAACTGCTCCTTTTGGATTAGTAAACCTAAGATAGGTCTAGGCTGATATAAGCTCCTTCTCAGTGTGATCCATCGCAAACCAACAGAATTCATCAAAATAAATAAATCTAAAAAATAAAATTAATCTTGACTATCTTTGAGTTCATCTAAGTCCCCTAGTGGCATTCACTCAATAGTAAGCTCTCGGTTGGGTTCAATTTGTTGTCTTGCCAATAGATTACCCCAACAACTGGTCTCTACTTTTGAGGCTGTAAGTCTACTATGCTTTCTTCTTAGTATAGTTGCTATATACCAAAAGGCATCCCTTTGGTTGGCTATTCCTACTATGTGTTTAGCAGACTACCCCTTTGGATTGGTAAATCTGAATTAGGTCTAGGACTCCATGGCTCTACTGATGTGATCCATAAAACCAATAGGTTCATCTGAATCTAAAATTGAAACAAATTCAACTCTCTTCCCGGTGAAAATTTCTCCTCGGTGAGACAAATCAAACCTCTCATTCCCTTCTGAATGACTTGAACTTGCCTCCCTAGTGGAAGGTTCACACTCTATCCCTTAGTGGATTCTTCCCTCTCTCTTATGTCTTGGACATAAGTAGAGCCGCATTGCACTAAGCTCTGGATTCTTTCTACACCTTGGGTCAGGGATAGATTATTTCCATTAGTTCTTGTGATCTCTCGGTGTTGTTGATCATTTCGATCAACACCAATACGTGAGGTGTTCCTTATCAGTCACACCACACCTATTGGGCACCCTTTGTTGACCTCATTTTTAGAATGAGCTCTAAACCCCTCCATCTTAGACATAGGACTTTTCTTAGACTTTAAGAGTTTCTTAGTCTTAAGACACATTTAGCGATTAGGTAGACACTCAACCTAGCCCTTGAGACTTAGAAGAGTTAGCCATAAGAACTGGTCATGCCTGAGAGGTGTTATGAAAATTTGTCTACCCTTAACTTGAACCACACCTCACTTTCCTTCCTTCAAGTCAAACTCCAAATCAATTTTATTTGATTTTCTCCAAACTCAAATCAATGCCACATGATTTAAATCCATGATTGAAACACATGAATGAAAAATCAATTCATAAAATCTTTCTTAAGTCTTTAATCTTCTTTTAATGACTTAGCCTAAATCATGATCAAACCAATTCAAACTAATGAGATTTTCTCATAGTTCATTTATATTCTCATTTATATTCACATATATAAATGAAATATAAATTTAAATCAATCAAACTAAACTCAAAAATCAAAATCAATTCATAAAATTTTCTAAGTCCTTTAAATTTTCCTTTGTGGACTTAGCCTATAAATGAAATATAAATATAAATCAATCAAATCAAATCCAAAAATTAAATTCCAAATTTGGAATCCTTCATAAGTCCTTAATTTTCCCCCTAAGGACTTAGTCTAAATCATGTTCAAATCAATTCAAATTCATGGGATTTTCTCATAACTCATTTATATTCTCATTTATATTCACATATATAAATGAAATATAAAAATAAATCAATCAAATCAAATCCAAAAATTAAATTCCAAATTTAAAATCCTTCGTCCTTAATTTCCCCTTAAGGACTTAGCCTAAATCATGTTCAAATCAATTCAAATTCATGATATTTTCTCATAACTCATTTATATTCTCATTTATATTCACATATATAAATGAAATATAAATATAAATCAATCAAACTAAATCCAAAATTCAAGCTCCAAACTTCAAAATTTTCCTAAGTCTTTTAAATTTCTTCTTAAAAGACTTAGCCTAGATCATGATCAAATCATTCCAAATTCATGAAATTTTCTCATAATCCATTTATATTCTCATTTTTATTCACATATATAAATGAAATATAAATTTAAACAATCAAAACCACTTCAAAAAATCAAACTCAAATCCACTCAAAATTCAACCTAAGCCTTTCAAGTCAAAATCTTGAACGTAGTCAAATCAATTTCAAATCAAGCCAAACTCTTGATTTTCCTTCATGATTCAATCAATCCTACAATCATGAATCCAAATATAAATACAAGCTTCAATCACTTAACTAAAATCCAATTCAAAAATCAAATCCTAAATCCATTCATGTTCTTCCTTTGAATATGAAATTATTAAATTAATCAAAACTCATTTTACTTCAAACCACTTGCAAATGGACTTATATTTCAATCATAAGTCTATATACAAGTTCAATCAAATTCAAATCAAGCTTTGACCAAGCCATTTGACCCACTTAGGCTCACTTGACCCAAAGTGACCTAAAGTAACCTTATGAGCAAAAATTCTAATCCTAACCAAATTGGATTGAATCAAACTCACCTAAGCCTCTCATCATGATCAACAATCATCATGAGATGATCAATCACTCAAATTGGGTCAAACCAAGTCAAACTTAAGGGTTGACCAAGTCAACACCTAGCCAAAATGAAACATAACATAGCCAAAATCCACCATAGGCCAAATTGATTGAAACCATTGATCCAAGTTCACTCATGACCAATGTTTGAACTTGACCAAGTCAACATTTGAGCCGAACCTAACCCAATTGGCCACTTGACCCAACTTGACCTAAAAAGTTAAAATATGTCAAAACTTGATCTAAGCCAAATTGATTGAAACCAATGGTTCAAGTTCATTCCAAATCACTTGATGAACTTTACCAAAGCCTCAATTGGACTAACTAAGCCCAATTGACCTTGAAAATTGACCTAAAGGGTCATGTTGAGCCAAATTCAAACTTAACAAAATTTATTGAAAACAAAGATACCAATCCACTTCATATGACTAACCAAACTACCCCTTGGCTAGCTCAAATAGGTCAAATGGGTCAAATTGGTCAACTTGACCCATTTGACCTAAATGAAGTCATATGAGCCAAACTCAAAACTAAACCAAATTGATTCAAACCAAAGCCACCAAAACATTTCAAATGGTCATATGAACTTGACCCAACCCTTGGTTTGACCTAATTTGACCAATTGGTCAACTTGACCCATTTTGACCTAAATGGGTCAATATGAGCCAAACCATACCAAATGAATTCCAAATCGAATGAAACTTGGCCAAATCCATTTTCTCAACATCGCAACATATTCAAATTCAAAAATCAGCTAAATGACCATTCTACCCCTAGGCCATAGAATAAATTTTGGTCAAATCCATGGGGAATTTGGTCAAGCCCTCTTCATACCAACTTGATACCTTCCTAATAAACCCAGATGGAGAGGTGGTGCATGGGTTTGGGTCAAAACTTGACCCAAGGCCAAAATCGAGCACATGGCTCAAATTGACCATATAGAAAACCTCCCTCCACTAAATTTGAAGCACATGGGAGGTTACCACTCCACTCCCTAGCCCAAACCGACCATGTGCAAACTTCTAACGGCTCAAATAGCCCTTTTAATCTTGGCAATTTGATCAAAATGGAAAATAAAGCTTCAACCGTCTGATTTTCATAGGGGGAGATATACTCCCCCTAATTTACTTCAATTCTAACTTCCTTACAATCGATTGAGTAAGAAAGAGTCATAGGATCCATCCTAGAGTGATCCTAAGCTCTCTATATGGGATTTGAATTTGTCATTCTCAATTTTCCCTTAAGCAAAAATAATGGACCTCCATTGATTGGCAAACTTCCTCCACACTATAATTAAACCAAATTGCCTTTGCACACTCCACCAGAGGGCCAAGTTGAGCTTGCCTAAGCTCTCTCTCAAGTTCCAAAGGCAAGGGGAGGTCTAATTCCATCAAAGCCACAAGGGAGCTAAGGAGGGGTTGGTCCATAGAGCAATCTACTCAACCTCAGGAGCTAATACTTTCACCACAGCTTCGTCTCAACTAGACAAAGCTCCTCCAAGGGAATCGAGCATTGGTGATCACCTCCGGTGAGGTTAGACATTTTTCGACCACTAAACTCCATGTGTGTTTGTCCTTTTGTGAAAGAAAGTTTGATGGCCTGAAATCACAACCGTTAGATGTGATTGTTATTAGATTTAAATGGTGTGTGAAAGATCTCATTCCAATTCAAGCTCAATTGAGCTCAGATCTTCCCTTTGAAAGTGGACGGTCTCCGTTATTCCTCAGGGAAGAACAGGGATGATCTCTGGCCATCCATCTGTGCATTTTGTATGGACGGCCCAGATTAAATGAATGTTTTAAATCTTATTTCATCCCTAAACCAGGGTTAATTCCTGGTCATTCAATCCTTGATCAAATGGTAGATATCAAACCATGTAGCGTCGCTGCCACGCGTAATGTGATGGTACATTTAAGTTATCACTCACGGGTCGACGCATGTAAAGCGCATTTGACTCATCCATTACGTGTTTCGTCGTTGGATTAAGGGATTAATTTGGTTTTAAATAAATTTAATTAACCCTCTAAAGTTCAATAATTAATATCTCTCTAATGAAAAATCAAAAAATATGAGGTAAATTGACACTGAAAGATAATTTGATATAGAATATTCTAAAAATGGTTTTAACAAATTTTGAATTGTATCTTTCTCTGATTTTGGCTTTTATTGGAAATCTTAACTTACTAATTAGTCCTTATTAATCCACTAATTAATCTCAAACTTCTTCAGTATATTTTGGGGGATGACTTCTACCTCCCCTAATTTTGTTGGGATTTATTGGTAGCTTAATTAGGGGAATTGATAATTCTTTTCTTAATTACCCCTTTATGTAATTAAGGATAATTAAGAGTTTGATTAGTATTTTAATCCCTTATGTAAGTTGATTAAGGTTTGATCTGGTGAATAGAAGATTTAAGGAATAATTTTAGGGTATTTCCCCTAAGCTATTTCTTAAACCCCCTTTTCCTTTCTTCTTAATTAAGGGTAAATTCACTAATTACCCTCTTAATTAATTTCTTAAAATTTTTAAAACTTTCCAAAACTTAATTAATAAAATTTGGGTAGATTCTTAGGTGTTTAATAGCCTAAGTTCAATTAAGAAAATCAAAACCTAACTCATATGTGTGAGGGGTGTTTTGAAATTACTTAAGTTAAACCCCTTAGCTTAATTAATCATTAATCATGAGCTAAATTGCATTATGCCCTTTTCTTCCTAGGGCATTACAAATTTAAATTTCTTGTGAGATTCTATGTCATCTCATTGGCTCATAATTATTTATGCTAAGGTGGTAAGTAGGTTAATTAACATGTTTAATTCATACCTTAACCTAATCAAAATCTAAAATGAATCTAATCATCAAAAAATTAAACAAAGAATGTCAAACACATGTGGGAATGGGTTAGGAACAGCAAACATAATCCACATTTTCAAAATTAAATCAAATTCAAAATCAAACAAAAATCATATTAAATAAAGTTTGATTTACTTAAAGCTTTCTTGTTTCATAAGATTGTCTTTAGGATTTAATTAAAGTGAATGTGTTTACATACTTTCATTTCTTTAGTTCCTTCCCCAACATGTTAAATATGTATGCCATGTGGTATCATGCATCCATGCTTTTCAAAAATCAAATTTAAAATGAAAAAAAATATTTACTTTATGTCAAATTGTATGTGTTGGCTAAAGTAAGAATATGAGTGGCTATCATCACAATTAAATCTAAATTATTTTTAAAATATATGAATCAATTATCCAAACTTAAAGTGTGTTACTTATATCTTAATTATAAGTTAGCATGTGAGTAAAATATAAGGATGTGCTTTGTGTAGGTTTTCCTTCTCTTCTCTTTTAGCATAGTTTTGAATAGAATTTGGCAAGGTGTGTGGTTCATTCGAAAAGAACCTAATACTTGCCCAATTCCATATATTATTCATTCCTATACTAACACTTAAGAAGGATACCTATGCTTGCGCATAGAAATTGCATAAACAAAATAAATCAACCAATACAAATTTTTGCATTCTTTCTTTTCCATTCATTTCTCTTGTACACATGTTTGTATTTAAGGAAAGTGGTATATTAATCTGGACAACCCCAAGGTTATGAGGCTTTAAGTAGCCCTAAGTAGGTCCTGTACCTTACACCTCTAGTTAACAATAGTGTTGTACTCGCTTATGCCTTTCTTACCTTAATGTGTGCATGTGAAAATTGGATAAGAAATATCGTTTCTACTTAATGAAAATCATGCATCAAAAACTTTCAAATTTCTTTAAATGAATCCCTTAGCATGCATCATAAAGTGTGTTAAACATTCTCATTTGTGTGTATAGATATGCTTAGGACCCATTCATATGCATGTTATACATGTTGGGAAAGAAATAAAGTGATGAATGTTTTGTAAATTTAGTTCATTTTATTTAATCTTAAAATGCCTTTCTTTTTGAATGGGTTTGTTTAGAGTTCATCTAAACTTAGGATTAATTAAAACACTTAATTAAAACATTCACTAAATAAATTTAAAATATGAATCTACCATAGAAATTACTTAGGTTAGGTAAGGAAAGAGAAGTTCTCTTCTCTTTTTCTCTCTTTATAACTTAGTAATTAACTGTAGGATTCACTTGAACCTAATCAAAATATGAAATAAAATCAACCTAAAATAACTAAATCACTTAAATAAAACTCTCCTCTAAGTTGAACATGCTTCACACATAAAAAATTCTAACTTAAAGCCATAGCTAAGCATACCACACAAACCTTAAAGCACACTTAATTTAAGTCACCACTTCTAGCTTTAGGTTAGGGCGGTGCATAGTTTGATGTTTACTTTTGTTTTTGTGATATATGTTTTAGTTTGGATGTTAGGATGTATGTGTGTAGAATGAATGGCAGGGTGATCTTAGTCTAACCATTGTCTTCTACAGATGATTGTGCTTAAGGGGCGCTGTAATAAATAAAAATATAAATGCTTTTTCTATGCAGGTGCTTATACCCCTAAGCATAATCCAATAGGCTAGGTGGACTTAGGAACCCATGTTTGGGGTGATAAGTCCAATATACATGCTTGGAATTTGGTGGTTTGTTTAGCTAACCTTTATTTTGCATGTGTTAGCTAGATTTACTTTTCCTTTTCATGTAAAATTTACAATTAGGATTTTGGAATGATTCTTATGGGGATTAGGATGAACATTGGTCATAAGATCTTATCTTATGCACCATTGAAGCCTTCGGAGCATCCACCTTCCAACCATCAAAAAGGAGGAACCAAAGAAGAAAGAAGAAAGGAAGAAGAAAAAAGAAAAAAAGAATGAAGAAATGAAGTTTGAAGACCCCCATAACAATGAATTCCTTGCTTAATTATATTTAATTAATTTGTAATCCAAGTTGTATAAGGGTATAGCTCAACAACCCAATTTGTTTTTAGGTTTGTGCGATGGTACTCGACCACAATGGCCTCTTATTCTTTTGTGATTAGCTTTATAAATTGATTGATGATTTGTTTAGCTTGTGCATTAAGTGGCATCCTTTTCCTAGTTTCTTCCTTGCTTTATGTATGGTCTGGATGTGGATTGGGCTCTTAGGGAAAAATAAATCTTTTACCAAATTTAATAATTCAAAACTAAAATTAAAGAACTCATAACCTCACCTAAAGCTTAGGCTAAAAATCAAGATAAAATAATTAGCAACCCCTTAACTGGATGAGTACTTCTTTTATAACGCGTCACAAATTTATTATTTTCACTCTTGATTGGAGGGCTTTCACCTTTGCCAGAGAAACTTGGCTTGACCTTTGAGAGCCATGGTAGAAACACACCTCCTCCCTTCTCGTTAATTTTGGCCAATAATCTCATTTCTCATGCATTAAGTATATGAATCCTATAATCCTGAGTCAAAAATGATTGTCCAAAAATGAAAATAAAATAAAATCTAAATTGCATTAGATTTATGTCATTTGAAGCATACCCTTACATGATCTAGTCTCTTTAGGGAGTGAGTTTAATGACTTGGTCTCTTTTTAAATAAATAATAGCCTAGCTATCTTGCATAAAACATATGACTTGCCTATATGAATTTAAAATTGTAGGAGGTGTTAGTTGGCGGCCACCCCTAGGTGGTTATAAGTCCTAGTAGTCGGGTGGTTTGTCCTCTCTTGTGGAGGTAAACTAAATACCCATTTTTTCCTTAGATTTAGGTTGTGCTTCCAGCCTTCGCCAAAGCTCCCTAGATTTAGGTTCTGAGGTTGCTTCTCCCCTTTGTGGGCCATAAGCACAAATCCTTACCTCTTAGGCATTTTCATAATCTTGTGTTGTGGAATCATAAGCCCTAAATTTTTAATGAAAAATTCAACTCAAACAAATTAAATCAATTTCAAAAATGTAAAGCCCAACCATAGGAAAGTTTGAGATCCTCGTTAGGTTTCCTAGCATCGTGGGAATCTCTTACTTATCTTTCTTTTGGCTTCGATAATAACTCCCTCTCTTTGATCAATCCCATTTGATCCACCAAATAAACCAATTCATTGATAGTCCTACCTATTGAAATCTTTGGAGACAACAATCATTTACCTTAATCGAGAGTATTCCTAAGGGATCCCATCCCTTATGATGTAATTAACTATGAGGGCTTGCCTTTGTAGGGAACTTAATGAACCTGATTTATAAAAAACCTTACTTCACTTTTCCATATAAAGTAGGGGAAGAATCTTTGGTACATATGCAGACCCATTATTCTTAAGAGTCCTTATTCAGGTGATTAGGTCCATTGTAGGGTGGTGACTTCTATCTCTCGAGATAGTACACCTCTCCTCAATATCATACCCGATCACATTAATAAGAACATCTGCGGATCTATGTGGCATCCCAACAAGGTGTATATTTTTATATACTTATGTTTTCATTTATCCTCTTTTCTGAAAGGAGGGGGATGGATGAAGGCAAGAAATGTAAAAGAATATTTTCACTACAAATTTTTCTGGCAACTCCACTAGGGATGGTTCCTCTCTCCATCTTTGGTAAATGATCGTCATCTTCAAGTATCGATAGTGGGTTTGTACTTTGGTATGAATCTTAGACTATCTTTCTTTTCGTTGGCACTTAGCTTATTTTATTCTTAAATTAAGTTAGCCAACATCTTTAGGTTTTAGGACCTCACCCCATGTTGATCTTAAAACCCCCGTTGGGTTCTCCAATGGGTAAAAATAAAAGATTTAAATAAAAAAAGAAAATATTGAAAGACTTCCTCCTTATCATTTTTATGATAAGGAAAGATTCATTCTAAAATAATAAAGATAAAAGAAATTTTTTATAAGAACCTTGCTTTTCAAAAAGCACTCTTGCAAAAATGCACATAATAAAATATTTTTCACTAAATTTTCTTAAATCACCCTCATTTAATAATTCTCATAATTGTTATATGTAGGAATTTTCAAAAGTAAAATGAACAATCTCTTCCAAAAAGCACAAATGAACATCTTCCTTCAATTCATTTTGATGAAGATTTCTTTTTCAAAATAAACTGAACAATCATCTTTCCAAAAATCACAACTAAAAATAATATTTTCAAAAATCACATATGAACCTTTCCATTCAATACACTCACACCTATTGAATGGAAGTTTCATTTTCAAACAAAACTAAATTTTTCAAAAACACATATGAACATCTTCATTCAATATACCCAAATTTATTGAATGAAGATTTCATTTCTATATAAAAATAACATCATTTGGAAATCCCACTTAAGCATATCCCAAATATGATTAAGTTGGAATTCCCTCTTTCAAAAAATAATAATCACACACAAAATAAAATTTCCACATTTGCCAAAAATAAGATTGATTTCCATTTCTACATAACCAAATTTGTTAAATGGAAGTCTTCTTTTCAAGTATCAAAACTTAACAATATTATTTTCAAAAATTTCAAACACATTTGAATCTTCATTTAGCATACTCAAATTTGTTAAGTAAAGTCTCCAAATTCAAAACCAAAAAATTTCAAACACATTTGAAACTTCATTTAGCATACTCAAATTTGCGAAGTCATGTCTCCAAATTCAAAACCAAAAACTTCATTTAGCATACTCAAATTTGCTAAGCCATTTGATTGATTGATCATCTCATGATGATTGTTGATCATGATGAGAGGCATAGGTGAGTTTGACTCAATCCAATTTGGTTAGGATTAGAATTTGGCTCATAAGAGTACTTTGGGTCACTTTCAGTCAAGTGAGCCTAAGTAGGTGAAATGGCTTGGTCAAAGCTTGATTTAGTTTGATTGAACTTGTATATGGACTTATGATTGAAATATAAATCCATTTGCAAGTGGTTTAAAGTCAAATGGGTTTTAATTCATTTGACAATTTCAAGTTCAAAGGGTGAACAAGATGTCGATTTTGGCTTGATTTTTTAATTGAGGTTTGGTTATGTGATTAAAGTTTGTATTTATATTTGGGTTCATGATTGAAGGATTGATTGAATCATGAAGTAAAAATCAAGAGTTTGTCTTGATTTAAAATTGATTTGGCTAAGTTCAAGATTTTGACTTGAAAGGCTTAGATAGGATTTTGAATGAGTTTGAGTTTGATTTTTGGAAGTGGTTTTGATTGTTTGAATTTATATTTCATTTATATATGTGAATATAAATGAGAATATAAATGGATTATGAAAAAATTTCAAGGGTTTGAAGTGATTTGATCATGATCTAGGCTAAGTCCTTAAGAGAAAATTGAGGGACTTAGAAAAGATTTGGAATTTTGAATTTGGTTTGATTGATTTGAATTTATATTTCATTTATATATGTGAATATAAATGAGAATATAAATGAGTTATGAGAAAATATCATGAGTTTGAATTGATTTGAACATGATTTAGGCTAACTCCTTAAGAGGGAAATTAAGAACTTAAGGGAGATTTGTGAATTGATTGTGAATTTTTGATTTGGATTGATTGATTTGAATTTATATTTAATTTATATATGTGAAAATAAATTAGAATATAAATGAGTTATAAGAAAATTTCAAGGATTTGGTTTGGTTTGAAGATGATTTTGGCTAAATCCTTAAGAGAGGATTAAGGACGTAGGAAAATTTTGGAATTTGAAATTTCAATCATGGATTTCAATTATGTGGCATTGATTTGAGTTTGGAGAAAATCAAATAAGATTGATTTGGAGTTTGACTTGAAGGAAGGAAGGTGAGGAGTGGTTCAAGTTAAGGGTAAGCAAATTTTCCTAACACCCCTAAGGCATGACCTATTCCTATGGCTAACTCTTCTAAGTCTCTAGGGCTTGGTTGAGTGTCCACCTAATCACTAGATGTGTCTTAAGATTAAGAATCTCTTAAAGTATATAAGGAGTACTATGTCTAAGATGGTGGGGGTTAAGAGCTCATTCTAAAAATGAGGTCAACAGGATGTTAGGAAAATCTGCCTACCCCATAGCTTGAACCAAATCCTCACTTCCTTCCTTCAAGTCAAATTTCAAAATTCAAATCAAACTCCAAATCAATTCAAAACAAACTCCAAATCAAACCAACTTCAAACTTAAATCAATTCCAATTGATTTTCTAAAACCTTAAATCAATTCCAATGGATTTTCTTAAATCATGAATCAATTCTAAATTATTGAAATTCATGATTGAATTCCAAATCCTAAAAATCTTTTCTAAGTCCTTTTGATTTCATCATATGGACTTAGCTCAAATCAAATCCAAATCAAATCAAATTCAAGAAATTTTCTCATAATCCATTTATATTCGCATTTATATTCATAAATATAAATGGAATATAAATTCAAAGATCCAAAATCCAATTCAAAACTCAAATCCAAATTCAACCAAAATTCAACCTAAGCCTTTCATGTCAAATTCTTGAACTTAGCCAAATCAAATTCAAATAAAGCCAAACTCTTGATTTTTCTTCATGATTCAATCAATCCTTCAATCATGAATCCAAATATAAACATAAATGTCAGTCATCAAACCAAAACTAAATTCAAAAACTCAAACCTAAATCAAACTCATGTTCACCCTTTGAACTTGAAATTATCAAATGAATCAAAACCCATTTGACTCCAAATCACTTGCAAATGGATTTATATTTCAATCATAAGTCCATATGTGAGTTCAACCAAACTTGATTCAAGCTTTGATCAAGTCAATTGACCCACTTAGGCTCACTTGACCCAAAGTGACCTAAATTACCCCTTTTGAGCCAAAATATATTCCCACCCAAATTGGATTAAACTAAGCCCACCTAAGCCTCACATTGTGAGCAACAATCATCATGAGATGATCAATCATCAAATTGGGTCAAATCAAGTCAAACGTAAGGGTTGACCAAGTCAACACTTAGCTAAAATGAAACTTAAACTAGTCAAAATCCACTATAGGCCAAATTGATTGAAACCATTGATCAAAACCAATTCATGATCAATGTTTGAACTTGACCAAGTTATCATTTGAGCCTAACTAGCCAAATTGGCCATTTGACCCAAGTTAACCCAACTTGACATAAAAAGTAAAATGGGTCAAAACTTGATCTGAGCCAAATTGATTGAAACCAATGGGTCAAGTTCATTCCAAATCACATGTTGAACTTGACCAAAGCCTCAATTGACCAACTAGACCCAACCTAGCCCAATTGACCATGAACCTAACTTAACCTAAAGGTAAAATTGAGCCAAAATCAAATCAAACAAAAATTGATTGAAATCAAAGCGTGCAACATATTTCAAATGACCAATAAAATCTAAACCAACCCATGACTTAACTCAAATAGGTCAAATGGGCCAAATTGGTCAACTTGACCCATTTGACCTAAATGAAATCAAATGAACCAAAACCAAATATACATCAAATTGAACCAAACCAATGATACCAAAATATTTCAAATTGTCATATGAACTTGACTCAACCCTTAGTTTGACCCATTTGACCAATTGGTCAACTTGACCCAAGTTGACCCATTTTGACCTAAATGGGTCAACATGAGCCAAATGACATCAAATCAACTCCAAATTCCTTGAAATTTAGAACAACCTAATTTCAAACTATTCTAAATCTGCCAAAGTGAAATCAAATCCAAATGACCATTTTACCCCTAGGTCAAGGGGTAACCTATGGCCGATTCCACTTAGAATTTGGTTAATTCCTTTTCATGGCCACTTGGCACCCTCTTAGTGGACCAAGTGGACACTAGTGAGTGTGGTGCACATGACCCAATGGGTTTGGGTCAGCCAAACCCAACCCAAGGCTAAAATTAACCACCCTACTCAAAATGAGCAGATAGGAATCACTCCTCCACCTCATTTAGCACATGGGGACTTCTCCACTACCTCCCTCTGGCCAAACCAAACCACATGGTGTTCAAAATGGCCTAACCAACTAAACCCATAGGATCAATTTGATCAAAATGTCAAAGCCATGCTCGGCCGTTTGATCCTCCTAGGGGAAGATATACTCCCCCTAATTTCACTTGAACTTGAGTCTCTTGCATTTGATTGAGTGATAGGAAGCCAGAGAAAGCATTCCCAAGTCTCTCTAAGATCCCTCAACCCAATTTGATTTCTCCATTTTTGATTTTTCCTAAACTAAAAATAGGGGAGCTCATAGAGCAATCAAACTCATCCAATACCCAAATTCAACTCAATTCCTCCTTCAAGCACCTTGAGGGGACCCAATTGAGCTCACCTAAGTCTTAATCTAAGCTCTCAAGCCACAGGAAGGGAGAGTTTGATCAAGGTCGCAAGCAACCACTTTGGTCCATAAGAAGATCCACTCAAATCTTCAATAGAACTTCATATCCACTAGACGAAGCTACCTCGATGGTTAGGAGCACCGGTGATAGCCTCCAGCGACGTATGGATCAAAACTGAGCTTAGGTGTAGGAGTTCTTGGTCCTTTGTAAAAGAAACTTTTACCCCATTATATTTTGACTGTCGGATGTTATACTCCTTGCATGATGATGGTGTGGGTTAAGTTTGAGCTCAATTCAATCGATCTGGATCATGCCTAGGAGTGGGCGGTTCTCCCTAGCGAGCTAGGCGGATCATGGGTCCATCCGCATGTTTTGGATGACGTCCGATTAATCCACATAGATCCTTTGATTTATCCCTTAAGAACCACGGGCTTAATCCTGACCATCTTATCAATCGAACAATCAAGGAGAAAGTGCCTAGCACAGCTGGCTAACGTGGCATTGGATGTGACTACTTAAATAGAGAATCCCATCATGCCAGGTGGAAAGCAAGCACTGGTTCAGCGGTCCACCTGGCTTCGACTGGCTTAACTATATAATTAAGCTATTTAATTAAGTTTTAATCACAGAATCTTCAAAAATACATAACTAAATGTAAAAAATCATAAAATAAAAACTCAAATGCATTGTGAAGATATTTCAAAGGGGAATAATCTAAAATTAAGTTTGATGGATTTTGAATAGTGAATTTTATGCAATTTGGTTTTATTGGAAATGTAATTATGTTAATTATCCCTTAATTATTCCATTGATTAATCTCAAACTTCTCAGGTGTAATTAGTAGGATGACTTCTGCCTCACCTAATTTTTCTCACATTTATTAATGGTTTAATTAGGGGAATTGATTGATTCACTCCTAATCACTCCCTTAATCAATTAAATCATTAATTAACCTATTAAATACTAATAAATTAATTAACTAAGTTTGCTAATAACCTTAGAATAGTGAATAGATTTAGGGAATGAGATAAGGAGTTTTTCCCAAATCTGTTTCCCCTAACATTTCATTTGGATAAAAGATTAATTAAGGTGCAAAATAATTAAATAGTTTAATTACTTCACCAAATGGTTTAATTTATCAAAGTTCTAAAATCAAATCAATCTGAATTCAATCATTTCCCTTTAGGTAGATGCTTAGGTGTTCAATAACCTAAGTAACTTAAGGAAATCATATCTAACCCATATGTGTAAGAATGGTTTAATTTATAAAAATCAAATCAATCATTAATCATTATGTTGAAAGTACTTAATCATATAACCATGTGTGAGAATGAGATTAAACTTAATCATTAATTGAGCCAAATGCATTAGGCCCCTTTCTTTCTTAGGTGCATTTTTGATTTAAATTCCTTGTGGTTTTATGTCATCCTTTGGTTCATAATTATTTGGTTAAATATGTTAAAGTGGTGTAGGTAAGGGATAATTAATGGACTTAATGTACACCTTAACCTAAACAAACTATAAAATCAATCTAATGGTTCTAAAATTAAATTTAATTAACATTCACATGTGGGAAATGGGTTAGGACCAGCAAATATTTTCACATTTGCTAAATTCAAATCAAACTCAAATCAAAACAAAAATCTCTTCAAAAGAATTTTGATTCACTTTAAATAATCTTATTTCATAAGATTGTCTTTAAGAATTAATTAGGGTGAATGAATTTACATGCTTTCATCACTTTATTTATTTTTTAGCATGCTAAATATGTATGCCATATGAAAATCATGCATTCATGCCTTTTGAAAATCAAATTAAACATGAAATATTTCCTTTATGTCAAATTGCATGTTTTGGCTAAAGTAAGAATATGAATGGCTATTATCACTACTAAATCCAAAATTATTTTCAAAACTTCTAAATCAAACATCACAACTAAAAGGTATGCTACTTATAATTATTTATAGGCTTGCATGTGAGTAAAATATAAAGATGTGCATTGTGTGGCTTTCCTTCTCTTCTCTTTTAACATAGGTTCATACATGATTTGCCAAGTGTATAGTCCAATTGAAAAGGACATAACACTTGCTTAAATCCTTTCCTATACACTCATATGTCATGACTTAAGAAGGAACTCCACATCACACATGTAAACTAAACAAGCAAACCAAAATCAAACAAACATAAACTTTTAGCATGACTCTCTTTCCATGCATTTCTTTTTGTACGTGCACAAGTATTTAAGAAAAGTGGTGTATATTAGTCTAAACATCCCGAGGTTGCGAGCCTAAGTAGCCTCGAGTAGGTCTTATACCTTATAGGCATCGTACTCACTTATTTCTTTCATACTTGTAAATGTACATATGAAAATGGATAAGAGAATCTCTCTTTTTCTACTTAACCAAATAATACATCATGAAGTATCCAAATTTTCTTAAGTAACATGCCTTAGCATTCATCATGAAGGTCTGCTAAACATTTTCATTTTTCATGTATAGCTATGCTTAGGATTCATCCATATGCATGATACACATGTTGTGAAAGAAATAAAGTGTTGTGTGTTTTGTGATAGTAATTCACTTTACTTAATCTTAAAATATCTTTCTCTTTGAATAGGTTTGTTTAGGGAAAATAAAAACTTGGGATTAATTAAAACACATAATAAAATATTCACTAAATAAAAATTAAATATGAATCTACTTTAGAAATTACTTAAGGTAGGGAGGAAAGAGAAGTACTCTTCTTTTTTTCTCTCTTTACAACACTTAATAATTAATTATAGGTTCATTCAAACCTAATCAAATCATAAAAAATAAAATCAACTAAATCAACTAAATCACTTAAATGAAACCACCCTCTAAGTTTAACCCTTTCACACTTAGAAAACTTCAATCTTAAAGCTTAGCTAAGCATACCACACAAACCTTAAATGGCACACACATTAGACTAAGTCACTACTTCTAGCTTTAGGTTAGGGTGATGCATGGTTTGATGTTTGCTTTTATTTTATGATATAATATTTTTAGTCTGGATGTTAGGGTGTATGTGTGTGGACTGAATTGTAGGGCGATCTTAGTCTAACCATTATCTTCTGAGGGATTGTACTAAATGTAATAAAAAATATAAAAGGCTTATACCCATAGGGGTGCTAAGTCCAATTAATACAAATAGATGTTTATGATTGTACGGTTTGTTTAGCTAATCTCTATTTTACAGGTTTTAATTAGATTTTCTTTTTCCCATTTTCATGTAATTTTGTAATTAGGATTTTGGAATGATTATTATGGGGGATTAGGATGAACATTGGTTATAAGACTATAACTTATGTACCATGTGAAGCCTTTGGAGCAACCACATTCCAACCAACCAAAGGAAGAAAAAAGAAACAAGAAAGAAGAAATGAAGAATGAAGACTCCCCATAATAATGAATTAATTCTTAATAGTAATTTATTCATTTGTAATCTATGGGTTGTATAAGGGTATAGCTAGGCTACCCAATTTATTTTTGGGTTTGTGCAGTAGAGTCCCATAAATGGCCTCTCATTCTTTTGTGCTAGCTTTATAAATTAATTGATGTTTGTTTAGCTTGTGCATTAAGATGACATCTTTTCTTAATTTCTTCCTTGCTTTGATGTATGGCCTGGATGATGATTAGCCTCTTAGAAAAATAAATTTTCTACCCAACTAATCAATTCAAATTAAAAATAAATAACTCATAACCTCACCTAAAGCCTAAGTTATGAACAAGATAAAAGAATTAACAACCCCTTAGTTGGATGTTGTATTTTGTTTCTCACATCATGCATAAAAAGCATCTTATTTCACTCTTGATTTGGAGGGCTTCCTCCTTTTTCAGAGAACTTGGCTTGACCTTTGAGAGCCATGGTGGAAATACACCTCCTATCTCATTGATTTTGGCCCATAATCTAATTTCTCATGCATTATGCATATGAATCCTAAAGCCTGTGCCAAATTGATTGTTCAAAATGAAAATAAAATACAATAAAATTTTGCATTAGATTTAAGTCATTAATCATGCCCTACATGATCTAGTCTCTTAGGGAGTGTGTTTGAGGAACTTAGTCTCTTTCTAAATAAATAATAGCTTAGCTTTCTTATCAAAGCATTTGACTTCCCTGCATGTATCTAAAATTGTAAGAGGAGTTAGTTGGCGGTCACCCCTAGGAGGTTGTAAGTCCAACAGTTGGGTGGTTTATCCTCTCTTGTAGAGGTAAACCAAATACCCATTTTTTGCCTTAGGTTTAGGTCGTGCTTTTGGCCCTCGCCAAAGCTCCCTAGATTTAGGTTCAGAGGTTGTTTCTTCCCTTTGTGGGCTACAAGCTTAGATCCTCACCTCTTATGCATTTTCATGACCTTATATCATGGAATTGTAAGCTCTAGATTTCTAATAAAAATTTAACTCAAATAAATAAATCACTTCAATTTCAAAAATGTAAATCCCGACCATAGGATAGTTTGGGATGCTTACTAGGCTTCATAGTATCCTAAGAATCCCCTACTCATCTTCATTTGGCTTCGATAATAACTCCCTCCTCTTGATCGATCCCACTTGATTTTCTAAAAATAAATCAATCAATTGATAGTCCTACCTTTCAAAATCTCTGGAGATAATGATCATTTACCTTAATCAAGAGTATATTTACGGAATCCCCTTCCTTAGGTTACAATTAATTATGGGGGCTTGCCCTGTACGGAACTTAACAAACCTGTTTAACATAAAACCCACTTTACTTTTCTAAGTAAAGTAGGGGAAGAATCCCTGGTACATTTCGACCCATAGTCCTGAGGAGTCCTTATTAAGGTGATTAGGTCCATTTGTAGGATGGTGACTTCTATCTCTCGAGATAGTACACCATTCCTCAATGCCATACCCGATCACCCTAATAAGAACATCTGCGGATATGCGTGGTGTCCAACACAAGAAGTGTTATTTAGAAGAATTATTTTTGGGTTCTTCATTTTATTTCTTTTCTCTCTTCAGGGGAAAGATTAGAATGTAGGATCTGAAGAAAATAATAATTTTTCACCATTGATTTTTCTAGTAACTCTGATGGGGATGGTTCCTCTCTCCATCTTTGGTAAATGATCGTTGACTCCAAGTATCGATAGTTGGTTTGTACTTTTGTATGAATCTAAGACTATCTTTCTTTTCCAATGGCACTTAGTTCATTTCATCCTTAAGTTAACCTAGCCAACATCTTTAAGTTTTAGGACCTCACCCCGTGTTGGTCTTAAAACCCCCGATGGGTGAGAATAAAAATTTAATAAAAAAATAACTAAAGACTTCCTCCTTACCAATTCTATGGTAAGGAAAGGTTCATTACAAAAATAAAGAAAAATAAATCCTTCATAAAAAACATCAATTTCTAAAAAAACACTTTAACATAATGCACATAATAAAATGTTTTGCACAAAAAATTTCATAAATCACCCTCATCTAACAATCTTCATGATTGTTACATGTTGGATCAATTCAAAATTAAAATGAAAAAAGCATACTTCCAAAAGCACAAATGAACATCTTCATTCAATTTATTGAATGAAGATTTCATTTTCAAACAAAATTAACAATTATCTTTTCCAAAAAAAAAACCAACAAAAACATCTTTTCAAAAAAAAATTCCAAGATCACATTTTCAAAAAGCACAAATGAACTTCCTCATTCAATTTATTGAATGAGGATTTTCATTTTCAAAACAAAACAACAATCATCTCTTTCAAAAATAAAATTTAACAATCATATTTTCCAAAAACACAAATGAACATCTTCATTCAATATCTTGAACGAAGATTTCATTTTTAAAATAACATGAACAATCACATTTTCAAAACAAAAAATCAACAACAACCTCTTAAAAACAAAATCCAACAATCATGATTTTTAAAAATAGCACAAAGGAACTTTTTCACTCAATTCATTTTGATGAAGACCTCATTTTCAAAAATAAAATTCCAACAATCATATTTTCTAAAAGCACAAATGAACCGCTTCAAAAAAAAATCAAAAATCACATTTTCAAAACAAAAATCAACAATCATCTTTCCAAAAATAAAATCAAACAATCATAATTTCAAAAAGCACAAATGAACATCTTCATTCAATTTATTGAATGATGATTTTCATTTTCAAAATAAAAGGAGCAATCGCATTTTCAAAAAAAAATGAACAATCACATTTTCAAAACAAAATCAACATCATCTTTTTTCAAAATCAAAATCAAAATCAAAACCAAAAATCAAAAAATAATATTTGGATCTTTCATTTAGCATACCCAAATTTGCTAAATGAAGATCCTCTTTTTCAAAATAAAAAAAAAACACTTGGATTTCTTTAGCATACCCAAATTTGCTAAGGATCCTCTTTTTCAAAATCAAATAAAAAAAATAACACTTGATTTCCTTAGCATACCTAAATTTGCTAAGGATCCTCTTTTTCAAAGTCAAATCAAAAACAAAAGAAACACACTTGGATTCCTTTAGCATACCTAAATTTTCTAAGGATCCTTTTTTTTTAATCAATAAAAACAAAAGAACACTTGGATTTCCTTAGCATACCTAAATTTGTTAAGGATCCTCTTTTTTCAAAATCAAATAAAAAAATGAAAGAAACACATTTGGATTTCCTTAGCATACCTAAATTTGCTAACAATCCTCTTTTTCAAAAAAAATCAACAAAAAAATACATTTGGATTTCCTTAGCATACCTAAATTTGCTAAGAATCGTCTTTTTCAAAAATCAACTAAAACATGTTTGGATTTCCTTAGCATACCTAAATTTGCTAAGAATCCTCTTTTTCAAAAATCAAAATCAATAACAAGAACAAAACACATTAGGATTTCCTTAGCATACCCAAATTTGCTAAGAATCCTCCTTCTCAAAAATCAAACAAAAATAAAAAACAAAACATATTGGATTTCCTTAGCATACCTAAATTTGTTAAGAATCCTCCTTTTCAAAATCAAATCAAAATCAAAAGAAACACATTAGGATTTCATTAGCATATCTAAATTTGCTAAGAATCCTATTTTCAAAAAAAAATTCAAAAAAGAAAACACACTTGGATTCTTCATTTAGCATACCCAAATTTGCTAAATGAGGATTAATTTTCAAATTCACACATGATTCACAAAACAAGAAAATAAAAGAAAGAAGAAATTATTTTCAAACATCTCACTTAGCATACCAAAATTTGCTAAAGTGAGTAAATTCAAAAAATCTAAAAAATCAAAATAAAATCAATTGACCATTTACTTTAACATACTCAAATTTGTTAAATAAAGGGTCCTCAAATCAAAAATTAAAATCAAATATGAACCTATGGAAGCATCTCTCTCCAAAAATACTTGAACCCATTTTCAACATACATAAATTTGTTAAAAATGGATTCTAAATTCAAAAATCTCCTTTCCAATCAATCTTAAAATCTCTTCTAAATCCTTTTGAGCCCCATTTAATACTTTTCAAGATGTTGAGTGTGGGTCAAAATTCTATATTCAATTCAAAATAAAAAAATCAACAAAAAAAAAATTGAATTCAAGTTCATTTTCAACATTGCAGACTTTCAGTCATCTTTAATTAGTTTTCGGTCAGTTCCAGTTCAGTCAGTTCATTGCAATGGCAGCGCAGAAGTATGTGTTCACATTTCCTCATGGGATGGATTTAGGCCAGCCTTATCGACTATGCCCATCATCCACTTTGGTCGAGGGGGGCCAGATTACATGTGAAACCCCTCATGATAGCAGGTGAGCATGGTGATTGGGTAGAAGCTGGTCATCCAGGTTGACATACCATCTAATTTGGAGATCCCCTCGCTAAAGAGGAAGTCTATGGCTATTCCCATAAAGTAGCACACCAACATGCCCAATTGTTCACCCATCGCTGCCAGTTGGGGCTAGCACCCACTCATTCTCCAAGGGGAAGGCTCCCCGATTCCATGGATTATCTCCCCCTTCGAGGTTATTCCTACACACTCAACCTACTGATCCAAAGATAAAACAAGAACTGCATGATCAATCACACCACATTGTCGTTTGGAGAGATAGCTACTTTGTAGGAGTTTCTAGGATGGTTTTCCATGATAGAAAACTAGTTCCACCCTCTCTGAATAGAGAGGATGTTAGAGGATTTTTCTTCACCTCCACTCCAGCCCACCTATTAGTGAGAGAGGAGGAGGTCGACCCCGATTAGTTTGGAGGTGGAGCCTATGATGATCGAGGCTCAATTTGATTTGAGATTACTTATCCCCACAGTGAGGGGCGTGAGAGTGGGAGAGAGGGCTGAGAGGCCTGTACATATTCATATCACTAGTGAGCGGAGGTACAACCCAACAGCCTGTGACTTTTGCATATCGACCCATACCAATAGCATCTTATTTATGGGAAATACCCATCATAGGAGAGGAGCTCCTATCCCGAGAGAGTCGGTGGTGCCTCCACCACACCGCTCTTCTCCGCGCTCGCCGTCTCCCATACATGTTCCAGCATCTACTATTCTAGCCAAGGCCATGAAGGCTCGCATCGGGGGAGAAGAGAACCCCGCCGGTGATCCAGCTATGGCCAAGAGATCCCATTTCATCTACACTAGTGACTATGGTGACATCGAGCTCTCTTGCTCGATCTTCTGCTCTAGTTATGGTGAAGAAGGAATGGCGACCTTGAAGTATAGTAGTCATCCCATCACTACCACCACCACAGTAGGCTATGGAGATTGTTGTAGCAGTTGAGGGAGGAGGAGACAGTTCAGTTATCCCCATGGCCATAGATCCTCCTAGGAGTACCACTCACTTCTAGCGGCGATGAGTATCTTTCCTCTAATGGCGCATCCTCACAAGATCACGTCAGCGACATCGAGGTTAGATACATATCTATTCGCGATGATCCTACTCTATCAAACCCAATCTTTTCCCGATTCCGATTAGATGACATTGTATCTATGGAGAAGAAGGAAATCTTAGGATATGCATGGTCTGATTTAGAGGATGAAAAGGTCAGCTTTGATCTGAGTGAAGATGACCTGTTGGAGGATTCAGCGGGGGTACACATGGTAGACACCCAGGGTTCCCTCCTCCGTGAGCAGCAAACTTTGGAAGGTGTTGAGGCCGTAGGAAGACACAGCCTACTCGACCCAACACCTCCTTCAGCAAATAAGACAGAAAGGTGAACAAATAGAAAGGATGGGGAAGTGGCTTGAAGACTTGCTAGTAGCAGTTTTGACATTATAGAATCAAACCTTGGCAGTTCATCCTACTATGGTTGAGACTAGTCAGCCAGAGTTGGTGTATGTATTGGATCCAGCCAAGTCTTTACCTCCTGTAGAGCAGGACATCACCAGCCTATATAGGAAGCTAGTGGATAGTAACTCCATAAAAAAAAATATCAAAACCATGGTTGAGTAGCAGGTGAGAGAAGTGTTGGCTCAAGCCCGAGGAGGATCATGAGTTCCAAAGAGTAGACCCTACCCAGAGGAATTCGATGCCATCCAATATCCTAAGGGTTTTGTGCCACCTTCTTTCAAGAGCTTCGATGGTAGTGGAAACCTGAGGTAGCATATTGTGCATTTTAGAGTCAGTTATTGCAACGCCAATGGTGTTGATGCTTTACTCTTCCATCTCTTTATTAGTAGCTTCATGGGCATAGCCTTTGATTGGTACGCTAAACTTCCCAATAGTTCAGTGAATACTTTTGTTGAGTTTGAGAAACTCTTCATCAAGAGATTTGCTGGAGCTCAGCAAAGGGTGACTGTAGGCGATCTCATTGTGACTCAACAAAACTCTAGTGAGTCCCTCGTTGATTATATTCTCAGATGGCATAATCTGAGTATGAAATGTAAACCACAGCTGTCTGAGCAGCATGCCATTAAAATTCTATTGAAGAATATTCATGGCCCGGTCGCCATCATGCTCAAAAGTTTTATCATCAAAATATTTGAGAAACTAATCAACAAGGTGGCTAGCTTACAAGGAGAAGCCAAACAATTGCCTTTTCCAGACTAATCAACAAAGCAGAAGCCACATAAAGCTTTTAAGAAGAAGCTCGGGGTAGTGATAGCAGTACACAAGGGAAAACAATCGGCCAGAGAGCAGTTTGAGAGACCTCGTGCTCCGCAGCCGTCACTTCCACCTCCTCTACCACCATCGAGGTAGTATTTCTGGCCACCACAGCAACCTCCATGGCCTTCGTTACCTCCTCCTCAACCACATCATCGACACAGTACACATACCTGTCGGTGTATACTCTTTTGGATAAACTTAAGAAGTCTTATTCATTTAAGAGGGAGATAATCAAGAAGAGCTTTAAGAATCTCTTAAAGAAGCCTAATTTTTAGCTACCCGAACCTAGAAGGGTAGAGGAAGTGGGTAAAAGCAATGATCTTAACTTTTTCCCCGACACCACATGATAGGTCATGTTTTGGAGGATTTCTTCACATTCAAGGGTTGGCTTGATCATAGCTTCAAGACCGGTGCTATAGTTATCCCGAAGGAACACCTTATGGAATAACCATCCAGTTCCATTAGGGTAATCCTTAGGGATACTTGTGATCCTACCAAAACTAAAGAAGGTTGGGATATCTCCTTATCCCGTACCTCTAAGAAAATTATGTCCAAGATCAAGAAACTTTCCTTGTATGTGCCTGAGGTAGCTCGAACCTCCAACATCAAGGAAGGTTTGCAAGTTATTCAAAATAACTCAGGGGAAGGGGAGCTCGGATACTTGAGCTGTGCCCGGCAGAAAATAAGTAGTGCAATCAAGTCCATCCTCCATTCCGATTACACTACATCACCTCTACTTGGTAGCTCTTCTTCTAGTAGACATCTTGTATCGATGGATGAGGGCATCAAATCCCTCACCCCTCTTACTTTACTTGATTTTTATTATATACCTCCTTCAAAATCCAAGAAATTGAAGAATAAAGCTAGCTTAAATTATATATGTGTCACTTCTGATGGGTTGTCTAAATCTACTCCTAGTGAAAACTCTTCAAGTCTAAATAACAATTATAATAACTCTGATCTTCCCTTTCTGATTTAGAGTTAAACCTTCCTTCTTTGAACACTACGGGTTCACCTCTTGAGATAGACTTGGAATCATCCGATTCTGAGGGTCCCATAGGAGAAGCTATAGGTGAGCTTGATGAGCAGGTAAAATTTTCCACTAACTCGCTGCAAGAGATCACCGAAGTCAACCTCCGTAGTGACAAGGTTCTACCTCCTAGGGCAGCACCTCTAGATAAGGGGAAACACATAATTGGTTCAAAGGATTGAGAAGCCCCTCCATAGGATGCTCCACCCTTGGATATGCTTGTAGAGGATCAGCCCAAGGTGGACTATAATGTCCTCTCTCACCTAAGAAAATTGTCATCTAAGTTAAGCATATATGATGCTCTTATCTTATCCAAAGAGATAAGGGAATCATTAATCAAGGCTCTCCTTGATCTAGAAATATGCTTAATTTAGTTGACCGTTATTAGAAAGAAGGCACATTATTTTAGGGAAGCTCAGGGAATCACCTTCATAGATGAAGACCTACTTCTGAGGGACATAGAGCATAACCGTCCCTTCTACATTATAGTGGACATGGGTAGATTCAGACTCGCCAGAGTTCTCATCGATCCAAGTGCATTGGAGAAAATTATAAGTATAAAGACCCTTGCCTATTTGAGGATCGACATCTCCACACTCCAAAGAGATCGGATGATGTTGAGAGGATTCAATGAATAAGGTGAGAGTGCTTTACGTTCCATAGTGTTACCTTTGGAGATAGGTGACTGGAAGACTAAAGCCAAGTTTTATATAATTGATTCAAATACTTGGTTCATTACTTTGTTCGGTAGGCCTTGGATACATCATAATAAGATTATTCTATCCTTCTTCCATCAATGCATCAAGTTCAGGAAGGATGGGATTGAGTATTGTGTCAAAGGAGGTGAAAAGTCATTTTCAATCAGAGAAGTTGAGATATATGAGGATGCAACCTACTATCTTCCTCAAAATACCTTTTTCTAGTAAACTTGGGAAAATTCAAACATAAAAGAAAAAGAAAAAAATAAAAAAACAAGTGAAAAAGAAAATGAAATTGAGGAAGAAGTGGAGCCGCATATCACATTCCACCCACAGTTTATTCCATCATATGGACATATGGGTAGGATGACTTGACCTCTACCAGGCAGAGGCAGAGATAGAAATAGAGACAGTTCTACAGGTGGAAGATCCCTTAGTTGGCCATCAACCAACAAGGGTTATATTCCAGTTCATAGGTGTACCCCTACTATTCACATAGACTTGGAATCCAGCTCAGAGGATGAGGCAAATATGATTAGCATACCATCCAACCCCTCTCAATGGGTTTCATTGGAGGTGACACTCAAGCCAGACAGCAACGAAGACCAGGCCTCCATATGAAGCATGAATGTATTTGAATCAAATGTATATGAAACTATCAGGCAGCAGTTAGGAACCTTAGCTCTAACCTCACTTTCATCTTAAAAAGTTGAAGGTTTAGTAGTTGAGAAGCCCTCAGTCTTCCGAGGATGTCAAGCCAAAGAGATTCTTTTGGGATCATCATTGTAGGACTTGAGGATATTTCAAATAAAGAATTAATGCCTTTTTTAGTACTACTTGTTCTTAATCTTACAAAGAAGGGTTTTATTCCTAATACATGGTCTAAGCACAGGTCAGAGTACTTCAAAAAGTTATGGATCAATAGAGGTAGGGATGCACAATCAAGATTAGGACTAGGATTAAGTACAGTGGGTCCAATCGATGATGATGATTACTGCTTAATTGTCACCAATCATTTGGAGTTTGATAGGTTCTTCTCACACAACACTAACTGTTATGAGGATGTTTGTTTAGAAACTTTAGATGATCCAGATGATCTACAAATCAAAGATGCATCACTAGAATTTGAAGAGGAGATCCATTCAACAATCGATAAGCTTAAAGAAATTAATCTCAGGATAGAAGAAAATCCACGCCCGACATACATCAGTTCATTGCTGAATGAAGAAGAAACTAATGACTTAGTTGGGCTATGGACTGAGTTTAAGGACTGCTTTACATGGAGCTATGAAGAGTTGCCCGAATTATCTCCTGATGTAGTAGTCCACAAACTAGTAATAGACCCTAACGCTAACCCTATTAAGCAAGCCCCCTGTGGTACTCACTCATTAGCTGTTATAGGTTGGGTCTACATGATACTTTGCTAGCCTGTCACCCCAATGGTCACTTGTTAGGCAGATGTGAGTCCTCATGCTTTCTTTCTAACTTAACCATTGTAAATCAATGAGTGCCTTATTAGTTTGGTAGACTTCACTGCCTAGCCAGTAAGCTACCTCATGTTGATTTTGTTTAAGAAGATGTGAGTCCCCTAGCTTTCATCTTGAACTAATCAGCATGTATTAACTAGGTCGAGTATATTTGAGGTTTAGGGTAAGTCCCCCAGAGGCTCCTTTCCCCTTGACTACATTTGAGTCGATGTAAGACTCCAGTGGCATTCACTCAGTAGTCGCCCTATGTCAGATAGAACTTGTTGAGCCGAAGACATATTATCCCAGCAATCAGTTTCTCTATAAGAGGATGTAAGTCCCTAAGCTTTCTTCCTAGGCTGATTTTTGAAAATCGATGAGCACCTTAGGTTGGTTGATGTTCGGTATGCTGATAGCGACTCACTCGGTGGATACACCACTCATGGCATATGTGAGTCCCCACGCTATCTCCTTGAGTTGGCTACCGAATACCTATGCATATTATCATCTCCAAGATTTTGGATCAAGCCCTTAGCAGCCCTCTCCCTACGGGCACTCTATTTGGATCATGTCCTTTGAGACCCCATTTAGACACTACCTAGGTTACTCTTGGATTAGACAATCCCCCTTTCCTAGTAGCCACCTTTGTGGTTAGAGAATTTATTCGCCAGATGTGCAGATTCTCCCTTAGTTCAGTAAATCTGAGGTGTAGGCTAATATAAGCTCCTTCTCAGTTTAATCCCTTGCAAACCAAAAGGGTCCATGATAAATAAACTAAACAAATAAACAAAAAAATATTCGCTTGTGGATTAGGAATTCAAGCCCCCAAAGGGCCCCTTTTCTTAAGCAGGCATCCTATCTTTAGGGCAATGTCAGCAGAACTCCCTATAGGAATTGCCTGACTACCTAAGTTGAGATAATTCCCTGGGTCGGCACTCTCTCCGTAGTAACCCTTAGGTCAGGTTCAATCTATTTTTCCATAAGTAAGTTGCCCCTGGAAGTCATTCCATTTTGGAAGATGTAAGCCTATGACACGTTCTTTCTTGCATGACTGTCGCAAACCAACGGGTAGTGCTAGGTCTAGTTCGATTTGTTGTCCAAAGCAGCTGATCATCCCAGAGGTCTTTTCTAGTGGAAGATGTAAGTCCCCATGCTTTCTTCCCTTAGATTGACCATTGTAAATCGAAAGGCACTCCTTTGGTTGGATAGTTCTCCCCTCGGCCGAGAAGCTACACTCTTTGGTTCAGTAAATCTGAGATAGGTCTAGGCTGATATAAGCTCCTTCTCAGTATGATCCATCACAAACCAATGGAATCCATCAAAAATAAATTAAAAAATGAAATTAATCTTGACTATTTTGAGCTGATCTAAGTCTCTCGGCAGCATTCACTCAATAGTCAGCCCTAGGTCAAGTTTGATTTGTTGTCTTGCCAACCAATCACCCCAATAGTTTCTTATTTTGGAAGATGTGAGTCCCCTTGCTTTCTTCCTAACTTAACCATTGTAAATCGAAAGGCACCCCTTTGGTTGGATAGTCCTACTATGTGATTGGTAGACTAATCCCTTTGGATTGGTAAATCTAAGCTAGCTCAATGCCTCTATGGCCTCTATTCAGTGCAGTCCATCGCAAACTAATGGGATCCATCAAAATAATTAAAAAATGGAATTAATCTTGACTATTTTGAGCTGATGTAAGTCCCCCAACGGCATTCACTCAATAGTCATCCCTAGGTCGGGTTCATTTTATTGCCTTGTTAACCAATCACTCCAATGGTTCTTTATTTTGGAAGATGTGAGTCCCTGTGCTTTCTTCCTAACTTGACCATTGTAAATCGAAAGGTACCTGTTTGGTCGGATAGTTCTACTATGTGGTTGGTAGACTATTCTCTTTGGATTGGTAAATCTAAGCTAGCCCAAGGCCTCCATGGCCCCTCCTCAGTGCAGTCCATCACAAACTAATGGGATCCATCAAAATAATTAAAAAATGAAATTAATCTTGACTATTTTTGAGCTGATCTAAGTCCCCCCAATAGCATTCGCTCAATAGTCAGCCCTAGGTCAAGTTTGATTCATTGCCTTGCCAACCAATCACCCTAGTGGTTCATTATTTTGGAAGATGTGAGTCCCCATGCTTTCTTCCTAACTTGATAATTGCAAACCGAAAGGCACCCCTTTGGTTGGATAGTCCTACTATGTGGTTGGTAGACTATTCTCTTTGGATTGGTAAATTTGAGTTAGACCAAGGCCTCCATGGCCCCTACTCAATGTAGTCCATCGCAAACCAACGGAATCCATCAAAAACAACTAAAAAAATGAAATTAATCTTTAAATATCCTTGTGTTAATTTAAGTCCCCTAGCGGTGTTCACTCATTAGTCAACCTAAGATTAGGTTCAATCCATTTCCTTGCCAATGGATCACCCCAACAATTAGTTCCAACTTTGGAGGATATAAGTCTACTACGCTTTCTTCCTAGTACAGTTGCTACACACCGTAAGGCAATCCTTTTGGTTGGCTAGTCTTACTATTTGTTTGGTAAACTATCCTTTTGGATTGGTAAATTTGAGGTAGGTCTGGGCCTTCATGGCTCCTACTTAATGTGGTCCATCGTAAACCAATAGGGTTCATACAAAAATTCAAAATTTTTTTAAAAAATCTGAAATAAGCTCAACCCTCCTCCCTCAGTGGAGTCAAAACTAATCATTAAAGCAAACAAAAATAAATAAAACAAATCCAATCAATCACCCATGGTGGTGTCAAAACACAAACAATCAAAATAAATAATCGAAACCAACACAACTAAATAACCAAATAAATCAAATCAATTTCTCCCTCTAGTGAGACTCAAATCAAATTAAGCCTCTTATCCTCTAGTGGATGACTTGAACATGTTTCCCTAGTGGAAGGTTCACATACTCTATCCCTAGTAGATTACTCTTTCACTTTCTTATATCTTTGACATAAGTAGAGTCACATTGCACTAAGCTTTGGATTTCTTCTACACCTTGGGTTAGGAGTAGATCATTTATGTTAGTGCTTGTGATCGTTCGGTGTTATTGATCATTTCTGTCAACACCAATACGTGCAGTGTACGTTGTCAACCACACCACACCTATTGGGCGCCATTTGCTAACCTCATTTTTAGGATGAGCTCTCAACCCCTCCATCTTAGACATATGACTCCTCTTAGACACTAAGAGTTTCCTTAGTCTTAAGACACTTCTAGTTTTTAGGTGAACACTTGACCTAACCCTAGAGACTTAGAAGAGTTAGCCATAGGAATAGGTCATGCCTTAGGGGTATTAGGAAAATTTTCCTACTCCATAGCTTGAACCAAATCCTCTCTTCCTTCAAGTCAAATTTCAAAATTCAAATCAAACTCCAAATAAATTCAAAACAAACTCTAAATCAAACCAACTTCAAACTCAAATCAATTCCAAACTTAATTGATTTTCTCAAATCTTAAATCAATTCCAATAAATTTTCTCAAATCATGAATCAATTCTAAATGATTGAAATTCATGATCGAATTCTAAATCCTAAAAATCTTTCCTAAGTCCTTTTGATTTCATCTTATAGACTTAGCTTAAATCAAATCCAAATCAAATCAAATTCAAGAAATTTTTTCATAACCCATTTATATTCTCATTTATATTCACAAATATAATTGAAATATAAATTCAAAGATCCAAAAATCAATTCAAAACTCAAATCCAAATTCAACCAAAATTTAACCTAAGCCTTTCAAGTTAAATTCTTATACTTAGCCAAATCAAGCCAAACCCTTGATTTTTCATCATAATTCAATCAATCCTTCAATCATGAATCCAAATATAAACATAAACTTTAATCATCAAACCAAAACTAAATTCAAAAACTCAAACCCAAATCAAACTCATATTCACCCTTTGAACTTGAAATTGTCAAATGAATCAAACCCCATTTGACTCAAAATAACTTGCAAATGGATTTATATTTCAATCATAAGTCCATATGTGAGTTCAACCAAACTTGATTCAAGCTTTGATCAAGTCAATTGACCCACTTAGGCTCACTTGACCAGAAGTGACCTAAAGTACTCCTTTTGATCCAAATTCTAATCATACCCAAATTGGATTGAACTAAGCCCACCAAAGCCTCACATTGTGAGCAAGAATCATCATGAGATGATCAATCACTCAAATTGGGTAAAACTGAAGGATTAACCAAGTCAACAATTAGCCAAAATGAAACCTAAACTAACCAAAATCCACCATAGGCCAAATTGATTGAAACCATTGATCAAAACCAATTCATGATCAATGTTTGAACTTGACCAAGTTATCATTTGATCCTAACCTAACCAAATTGGCCATTTGACCTAAGTTGACCCAACTTGGCCTAAAAAGTCAAAATATGTCAAAACTTAATCTAAGACAAATTGATTGAAACCAATCGATCAGGTTCAATCTAAATCACTTGCTGAACTTGACCAAAGCCTCAATTGGCCAACTAGACCCAACTTAGCCCAATTGACCATGAACTCAACTAGACCTAAAAGGTCAAATTAAGTCAAAATCAAATCAAACCAAAATTGATTGAAACCAAAGCTTGCAACATATTTCAAATGGCCAATTAAACCTAAACCAACCCATGACCTAACCCAAATAGGTCAAATGAGCCAAATTGGTCAACTTGACCCATTTGACCTAAATGAAATCAAATGAACCAAAACCAAATATACATCAAATTGAACCAACCAATGATGCCAAAACATTTAAAATGGTCATATGAACTTGACTCAACCCTTGGTTTGACCCAATTTGACCAATTGGTCAACTTGACCCAAGTTGACCTATTTTGACCTAAATGGGTCAACATGAACCAAATGACATCAAATCAACTCCAAATTCCTTGAAATTTAGACCAACCTAATTTCAAACTATTCTAAATCTGCCCAAAATGAAATCAAATCCAAATGATAATTTTACCCCTAGGTCAAGGGGTAACCTATGGCCAATTTCACTTGAAATTTGGTTAATTCCTTTTCATGGCGACTTGGCACCCTCTTAATGGACCAAGTGGACACTAGTGGGTGTGGTGCACATGAACCAATGGTTTTGGGTCAGCCAAACCCAACCCCAAGGACAAAACCTACCACCCCACTCAAAATGAGCACATGGGAATCACTCCTCCACTTCATTTAGCACATGGGAACTTCTCCACTACCCCCCTCTGGCCAAACTGAACCACATGGTGTTCAATATGGCCTAACCAACTCAACCCATAGGATCAATTTGATCAAAATGGCAAAGCCATGCTCGACCATCCGATCCTCCTAGGGGGAGATATACTCCCCCTAATTTCACTTGAACTTGAGTCTCTTGCATTCGATTGAGTGATAGGAAGCCAGAGAAAGCATTCCCAAATCTTGCCAAGCTCCCTCAACCCAATTTGATTTCTCCATTTCCAGTTTTGCCTAAACCAAAAATAGGGGAGCTCATATAGAAATCAAACTCATCTCAATTCCTCCTTCAAGCACCTTAAGGGAACCTAATCGAGTTCACCCAAGTCTTCATCCAAGCTCTCAAGCCATGGGAAGGGAGAGTTTGATCAAGGTCGCAAGCAATTGAAGCCCACTTTGGTCCATAGGAAGATCCACTCAACCTCAAGCCCTCAAATCTTCAGCAGAGCTTCGTCTCTACTAGGCAAAGCTACCTCGACAGTTGGGAGCACCGGTGATAGTCTCCGGCGAGGTATGGATCAAAATCGAGCTTAGGTGTAGGAGTTCTTAGTCCTTAGTGAAAGAAACTTTCACCCCATTACATTTTGACCATTGGATGTCTTTTGCCTTGCATGATGATGGTGTGGGTTAAGTTTGAGCTCAATCCGAGCTCAATTGAGCTCGGATCAAGCCCTAAGGAGTGGATGGTTGCCCTCTCCTGTAGGCGAGCTCAGTGACGGATCATGGGCCATCCATCCCGCATGTTTTGGATGGACGGTCTTGATTAATCCATGTAGGATCCTTCAATTTATCTCTTAAGAACTGTGGGCTTAATCCTGACCTTCTAATCATTGATCGAACGGTCGAGGAGAAAGCGCGTAGCATCGCTGGTTAACGCAGCATTGGATATGACAACTTAAATAGTGAATCCCGTCATGCCGCATGGAAAGCGCACGCCGCATCAACAGTCCACGTGGCACCGATGAGATTAACTCTATAATTAGTCTATTTAACTAAGTTTTAATCACAAAATCTTCAAACATATATAACTAAATGTAGAAATATCATAAAAATACAAACTCAAATGCATTGTGAAGATATTTCAAAGGGGAATAATCTAAAATTAAGTTTGATGGATTTTGAACAGTGAATTTTATGTAATTTGGGTTTTATTGGGAATGTAATTATGTTAATTATCCCCTAATTATTCCATTGATTAATCTCAAACTTCTCAAGTGTATTTAGTGGGATGACTTATGCCTCCCCTAATTTTTTTGAGATTTATTAATGGTTTAATTATGATAATTGATTGATTCACTCCTAATCACTCCCTTAATCAATTAAATGATTAATTAACATATTAAATAGTGATAAATTAATTAATTAAGTTTGCTAATTACCTTAGATAATGAATGGATCTAGGGAATGAGATAAGGAGTTCTTTCCCAAATCTTTTTCCCCTAAGTTCATTTCATTTGGATAAAAGATTAATTAAGGTGAAAATTAATTAAATAGTTTAATCACTTCACTAAATGGTTTAATTAATCAAAGTTTTAAAATAAAATCAATCTGAACTCAATCATTTCCCTCTTAGGTAGATGCTTATGTGTTCAATAACCAAAGTAACTTAAGGAAATCATATCTAACCCATATGTGTGGGAAGGGTTATGAAAGTACTTAAATTAATCCCTTTAGCTTAATTAATCATTAATTATGAGCTAAATACATTAGACCCCTTTCTTTCTTAGGTGCATTACTAATTTAAATTTCTTGTCATTTTATGTCATACTTTGGCTCATAATTATTTGGTTAAATTTGTTAAAGTGCTGTAGGTAAGGGGTAATTAATGGACTTAATGTACACCTTAACCTAAATAAACTATAAATTTAATCTAATGGTTCTAAAATTAAACTAAATTAACATACTCATGTGGGAAATAGGTTAGGACCAAAAAACCTTTTCACATTTCCTAAATTCAAATCAAACTCAAATCAAAATAAAAATCTCTTTAAAATAATTCTGATTCACTTTAAATAATCTTCTTTAATAAGAATATCTTTAGGAATTAATTAGGGTGAATGAATTTACATGCATTCATCACTTTATTTCTTTTCTAGCATGCTAAATGTGTATGTCATATGAAAATCATGTATTTATTCCTTTTGAAAATCAAATTAAAAATGAAATGTTTTCTTTATGTCAAATTACATGCTATTAAGAAGAATGAATGGCTTTTATCACTACTAAATCAAAATTATTTTCAAAACTTATAAATCAAATATCGCAACTAAAAGGTATGCTACTTATAATTATTTATAGGCTTGCATGTGAGTAAAATATAAAGATGTGCATTGTGTGGCTTTCCTTCTCTTCTCTTTTAACATAGGTTTGTATAGGGTTTGCCAAGTGTATAGTCCATTTGAAAAGTACATAACACTTGCTTAAATCCTTTCCTATACACTCCTATGTCATGACTTAAGAAGGAACTCCACATCACACATGTAAACTAAACAATCAAACCAAAATCAAATAAACATTAACTTTTTGCATGATTCTCTTTCCATGCATTTCTTTTTTTTTACATGCACATGTATTTAAGAAAAGTGGTATATTAGTCTGGACACCCCGAGATTGCGAGGCTTTAAGTAGCCCCAAGTAGGTCTTGTACCCTACACTCCTGGTGTAAATAAAGGCATCATACTCACTTATGTCTTTCATACTTGTAAATGTACATATGAAAATGGATAAGAGAATCTCTCTTTTTCTACTTAACCAAATCATACATCATGAAGTATCAAAATTTTCTTAAGTAACATCCCTTAGCATTCATCATGAAGGTGTGCTAAACATTTTCATTTGCATGTATAGATATGCTTAGGATTCATCCATATGCATGTTACGCATGTTGTGAAAGAAATAAAGTGTTGTGTATTTTGTGATAGTAATTTACTTTCCTTAATCTTAAAATGTCTTTCTCTTTGAATAGGTTTGCTTAGGGAAAATATAAACTTATGATTAATTAAAACACATAATAAAATATTCACTAAACAAAAATCAAATATGAATCTACCTTAGAAATTTCTTAAGGTATGGAGGAAAGAGAATTTCTCTTCTCTTTTCCTCTCTTTACAACACTTAATAAATAATTGTAGGTTCATTCAAACCTAATCAAATCATAAAAAATAAATTCAACTAAATCACTTAAATGAAACCACCCTCTAAGTTGAACCCTTTCACACTTAGAAAACTTCAAACTTAAAGCCTAGCTAAGCATACCACACAAACCTTAAATGGCACACACATTAGACTAAGTCACCACTTCTAGCTTTAGGTTAGGGCGGTGCATGGTTTGATATTTTCTTCTATTTTATGATGTAATATTTTTAGTATGGATATTAGGGTGTATGTATGTAGCCTGAATGATAGGGAGATCTTAGTCTAACCATTATCTTCTGCAAGGGATTATGCTTAAGGGGTGTTGTAATAAAAATATAAAAATATTTTTGCTGTGCAGGTTGCTTATACCCCTAAGCATAATCCAAAATAGGTCAGCTGGACTTAGTTACCCATGTGTGGGGTGCTAATTCCAATTTATACATATACATGCTTGGGATTATATGGTTTATTTAGCTAATCTCTATTTTGGAAGTTTTAGTAAGATTTCCTTTTTCCCATTTTCATGTAATTTTGCAATTAGGATTTTGAAATGATTATTATGGGGGATTAGGATAAACATTAGTTATAAGTCTTTGTCTTATGTACCATGTGAAGCCTTTGAAGCAACCACATTCCAACCAACCAAAAGAAGAAATAAGAAAGAAGAACGAATTAGTAAAGAATTAAGACTCCCCATAATAATGAATTCCTTCTTGATTGTAATTTATTCATTAGTAATCTGGGTTGTATAAGGGTAGAGCTCGGCTACCCAATTTATTTTCGAGTTTGTGCGTGAGTCCGGCCATAAATGATCTCTTATTCTTTTATGCTAGCTTTATAAATTGATTGATATTTGTTTAACTTGTGCATTAAAATGGCATCTTTTTCTAGTTTCTTTCTTTTTTGATGTATGGCATGGATGACGATTAGGCTCTTAGGAAAATAACTTTTCTGCCTAACTAATCAATTCAAATTAAAAATAAACAACTCATAACCTCACCTAAAGCTAAGTTATAAACAAGATAAAAGAATTAGCAACCCCTTAGCTGGATGTTGTATTTTATTTCTCACATCATGCATAAAAAGTATCTTGTTTCACTCTTGATTTGGAGGGCTTCCACCTTTGCGAGAGAACTTGGCTTGACCTTTAAGAGCTATGGTGGAAATACACTCCTTTATCGCTAATTTTGGCCCATAATCTAATTTCTCATGCATTATGCATATGAATCCTAAAGCCTGTGTCAAATTGATTGTTCAAAATGAAAATAAAATTCAACAAAAATTTGCATTAGATTTAAGTCATTAATCATGCCCTACATGATCTAGTCTCTTAGGGTGTGTGTTTAAGGACTTAGCCTCTTTCTAAATAAATAATAGCTTAGTTATCTTGCAAAAGCATTTGACTTGCCTGCATGTATTTAAAATCGTTAGAGGAGTTAGTTGGCAGCCATCCCCAGGCGGTTGAAAGTCCAACAGTCGGGTGGTTTATCCTCTCTTGTGGAGGTAAACCAAATACCCATTTTTTGCCTTAATTAGGTCACACTTTTGGCCCTCGCCAAAGCTCCCTAGATTTAGATTCAGAGGTTTTTTCTTCCCTTTGCGGGCTATAAGCATAAACCCTTACCTCTCAGGCATTTCCATGACCTTGTATCATGGAATTATAAACCATATATTTCTAATAAAAATTCAACTCAAATAAATAAATCACTTCAATTTCAGGATGCTTACTAGGCTTCATAGTATCCTAAGCATCCCCTACTCATCTTCATTTGGCTTCGATAAGAACTCCCTCCTCTTGATCGATCCCACTTGATTTTCTAAAAATAAACCAATCGATTGATAGTCTTACCTTTCAAAATCTCTAGAGACAATGATCACTTACCTTAATAAAGAGTATTCTTAAGGAATCCTCTTCCTTAGGATGTAATTAACTATGAGGGCTTGCCCCTGTAGGGAACTTAATGAACCTGGTTTAAAATAAACCCTACTTTACTTTTTCATGTAAAGTAGGGGAAGAATCTCTGGTACATTTCAAAGACCATAGTCCTTAGGAGTCCTTATTAAGGTGATTAGGTCCATTTGTAGGATGGTGACTTCTGTCTCTCAAGATAGTACACCATTCCTCAATGTCATACCAGATCACCATAATAAGAACATCTATTGATCTACGTGGTGTCCAATACAAGAAGTGTTGTTTAGAAGAATTATTTTTGGGTTCTTCATTTTATTTCTTTTCTCTCTTCAGAGGATAGATTAGATTGAAGGATCTAAAGATAATAAAAATGTTTCACCACAGGAATTAATTATAAAGGGTGATCTCACTTTAAGTGGTTTAATTAATTTGTAAGTTTTACTTAATGTTTCTTTTATTTCACTTGGCCTGCATTAAAGAACTACGTGTTATAAAGAGAAGAAAAGAGATGATCACTCTCTTTCATCCATACTTTAAGTCACATCTAAAGCAAATTAATTAATCAATTCTCTTTAATGAATGGCTTATAACATATTTTAAATTAATCCTAGGTTTATATTCACTTTAAATAATCTCATTCAATAAGAAATGCATCTTAAGATTAATTGGAATTAATTACTATCACATAACATATGTTTGTTCATTTCTTTTCATCATATATATAGCATGCATATGATTAAGTCCTAAACATAAATATACATGCAATTTATATCTTAGCACACTTAAATGATGAATGTAAGCAAATGTACTTAAAATTGATATTTCATTTGGTTAAATTATTTTATCATATTAATCGAAAGCTCTGTCTAAATTCTTATACAAAAGCATAAGAAAAGAACTCTAAATCATATGACTAATCAATCCAAACACTTGAACAAAATATGAATGCATGTCTTTTTAATAGAAAAAGGGGGCTTTCATTCATTAGCTAAATACACACTCAAATGTATGAATGTTTTAAGCAAGTATATCACCATTATTTTGCAAAGTGAGTAAACCTTTAAAAATCTAAAAAACTAATGTACCTTAAATTCTTATACATAAGAACATAAGAAAAGAATAAAATCATGCAAAATAAAATAATTTAATCATGTTTTTTAATGAAGCTTTTTCATTCAAATACATAAAGATGAATCAAATATATTATTTTTTGCCAGGGGAGTGAGGTAGACCTTTGGGGCTACTTAAATCCATGCTTCCCTAATGTCCAAACTAATATACCCACTAACTTTTATAAAGAACTTGAATACAAGGAAAATATTTTAATTTAAAAAGAAAAAGCTCATTTACATGTAAAATACAAGAACAATAAATATTATTATTCATTATGTTTATTAAAATATTATATTGCAATTAATATTTTCATATAATTTATTTAATTATACATGCATTTTTGAAATTAGCACATTTTTATTATTCATTAATAATTTTTAATTTGAAAAAGTGTTAAATTTTGAAATATGAACAAGTGATATATTCTATTTAATTAATTTAAGTGATCGAAAGTTCATTTAAGATAGAGTGTTGACCTCATTTTTAGAATGAGTTCTCAACCCCTCCATCTTAGACATAGGACTCCTCTTAGACTTTAAGAGTTTCTTAGTCCTAAGAGACATATAGTGATTAGGTGGACACTCAACCTAGCCCTAGAGACTTAGAAGAGTTAGCCAAAGGAATAGGTCATGCCTTAGGGGTGTTAGAAAAATTTCTCGCCCTTTGCTTAAACAATTCCTTCCTTTCCTTCTTTCAAGTAAAACTCCAAATCAATCTATTTTATTTTCTACAAACTCAAATCAACTCCATATGATTAAAACCCATGATCAAAATCCATCAAAATTTCTAAGTTCAAATTTTTCCTTAAGTCCTTAATCTTGCCTTTAAGGACTTAACCAAAATAATGATCAAAACCTATTCAAACCTTTGAGATTTTCTCATAATATTTATATTCTCATTTATACATATATAAATGAAATATAAATTCAAACCAATCAAATCAAACTCAAAATTCCAAATCAATTCATGAAATTTTCTTAAGTCCTTAATTTTCCATTAATGGACTTAGCTAAATCTTGATCAAACTATTCAAACTCATGGGATTTTCTAAAACTCATTTATATTCTCATTTATATTCACATATAAAATGAAATATAAATAAATCATCAATCAAATCAAATCAAATCAAATTAATTTAAAAAATTTCTAAGTCCTTAATTTTCCATTAATGGACTTAGCCTAAATCTGATCAAACCATTTCAAACTCATGGGATTTTCTCAAAAATTATTTATATTCTCATTTATATTCACATATATAAATGAAATATAAATATAAATCAATCAAATCAAAAAAATTCAAATCCAATTCAAAATTTTCCTAAGTCCTTTAAATCCTTCTTAATGGACTTACAAATCATGATTAAACCACTTCAAATCTTGAAATTTTCTCATGATCCATTTATATTCTCATTTATATTCACATATATAAATGAAATATAAATTCAAACAATCAAAACCAATTCCAAAAAATCAAACTCAAATCCAAAATCAATCTAAGCCTTTCAAGTCAAAATCTTGAATTTTAAAATCAAATCAAGCCAAACTTTGATTTTCTCATGATTCAATCAACCCTACAATCATGAGCTCATATAAATCCAAACTTCAATCACAATCAAAACCAATCAAAAATCAAATCAAAACCCTTTCATATTCTTCCTTTGAATATGAAATTATCAAATGGATCAAAACCCATTTGACTTCAAACCACTTGTAAATGGATTTATATTTCAATCATAGTCCATATACAAGATCAATCAACTTCAAATCAAGCTTTGACCAAGCCATTTGACCCACTTAGGCTCACTTGACCCAAAGTGACCTAAAGTACCCTTATGAGCCAAATTTAATCCTAACCAAATTGGATTGAACCAAACTCATATATCCTCTCATCATGATCAACAATCATCATGGGATGATCAATCAATCAAATTCATCAAAAGTCAAAGTCAAAGGGTTGACCAAGTCAACACTTAACCCAAAAAATGAAACCTAACATAAAATTCCACCATAGAAGGATTGACCTAAAACGACCATTTTGACCTAAGCCAATGTCTTACTATTTGTCCAAATTGACCAAATCAATGGGTGTTCATTCCAAATCAAAGTTAAATTCAAATCACTTGAACTTCCAACTAGACTAACCTAGCCCAATTGACTTAGACCCAACATGACCTAAAGGGGTCATGTTGAGCCAAAATTTAACTAAAAATTGATTGGAAACAAAGATACCAATCTCCATATGACTAACCTAACCTAAACCTGACCTCAAATAGGTCAAATGGGTCAAATAGGTCAACTTGACCCATTTGACCTAAATGAAGTCATATGAGCCAAATTAATCCAAATTGAATCAAACCAAAGCCACCAAAACATTTCAAATGGTCATATGAACTTGACCCAACCCTTGGTTTGACCCAATTTGACCAATTGGTCAACTTGACTAAGTTGACCCATTTTGACCTAAATGGGTCAACATGAGCCAAACCCTATCAAATGAATTCCAAATCTCATGAAACTTGGCCAAACCTAGTTTCTCCACATACCAACATACCAAAATAAAAAAATAGCAAAATGACCATTCTACCCTAGGCCATAGAACAAATTTTGGCTTAACCCATGGGTAATTTGGTCATACCCTCTTCATATCACTGAGGCTTTCTAAAAGCTCAAGGGGACCTAATGGAGAGTGGTGCACCAACCCAATGGGTTTGGGTCAGCCCATTGGTCCCTAGACCAAACCCCACCCCATGGGTCAAAATGCAAAATTCAAACTCCCACTAAATTCAAGCACATGGGAGGTTGGCAATCCACTCCTTGGCTCAAACCACCATGTGCACACTCAAAATAGCCAAAAAAAACTCATGATCAATTGGATCAAAAAATGGCTTCGGCCATCCGATCCTTCAAGGGAGATATACTCCCCCAAATTCAAATTCAAATCCATCATCATTGATGAAACCTAGTGTAGGAGAAGCCATCTCAACCTCCAAGCTTCTAGAGTGATCAAATTCATTTCTCTTTGAAAAATAGGGGAGCTCAATCCATTGAATTTCCTCTTCACAATTTCACTAATTGCTTTTCACTCATCAGAGCAAGTCAGTGCACCAAGCTCTTTCAAGTTCCAAAGGCAAGGGGGAAATTGGATCAAGCCACAAGCTAGCTAAGGAGGAGTGGTCCATACACCAATCCACTCAACCTCAAGTGCTCATACTCAACAAGCCACAACTGACAAGCTTCTCAAGGGAATCGAGTGGTGATCACCTCGTGAGGTATGATTTTTGACCATTAAACTCAATGTGGTGTGAGCTTTGTGAAAGAAATTTTAACCCATGGATTTTAGTTGGATTTTGCTTGCTTTAGATGGTGTGGGTTGAATTTGAATGCTCAATTAGCTTGGATCTTCCCTGATCATGGATCTCTATGATCAAGGGAAGAACTTGGAGATCTCAAACATCCATCCATTTTGGATGGACTAGATAATTCCATTTATAAATCATTATTCATTTTAAAGGAGATCTCCCATCCGATCTGATCGATGGCTCAAATCATGTGCACCACCATTTGGGATTTAATAACTTAAGTAAGCCCCTTATAGTGTGACACATGTAAAGTGACAATGCACGCCATGCGTCGTGAGCTAGAGGATTAGTTAAATGTTTTAATTAATTTCTAATTAGGGATCTTCTAAAATAACTCCTTCTAGAAAATTTAGAAAATATGAAATAAAATATGGAAAGATAATTCAACCTAGAATATTTTAAAATTAATTTCAATGGGTTTTGAATATTTTTTTCGTTTTATTAGAAAGTTTATTTTGCTAATTACTTTTAATTAAGCCTTTGATTAATCCCAAATTTCTTGGGTATATTTTAGGGATGACTTACCTCCCCTAATTTTCTTGGGATTTATTGATTTGATTAGAAATTGCATATAAATTTTTTAATTACCCTCCTTATATTAAGGATAATTAAGGTGTATTAGTGATTTTAACCCATGATTATTAAGATGATCTAGAAGTAGGAGGTTTATGGAATATTTTGGGGCATTTCCAAGCTATTCCCTAAACCCCTTTTCTCTCCTTAATCTCCTCTTAATTAAGGGTTAATTAATTATCCCTTAATTAATTTCTAAAAATTCTAAAAGTTCTAGAACTTAATTAATCTACTTTGGGTAGATGCTTAGGTGTTTAATAGCTAAGTTCAATTAAGAAATCAAAACCCAATTCATAAGTATGAAAGGGTGTTTTGAAATTACTTAAGCTAAACCCCTTAGCTTAATTAACTTTAATTGTGAGCAAATTGCATTAGGCCTTTTCTTATTAGGTGCATTGCAAATTTAAATTCCTTGTGAGTTTTATGTCATCTCATTGGCTCATAATTATTTGGTTAATTCTTTCTAAGGTGGTGTAGGTTAATTAAGCTACTTAATTCATACCTTAACCTAATTAATGCATAAAAGTGGATCTAATTATCTAAAAATTAAATAAAAATATTAAATACATGTGGGAATGGGTTAGGAATACCAAACTCATCTCACCTTTTCAAAATTAAATTAAATTTTAAACTAAACAAAAATCACTTTGAATTCACTTTGATTTATTTTAAACTTTCTTATTATATAAGAATGTCTTTAGGATTTAAGTGAAGTGAGTTTGTTTACATGCTTTCATTGTTTTGAATCTTTCCCCAACATGTTAAATTTGTATGTCATGTGATTTCATGCATTCATATTTTTCAAATTCAAATTTTAAAATGAAATTATTTTACTTTATGTCAAATTTGCATGTGTTGGCTAAAGTAGAAATATGAATGGCTATTATCACTACTAAATCCAAATTATTTTCAAAACATATAAATTAAATAATACAAATCTGAAAGTATGCTACTTATATTTTAATTATGAGTTTGCATGTGATAGATTATAAAGGCATGCTTAGCATAGGTTTCCTTTCTTTCTGTTGGTATAATAGAATAGAATTTGATGAAGATGTATGGTTCATTTGAAAAGAACCTAACACTCACTAATTCATATCCTATTCATCTCTATGCTACCACTTAAGAAGGGTTACCTATACTTGCATACATAAATTGCATAAATAAAATGAATCCATTAAACAACTTTTGCATTCTCCTTTCTATTTCATTTCTTTTATACATATGTTTGTATTTAAGAAAGTGGTATATTATGGACAACTCGGTTGAGAGGCTTTAAGTAGCCCTAAGTAGGTCTTGTACCTTACACCTCTGTTAACAATGTTGTACTCACTTATGCCTTTCTTACTTTCATGTGTATGTGAAAATTTGGATAAGGAAAACCTTTCTACTTAAAAAAATCATGCATATTCAACTTCTAAATTTTCTTAAATGGATTACTTAGCATGCATCATAAAGTGTGTTAAATACTCATTTGTATGTATAGATATGCTTAGGTCCATCCATATGCATGTTATATATATGTTGGGAAAGAAATGAAGTAATGTGTGTTATGTGAATTTTGATTCATTTTATTTAATCTTAAAATCTTTCTTTTGAATTTTGTTTAGAGTTTATCTAAACTTAGGATTAATTAAAAGATTTAATCAAAGCATTCACCTAAACAAAACTAAAATGTGAATATACTTTAAAAACTACTTAGGTTAGGGAAGGAAAGAGATGTCTCTTTCTCTTTCCCTTTCTTCATAACTTAGTAATTAATTGTAGGATCCATTTAAACCAAATCAAAACATGAAATAAAATCAACCCAAAATAATTAAACAACTTAAATGAAACCCTCCTCTAAGTTGAACATGTTCTTCACACTTAGAAAATTTGAACCTAAAGCCATAGCTAAGCATACACAAACCTTCAAAGCACACACATTAGCCTAAGTCACCACTTCTAGCTTGTTAGGTTGCATGGTATGTTTGTTTTATTTGATATATGTTTTAGATATTATATGTATGCTCATAGAATGAATGGTAGGATGATCTTAGTCTAACTATTCTTCTCAGGATTGTGCTTAAGGGCTATCATAAATAAAAATATAAATGCTTTTGTGCTTTATACCCCTAAGCATAATCCAATAGTTGGACTTAGTCACCCATGTGTGATAAGTCAATATACATGCTTGGATTTGTGTGGTTTATTTTAGCTAACCTTTATTTTGTAGGTGTTAGTTAGATTTCCACTTTTCCTTTTCATGTAAATTTGTGCAATTAGGATTTTGGAATGATTATTATGGGGATTAGGATGAGCATTGGTCATAAGATCTATTATGCACCATTGGAGCATCTACTTCCAACCATCCAAAAGAAGGAACCAAAAGAAAGAAGAAGCTTGAAGACCCCAATAATGAATTCCTTGCTTAATTAATTCATGAATCATATAGTATAAAACCCACATTTGATATTTTGGTAAGTTCACAACCTTTATTCTACGATTAGCTTTATAAATTGGTTGATGATTTATTTAGCTTTGCATTAAGTGGCATATTTTTTCTAGTTTCTTCCTTGCTTTATGTATTGATGGATTAGGCTCTTTAGAAAAAATAAATCTTTTACCCAACTTAACAACTCAAATAAAAATTAAATAACTCATAACCTCACCTAAAGCTTAGGTTTAAAATCAAGATAAAAGAATTAGCAACCTCTTAGCTAGATGAGCATTTCTTTTGTAATATCATGCACAAATGCATCTTATGTCACTCTTGATTGGAGGACTTCCACCTTTGCGAGAGAAACTTGGCTTGACCTTTGAGAGCCATGGAAACTCACCTCCTTCTCGATTTTGGCCAATAACCTTCTTTCTCATGCATTAGTGATATGAATCCTATTAGTCTGACTCAAAAATAATTGTCCAAAATGAAAATAAAATGAAATTTGAATTGCATTAGATTTAGGTCATTTGAACCCTTTACATGATCTAGTCTCTTTTGGGAGTGAGTTTAAGGACTTAGTCTCTTTCTAAATAAATAACAGCCTAGCTATCTTGCATAAGCATAATGACTACTTATATGTATTTAAAATCATGAGGAGTTAGTTGGTAGCCACCCCTATGTTGTAAGTCCAAGTATCGGGTGGTTTGTCCTCTATTACAGGCAAACCAATTACCATTTTCTCCTTAGATTTAGGTTGTGCTTTGCCCTCAAGCTCCCTAGATTTAGGTTCGAGGTTGCTTCTCCTTTATGGGCCATAAGCATAATTCCTCACCTCTTAGGCATTTTTAATCTTGTGTTAAGGAATCTTAAGTCCTAAATTCTAATGAAAAATGCAACTCAAACAAACTAAATCAATTTAAAAATGTAAAGCCCAACTATAGATAGTTTGAGATGCTCTAGCATCGTGGGCATCTCCTACTTATCTCCCATTTTGACTTCCATAATAACTCCCTCTTTTGATTAATCCCATTTGATCTTTCAAAAATAAACTAATCAATGATCATTTACCTTAATCGAGAGTTTTCCAAAGGAATCCCCACTCCTTAGGATGTAATTAACTATAGGGGCTTGCCCATGTAGGAACTTAACGAACCCAATTTAAAATAAACCCTGCTTTACTTTTCCATGTAAAGTAGAGGAAGAATATCTAGTATATATGCAGACCCATCATTCTTAGGAGTCCTTTGATTATGAGTTCATTGGGTAGTGACTTCCTTTTGAGAGATAGTACATTCCTTGATGAAGTATTCGATCACCTGAATAAGTACATCTATGGATCTGTGTGACATGCCAAAAGAATGAATTTTTATAAGTCTCCTCTTTCTTTCTCACCAGATTTGAGACTCTAGAGAATTTTTTTTAACCAAATTTTTCTTGACTCTGGGATGGTTCCTCTCTCCATCTTTGGTAAATAATTATTGTCTTTGAATATAGATAGTGGGTTTGTACATTGTTATGAATACAAGATTATCCTTCTTTCCATTGCCACTTAGCTCATTTCATTCTTGAGTTGAGTTAGCCAACATCTTTATGTTTTAGGACTGCATTCCTTGTCGGTCTTAAAACCCCTGTTGGGTCCTCCAATGGGTAAATTAAAAGATCTAAATAAAAAAGAAAACATTTTAAAGACTTCCTCCTTATCATTATCATGATAAGGAAAGGTTCATTGTAAAACAATAAAGATAAAATAAATCTTCCATAAAGACTTTACTTTTCAAAAAGCACCTTTTCAAAAATACACTTAAATAAAATATTTTCCACAAAATTTTATCACCCTCATTTAACAATTCTCATAATTGTTACATGTAGGAATTTTCAAAAATAAAACTAATAACATTTTCAAAAAGCACAAATGGACATCTTCCTTCAATTCACTTTGATGAAGATTTCATTTTCAAAATAAAATGAACAATCATTTTTTTCCATAAAGTTTTCAAAAAGCACACATGAATTTTTCTATTCAATACACTCACAATTATTAAATGGAAAGTTCATTTCCAAACAAAATTAAACTTTTCAAAAAGCACACATGAACATCTTCATTTAATATACTCAAATATATTAAATGAAGATTTCATTACCAACACAAAAAATAAAAATAACATTCAGGAAATCCCACTTGAACATATCTCACATATGTTTTAAAGTTGCAATTCCTCTCTTTATAAAAAAAAGCAACAATCACACACAAAGACTTAACATTTCAAAAATAAGATTGACCTCCATTCTACATACTTAAATTTGTTGAATGGAAGTCCTCTTTTCAAAACATTAAAACTTTAACAATCATATTTAAAAAAAAAATTCAAAATAAATTTTGGAACTTCATTTAACATAATCAAATTTGCTAAGTAAAGTTTCTAAATACAAAATCAAAATTTTCAAACACATTTAGAACTTCATTTAACATACCCAAATTTGTTAAGTTGAGTTTCCAAATCCCAAAATCAAAATTTTTCAAACAACTTTTTGGAACTTCATTTAACATACCCAAATTTGTTATGAATCCAAATTAAAATTCAAAATTATAAACACATTTGGAAGTTCATTTAGCATATCAAATTTGTTAAGTGAAGTTTCCAAATCCAAAATCAAAATCAACAATCATATTTCAAAATTCTAAACACATTTGAACCTCATTTAACATACCCAAATTTGTTAAGTGAAGTTTCAACCAAAATCAAAATTTTTTTAAACACATTTGGAACTTCATTTAACATACCCAAATTTGCTAAGTGAAGTCTCCAAAAAAATCAAAATCAAAATCATTTTCAAACACATTTGGAATTTCATTTACATACCCAAATTTGTTAAGTGAAATCTCCAAATCAAAATCAAAATTTTAAAACATTTTGGAACTTCATTTAACATATCCAAATTTGTTAAGTGAAGTCTCCAAATTCAAAATCCAAAAATTTTCTAAAAACATTTAGAATTTCATTTAACATACCCAAATTTATTAAGTGAAATCTCCAAATCCAAAATCCAAAAAATTTCAAACACATATTTGGAACTTCATTTAGTATACTCAAATTTGCTAAGTGAAGTTTCCAAATCCAAAATCAAACATTTTTTTTAAAACATATTTTGGAACTTCACCTAGCATACTCAAATTTGCTAAGTGAATTTTCCAAAACCAAAACGAAAATTTTCAAACACCTTTTGGAACTTCTTCCCTTAGCATACCAAATTTGCTAAGGAGAAGTTTCCATTTTCAAAACCAAAATGAAATCAAAATTTTGAACACATTTGAATTTCATTTAGCATATCCAAATTTGCTAAATGAAATTTCCATTTCACAAAACCAAGTGGGACTTCCCCTTTAGCATACCAAATTTGCTAAAGTTAAATCTCCACTTTCAATCACATCAAAACAAAATGAAACACTTTAGGATTCCCTTAGCATACCAAATTTGCTAAGGATCCTACCTTTTCAAAAATCAAAACATCAAACAAAATGAAACACTTAGGATTTTCTTAGCATACCTAAATTTGCTAAGAATCCTATTTTCAAAAATCAAACAAAACACACTTGGGTTCTTCACTTAGCATACCTAAATTTGCTAAGTAAGAATTTCAAAATTTTCAAAATTAAAACAAAATTCACAAAAAAGAAACAATCACTTTCTCAAACATTTTACTTAACATACCTAAATTTATTAAGTAAATGAAATTCCAAAAACAATCAAACAAAAATAAAATCAATTTGACCCTTACTTTAACATACCCAAATTTGTTAAAGGAAAGGGTCCTCAAATCAAAAATTCAAATTCAAAAAAAAAATGAACCTATGGAAGCATCCTTATCAAAATTTTGAATCCATATTTCAACATACCTAAATTTGTTGGAGTTGGATTCATATTCAAATTTCTCTTTCAATCAATCTTCTCAAATCCATTTGAACCCTACTTAACACTTCCAAGTTGTTGGATGTGGGTTCAAATTTTTAAATTCAAATTTCAAAAATCTATTAAGACAAAAAAATCGATCAAGTTTATTTCTCATTGTGGATCTTTACACAAGATAATTCAAAATTTTCGCCTATTACGCTGAATGGGCGATCCTGGTGTTTGTTCACATTCCCTCCCACAATATGATGCTTAGAGTGCCGACTTCCCATTGGACCATACCCATGATTCACTTTAGGTGAGGATTTGGTGATCAATTGCTCCAAGGGCATCCTCACTATACCCAGACCCATCTATGTTGCCCTCATGTGATAGACTTACCTCATTCTATGTCTCTCCCAAGAGAAAGTCATCGCTTACTCAATTGTTACAAAGGCATAGAATGGTAGCCCTCTAACCGGTCATGAGTTGCTCATGTTCCCCAAACAGTTATCTCCCATGAATCCATTCTCAGAGGGTGTTCTTCCTGCCTTGCCTCCTTACATTGGTAATGGTTGTCACATCTCCTCATCTATTATCAAAATAGAACCAAGAGTGACCACATATAGCTAGAGCTAGAGGATACACACCGCCTATGGATGAGGCCTCCCGCGCATTTTCACCATTGTTACTGGAACTATTCCATCCTCTAGACACAAAAGAGATGTGAGACCGCTCACGCTTCCCAATCATTTTCCACCCATTAACTGTAGCATAGGAATCCCTTGATCTATCACGCCATTGGGAGCATCCACCCAAACTCCACACATTGATCTTGAGGTATCCCCCCACTAAGGTAATTGTGTGGGAGAGGGCCCTGGCCCTTCAACCATTTATGATGGATGATGAGGTTACATATTATTAGACAGTCAGTCAAAGAGTGGAGAGAGGAACATCCTAGGATTGTTACCCTCTTATACATAGCGAGTCATCATTCATCTAGTGAGTACCACAGATTGACTTCAATGATAGGTCCCGGCTCACCATGATCCGATCACACCGGTCACTTTTATACATAGTTGATGGATCGTTCCTTAGATGAGATAGTTGCACATTATTTCATTAGAGAAGAAGGAGATCTTGGGGTATGTCTGGTCCAATGAAGAGAAAGTTAGCTTCGATCCTAACTAAGATGACTTGATGGGGGATTCAATTGGATTCTGCATGGTTGACACTAGGGGATCTCTTCTTAGGGAACAATAAGCTATGGAAGGTGATAAGGTTGATCAAGAAGACACCACAGAATCAGCTCAATACCTCTGACATCAGTTAAGGAAGAAGGATAAGCAGATTGATAGGATGGCATGTTAATTACAGGACTTGTTAGCAAAGAATGTCAGTAAACAAGCCCTTTAGTTCATCCTACTATGATGTCACCGAAGAAGTGCATGTCTTGGACCCAACCAAGACTCTACCTCCCGTTGAGCAAGGTAGCACTAGCCTGTATAGGAAGGTAGTGGAAAGTACCTCCATACAAGAAAAAGATATAAAATCCATGGTTGAGCAACAGGTGAAGGAAGCTTTGGCTCAAGCCCGGGGTGGATCATCAATTCCAAAGGGTTGACCCTACCTATACAAATTCAATGCTATCCAATATCCCAAGGGTTTTATGCCTCCTTCCTTCAAAATCTTTGATGACAGTGGAAACCCGAGGTAACACATAGCGCATTTCAAGGATAATTATTGCAACACAAGTGGCAGTGATGCTCTACTCTTTTGTCATTTCGTTAGTAGCCTAGCGGGTATTGCTTTTGATTGGTATGTTGAATTGCCCAATGATTTAGTAAAGATATTTGCTGAGTTAGAGCAACTCTTCATCAAGAGATTTGTTGGAGCTCAGCAAAGGGTTACTGTAGGTGATCTCATTGTAGCACAACAGCACCCAGTGAGTCACTTATTAATTATATTATCTGATGGAATAACCTAAGTATGAAGTGTGAATCGCAGCTGTCTGAACAACATGCTATTGAGATTCTCTTAAAGAATATTCATGGTTCGGTCGCCTTCATGCTTAAGGGCTTCACTATCAAGCATTTGAGAAGTTAATCAACAAGGCGGCTAGTCTACAAGGAGAGTCCAAACAATTGCCTTTTCAAGATCAGTTGCCTAAGCAGAAGATGTAGAAGGTTTATGAGAAGAAGCCGGGAGCAGTAGTAGCAGTTAACAAGGGGAAGCAAGAGAGATCGTGAGAGATGACCTCAGCCTCCACCTCCTTTGCCACCACCGAGTAGCCTACCCACAGCCTCCATGGATAGACCAACCTCACCATACCACCACCGGCATGCATATCCACGCAGTAGCTATGGTAGACCTACTCTTTAGATAAGTTAAACAAACCTTATTCTTTTAAGAGGAGGTAATCAAAAAAAATCTTTAAGAATCTCTTAAAGAAACCTGATTTTCAACTACCCGAGCCTAGGAGACTGGAGGAAGTAGGCAAAAGTCATGATCCAAACTTTTGCCCTTACCACCATATGATAGGCCACATTTTGGAGGATTGCTTCACATTCAAAGACTGGCTTGAACACAGTTTCAAGACTAGTGTTGTAGTTATCCTAAAGGAATACCTTGTGGAACAACCTTCTAGTTCCATTAGGATAATCTTTGGGGATACATGTAATCCTACCAAAACCAAAGAAGGTTGGGACATTTCTTTGTCTAAAACCTCTAAAAAAATTATTCTAAAGATCAAGAAGCTTTGCAGGTGCAGTCACTCAAACCTCCAACACCAAGGAAGGTTTGCAAGTTGTGCCAACTCTAGGAAAGTGGGAGCTCAGTAGCAAAGCATGTGTCAGCCCGGGATAGCCCTTTAGCATAGCCACCGACCGTGTCCACCCTCCAGCCTCCAATTACTACTTTCCACACCGACAACTTCTTCCATTTCAGCTAGCTCTTCTATTTCTTCTACTAGTATAACTCTTGTATCAGTGGATAAGGGCATCAAATCCCTTACTCCACTCACTTTACTTGACTTCTACTTTGTACCTCCAAATAATTCCAAGAAATTGAAGAATAAAGCTAGTTTGAATTACATCGTGTCACCGATTAGTTATCTTCTTCTATTCCTAATGATAACTCTTCAAGTCTAATAACTATAACAATTTTGATCTTCCTCTTGATTTAGAGTTGGACTTTTCAACTCAATACTGGGTTCACCTCTTGAGATAGACTTGGAATCATCGACCAGGGTCCCATAGGAGAAGCTATAGGTGAGCTCAAAGTGCGTAGAACCTTCCACCACCTTGCCTCAAGAGATCAAAGTCAACCTCTAGTGGCAAGGTTCTACCTGTAGGCACCTCAAGATAGGAAATAAGTCATTGGTACGAAGATCGAGAAGCCCTTCCATAGATGCTCCACCCTTGATATGCTTGTGGAAGAACATCCAAAGGTGGACTACAACTCCTTTCTCATCTAAGAAAGCCATCTAAGCTAAGCATATATGATGCCCTTGTCTTATCCAAAGAGATGAGGAATCACTAATCAAGGCTCTCCTTGATCTTGAAATATGCTTAGCTCACTTGATCGCTATAGGTGAGAAAGTACATTATGCAAAAGAAGCCCAAGGGATCACCTTCACTGATGAAGATCTTCTTCTGGGGGACTTGGAGCACAACCTCCCCTACATCATACAACATGACAAGTTCGACTCAGGTTCTCATGGATTCGTGCATCAAGAACATTATGAGTCTAAAGACCCTTGCTATTTGAAGATCATCTCTACACTCTAAAGGAGATAGATGATGTTGAGAGGATTCAATGATCAAGGTGAGCGGGCTTTAGGTTCTATAGTGTTATCTTTGGAGATCGATGACTGGAAGACTAAAGCCAAGTTTTACATCATTGATTCAAATACTTCATTCACTGCTTTTCTTGGCAGCCCTTGGATACATCAGAACAAGATTGTTACATCCTCCCTTCATTAATGCATCAAGTTCAAAAAAGATGAAATTGAATACCGTGTCAACGGAGATGAAAAGCCTTTTTCAGTTAGAGAGGTTGAGATTTATGAGGATGAGACCTACTATCTTCCTCAAAACACCCTTTCTCATGAACTTGGATAAAATTCAAATGCAAATACAAAAGAAAAAGAAAGTGAAGTAAAAGAAAAGATAAAATAAAATGAAAAGAGAAATAAAAGTCAAAGTACACAAGAAAGGGGAATGAAGAAGAAATAGATCTACATATCACATTCCACTTATAGTTCATTCTATCATATAGACATGTGGGTAGAATGGTTCAACCTCCACCAGGTAGAGGCAGAGGTAGACAGTAGAGGTGGGAGACCCCTGTTGGCCTTCAACCAATAGAGGTGTTCCATCATAGAGTACCCTACTATTCACATTGACTTGGAATCCAACTCAAAGGATGAGTCCAATGTGATTAGTATACCAACCAACCTCTCTCAACGGGTTTCATTGGAGGTGACTTTGATCCGCAGAGATAAGACCAGCTCCAAGCACAAAGAAAAGTATTCAATGTTTATGTGAAACTATTAGGCTTGGGAACCTTAGCTCTTACCTCACTTACATCTTAAAAGTTGAAGGTTTAGTAGAAGGAAGTCCCAAGTCTGAAATGAAGAGAAGTTCGTTTTGGGATCATCCTCCTCAAGCCCTAAAGTTGATGTAGAGCTTGAGGAAGATACTTTTAAAGAATTAATGGAATTACCTTTTGACTTTTACTCACCTTGTGTTCAAAATCTTATACAAAGGTTTAGTTCCTCACACATGGTCCAAGCACAGGTCAGAATACTTTGAAAAGCTATGGAACAATACGTAGGGAAGCACAATCAAGAGCGTGACTAGGATTCAGAGTTGGTCGATGATGATGAAGATTATTGCCTAGTTGTTACCAACCATTTGAATCGATAGTTTCTTCTCACACATCCCCAACTCTTATGAGAATGTGTGTTGCTTAAACTTTAGATGATCTAGATGATCTCCAAGTCAAAGAGGCACCGCTAGAATTTGAAGAGGAGATTCATTCAATAATTGATAAACTTAAAGAAATCAACCTCGAGAAGAAAATCCACCGAACATACATCCATTGTTAAATGAAGAAGAAACCAATGACTTAGTTATTATTGACTGAGTTTAAAGATGCATGGAGTTATGAAGAAATGCTCGATTATTATCTCGACGTCCACAAGCTAGCAATAGACCTAATGCTACCCCTATTAAGCAAGCTGACGATACAATTAGAAATTGAATAACATGTGTCATTTGAAGTCAAGAAATGATCGATGCGTTTTTCATCGGAAAAAAAATATCCTACCTGTTAGCTAGTGTCATAGTTAAGAAGAAGAATGGCCAAATTCATATCAAATTTTAGGGACTTAAACAAGGCATGTCCTAAGGATGAGTTTTCTCTTTCTATACCTGAATTAATGGTGGATATCACCTCATCTCATGCTATCTTCTCTTTCATGGATAGATCATCTGGCTATAACCAAATCAAGATGTTTCTTGAAGATGAAAGAAAAGTTACTTTTTAAACCCCCGATCAAAATCTTCTGTTATAGGGTCATGCCTTTCAACCTTAAAAATCCTAGTGCTACATACCAACGGGCCATGACTCAGATCTTCAACGAACTCATCCATCATTAGGTTGAGTGCTACATTGATGATCTAGTAGTCAAGAGCAGTGAAAAGGAAGACCACCTCTTTCACTTAAGAGTAGTTTTAGAATAGTTAAGATAATATAACCTTCAAATGTATCCCCTGAAGTGTGCATTCGGAGTAGCTTCAGGGAAATTCTTTGGGTTTATTGTTCGACACTAGGAATAGAAATAGATCCTAAAAGATCAAAGCTATCTTAAAATGCCACCTCTAAGAGTTTAACTCAACTTAGATCCTTTCAAGGATGGTTGGCATACATAAGATGCTTTATCTCAACCCTATCAGGGAAATGTTTCTCTGCACTTATCAAAAAGGATGCCAAGTTCAAGTGGGATGATAAGTGTCAGCATGCCTTCGAAGACATCGAAGAGTACTTGGTGAAGCTGCCAGTTCTAGCAGCCCCTATCCCGGCAGGCCACTCATCCTTTACAGAGTTGCATTGGATGACTCTCTCAGTGCTCTATTGGCCTAAGCCAATGATGAGGGGAAGGAAAATGCTCTCTACTACCTCAACCGTCATCTGATTCCTGCTAAAGCAAACTATCCACCTATTGAGAAACATTGCCAAGCTTTGATCTTTGCATCTCAGAAGCTACGACACTACATGCTTTCTCATAAGGTGAACTTGATCTCCCAAACTAAATCTACGATTTCTCATGACCAATGCTAATTTTTTTGGTCCATGATTCTCTCATAGTTTGATATCACATTTGTACCCTCCTGCGGTAAAAGGATGTACTAGCATTTCTTAGAAGACACCCACTGTTGATTCTCTACTTATTGATGATCTCCCTGATGAACAAATCATGAACTTGGGGAGGCACAACCAATCGATGGGAGATGTATTTTGATGGTGCGCTTCTTTTCAAAGGTGCACACGATCTATTCTCCTAGAAAGGTAGGAATAGTTCTTCTAACTCTAAACCGTGATGTGATGAGATTCTCATACTATCTTTCCAACCCTCAACAATGAAGTTGTATGAGGCTTTGATTTGGTCTAGAGTTAGCCATCACTATCGGTCAAGAGCATCAACATCTTTGGGATTCTCATTTGGTCATCAACCGATTGTTGGGTCCAAGTTCAAACCCAAGCTTCATTATTACTATGAGTATACCATGAAGTGTTGGCCCAAATTCAAAGTCACCATCTACAAGGTTCCAGTAGAGAACACGAGTAAGATGCTTTGGCCAAACTTCCAAAGAGTTGGCATAAGATGAGTCCATTTCAATAAGGGTCCAAAATAGACAAGTCTTATCCTTATTGATGTTGAACTCATCGAGACTTTCTCTTGAAGGGAGGTTGCCATTTCCAAAATGGACAAGGAGCTAGATTGGAGGCAACATTCATAGATTACTTGAACACCAAAACTACCTCAAAAGTCAAGCCCATTAGTGAAACATAGAGCTCACCTATGCTCTCAAGGCACCCATACCGGTCCTTTGACCAAATATAGTTACATTATTTTGACAAACACGAAGCCTATGGCATTATAATTGTGGTACACTCAGGTCTATGTGGAGCTCATCAATCTGGCCTGAAGATGAAGATGAAGATCAAAAGACTTGGATACTATTGGCCCTCGATGATCATAGATTGTATGGATGTAGCTAGGAGATTCCATCAGTGTCAGGTACACGGTGTGGTCCTCCATCAACCACCCAATATTCTACACTCTACTTTGGCTTCATGGTCATTTGAGTGTTGGGGTGCTGACATTACAGGTCCGATCGATCCTCCATCTTCCAAGGGGCATCGATTCATCTTAGCTGCCATCGACTACTTTTCCAAGTGGGCGGAAGCCATCCACTCAGAGAGGTCACAGCTCAACATATGCTTCAATTTTTCAGGAACTATGTCGTATATAGGTTTAGGGTGCCTCGATGAATTATATCTAATAATGGTATTGCATTCAAAAGCACAAAGATCACAAAGCTGTAAGACAATATAGATTGAAGATACTCCACCATCTACTACCTAGAGCTAATGGCTTAGAAGCATTCAACAAAATTCTCATCCATATTGAAGAAGACTCTTGATGATAACAATGACACTAGAAGCAGTAGTTGGTTGAAGCCTTGTGGCCTACACTCCACATACCAACCCAACTCAATCTATCCCATTTTCTTTTAGTGTATTCAAGCCATTCTTCCTTTAGAAGTTCAACTCACACTAAGGATAGCATTGGGTACCAAGATCACTATAAATGCAAAGCAAAAGAAGAGCTCAAGGTTTGGAGGAGAGTCGCCTACGGGCGTGCCAAAATCTCAAGTTGTATAAGGCCAAAATGATTTAAGCTCACAACAAGCTGGTCTGACCTAGGTCTTTCCAAGTAGGAGAACTTGTGTTATTCCTAAGGAGACCAATTATTTCCCATAGAAAGATGGGAGGCAAGTTTGAACCCACTTGGGAAGGCCCCTATCTCATAGAGAAGGCCTACCAAGGAGGATCTTATCAGCTTATTGATTGTAAAGGGGAACACCTGATGCTTTCAATTAATGGACTCTACCTAAAGAAATATTACCCATGAAACAAAACTTGTTTGAAAACAATCATTAATAAAAAGAACAAAAATCTGATTCCATTCATCAAATCTTCTCTTCTTTCGAAGTGTTGTTTGCTTGTCTTGCGAATCCGTCGTGACATGTTTAAGATATTGTAAGAGTCCCCTAGTGGCACCCTATCCCTCTTTCACAACACAAACACAATCTCTGCTTAGAATAGGTAGAGAACCCGAGTGGTATCCTATTTGAAACATAACTAAGAGAGAACCCAAGTGCATCCTTTCAGTGGGAATTTTGCCATCTGGCATCATTTTATAATTCCCTAGTGTGTTTTAAGATAGGTGTAAGAGTCCACTAGAGGCATCCTATTTCTTTTAACATATACACAACAATAAACACAAATCTTTTGTCTCGAGATATTTTGATGTGAGAGCAAACCCCTATGGCACTCACTCATTAGCTGGTCTAAGTCGGGTCTACATGCTACCTCGCTAGTATGTCACCCTAGTGGTCACTTATTTAGAGGATGTGAGTCCCCGTGCTTTCTTCTTAACTTGACCATTGCAAATCAACAAGAGTCTTATTAGTATGGTAGGCTTCACTGCCTAGCCAGTAAGCTACCTCATGTTGACTTTACTTAAGAAGATGTGAGTTTCTGTGCTTTCTTCTTGAACTAGCCATCATGCACTAACTAGGTTGAGTATATTTAAGGTTTATGATAAGTCCCCCAGAGGATCCTTTCCTCTTGACTATTTTTGAGTTGATAGTCTCCCAAGGCATTCACTCAAGAATCCCCTAGTCGATAGCACCTATCGAGGATAGACTATCCCAACAAATCTTTTTCTATAGGAGGATATGAGTCCCCAAGCTTTCTTCCTTGGCTGATTATTGCAAATTGACAGGCACCTTAGGTTGGTTAATGTTTTTTATGCTGACAGTGACTCACCTGGTGAGTACACTACTCTTTGCAGATATGAGTCCCCGTGCTTTCTCCTTGAGTTGGACATCGAATACCTATTGGATATATGACTAGCCATGTCATTCTCTCCAGGGTGTTGGATTAAGCCCTTACCCCATCAGGACACTCTATTTGGATCAAGTCCTTCATTTAAACACTACCTGTTACTTTATGATCCCCCCCTTTCTCTAGTAGCCACCCCTATGGTTGGATAATTTATTTAGCAATGCGATTCTCCTTGGTTCAAGAACTGAGATAGGTCTAGGCTGATATAAGCTCCTTCTCAGTTTGATCCCTTAAAACTAATAGGGTCCATGATAAAACAAACCAAACTAAAATAAACAAATAAAATTAATTCGCTTGTGGATTATGATTCAAGCCCCCAAAAGGCCCCTTCTCCTAAGTAGGCATCCTATCTTTAGAGCGAGAACTCCTATAGGAATTGCGACTACCAGTTGAGATAAATTATCTGCCGAATACTCTTAGTGTTCTAGTTCAATCTATTTTCCTATAAGGTGTTACCCCGTATATTTCGCTTTCAAAGATGTAAGACTATGATGCATTCTTTCTAGCATAATTGTCGCAAATCAACGGGTAGCCTTAGGTCGGGTTTGATTTGTTACCCAAAGAAATCGATCACCCTATTAGTCTTTTCTAGTGGAAGATGTGAGTCCCCAAGCTTTCTTCCATTCAATTGATCAATACAAACCGAAAGGCACTCCTTTGGTCGGATAGCTCTCCCATTGGTCAAGAAGCTACTCCATTTGTTTCAATAAATCTAAGATAGGTAGGCTTCTATAAGCTCTTTCTCAGTGTGATCCATTGCAAACCAACTTAATCCATAAAATAAATTAAAAATGAAATCTATCTTTGACTATCCTTGAGCTGATTTAAGTCCCCCAGTGGCATTCACTCAATAGTCAGTAGCCATAGGTCGGGTTCGATTTATTGCCCAAAATAACTAATCACCCTAATGGTTTCTTATTTCTATAAGATATGAGTCCCATGCTTTCTTCTTAAGATTTGACCATTGTATACCAAAAGGCATTTCCCCTTTTGGTTGGATAGTCTTACTTTGTGGTCGGTATACTATTCCCTTTGAATTGGTAAATCTGAGTTAGGTTTAGGCTTCTGTGGCCCCTATTCAGTGCAGTTCATCACAAACCTATGGGATCCATCATAATCAAAACAAACAAATTTGAATAATGAAATCAACTTTGGCTATATTTGTGTTGATCTAAGTCTCCCAGCGGTATTCACTCAATAGTCAGCCTCAGGTTGGGTGCAATCTATTTCCTTACCAATAGATTATCCCAGCAATTGGTCTCTACTTTGGAGGGTGTAAGTCTACTATGCTCCCTTCCAAGTATAGCTGCTACATACTGAAAGGCTTGTCAAGTCTACTACTATTTAGTAGACTACCCCTTTGGATGGGTAAATCTGAGTTAGGTATTAGCCTCCATGGCTCCCACTTAGTGTAGTCTGTTGCAAACCAACAGGGTTCATTTCAAAATTTAAAAAAATAATCAACCCTCTCCCTCAGTAAAACAAATCAAATCTTTCTCTCCTCAGTGATAATCAAATCAAACATTTCATCCCCTTGTGGATGACTTGAACCTGCTTCCCTAGTGGAAGGTTCACACTTTATCCCTTAATGGATTTTTCCCTCTCTCTTATGTCTTCGGCATAAGTAGAGCCACATTGAACTAAGCTTTGGATTCTTTCTTTTCCTTGGGCTAACGATGGATTATTTCAATTAGTGCTTGTGATCTATCGCATTATCATGTTTTGATCAACACCAAATGTTCCATGTCACACCACACCTATTAATCTTTGTTGACCTCATTTTTAGAATGAGTTCTCAACCCCTCCATCTTAGACATAAGACTCTTCTTAGCCTTTAAGAGTTCCTTAGTCCTAAGACACATCTAGTGATTAGGTGGACACTCAACCTAGTCCTAGAGACTTAGAAGAGTTAGCCATATGATAGGAATACGTCATGCTGTGTTAGGAAAATTTTCCACCCTTAGCTTAAACCATTCTTGACTTTCCTTCATTCAAGTCAAACTCCAAATCAATCTATTTGATTTTCTACAAACTCAAATCAACTCCATATGATTAAAACCCATGATCAAAATCCATCAAAATTCCTAAGTTCAACTTTTGCCTAAGTCCTAATCTTGCCTTTAAGGTATTAACCAAAATCCTAATCAAAACCTATTCAAACCTTTGAGATTTTCTCATAATCCATTTATATTCTCATTTATATCCACATATATAAATGAAGTATAAATTCAAACCCATCAAATTAAACTCAAAATTCCAAATCAATTTATAAAATTTTGCTTAAGTCCTTAATTTTCCATTAATGGACTTAGCCTAAATCTTGATCAAACCATTTCAAACTCATGAGATTTTCTCAAAACTCATTTATATTCATATATATAAATGAAATATAAATATAAATTAATCAAATCAAACCCTCAATTTAAATTCTCAATTTAAAAAATTTCTTAAGTCATTAATTCTCCATTAATGGACTTAGCCTAAAACTTGATTAAACCATTTCAAACTCATGGGATTTTCTCAAAACTCATTTATATTCGCATATATAGATGAAATATAAATTCAAACAATCAAAATCAATTCCAAAAATCAAACTCAAATCCACTAAAAATCCAATCTAACCCTTTCAAGCCAAAATATAAATTCAAACAATCTAAACCTTTTTGACCAAAATGGGTCAACATGAGCCAAACCCTATCAAATGAATTCTAATTCTCATAAAACTTCATCAAACCTAGTTTTTCCACATACCCAACATACCCAAAGTGAAAATATAGCAAAATGACCATTCTACCCCTAGGCCATAGAACAAATTTTGGCATAATCCATGAGTAATTTGGTCATACCCTCTTCATATCCACTTGAGGCTTTCCTAAAAGCTCAATGGAACCTAATGGAGAGTGGTGCACCTAGCCCAATAGGTTTGGATCAGCTTAATTGGTCCCTAGACCAAATCTGACCCTATGCATCAAAATGCAAATTCAAAATCCCCCTCCCACTCAAATTCAAGCACATGGGAGGTTGGCAATCCATTCCTTGGCTCAAACCAACCATGTGTACACTCAAAATAGCCAAAATAAACTCCCTAATATGATCGATTGGATCAAAATGGTGCAATGGCTTGCAACTGTTCGATCCTTCAAGGGGGAGATATACTCCCCCTAAACAAACTAAAATCCATCAGTCCTCAATTTGATTGAACCTAGGGAAGCCAAAGAAGCCATTCCTCAAGCCTCCTCAAGCTTTCTTGAGTGAAATCAAATCTCATATTCTCGATTTTGCACTGTGTGAAAACAAGGGAGCTCAATCCATTCTTGAATTTCTTCTTCACTCAATTTCACTCCAATTGCTTTTGCACACTCCATCAAAGAGGCAAGTTGAGTGCACCCAAGCTCTTTTTGAAGTTCCAAAGGCAAGGGGGACCTAGCTCGATAAAGGCCGCAAGCTAGCTTAGGAGAAGTTTTTCCATACACCAATCCACTCAACCTCAAGTGCTCATACTCTCAACATAGCTTCATCTCAACCAAACGAAGCTTCTCTAAGGAATTTGAGCACCGGTGATCACCTCCGGCGAGGTGTGGGATTTTTCAACCAATAAACTCAATGTGGTGTGGAGCTTTGTGAAAGAAATTTTAATCACATGGATTTTTGACCATTGGATTTGTCGTTCTTTAAATTTAGATGGTGTGGGTTGAATTTGGTTTGAATCCGAGCTAAATCGATCTTGGATCTTCCCCTTGATCATGGATGATCTATGTTGATCAAGGGGAAGAAGTTGGGAGATCTCAGCCATCCATCCGCACATTTTGGATGGACGGCCGAGATAATTCCCCACATTTATATATCTATTATTCATTTTAAAACCACAAGGAGATCTCTGGTCGTCCGATCTTTAATCAAACAACAGAGATCAAACTGTGTGTGCTGTCAGCCGCCATTTGGAATTTGACAACATAAGTAAGCCTCCTCGATGCGCGATGCGAAAGCCACTCGCCACCATGCGCAGAGAGTGAGGATTAGATGTTTTAATTATATCTAACTAATCTAAGGATCTTCTTAAATTTAGAACTCCTTCTAGAAAATTTAAAAAAATGTAAAATAAAATCTTATGGAAAGATAATTTATTCTATAATTTTTTAAAATTAATTTCAATGGATTTTGAATTATTTTTTTTTCTAAATTTGGGTTTTAATAGAAAGTTTATTTTGCTAATTACTTTTTAATTAAGCCTTTGATTAATCCCAAATTTTTCAAATATGTTTTAGGGGATGACTTCTACCTCCCCTAATTTTCTTGGGATTTATTGAAGGCTTGATTAGAAGAATTGAATATGAATTTCTTAATTACCCTCCTTATATAATTAAGGATAATTATGGTATAATTAGTGATTTTAACCAATGATTAGGGTTGATTAAGGTCAAATCCAAAAAGTAAGAAATTTATGGAATAATTTTGGAGCATTTCCCTTAAGCTATTCCCTAAACTCCCTTTTTCTCTCCTTAATCTCCTCTTAATTAATTATTAACTCACTAATTATCTCCTTAATTAATTTCTTAAAAATTCTAAAAAGTTTCCAGAACTTAATTAATCTACTTTGAGTAGATGCTTAGGTGTTTAATAGCCTAAGTTCAATTAAGGAAATTAAAACCCAATTCATAAGTATGAAAGGGTCTTTTGAAATTACTTAAATTAAAACCGCTTAGCTTAATTATCCTTTAATTATGAGCTAAATTATATTAGGCCTTTTTCTTATTAAGTGCATTGCAAATTTAAATTCATTGTGACTTTTTTTATGTCATCTCATTGGCTAATAATTATCTTGTTAATTCTTCTAAGGTGGTGTAGGTAAGGGTTAATTGAGCTACTTAATTCATATTTTAATCTAATTAATGCATAAAATTAGATCTAATTATCTAAAAATTTAAAAAAATATATCAAACACATGTGGGAATGGGTTAGGAATAGCAAACTCATCTCACCTTTTCAAAATTAAATCAAATTTCAAACTAAACAAAAATCACTTTAAATTCACTTTGATTTATTTTAAACTTTCTTATTCTATAAGAATGTCATTAGGATTTAAGTGAAGTGAGTTTGTTTACATTCTTTCATTGCTTTGAATCTTTCCCTAACATGTTAAATTTGTATGTCATGTGATTTCATGCATTCATATTTTTCAAATTCAAATTTTAAAAATGAAATTGTTTACTTTATGTCAAATTTGCATGTGTTGGCTAAAGTAGAAATATGAATGGCTATTATCATTAATAAATCCAAATTATTTCCAAAACATATAAATCAAATACCAAATCTAAAGTATGGTACTTATATTTTAATTATGAGTTTGCATGTGATAGATTATAAAGGCATGTTTAGCATAGGTTTCCTTTCTTTCTTATGTTGGTATAGTTTTGAATAAAAATTTGATGAGGTGTATGGTTCATTTGAAAAGAACCTAACACTCACCCAATTCCATATCCTATTCATCTCTATACTACCACTTAAGAAGGGTTACCTATACTAGCATACATAAATTGCATAAATAAAATGAATCCATTAATACAACTTTTGCATTCTCCTTTTCTATTTCATTTCTTTTATACATACGTTTGAATTTAAAGAAAGTGGTATATTAGTTTGGACAACTCTGAGATTGTGAGACTTTAAATAGCCCTAAGTAGGTCTTGTACCTTATATCTCTGGTTAACAATGGCGTTGTACTCACTTATACCTTTCTTACTTTCATGTGTGTATGTGAAAATTTAGATAAGGAAATCCATTTCTACTTAAGAAAAATTATGCATCTCAACTTCTAAATTTTCTTAAATGAATTACTTAGCATGCATCATAAAGTGTGTTAAATACTCTCATTTGTATGTATGAATATGCTTTGGGTCCATCCATGTGCATGTTATATATATGTTGGGAAAGAAATGAAGTAATGTGTGTTATGTGAATTTTGATTCATTTTATTTAATCTTAAAATGTCTTTCTTCTTGAATAGGTTTGTTTACAATTTATCTAAACTTAGGATTAATTAAAAGATTTAATCAAAACATTCACCTAAATAAAATTAAAATGTGAATCTTCTTTAGAAATTGCTTAGGTTAGGGAAAGAAAGGGAAGTCTCCTTCTCTTTCCCTCTCTTCATAACTTAGTAATTAATTATAGGATCCATTTAAACAAAATCAAAACATAAAATAAAATCAACTCAAAATAATTAAACAACTTAAATGAAACCCTCCTCTAAGTTGAACAAGTTCTTCACACTTAAAAAATTTGAACCTAAAATCATAGCTAAGCATACCACACAAGCCTTAGGTTAGGTCGGTGCATGGTTTGATGTTTATTTTATTTTGTGATATATGTTTTAGACTAGATGTTAGGGTATATGCTTGTAGAATGAATGGTAGGATGCTCTTAGTTTAGCTATTCTTTTCTGTAGGGGATTATGCCTAAGGGGCGTTATCATAAATAAAAATATAAATATTTTTGCTTACAAGTGCTATATACCCCTAAGCATAATCCAATATGCCAGGTAGACTTAGTCACCCATGTGTGGGGTGATAAGTCTAATATACATGCTTGGAATTTGTGTGATTTATTTTAGCTAACCTTTATTTTGTAGGTGTTAATTAGATTTCCACTTTTCCTTTTCATGTAAATTTGTGCAATTAGGATTTTAGGATGATTGTTATGGGGATTAGGATGAGCATTGGTCATAAGATCCTATCTTATGCACCAAGTAAAGCCTTGGACCATCTACCTTCCAACCATTAAAAAGGAGGAACCAAAGAAGAAAGAAGAAAGGAAGAAAAGAAGAAGGAGAAGAAAAGAATAAAGAATAAATGAAGCTTGAAGACCCCCATAACAATCAATTCCTTGCTTAATTGTAATTTAATTCATTTGTAATCCAAGTTGTATAAGGGTAGAGCTTGGCTACCCACATTTGATATTTTGGGTTCGTACAATGGTGCCCAACCACAACGGCCTTTTATTCTTTTTTGTGATTAACTTTATAAATTGGTTGATGATTTCTTTAGCTTGAACATTAAGTGGCGTACTTTTTCTAGTTTCTTCCTTACTTTATATATAGTCTTGATGTGGATTATGCTCTTTAGAAAAAAAATAAATCTTTTACCCAACTTAACAACTCAAAATAAAAATTAAACAACTCATAACCTCACCTAAAGCTTGGGTTTAAAATCAAAATAAAAGAATTAGCAACCCCTTAGCTTGATGAGCATTTCTTTTGTAATATCATGCACAAAAGTATCTTATTTCACTCTTGATTGGAGGGCTTCCAACTTTGCTAAAGAAACTTTGGTTTTGACCTTTAAGAGCCATGGTGGAAACTCACCTCCTCCCTTCTCGCTGAATTTGGCCAATAACCTTCTTTCTCATGCATTAGTCATATGAATCCTATTAACCTGAGTCAAAATAATTGTCCAAAATGAAAATAAAATGAAATTTGAATTGCATTAAATTGGATCATTTGAAGCATGTCCCTTTACATGATCTAGTCTCTTTAGGGAGTGAGTTTAAGGACTTAGTCTCTTCCTAAATAAACAACAATCTAGCTATCTTGTATAAGCATAATGACTTGCTTACATGTATTTAAAATCTTAGAAGGAGTTAGTTGGCAGCCACCCCTAGGTTGTAAGTGTCGTCAGTGGTCACCCACTCGGAGGCAAACCAATTACCCATTTTTACCTTAGATTTAGGTTATGCTTCTGGCCCTCACCATAGCTCCCTAAATTTAGGTTCTGAGGTTGCTTCTCCCCTTTGTTGATCATAAGCATAATTCCTCACAGCTTAGGCATTTCCTTAATCTTGTGTTAAGGAATCTTAAGTCCTAAATTTCTAATAAAAAATGCAACTCAAATAACCTAAATCAATTTCAAAAATATAAACCCAACTATAGGATAGTTTGAAATGCTCGCAAGGTTTCCTAGCATCATGGGCATCTCCTACTTATCTCCCATTTTGGCTTCGATAATAACTCCCTCTTTTAATCAATCCCATTTGATCTTTCAAAAATAAACCAATCGATTGATAGTCCTTTTCTATTGAAATCTTCAAAGACAATGAGAATTTACCTTAATCGAGAGTTTTCCTAAGGAATCCTCATTCCTTAGAATGTATTTAACTATGGGGGCTTGTCCCTGTATGGAACTTAACGAACCTGATTTAAAATAAATCATGCTTTACTTTTTCATGTAAACTAGAGGAAGAATCTCTGGTACGTATGTAGACCCATCATCCTTAAGAGTCCTTATTGAGGTGATTAGGTCCATTAAAGGATACTATCTTTCGAGATAGTACACTATTCCTTGATGACGTACTCGATCACCTGAAAAAGTATATCTACAGATCTGCGTGGCATCCCAAAAGGATGAATTTTTATATGTCTCCTCTTTCTTTTCTCACCATAGATTTGGAAGGTGACTCCTATAAGAATTTTTAACCAACAGAAAATAATAAAGAAACACAAGCATGTAATTTCATTTAATCCAACTAATTCCTAAGGACAATCAGATTAAACAAGCTTATTTAAAATAAACCAAAGTTTCTTAAAGTCATTTTTTATTTCATGTTTGGTTTTATTTGAGGGATGTGAAAGAGGTTTGCTAATCTTAATCCCATTCTCATATGTGTGAGTTAATTTGATTTAATGAGAAATAATTAGGTGATTTTTATGAATTGATTAAGTTAAGCATGGATTAAATCAATTAATTGACCCTTACTTATGTTACTTTAAGGTAATTAATTAAACAATTATGAGCTAATATGATGTGTAAATAAATTGAAAGGTAAATAGCAATGCTCTTATGAAAAGAAAGTGGCTAATGTACTCATAATTATTAATTAATTAAGCTTAAGGAACTCACTCAATTACTTTTATGGTTTTCTCACACATGTGAGCTAACCATAATTTCATTAGCTCTCTCTCTTTAGGTTATTGAACACCCAAAGAGCTACCCAAGAGTTAATTAGGGAAAATAAGTTTAATCAAGTTAATTAAGTTCATTAGTTATCTAATTAAATCTTAATTATCCTTAATCAATAATATGAAACGGACTTAGGGAAAGAGAAAAAGAAGGAAGCCTAAGTCTCAATCCCTAAATCTTTTCAATTAGTTAATTAAAGTTCAGATATGATTTGGGTTTTGATTAATTTAATTAATTAATTAATTAATGAGTTTTAATTAATTAATTTTAAAGAGGGAATGAAGAAGACTTAAGGAAAAGATTATAAGAGGGGTCCCAACCCATTTCCCTAAGTTTCTCCACTATTAATAGAGGCTAATGACTCAATTAAATGATCAATTCACTATTCACTTGGTTAATTATCATTAAGTATGCTAAGAGAGTAATTAAGGCTTAACAAATTAATTATCCCAATTTATCGCCTAATAAATTCCAAGAAAATGCGGAGGCGGTCATCCCTAAACATCTCAAAAAAGTTTGAAATTAATCAGATGGTTAATTAAGGAGTAATTAGGTTAATTAAATTTTTGATTAAACTTTAATTAAATAAAATTACTATTCAAAGTTAATTAATAATAATTTTATTGGATTCTCCTCTGAAATACCTTTAAAATGAGCCATCATTTGTATTTTTTTTAATTTTTTTATAATTATTTATGAATTTTGAAATATTTATCCTTAAAAATTAATTAAACAGCCTTAATTAAACCTAATCCCAGGCGCCATTTCACGACAAGCACTTTCCACGGGTGCAATTGGTTCTTTAAGTTGTCCCCGCCGTCACCGGCGAAGATTATTTCCCATCGTCCAATCTCAGATCAAACGGCGCGGATCAAACCCGATGCTTAAGGGAGGAAATGTCGCGGCTCTAATGTGATCTAATCAGAGCCGTCCGTTCCAATCACGTAGAATGGATGGCTCGTGATCCTTCCTCTAAATGGGAGGTAGGAGATGGAGCCCATTCATTGTCTATCGTGCGATCCGAGCTCACTAGAGCTCAAATTTGCTCCAAATCATGCCCACACCTTCGCACGAAGGATTCAAAGGGAACCAATGGCTATGATCGACTCATATTCATGTTCACTTCATAAAAGACCAACCAAAAATGAGCTAAGGATCGATTCTAATGGCTATATCTCACCGGAGCTAAGACCTGTGGTTCGAGGGATTAAGAAAGCTTCATCTAGTAGATATGAGGCTCTGTTGAGCAGCAATTGCTTTGGTTTGAGGTGGAGTGCTCTAGAGACCATGATCCTCCTTTTGAGCATTCTGTCTTGATCGAACTCCTGCTTGGAGTGTATTTGGATCTCGGGAAATGGCTTCGACGACACACGAGGATGGTGTATGCAAGTTTAATTGAAGTTTGGTTGAGAGATGGATGAGTTTGAATCAAGGGAGGGATGCCCTGTTTCGGCTGTGCACAGGAATGGAGAATTCCAACGAAAGGAAACTCGAGAAGGCTTGAGGAGGCTCTCTGGAATTTTGAAAACACTTAGAAGCTTAGTGAATTCAAATTGTGAAAATCCTTGTGAGAATTGAAGGAGTATACCCCTCAATTGAGCTTGATGGATGGACAGGATCTGTCCCTAATTTTTGGCTGGTTCGCCTCCGTCAGCCTGTCGGAGGGTCTCAATTGACTCCACTCAGCATGATTGGAGTGGAGAAAATTGTGGTAGGAGGTCCAAGGTAAGATATGGGCATGTGGTGGCTAATTTCCTCTTCCCTTTGTCCATGTGGTTCAGCTTTGAGTGAGGAGGAAGAGTTGAGTTTCCTTTGGCCCATGGCTAATACTAATCTTGCTTAGTTTGGGCTAGGAAGGCTAGGCACACCCCATTTGGCACTTGGATGGCTGCCCCAAGTGATGGGAGAGTAGACTTTGCCAAATATGGAAAGAATCCTATGTAAGGAAGTTTGTCCAATGGCTAATCCCCTTGGGTAGGTCCACTTTGCTTTTGGGCAAATTTTGGGCTGACCTAGTGTCAATTTTGGTTGGGTTTGGTCAGCCGCAAAGGTTCCATGGGTTGATTTTGGGTGCTTTGGCTTCATTTGGTCAAATGGCTTCATATGGGTTCATGTTGGGTTGGGTTGACCAATTGGTCAAATTGGGTCAAATCAAGGCTTAGGTTGAGTTCAAATGATGATTTGGAGAGTTTTAGTTCAAATGGTTTATATCAATTTGGCTTAGGTATGATTTTGGCTCATTTGGATTCAAATATGCCAAATGGGCTAAGTTGACCAATTTGACCAAATTGGGTTGAGCTAGGTGTTGGTTCAAGTTCAATTGGTTAATTAAAAATGATTGTAGGCTTTGGTTTTATTTAGTTTGAGTTTAATTTAGATTTTGGCTATTTTGACCCTTTAAGCTAATTTGGGGGTTGGTTCAAGTTGACCAATTGGTCAAATTATACTTAATTGTGGCTTTGGTCAAGTTCAATAAGTGATTTGGAATGAACTTGAGCTATTGGTTGCAATCAATTTTGGTTAAATCATGATTCACCCATCTTAACTTTTTAAGCCAATTTGGGTCAACTTAGGTCAAATGGTCAATTGGACTTGGTTTGGCTCGATTGAGAGTTTGATCATGTTCAATCATTGATTATGAGTTGGTTTGAATCAATGATTTCAATCAATTTGATATATGGTGAGTTTTGGCTAGTTTAGGTTTCATCTTAATCTCCCATAACACTAATCATAATTCCTAATGCAAAAATTACATTAAAAATAGGAAAAATAAATCTAGTTATACATGTAAAATAAATGTTAGCTAAGCACACCATAACCCAAGCAATTATATAAATAATTTGGACTTAGCACCCCACACATGGGTAACCAAGCCCACCTGTCCTAATGTGGGTTATGCTTAGGGGCTAAGCAACCTACACAGCAAAAGTATTTATATTTTTATTACAGCGGCCCCTTAAGCACAACCCCCTACAAAAAATATGATTAGGCTAATCACAGCCTACCATCCAGTCTACGAGGCATACACCCTAACATCCAATCTAAAATATTACATTACAAAATAAAACACAACTTCATACATACAACGCCCTAACTTAGCACTAAAAGTGATGACTTAATATTCTAATGTGTGTGCTTAAGGCTTGTATGGCAAAACTTTACTAGGCTTCTTTAGTTTAAGTTTCAATTTGGAGTTTGAATTTGTTTAAATTTTACCTTTGGGTGATTTTAATTTAAATGATTTATTTTTTTTTTTTTTCTTTCACTTTTATTTGGTTAAAGTGATGTTTAAGTTTTCAAGAATGAAAAGTAGAATAAATTCTATTTGTGTATGAAACTCACCATGTTCTACATCCTAACTCCTAAAGAGTCTAACTAAGGTTCTTAATTATCTTAATTAGCCCCTTTAAATTTGTGTAATTTATTTGATTTGATTTAGAATTTAGAATTTGAGTTTATTTAAGTATTTGATTGATTGATTTTGAATTAGATGTTTTGGTTTAACTAAATCTTGATAATTCAATATCACTTTTATCTAATGAAGTTTAAGTTTGTTTAAATCCACGTGTTCTTTGATTGATTAATTTTACATTAGATGTTTTGGTTTAACTAAATCTTGATAATTCAATATCCTTTTAAATTAATATCTAATTATTTTCTTTGATTATAGTTATGTGATTTAATTTTATGTTTGTTTGATTTGATTATGGTTTATTTATTTGCAGTTTGATTGGATTAGATTAATTGAGATTTTATTTTGATTTTAATTGAGTTTGATTCTTTATAATTAGGATTTTATTTTTAATCTCATCCATTTGTCATGTTAATCAAAGTTTGGTTTGTATTTTGAATCTGGGTTTGATTTAAGAAAGTGTATCTAGATTGGGTTTAGGCTATAGGATAGGTGATTTCCTTAAGTCCTAAGACATGGCCTAATCCTATGATTAACTCCTCTAAGTCTCTAGGCTTAAGTTGAGTATTCACCTAATCACTAGATGTGTCTTATGACTAAGAAAATCTTAGTGTTTAGAAGATTTCTAAGTCTAAGAGGATGGGGTTCACAGCTCTCAAAGTGAGGTCAACAATACTCTTTCACTTAATCACCTTATATTCACTAATTATTATCTCCTCCTTAAACTTGTATGCCTTATTTTCTTACTTTTTTTACTTACATGGCATTTCTCTTGCAACATACAAAACATACATTAAAAATGTGATTATACTCGTTACATTTGTCATTTATGACTTAAAAATTGTCATTTTAGGTGATTAATAAATTATATTAACATTTTATATACAAGACTATCGTCCTCTTGTATACACGAGCACGCATTTGATGGATCAATTTAACTAGATTGATTGGCTAAACCAATCAATTATGATTTACTAATTAAAATTCTAAAAAGAATTAGAATTGAATCAATTATTTATTTTTATTGTAATAAACTGATATATACATGACTATTAGTTCAAGGAGAATGATTATGAGGTGAGCGAAAAAAATAAAATTGTTGAATATACTCTCATGTTCATAAAAGTTGGCATATTCATTATATAATAAAAATTTATAATGCTCCAGGATAGATGTATTGTCATGAATTAGTTTGATGTATTGTGAGTGCCCTAGCTTTTTCTTGAATAATGATTTTTATGATGAAGTAGTTAGTGGTGGCATTAAGAGAGGACTAAAGTAACTATATATAATGATGGAGGAATGGGGTATAGTTAATGATAACAAATTTATAAGTAGAGACAGAGCTAAATGAAGTTGATGAAAGATGGGTTGATACATAGTAAAAGGAAGAAAACTAATGGGTAAAGTTATAAACTATCAAATCAAAGTTATTCAATTTGATGTGAAGTTGAGCCAAATTTTATTATGTTGTTCAATATAATCTAAATTTAATTTGGGAATGATTCATTAACATAAATTCTAGCAAATAAAATAACTTAATTTTGCTCAGTTTTTTACTCCTAAGGTAAATTCTTAAAACCAAATACATGCCTACGCTCCAATTGACTCATATATATATATAAAAGCACATAAAAATAAAAATATTAATTTAAATCTAAAAACATGCTTAAACATATGTTTATATGCATTCATACATATATGTAAATACATTTTGATTCAATCTTAAACCATCTTCATTTAATCTTATGATGCTTAATTTAAGTTTGATCTAAGTAAGGCTAGGTTGGTTAATTAATAACTTATTGAGTTTGATCTAAGTCCCAATAAGGATGGGACAAGATAAGAGGTCAAAAATTCATAAGAGAAAAAAAGGTTAATGTGTGTATGAAGAGATATTTAAATTAACACTTTCTTAGTTATGTAAGAGTTGATATATCAACATTCAAAAATCCTACTCATGAAGACGCCAAATAAAGCGAGTTTTTTCAAACTATAAAGCAAATTGATCAAAAATAATAATGAATTTTGTTGCGTGCTAGAAAACCAGTTGCGGTAGAGTGAAAGTTTACGCCTTAACCTTGTTGTGAAATCCAAAGACACACGTATTTAAAGAATGAACAAGAAAACTCTAATTTTACGGAAAACCAAAAGAGGAAAAAAACCACGAGGCTTAGCCCAGTAAAAAGCTTCCACTATATATTTGTTTTGGAGTACAAGTTTTCGATAACGAGATTACATAATTGTATATGAGAAGGGCTCACAATGAGAATCCCAAAATCAGACAACAATAGTCATATAGCTCGTCAGAATTGCAAGTGGTAACAAATGATGGTGAAAAAGTGACTTAACGATGAAGGTTGTCATGATGGAGACCGATGGAGATTGATGGCGGAGAGGATCAACGGTGGCGGCTGACGGCGGTAACCTGGGTCGGCGAGGAAGCATGATTATGCCCGGAGGATTTTCAAGCTTTAGAGCTCTCTCCTCTCTCTTGCTTGGTCTCCCCTCATATGAGGAATGAAGGGCTATTTATAGATTGGAGGAGTGACGTCTCTGTAAATACATGCAAAATCTGAAACACTCCTCTCCATCGGATGGCTCATGCTGATTTCCTCGATCATATGATGCATTTTGTGTATTTGAATGCTCAAATGAAGTTAGAATTATGAGATCTTAGGCTCGTTAGATCCGGCTCTTCGAGACGCTTGATTTTACTATAAACACTTTATGTTTGAGAGTTATTTAAGGATTTAACTGACATTCCAGAGTTTCCAAGGATATTTTAAGTGCTTAATCTCGACCAGTTTTAACTTCGGATCAGCTTGCTTTTAGCATCAAGATTCGTGCTTCGACTAGTAGTATTTTAAGTGTCATATCAGTTGCACCCCTATTTTTGGATGACAGTATCTCAATCATCCAAAAATATATATGTCAAATATTGGAAAATAGTAAATTCTTCAATGAAATTTGGGAGTCCATTAACCACACATTTTGAGAGAACGGATCTTCATGGGAGTACAAGATTATGACTATGGAAGCGCAATCGGATGTGTGGGTATGCGGCGAGATTTCGAGGTTATGGACCCATCCGTATGAACGCGGCCACGAGCTCTGGGCTCGGACGCGACGAAATGGAGCGCCACGCGCGATAATGGCCGTAGTCGGCCGGCGCAAGTGGCACCCGGCTTAAGCTGGCGACCGGGCGAACGTCCTGAACGGACGCGGCGGGGTCGGTGGGCGCGACGGAGCTGGGTTGGCGCGGGCGAACGGCCGCGACGGTCGCTGGTTCAGAGCGGTCGAAGGGTCGCCGTGAATGGTCAGCTGTCGCGAAACGACACGATGAGGGCCGATGGTGACGGGTCAGGACGGCCGAACGGCCTAATGGGCACAGCTGGCCGCGGTGACATTGGTCCGAGCTAAAATATCCGTTCCTGCTTTGGCCCGCTTCCTCTGTTGGCGATTTTGGGCTATTTTTGGCAGTTTTTGACCTTTTTTCCCCTATAGGGGGTCTATAAAAATCTCCCTAGGGCCAAGGGAGAAGACACCTTCTCTTCTTCTTGAGAGAATGTCATTTGGAGGCGATCAATGCTCGTAGTTCATACTGCAAGGCTCCAGTTTTCTCTCAAAAGAGGTCTTAACTGACCTCATCGGACCGACCGGGTTCGAACGCGATCAAGACCCGTAGTTCATACGGCAATGCTCCAGTTTTCTTGAAAGAGGTGTCAAATGACCTCGTCGGACCGACCAGGTTCGGAGTATGAAGACCCGTAGTTCATACGGCAAGGCTCAAGTTTTCCCTCGAAAGAGGTGTCAACTAACCTCGTTGGACCGACCGGCATCGGAGGCATCAAGCGTCCGTAGTTCAGCGGCTCCGCCCTCGAAGGAGGTGTCAACTAACCTCGCCGACCGACCGGATTTGGAGGCGATCGAGAGATGATAACCGAGATGGCGAATCTGGCGAGCCGATAATGGCCTGCGACGGACGCGGATGGCACAGGATAACCAGCCGACGAGCGGACCGGCAAGACCGCGTGACGGCAGCGGCAATGCCTGACCGCCTACAGTGGTTGGCGTCGACGGGGTAGCAAGAATCGGTAATCAGCAGAATGACTGGCAGTCAGCGGATGACCGCACGATGGTGGTGACCGATGAAAATAAACCGATGGTCGGTGGTGACCGGCGAATCCAGAATGACGGCGCGATGACGACGATGGTTGGCACCGACGGGGTGGCGAACGGCAATCAGAGACGAATCTGCGATAATCGGCACGGCAGGTGTGGGATGACCATATGGGATCAGGGATTGCCGAAATGGTCGGCAGAGACCAGCCGGGACGTAGCGACCTGACGAATTCCGGCAGCGACCGGCGATGGTAGTCGGCGAATGGACCGGTGGCGTGACCGGCTACGGCCGACAGCAGCTCCGGAATGGCAACGATAGAACGGCGACCGGGCGCACGCGGGATGACCGACACAATGGTGGTGACCAAAATTATCTACGATGGTACGGGCGATGATGGGCTACCGACGGGTGGCAAATGAAGAACCGACGATAATCGACTGGCGATGCCAGAGGGGATGGCCTCATGATGGCATGACGGCCAAGACCGATGGCAAGCCCATGGGCGTCCGCATGGTATGGGCCATGTGGGTTGGCTACCGACGGGGTGGCCCAGAGAATGGCAACGGTGCGACCGCATCGCAGAATCGGGATGACCGCGACGCTGGTGGTGACCGTGAAAATTGTCGATGGTTGGCGGTGACCAACCGCCGCCAGCGATGGCGGACGGATTGGCCGACGGGGGCAGTAGAATCGGCGATCGAATGACGGCATGGCATCGAATCGGATGACCGACCGGCGTGACCGCCAAGATTGCCGGGCCGATGGTCGCGAAGCGGCGATGCCAGCGAGCGAATGGGCGATGAGGATTTTGACCTATCCGGTTGTTTGTGAGACTGATGAAAACCTGGAAGAGGTCAGACCAATCCTCGAGGATTTTGACCTATCCGAGGTTGTTGTGAGTATTTGCTCAATGATGTTAACCCGGCGACGCTAACTGGTGGAAGAGGTTGAATTGAATCCGCTATGATTTTGACCCATCCGAGGTTGGTCGAGTGTTACCCGGCGACGTTAACCCGTATGGAAGAGGTCGAATCAATCCGAGAATTTTTGACCAATCGCTTGTTTGTCGTGTTACCCGACGTTAACTGTATGGAAGAGGTGGGAAGTCCACCAAGGACCTTTTAACTTATCCTAGGTTGTTTGTCAGAGTGTTTGCTCAATGATGTTAACCTGTATGGAAGAGGTTGAATTGAATCCACTGAGAATTTTGACCCATCCGAGGTTGTTTGTCAGAGTGTTACCCGATGACGTTAACCTGTGTGGAAGAGGTTGCATTGAATTTGCTGCGGATTTTGACCCATCCGAGGTTGTTTGTCAGAGTGTTACCCGATGACGTTAACGAAGAGGTCGAATTGAATCCGCTGAGGATTTTTGACCTATCTGAGGTTGTTTGTCAGTGTGTTACCCGATGACGTTAACCTGTATGTAAGAGGTCGTGGGAAGTCCACCAAGGACTTTTTGACCTATCATAGGTTGTTTGTCAGAGTGTTACCCGATGACGTTAACCTGTATGGAAGAGGTCAAATTAAAACATCCGTTTATGGTTGTATCCAAAGTTGCTCCTTAACCCTAGTCTTGTTTTTCCATGAGTATGATTGTAAAATAATAATTTGCAAAGCTATATCTCTTCTCAATGTTGAAATATCCTCCAACTTTGACTTGTTTCTTGGGATGGTAATCGATTATATGCTTAACATATTAACATGGGCGATCTTATGAGATTAAGAGTTGCCCCCCAATTTTCGATAAAATTTGAAGGAACGAAGTTTGATGAATCTTCATTCTTCATTTGCGCTGCTTTAAAGCTTGAAATGCTCCACCTTGATGGTGGTTTTGATCTCATTGAGAAACTTGGTTGTCATACAAGATGAATAATGAGAATCAGTTTCTCACAGACGGCGTCAAACTGTTGTGTGCTAGAAAATCAGTTGTGGTAGAGTGAAAGTTTACTCCTTAGCCTTGTTGTGAAATCCAACACACACACAGGTATTTAAAGAATGAACAAGAAAACTCCAGAATTTTTATGTGGAAAATCTCAAAAAGAGGGAAAAATCAGGCTTAGCCCAAGAAAAGCTTCCACTATATATTTGTTTTGGAGTATAAGTTTTCCTGATAACGAGATTACATAATTGTATATATGAAATGAGAATCTCAAAGAATCTCACAACAACAATAGCCATATAGTGTAGCAGAATCTGCTAGTGGTAACAAATGATGGTGAACAGGGGGGAACAAACAATCGACGATGAAGGTTGTCATGATGAGACCGACTGAGAGACCGAGAGAGAGGATATGATGGCTAGCTGGCGTGGTTGATAACCAACGGGGTGGTCAACGACCAAGTGGTAAAGACGACATTATCCCGGATGATTTTCAAGCTTTAGAGCTCCTCCTCTCTTGCTTGGTCTCCCTCATATGAGAAATGAGGCTATTTATAGATTGGAGGTAATGTCTCTCAGAATACATGCACAACTCCATCGAATCCTCCATGCTGATTTCCTCGATCATATGATGTATTTTGTGTATTTGAATGCTCAAATGAAGTCAGAATTATGAGATCTTTGGCTCGTTAGATCCGGCTCGTCGAGACGCTCGATTTGACTATAAACACTTTATGTTTGAGAGTTATTTAGGGATTTAATTAACATTCCAGAGTTTTCAAGGATATTTTAAGTGCTTGATCTCGACCAGTTTTAACTTCGGATCAGCTTGTTTTTAGCATCAAGATTCGTGCTTCGACTAGTAGTATTTTAAGTGCCATATCAAATTTTAACATTAAATATAATTATTTTATATTAAAGAAAAATTATGCAAAAAAAAAATCAAAGATAATGAGTCATGAATGTGCATTAGCATATGAAAACAAACACTCAAGATGAATAACAAAACAAAACAAAAATGCCTAAAGGTATTATAACATAATTAAAGGGTTAAGGGGCCCAAAGAGCATATCCATTAGAAGATATTACAACAACAAGAATAACAACAAGTCTTTATTCCACTAAGTGGGGTTTATTGGGTCCTATTTTGTATCAAATTCTCATTCAATTACTAAGGTCATTTTTTATACATCTTAACCATGTCATTTTAGATCTACCTCTACTTTTCTTAACATAAGGCAAATCTAATGCATCTATTCTCTTAATCATGTTATTGGTCCACTGGCATTTTATGTGGTCAAACTATCTAAGAAAACTCTCTTTAATCGTATCCGTTAGAAGAGATTGAAAAACATAAAATTCATCACAATTATACAACTTCAAAGTAAAAGTAATATAAATATTCAAACGTCAGAGAAGTCTACACTGATCATCATACATAACTTAAAATTGGCTAATAGTATAATTTATGTTACATCAATTTGATATTTCAATCTTAAAAAAATCAAATTGAATAGGTATTAGGGTTGAGGGATTAGGTTAAAATTCTCTCACCATCTAAAATTTTTTAAAAAAAAAAAAAAAAAGCGAACTCAACTAATCAAATTAACAACTTAATTAAAAATTAAAACAAATGAATCCTTCAAGAAAATGTTATTTCTCCTTATATCAAGTGTCCTAAGTCAAAAAGCAGCACATTGAATAAAATATTTTATTTATTTAATATACATATTTGACCAGGCTAATCCAAAATTTCTCGCATGATTTAAATGCTAATCACGTTATAATGTGCATTTAATTATCTTTTACGTACGTTAAATGATGGCCCACTTCTGCGTCTTCACGCATGCCTGATATATATGAGTATAATATAATAGTACAGACTGAAAGAGTTTCATTCATAGATAATGCTGAAGAACAGCTGTTCAACGTGGAAAACGAAAAAGATAACGTCGAAAAATAATTAATAAAAAAATAAAATGTTTTGCCACATGACGTCGCATGATAATTCGACAAAAAATATATATTACCTTCAACTTATTTAATATTTTATATTAAATTAAATGTTTTGATATTATTAAGTCTACGTGATAATGGCAATATATAAGTTAACAAACAACTGGGAATTACGTGCGCGTGCACTGCAATAATAAGAGAGAGAAGACGAATGGACAACAAGCGGCATCCAATTTATAAATAAAGAAAGGCCGGTTAAAATATTAGCAAGGAATCTGATACTGCTGAAATTTGTAAATAATAAAAAGAGATATTTACATACAAATTATATAATGTTTTTATTTATATATCAAATACTTAAACTTATATATTTACATAAATTACATCAAAAATATTTTTTTTAAATTTTTTAAAGTTAAATGCAATTTTTATGCATAATATGTATGTAAATCTATATATTAGAAATTTATTTGATTTGGTGTAAACGTGTGCTTCAATTCTTTTACTCTTTGAACCACACTTTGTACTTAATATGCATATATAAATAAGGGAGATTTATATACATATTATATAATTTCATATATATATATATAATTTTGAGTGATAGATATATAAATATATAAGAATTGTATGATATATATATATAAATATTTTGTAAGAATAATAATGAAGAGAAGAAAAAATATTTTATGCATAATATTTTTTTGCCACATTAAAAAATATGTGAATATATATATATATATATATATATATATATATATTAGTTTTAGAAAGTAATGTCTAACATAATGAATATGATTGGGGAATCATAACATGAGAAGGCTCACATTTCTCATTGGATGTAACATATTTAATTTTTTTTAACTCGCTTAATCTAATTTTAATTTTATTTTCATCGACTCTGAAATCTCTCTAATAGAGATAATTTATAATTTCAAATGGCTTTAACATATCATTGACTTTTATTCATCTAAATTAGCTAATCAAATTAATAAATATCAAATTTAATAATTAACTTTTAATTATGCTATTTAATCATATCAATTTGTTGGTGAAGTGATTAATAGATTATAAGAAGCCCTTAAATAAAGTAATTTGCAGCCTATTTAACATTGATATGACACTTAAAATATTAGTAGTCGAAGCACGAATCTTGATGTTAAAAGCAAGCTGATCCGAAGTTGAAACTGGTCGAGATCAAGCTCTCAAAATATCCTTGAAAACTTTGGGATATCAGTTAAATCTCTAAATAGCTCTCAAATATAAAGTGTTTATAGTCAAATCGGCAGGCGGTTCCAACAAGCCAAAGATCTTACAATTCGACTTCATTTGAGCATTCAAATGCATGAAATACATCATATGATCAAGGGGATCATTTTGCCGTCCATGAGTGGAGTGGTATGGGTTTTGCATGTATTTACGAGACACACTCCTCCAATCTATAAAGTCTCATTCCTCATATGAGAGGAGGCCAAGTGAAGAGAAGGAGGGCAAGCAAGAGAGAAGAGCTCTAAAGATCCTCCAAAACAGTGCCGCCACTCGGCGTCAACCATACGCCGCCATGCCCGCCACCGATCCTCGCCGTCGTCGACCATTATTGTCGGTCATAACATCGTCGTCAACTTCATCGTCCACTTCGTCATCAACATTGTCGTCAATTTCATCGTCGACATCATCGTCAATTTTGTCGTCAATATCATCGTCAACTTTGTCGTCAACATTGTCTATTATTAGCTTGTCCACTTCTCACATACCATTCGTAATCCCGATTCGGAAGATCTTGTACTCAAATAGATACATAGTGGAAGCTTTTATTGGGCTAGTTTTCCTCTTTTGAGGTTTTCCATAAAAATTTTGAATTATTATTACTCTTTAAATATCACTGTGTGTCTGGACTCTCCAAAGAAGCTAAGTAAACTTTACTCTACCGCTAGTTTTCTAACGCATAGCTTTGGCACCGTGGGAAGAAAAACCCTTCAATCACAATTCCTTTTAACACCTCGTTATGGCCATAGCGCACTGTAAGGAGCCTCCCGCTCCAACTCCCGTCACTCTCGAAACCAATCCTTGAACCAAGGATGCCAACCTTCTGCCTCACTTCCCCCTGATAGGCGTGACCCTATCGGTGAAGGTGTGGCAGCAATCTCTTTAGAAGATCGCATGCGCCGAATGGAAGAATCTCAAAATGAGATGATCCAACTTTTGCGAGGAACACAACGACCACTACGTGAAAACACATCTCCCCAAGATCGACGATGGGAGAGGTCAAAATGCTAATCTCCTTGACCGGTTCCTCCGTAGACCGTGATCTTGAACTTCTTGACACGCAGTTCTACTCATCCATCATCAACCAAACTATAATCCAATCATTCTTTGGTAGCTTGACACATTCATCCTATTGACCCACTCGTCATGTTATCGTGCTATGGCAATGCAAGATGAATTTCACCTCCAAGATAGAAATCATCTTCCCCTCACCGCTATGAGGAATCCTCACCTTTAGTCTATTCTCAACATCCTATTCCCGGTTTCAAGCTTCCGAACATTGATTCATACGATGGGGCCACATGAACACATCGACCATTACAGGACTATCATGCATATCCAACGAGCTCCTGATACCCTGCTTTGTCAAGTCTTTCCAGTTACCCTCAAGGGACAAGCTCGCACTTGGTTCTACTCCCTTCCAAGGGAATCCATCCATACCTTTGACGAACTCGCCAAGATTTTTGTAGAACAGTTCATTGCAAACCGGAGGATCATTAAAGATTCCTCCCATCTCTCTGGCATTCATCAAAATGAGTGAATCACTTAAGGAATACTTCCGGAGGTTCTCCTTAGAAGCCCAAATACACGGGTAGACCACTATTAAGAGGAGTTTTCCTGAGGACTCGTCAGGCCTTTTACTCATCCATGTGAGACACGGTCATATGCCGACTTGGTTCATCGTGTGGAAGCACAAATCTCTCATACGCCCATCGAAATAATTTGAGCAATCAAAAATGTAAAAGCACCCAGAATGCGGACCGATAATCCTATCAAAGAAGCAAGCGGTATTGATCTCCTCCACCCCATATCAACGATATGAACCACGACGAAAAGAAATACGCCGTCACATCTTGTGTTAACCTTCTAATGGCCGAGATGAAGAAAATATCAAGTGGTGCATCCACGAAATTAAATTAATCAAGAGCAATATTGTCACTTCCATCAAGTGGACATACTAAGGCATGCAAACAACTCAAAGAAGAAATTGAAAGGCTCATTCGAAGGATATCTACATCGATTTGTGAAGAATCAACCAACTCTGACAAACATACCTCCAACTGGGGGGCAACCAGGACAATCATCACAGAAACAACAAAATAATTATTAAACAGTTGGAGAAATTGAAATAATTGCAAGAGGACCAATACTATCTAATCAAGTTCTCATTACCATCTCAAGAGAGTTAAAAAATCGTCGATCACTCCATCACTTTTAATGACTCAGACTTAGAAGGAGTACATGTTCCTCATCAAGATCCACTTGTCATCAACGCAGGGATCGGTGACCCATGCTATAATGTTAAGAGAATTCTGATTGACAATGGTAGTTCTATTGATATCTTGTTTTACTCCACATTTCTTAGCATGGTGCGGTTAGGAAAAGCTCCAACCCATTGCGGGACCATTATACTGGTTTGATAATAACGTAAGTAGAGGGACAATCACTCTTCCCGTTATCCTTGATGAATTTTCGACAAGTGACTCATTTAATCCAATTCATGGTGGTGTCAAATTCGATATAATATCTTTGGAAGGCCCCTCCAATCAATTTTCGGTGCAGTCACTTCAGTATCTCACCTTAAGATGAAGTTTCCAACCCCCGTCGGAGTTGGGGTGGTCTGTGGAAATCAACAGATAGCGCAATCATGTTACCTCGAGCCCAAACATGCCTCTATGACCTTGACAAGATTTTAATTTTCGAGATGAAAAATACCCCGCTTTTGTAGAAGACTTGCTCTCTGTTGTATTACCAGATGACCAACCACCACGAACAGTGCAAGTGGGATCCATGCTCTTAGAAGAACAAAGGGAAAAATATATAGACTTCTTGCGTAGAAATCAAGACATCTTCTCCTGGAGTCTAACGGATATGCCGGGGGTAGACCCCAATATAATCATGCACTCCCTCAAGATCGATCCGATATTCAAACCGATCATCCGAAGAAGTTTTGCACTGATGCTTCCGTGCTATTGAACAAGAAGTTAACAAGCTTCTAAGCGGGATTCATACGAGGTACATTACCCTACATGGCTAGCGAATGTTGTCATGGTTAAGAAAACAAACGGAACATGGAGAATGTGTATTGATTACACTGACCTCAACAAAGCTTGCCTGAAAGATAATTTTCCCCTTCCTCGAATCGATCAGCTGGTTGATGTTACGTCTAGACATCAAATGCTCACTTTTGGATGCTTACTCGTTACAACCAAATAAAAATGAACCCAATGGATGAAGAAGCTACGATTTCAAACATATAAAGGTTTATACTGTTACCAAGTTATGTCATTTGGATTAAAAAATACTAGTGCTACCTATCAATTCTTTATGAATAAGGTCTTTAAAGACCTACTAGGCCGCACAATGGAGGTATATATGGATAATATGTTAGTGAAAAGCTTGGAAGAATCACAACATATTTCTGACTTAGAAATATGCTTTAACCTTCTTCGACGTTATAACATGCGACTCAACCCGACCAAATGTGCTTTTGGGATTACGTCGGGAAAATTCCTTGGATTTATGGTAACCCACCGTGGGATAGAGGCCAACCCCGAGAAAATCAATGCTCTCAAAAATATGACTCCCCCGAAGAATATTAAGGAAGTCCAACATTTGAATGGATGAATTGTTGCGTTATCCCCCGCGTTGGGGATAGATACTTGCCATTCTTTAAAATATTAAAGGGAGCTAAAATAATAATTTTCAATGGATGAATGTGTCGCTTTTGAAAAATAAGTATTTAGCATCTCCACCCTACTATCCAAGCCTATTCAAGGAGAGATGTTATACTTATATCTCAGTTTCTTCCACGCAAGCTTCGGTTTTGGAGAAGATAGTGGGATACAACGACAAATTTATTATGTCGAAAATTCTATCGATATAGAAAGTCGTTATCCACTTGCCGATAAGGTGGCTCGGCTTTAGTTTTCTCGGCATAGCTCATACTTCCAAGCCCACTATCTTTACACTCATTTACCATTAAGGGCCATCCTACAAAACCAGCATCTGGGAGGTTAATCAAGTGGTCAGAATGGGAGAGTTTGATATAAATTTTCTACTACGCTATAAAGTCTCAAGTACTTTTGACTTTATAATGGAATGCAGCCCAACTCGGAGGAGCTATCTGTACATGCCTCTCCTCAATGGACCCTCATGTTGATGGAGCTTGAGAAGTATGTCTTTGGTCGGAATCTTACTTATTTCCCCACAGAATACTTTAGTATGGACTTCATCTAAAATTCCAACTAATAATATGGTGAATATGAGGCTCTCAGGATTGAGACTCGCCATTGACTGTGAAGCTCAAGACTTAGTGATACACATTGACTCTTAACTTATCACCTCCCAAGTTGAGGGAAACTTTAATGCTCATAATCTCCAGCTGGCACAATACCTCAACTTGGTAAAGTCTCTTCTTGCCCATTTCAAGACATATCAAATTATTCACATACTACGAGAGAGGAATACTCGAGCTGACACTCTCGCTAAGCTTGCTTCATCTGCTACTGGAGATCTGTTTAAGAGAAGGCATGTTGAAGAAATACATTTTCTGAGTATCCAAGGGTCATGGGTGATTCAAGCAATTGATGAGATAAAGGAACATTCGTGGATGGACCCATCCTGTCTTTTCTACAAGAAGGAACTCTCCACAAGACCCAACTTCGTAATTCGTCTCAAGACAAGCTTCAAACTTTACTTGTTATGAGGTGAACTATACAAACGAAGCTTTCTCGGATTACCTCAAATGTCTCTCACCTTGAGAGGCGATTACAGATTAAGAGAGGTTCACTCGGGGATATGTGGAGAACACTGGGAGGAAGGCTAGCCCTTAAAATTATAAGACAAGGGTTCTATTGATGATGAAACAAGATGCCTTGAGTTCACAAAAAAGTGTGCAAGTTGTCAGCACTCTAACCTCCTCTCACATGCATACTGAGCTCTCATCCATTCAAAGCCCGTGGCCTTTGCTCTGGGGATTGATATCATGGGACCTTTTTCGATAGCATCAGGGCAACGAAAGTTCATCATTTTAGCCGTCGACTACTTCACTAAATGGGTGGAAGCCGAACCACTCGCTAAAATTATGGAGGCAAATGCTAAATAATTTGTTTGGAAAAATATAGTATGTCGATTCGGTCTTCCTGCAAAGATCATCACTGACAACGGGACCCAATTCACCGGAAAAGTTTTTACATCCTTTTGCAAAGATCTTCACATTCAGCTGCTGCATACGGCTGTAGCACATCCTCAAACTAACGGGCAGACTGAAGCTACCAACAGGACTATACTCAAAGGACTAAAAACACGTCTCGAGAAGGCTGGGGGGCAATGGGCTGATGAGCTTTCTAATGTTCTTTGGGCTTACCGCACTTTTCACACCTGGTGAAACATATAACTTGTGTTTGACACTATATTATACCGGTAGATATCGGGTTCCAAGTCCAAGAGATTATTAGATCATGGCGGTAATGAAGAAAAACTTCAACACACAGACTACTCCCGAAACTTCGTGACATGGCTGCCGGTGCTTCTATCGCAAGGGTAGCTCGTCACTTCAGCAGGAAGAGTAAAACCTCATCCCATATCGTGTGACTTGGTCACAGTCTAGAAGGCTGCAGCAAGGCCCCTCAGCGTAATAAACTCTCACCTCTTTGGGATGGCATATGTGGTTATAGGCTGTGGTGAAGCCGGGGAACTTTCAAGCTCGATTGAGGAGGGAAAAACTTTACCTCGAACTTGGAATACTGAGAATCTCCGAAAATATTATCAGTAATTCCTACTGCATTGTTGTAACTTTTATTTTGTCTCGTTTGTCATTTCCTCTTCATGTAGCTAACACCACATAATAGGATAAAGACTTGTTGTTATTGTCATCATTTTCTCTTGAAACTCATTTTACGTGTTAGAATCATCTTATGATTGTATCACCAAATTTATCAGAGTAATGAATTTATAGCTTTTTTTCTTACAAGCTTATTTCTTCTTCATTTAATCCTCCCACTTGAGAAATATACAACTCACGTTGTATCTGTCGAGGCATAATCAATCCCAAGGGGACTTGATCGGACCTCTTCCATACGGTAAAAGTCAAGTAACACTTTGGCTAATACCAGGATAGGTCAAAAGGTCCTTGGTGGACATCCGACCTCTTCCATACAGTTAACGCGTCATGACAAACAACCTCGGATAGGTCAATAATCCTCAGTGGATTCAATTTGACCTCTTCCATAGTTAACGTCGTAGTATTGACAAACAACCCGGATAGGTCAATAATCCTCGATGGATTCAATTTAACTCCCTCCATACAGGTCAGTATCGTCGAATAATATTCCGACCAATTACCCCGAATATGTAAAAACAAAACAAAAGCATACATAATATATATATATATATATTCCATTTATATATTAACATGATGATATAAGGATCAAGATTACATATACCATATATGCATAAAAAAAAGAGAGAGAGAGAGAAGATATTCTCCTCGATGATGCTCATAAATTACATAAACTTTCGTCGTTTGAACGATAGTTCTTAGCTAACCCTCCATTGCCATCTTGGCGGTTATCAATCAATCATCCATTAAAGTTAGAAATCAAATTTCCTAAAAAAAAGTTGGTGCAGTGTCTTGATCACCTCCAAACCCGGACGGTCCGCAAGGCTTGGCGCCTCGAGGGAAAACGAACAACGGCGTAATCAGGAGTCTTGATCCTCCAGCGGACGGTCCAGCCAAGGTCGGTTGGCGCTTCTTCGAGGAAAAAACAACGACGTAGTTGCGTGGGTCTTGATCGCTTCCAAACCGGACGGTCGGGGGTTGCGCCTCTTCGAGGGGCGAACAACGACGTAAGTATGGGTCTTGATCCTCAAACCGACGGTCCGCCGGTTGGCCCTCTTCGAGGAAACAACAACAATATCTGGGCGATCGACTCAAACAAACCACACTCAAGAAGAAGAGGGCATTGAAGAAGTGTGCCTTCTCCCAGCCTGGGGATTTTATAGACCCCTAGAGGTAAAAATCGCCAAAATCGGAAACCGCAGTCAAAAGCATTCGGAGCCGTGGGCGCGCCGCCACCGACCGGTCGTCATGCGGATCAATCGCCGCTTCGGTCATGGGATTCGCTGACCCATTGGCCGTAGCGAATCTGCCGTAGTGATAACCCGTATCCGCGTGCCGTAGCAACCATGGCAGATCGCTTCGGTCAATGGCGCCTGTCGCCAGCGTCCACCATTGCTCATGAGCCCGAATGCCATGATAGCCGCCGGCCGCGATGGCCATGCGCAACCGCCGACCACTCCGCAACCGCTCGGCCAGCTTCGCCGCCGCGTGGTAATGCCCGCCACCGCCATTCGCCGCCGCGTGGCCCGCGTGCCACTCGACGCCTTCGCCCATGCGGTGGCCAGGTGGGCCAGCCGCCACGGTCATGGCAATCCGACTTCCGCGCGCGCTCGCGACTTCGCCAGACGTTCATCCGCTGGTTCATGACCGAGGCACAAAGCCTGCGCAGTGGTAGCGTGGCGCCTCATGGCCCCCCATGGCAGCCTTCCGTGAGCCATGCTCGGTTCGCGCAGATGGGTCCGTGTCTCGAAATCGCGCACCATACACTGCGCATTTGTGCCTGCGTCCGCCTTCATAATCTTGTGTTTTTATGAAGATCACGTTTCTCAAAATGTGTAGTTAATGGGCCTCATTTTTAAGAATTTATTATTTTTGTATTTGACAAATATTTTTGGACGATTGAGATAATGTCATCCAAAAATATGAGGGCAACTGATATGACACTTAAAATATTAGTAGTCGAAGCATGATTCTTGATGTTAAAAGTAAGCTGATCCGAAGTTGAAAGCTGGGTGATCAAGCTCTCAAAATATCCTTGAAACTTTGGGATATCGGTTAAATCTCTAAATAGCTCGAATATGAAGTGTTTATAGTCAAATCGGCGTCTCGAGCCGGTTCCAACAAGCCAAAGATCTTACAATTAGACTTCATTTAAGCATTCAAATGCATGAAATACATTATGATCAAGGGGATCATTTTGGCCGTCCAGGAAGTGGAGTGGCGGGTTTTGTATATTCTGAAGGCATTTCCTCCTCTATAAAAGCCTTCCTCATTGAGGAGGCCAGTGAAGGAGAAGGAGGGACAAGAAGAGAGCTCTAAAGATCCTCCAAACCTGATTGTGCGCCACTCAACGGTTTCGCCATACCGCCCGTAATGATCATCGCCCGTCGTCACGATTTGCCATTGTTGTCGGTCATAACATCGTCGTCGGCTTAAAATTCATTCGTTATTATCAACCGTCATTACGTCGTCGTCGACCATCGTCAACGTCGTCCGTCATTTTATCGTCGCGTTGTTTCTGTAAGAATTACCATCTTTCTTCAATCCCAATTCGGAAGATCTTGTACTCAAAACAGATACATAGTGGAAGCTTTTATTAGGCCAGTGGTTTTCCTCTTTTTTTTCCACGTAAAAATTCTGAGCTTTATTATTCTTCTTTAAATATTGTCTTTGGACTCACGAAAGAAGCGTAGAACTTTTTCTACTGGTTTTCACTCAACAAACATCAATTTTATTTTATGTTTTTTTATGGTATTTTATTTTATTTTTAAAACATATTTATTTATGTATTTTTAAGTATTTTTATTTTTAAAAATAAATTATATTATTTTTAAAATATTCAAAATAACATTTGAGTACTTTTCAATTTATTTAAAATTAATTTTTAATTTATAATTATTTTATTTTGAATTACAATATAAGTAAGATAAAATAACAATTAAAATTAAAATTAATTTTAAACAACCCTTAAATATTTTCAAAATTGTCTGTTATCAAACAAACAGAAAATCCTATCGAAATTGTTAAAAATACAAGTTTTGGGGCAACCAAGGAGAGCCGCCCGATGAGATAACGTTATCAGGATTCAGAAGCAAAGCAAAAGCCAACTCTTGCCGCTAAGCAGAGTTGGCATCATTACTGATTTACTGTGCTTCTGTCCATGGCCATGGAGCTCTCCCTCGTCCCACTAGGGCATCAGCAGCGCCTCAGCTCTCTATCCCGATCTAATCAACGGCATTCCTTCTGTACATCTGCTATTGCTTATCTACTCTCATTTCTCCCTCCCCATCACGTTCACTATCTATGTGTCTCTCACCCTAGGAATTTTGTGGCCCAGCAGCGAAGAACCGACGTTCGGATGGGAAGCCGTTTTCTGTTTTGTGTTGCTTCTGCTCCAGAGATTCTTATTTATTTGAGTCTGATGGAAGAAGAGCTGTGGTTGGTCTCATCTTTGCCGTAGGTTAGCAATTGGATTATCTGTCATTCCTATTTGAAATACTTTTTTTTTTCCTTGCACTTCGCCGTCGCTTTATCCATATCTTAGTAGTCTTTTTAATTTGCTAAGTTTTATTGTTTCGATGATGAGTTAGTAAGACCATATTTTTAGTACAGAGTGTGACTGATAAATTTGGTTCCTAGCGGCATGGTTAAGCAGGCTTGACCAAGACTGGTTAATTATTGTGTTTTTTGGTTTATCAGTTATATTTGAGGATGCTTATTCGTGGAATTGTTGTTGTTGACCTTTCAGATGGTCTGTGTTTGAGATTGCACATCGGAAGTTTGTGTTCTTGGCTTGAAGCTTCGATAAAGAATGCACAGCCTTACCATTAGGATATGACGATGGTTTACTCAGCAGAATAGAGCAATACATAAGCAGAGATTGGATGGAAGACACCTTCTGTCTGTAATTGCTGTTAATGTAGAATCAAAGGATAATTAATGCAGAAATGAGAGAATTCTAAAGAGTTATCAATGTTTTATGTGGAAATTCTATAAAAAATACCTTGTCAGCAATCCACATGTTCCGATTCAAGCAATCACAGGATGGTGGTCCACTTTAGCAATCCGTCACTATTCCTTCTTCCTCACCTGAATCCTATTAATTATTTTTAATCATTGGACTTTAATGTATATGATCTGACACTTATAAATATGTACTTTATTTATGAGATAAAGAAAAGGCATAAGATTCAGATTCTCCCCTTCTATTTCTTGTCTCAAAAATTTTCACATGATATCAAAGTATTGAGTCTAATTTAATCATCATTTCTCTTCGATCTCTCATCTCTTCTTTCTCTCAACTATGATTCTTGTGCATGAAGATCTGCGAGGTTTGTTGTTTGCTCCCCTACTTACAAGCTCTACCTGTTACTCATGTTATTATGTGAAGGCTAATTGTGTCAATCAATTGGGAATGTACTATTAATTCAGAGCTCTCAATTTCAAGTTAAATGTTGGGGATGAAGGGGGCATGAAACTCAATTTTTTATGGCGTATGCACCTCAACGCTACATCCGTAACACCTCGGCGTAATGGCATAGAGGTTTTGGCTTCATAGATAGAGAGAACAAAGCCTGGGCGCCAAGAGGACAACTCCTTGGTGCTAGGAGGACAGTACTACAATGCCGAGATCTGTGGATTTGCACTATAAAGGCAATGAAGCTACCGGCATTGCGCGACAAGCGACCGATCTAGAACCCACTTAATTCACAAGATAGAGAGATCAATGTCTTGGCGTCAAGTAGCAGTGCCACGACACTAGAACTCATGTAGAAGAACCAAAAGGCAGCGGTGCCAATGCTTAGGTGCCAGAGTAGCAGCATCACGATGCTACGAAGCGGAGAGTTCATCTTAAATCAATTTTTTAGATCTTTTCATTGTTTTCTTCTGTAAGTGAGTGAAGAGTGGGTGCCCTAGAGTGACTTAATCTAAGAGAGATTTGAGTAAAGTGTGATTTGTGTTATTCTCCTCAGATTTTCTTCATAGTAGATTTTTTGGTGTGGTGTGACTTTATGATTTTCTTCCATTATCGACTTTTTCATGTTAAATCTAGTATCTTCTGTGATATTGTGCTTTGTTCGCTTCGTTCCAAATTTTGCGTGGATCTCTCAAATTTGTTTCTGCGATTTGATCTCCCAACAAATCAACCTTGTGATTTTGTGAGAGTCGCATTGACCTCGCAATCTCGCATCATGAACTTGTGTTGTGATCCCACAAGACCTCACCTTGAACTAGCGAGTTCACTCTAACCATGTGAGTCTGTTTGTTGCCGATCTTACGATGCTAGTGCATCACCCAAAAAATTGCTTTTTGGTATCTCAAATCTACTTTGATTCAGTAAGGCAACACTGTGTAGTGATCCGCTTCCATATCAACCCCGCTGTGATTTATTATTCTCGTTGATTTAAATTTGATTTGATTCTTCTCTCTTAATCATAACTATAATTAAATGTACAATGACCTCGAGTAAAAAATTGCTTTGATGTCACCTTTAATAATGAACCAATGATTTATGGCCATATCAATAGTAATGAAAATTTAACCTCAAATCTAATACTTATAAGGCACAAATTGTACGGGAAAAATTACCTCTAATGAGCTCAATTAGTTATGATGTTCATAAGCATAAAGGACGGTGACGATTATCTGACCATTGAAACCATTCCTATTTAGAAGGAAGATCTAAATTTTAGAATATGACAATCTAACAAATAACATGGTTATGTATTGACTCATTAACAATATATAAAATGAAAGTCGCCAAAAATTTATGCTTTATTGCACGACTTAAGAGATTTGGTCTATAGGAAAAAAATAAAAATATAAAGAACTTGGTTGATAAAAATACCCTCGAATTACTTGAAATAAAAAATGCCCTCCATGACCTTCAATAAGATGATTTGTTTTGTTACTTAATATTAGAACACTCGTAATAGGTAATAGCAACAATTGGATGTCTTTGACGAACTAACTAGAGCATGTTTTGGGGATGCAACCAAGTCGAGAAGAATAATTAAGAAATGGAGGATAGCCATATTCCATTCCCCAAATAAAAACTTTGATAAAGTCTATGAGAGGATATTTATAATTAAAATTTTCCCATCCATTTTGGGAATATTTTTTGAGGTTTGGAGAGACGAAAGTCATAAAACGTCATGGTTGGAGACCATGGTGCTCCACCCATTCAGGAAAAATCCCCACTTGCCTTTCAAAATATGTGTACATCAAACAAAAATTTCTCAAAGAAGAAAAGTCCCTAGTTTGACCATTGCTGAAAATCCGTACACAAAAAAAAACCTGTTGAAAACTACCTAGAAACCTGTTGATCGGAAACAAGAAAAAAAAAATTCAGGGCTTCTCAAGATCCCATTAATGAATTTCTGCATCCAGTGCCTACTTCTACACTCTCATTTTCCAATCAAAAGCAAATAGAGATACCAAAAAAAGGTGTTCCTCCAACTTCAAACTACCCTAATGACATGTAATATCAGCATCAAGCCAATTGCTCAAAAAGATGCTATCATAAATGCATTTTCTTTAAAGATTAACAAGACCCAGCCATGGATTATGGACTTTGGGGCATCATATCACATGATCATGGATATTCTCCTATTTCATAAATATATCCTTATTTTTAAGGAATACTCAATAAAGACTGTGGATGGATCATTATTTTCAGTTATAAGCATTGAGAGAATCAACATTTTGTATTTCATATCTCTAGACTGTGTTTTATTAATTCATACATTTTTATTCAATCTCTTATCAATAAGAAACTCATCTTTGATCATTTGTTATCCATAATGGTTGACTTTTAACTTTGATAATTTGTTTGGATTGGGCTGTTAATTGATTGGACGGGGATGGGGCTTCAAGTGGGGGATAATAGGTGGGACTTTCATCTTATTATATATGTTCTATGCGGTTGTTCTACATATTGTTTCTTGCTTGATTGTAAGTTAACTTTTTTTTTTTTGTGGTCAATTTTATGTTGCTTTAGCCGCTGGACTCAACATGTGTCACGTAGCTGAAGCTGTTTCCTCTAGTAGAAGAGCAGTGAGGAAATTTATTAATCTGATAATTATATCATCAGTTGAGGTGTCAAAGGTTTTTTCTTAACTCCTTGTTTCTCATCTCTTCGCAGCTTAGGGGATCAAAGATACCTGAAAGTGATTTTACTACCCTCCCAAATGGTCTGAAGTTAGTAATCCCCTTAAAATCAACTTGGTTGACGTATCTCAGTTCATCTCTATTCCTTAGTTTGTTCTCCTAAAATCAGCATTAAATTTGTATTTTACTGGTAATGATGATTCCAGAGATGTTGTTCATTCCATTGTATTTTCAAGTTGCTATAATTGAACTTTTTTATGAAGCATTTCTTCACTTTAGGCACTATTTTTTTCTCTCCCAAAATCATCAGTTAATTGTATTGTGCTGTTAATGATGATTACAGTGACGTTGATCGTTCAATTGTATTTTTTTTTTAAGTTGCTATAATTGAACTGTTTCTAAACAAGCATTTTTTTACTTTAGGCGCTACTTTTTCTAAATAATATTTTCAAGACATTTCTACTCGTCTTATTATCCACACAATGCACACACCATTTGTTTGGGTGTGGTCTTTTGATTTGCTCTCACTTGTTCTCACATTAGAATACTATCAATAATAAGATATTTCTGATTCAGAAAGTTCTTGTTTCATGATTTCTTTAGGGTTTTGATTCTTTTTGATAGTCATGAAATAACAAGATGCGGGCATCTAAAATTATTTTAATTTTTGTGAAAATACAGTCCTGAGGAATGTCCAGACGGATAGTGTGTTTTAATGCTTTTTTTTTTTGACTTGATTGTTTAATGTGAAATGATATATGGTAGTTACTTTCCCAAATTGCAACTCTTTCTGATCTATAACCCACAACAAACAATATTTCCATTGAAGAAAAAAATCTGTAGGAAATGAATCGTAATGTCAACTACTATGTGAATTGATGTTATGATAGGAATGAAATATTATAAATGTTAATATCTAAATTTAAACTAAGCATCATAGTAGTATGCTAGAAAAATCATCGAGATAGTTAGTATGATATGCATGAGATAAAAATATGCAATGTGAAACTTTTAGAAGTTTTAAAACTTTCTAGTTATGAGTGCTACATCATTATTAGCATTGCTTTCCTCCTCGCTGCAATCACAAGTATTTGCCTTCAGGATGATTGTCTTCTCCATTTTCTTGCCACGTGCATCTGTATTTATTTGTAGAATTTTTTATTCATAAGCAATTAGATGACTAAGCAAGTGATCAATTGTTTAAATTGACAAATCCTTAGATTCATAAATAGCCATAATCTTGGCATCCCAAGATACAAGCAAACAACACAAAATTTTGTTAGCGTTTTCAGAATTTGTAAACTCTCGAAAGCATGTAGTGAGGTGATGATTTTTGTAAAGTGTGTACATATCAGTTATAGACTTATGAGGTAACAAACAAAATAGTTCATAATAATATAAAAACATATTGATACATGATTATTTAACCTCATTAATTCTTTCATTAATAACACAACTTTTCCTAAATTTTTTTTACCAATTTTGCAAGTGAAAATATGTATATAATCCTCATATTTTAAAGCACATAAAAAGCAATTTAAATATTTAAAATTAAATTGACCTTTATAAACAACCATTCTAGGTTCACATGCTAAATTGATAATTAATTTATTTTTTTAGAATTTCAAGAGCATAAATTATATTTATATTTAGTAAATAGCAGGGGATTTAATTTTTATTTCAACTTTTAAAACATTCAAAATTTAAACTTAGATTGCATTTATTTTACATTTGTGCACTACTTTGCAACTTCATTATTTGTTCAAATAGTGTTGATGTGTTATAAAATGCCAAAATAGCAATCACATACAATCCAATTATCAGCAAATTTTAGCATTAATGAATGCTATTTAGCTCTTTAAATACTTGACAAAAATTTTCTATTAACTACTTAAAACAATTGATTATTTTTTTCTCATTTGTATTATTAGGGTTGCAAATGAATCGAGCGTTCGACAAGCTACTCGTGGCTCGGCTCGATTAGAGCTTGTTCATGATCATTTGATTCAACTAATCAAACGAGCTTGAACACTTTTATAAATACTCGATTGCTAAATGAACAAACTTGATCAGCTTGTCGTTTAGTTTATTTATGATCATGAACATTATTGTTTAAAGCTCATGAACAAACTTGTTGAGGAACTCGATTACGGCTCGATTAAGGCTTGTTCGTGAAAAATATTATTTAAATTATTATTATTTTTAGTCTTAATAAGCTTTAATTGATACAGCTCGTGTATATTTCTCAACAAGATGCTCGTGAACAAGCTCGATTACGGCTTCATTAAAGCTCGTTTATTTCATTAAACGAGCTGCTTGTTAACAAGCTTAATAATCAAATTTGAATCGAACTCATGAACAAACTTGAATTGAGCTCGAGCTCAATAATAGTAAACAAACTCAAGCTTGAACACCATTTTAAAATGCTCGAATCGAGTTCGAGCTCAAGCTTGATAATATTGAACAAGATCAAGCTTGAACATATACATACTCTGCTCGACTCGGTTCGTTTGCAGCCCTATGTGTTATTGTGTGTGAATGCGTGTGTGTGTGTGTGTATATATATATATATATTAAAATAATAAAAAAATTACTTTTTTTAGATTTCAAAAACTTTTTCATAACTAATTAACCGTCGCATAATACATGCCTATATATATATGCAAAAAGAAGTTATTAATAAGCTCTTAGGCACTAGGACTTGGGCACCAAAGTAGGAAGACAGTGAGGCCAGCACCGCATCGCACCTGCAAAAAAGAAGAATGACAATGCCACCAGCACCTAGGTGCTAGCTTCATGGCGCTGCGATGCTACAAAGCAAGGGAATTCGTCTTAAGCATTTTTTTGTGGTTTAAAGTGTTTTTTTTTTCTTCATTCTCTTGTGAGAGAGTAAGTGGAGAGTGGGTACCCTAGAGTGCGTGAAGAGTGAAAATTATTAGAGAGGTTTTAATGAAGTGTAATTTGTACAATTCTCTGCAGTTTTTTTTCATAATGGATTTCTTGATGTGGTGTGGCTCCATGATTTTTCCTGTTCTCGAGTTTTCCTTGTAAAATCTAGTAGTATTCGTGCGTTTTGTTTTGTTTGCTTTGTTCTAATTTTTGTTCTAGGTTTTCTTGAATTATTTTGACACATTTTTCCTCCGATGGCGGGTTTTGACGTTATCCAATGTTCGTTCCAATTTTATGAAATACTTCTAGCAGTTGCATGTCCTTGCAAGAGGAAGGAGAGAAAATCTTGACTTGAGGAATAGATCCATGAGTTTTGATTTGATATATATTGGCGTTTGGGTGGAGGTGGCATTAATGTGGTGTGGCTTCCAAGAATCTATGAGTATGATGCAGTCCCTAGTCAAAATAATGAGGCATTGATAGAGAGTTATGATTGCTTAAAGGATGGAGGCGAACCAAAGATAGACATATGTAAGTGTTCCAAGGAGAGAAAGAAACCATCAGAGCTTTATGGGCACGGAGATTGGCAAAAGGTTGGCTAGTTGCATTAGAGGTGGGTGACTGCTCCAGTATCCTATCAAAAAGATCCTTTTTGAGTCCTTTGATGAGGTGTTTGTTTATAGGATGAGAGGATGTCAAGGTGGCTTTCATGATTTTGTAGTTGGCAAGGAGCGCAGTACATGCATAAGGTGGCTTCTGTTTGTTGAATGTGTCTGAAGAGTGCGATCTCATTGATGAGAATGTTTGTTAATATGACATTTGATATACAAAATTCTACTATAAAGCAATTTTGATGTCAGCAATCAATCAAAACCTCAACTATTATGAATCGACTCTTAAACGTAAGTGTTTATAGTCAAATCGGCGTGACTAGCCGAATCTAACAAGATTTCATAATTCTGACTTCATTTGAGAATTCAAATACTTAAAATACATCAAATTATCAAAGGAATCATTTTGAGCCGTCCGATAGTGGTTGGTTGCATGTATTTACGTCACTCATAATCTATAAATAGCCTCATTCTTTCACATGGGGAACCAAAAAAGAGGAGAGAGTTTTAAAGCTTGAAAATCTTCCCATAATCGTGCCATTCGGCGGTGTGACCACCTCCATGGCGTCAATCGCCACCGTTGCGCTTCGTCGTCGTCAATTCTCCGTCTGCGTCGTGTGCCGCGCGCCGCTGGCCATCGTCGTCGGGCATTATCGTCAACCACTGTCGCTGGTCATTATCGGCATTCTGCCGTCGGCCATTGGTTCATTGACCGCTCACCGTCGTTATTGCCACCCATCAATCATTGTCGCCACCATCGGTCGTCATCGCAATCATAGGTCACCGCTTGCCATTCGGTCGCGGTATAGGCCGGCCGCCGCCATCTCGGTTATCGCCGTAGGCCGACACCTGGTTGACGACTTTATTGCCATCAAATTACTATTCTGGCCTGATGGTTATATATTGTGTTGTCGATTGATTCCCATTGTCGACCTATATAATTTTGTAATCCCGTTGTTGGGAAAATTTTGTACTTTGAAATAGATACATAGTGGAAGATTTTTATTAGGCTAGGCCCCGTGGTTTTTTCCCCCTCTTTCTGGGGTTTTTTACGTAAAAAATTCTGGAGTTTTCTTATTAATTCTTCAAACATCGTGTGTGTGAGCTGGATTTTCCAACAAAGCTAAGGCGTAAACTTTTATTCTACTACAACTGGTTTTCTAGCACGCAACAACATTAATGAAGGTGGCTTGTTAGGGAGCTATGGGAATTGGAGATTGGTTGTGATCTTCTTGCATGGGATTTTTTTGCTTAGGAATATCAGTGACATTTGGGATTTTTTTCTCTGGTATACCAACATTGATATTTTAGTTCTTGCCATGTTTCAATGTGTATGAGCCTTGGTTTTGCCAAAAATATTGCTTCGATCCTCATTTGGTGAATGGATTCTAGATTTATTTTATCCCACTAAAAAGGAAATTCAGTCATAAAATTGTCTAGGATACTTAGGTGGTGAATTTCTGTATATTGGTGTAGGTAAGTTGTGATTTTCTAGTTTTGGCATTTCATAAGTGCATAAGGTTCAAAATTTATCGGGTTTATTTTCAAATTTGAGGCACTATTCCTATGGACATCATAGTTGTCTTCTTGTACCTGTCTTTTTTGATTCTTTGAGTAGCTCAAATGTGTCATGAGTTACATGAATTGTTGTTTTGATAGTTTTTATACTTATTTTTACATCCTGTTAAGTTATATGCTAATATCTATTATTCTTGTAGGTACTACGATCTGAAGGTTGGGGGCGGGCTTAAAGCTGTGAAGGGATCACGTGTTGCCGTATGGTTATCATCTCAATTTACTCTTTTTTGCGTGTCACTCAACATTTGATATTCAAGTTTAGTACATATAGCTTCACTAAGGGTCTGTTTGAATCTGTCCTTTTGTATTTTCACTTAGAAGTTGAAACAAAAATATATTTGATGGTCTTACACATTTTCTCTTTCCACACGTAGAAAGAAGTAAACAATGTTCGATTGAGAAACAGAAAATAGGGACATGTTTTTAATTTCAAAAAATTTAGACTGTTTTGAAAACATGTATTTCAGAAGGCCATGGGACACTCAGCCCGTTTCTAAAAGCACAAAAACAAAACATTGTAGCCAACACAATTTTTTAATTATGACCTTTTTGAAAAATATCTGGAAATTGGAAGAAAAAAAGAACTCAAGCATGAACTAAACTTTTTGTATTGAGTTGAGGAAGGACCATCAAATGAGGATTATGCTATCCAGTAAAAGTAAGATCGATTACTATACAATGACATTTTAGCATTTATGGTCTACAAACAACTAAAGTCCTTTCTAGTTATGATTTGAGCTGTTATGCATTGCCTACCTTTGTTAAATCAAAATTGCTTACCTAAGTAATTACGTGTTAAGGCCATTTTTCAGTCCTGTTAACTGGATAGTGCTGGTATCAATCCAACCTTTGAGGCGATCCAATATTGGATCAAAATCTGAGCAAACCTATGTTGGCCTGCCTACTTAAAATTGGCTCATGGCTCAATCAAATTCAATTTCGAGCCAACTTGACTCAATTTTACTTCTTTTCAAGTTCGTTCAAACTTAAATCAAGAGAGCTTGAAATTATGTTATTTGCATTAATACATATTCATAATTTTTACACACTATATATATTTATTAAAAATATACATAATACTTATATGTTGTACCAATTTGATTTCATCTAGACCTGGCTTGAAAATCAAGTTGTGATAAATTTGGCTTGTGGTTCAACTTGATTTGAGCTTGCTTTAAGCCAAATTTAGATTTATATTAGGATAGATCCAACACTTTAGACCAAAAGAGTTGTCTTTTAGAATTTGCTGCAAGCATTAACAAGAAAAGTCAAAATTACTTTTGATAATAATAATAATAATAATAATAATGTTTTATTTGTATGATTTTGGTCATAATTAATTATTGTTGATCTAATTAATTTCATTTCATTAATTTTGGGAGCACATGTCATAAACAATGTCATATTAGCTTTTGAATTGAAACTGTAGAAATTCAATTAGGTATGTGAAATTCATAGTAACTTTGTAATACTTGTTATTGTTCAAGAACTTGGTATTTGGAATAATCAATGATAAATTTTGTTCATATTAGCTTATGAAATATCAAAATCCACATTTGCTCGTAGATGAGTTATCAAGCTTCATATTCATTCTCCAAGCTTGATTGTGTTTAATAATATAGCCAATTGAAATTCCTTCAATTATTTCAAAGTGAATTACAAAAATGATCCAAAAATCTAGTAAAAGATTTTGCCCATATTCATTTGTAAGCATTTAGCTCATTTTAATCTCAATTAAGTTCACTTTTGCTAACTATCTTTCTCAAAAGTTAATGGTTTCAAATTCAATTAATATCATTTTAATTTTCAATTTGATATCCAATTTGATATCATTGTAATACTTGTTATTGTTCAAGAACTTGGACTTTAGGTTTTATAATTAATTTGATATCCAATTAATTTTAAGTTTAAGTCCCAAAAATTCGATAAAATTTCTAAGATTTCGTCATCCGCGTGGCTACATCGAATCTTTGACTACTCAAGACGCCTATCATTGAATGGATGGTGTCTCATGATATCACAACCGAGTCTTCATGCCTATTAAGCTCTATTGAGCATTAGTGGGATCTTCGATCACCTGCATGTAGCAAATATATATAATTTTCGCATATTTAAGCTCTCTCCCCTTATTTTTTAATTCCATAATTCAGTGCAAATTTCGGCATAGGGGTGCAACATCTAACAGTTTTGGCTTACTGACATGCCTATCGAAGATAATGAGCGGCCTTTCACACCACAAATAATTTTCATCTGCGCCTAATGAGCATGATGAGGCCTTCAAACTGATAATATATATATATATATATATATATATATATATTTTTTTTTTTTTCATATCCACCTTCTCACACATCCACAACTATTATTTCCACGCATCCACAAATCAAAAGCTTGCCAAATCAAATCATAAAGGCCAACCTCTTTGATTGCTTGAATGAATATTTCATCCACCTCACATAAAATGTTCAAGGCATTTACTTATGTAACATCACCCAATACCCGAACAACGAGCCCGGGTCTTGGGAAAGGATATCTCTTCCAGAATGATTCAGGGACATTCAAAAATTTTCCCAATTGTCGAACCTCATCTTTGAAAAAGAGCTTAAGAGGTTCAATCAGCTTCAAATTCATTATCTTTGAAAGTCCCCCAACATTATGATGGCTTTTAATTGTGTGGGAGTGATTCCTTCCACTTCCAGTTGGAGGACACGACTCAATCACATCTGGATAGAGAGTTCCTTGAACCAAGAATGAAGGACGTCTCCCACTTCCTCTTTAACCTTTGGAGCAAAATCTTCAAAAACATGTATGAACTCTTCTCCAATGATTTTTCTTTTCCTTTCAGGATCTTTTACACCTTTAAGCTTACCAAGAAAATTTCCCGATGCATCAATACATGTAACTAGCAAATGCAGCTCATTTTGAAAACTAGACATGACTCGTTCCCTCTCCTTATACCTCAATAGACCATTGTCAACAAAAAGACAATGAAGACGATCACCAATGGATTTGTGAACAAGCATGGCTGCAATAGTTGGATCTACTCCCCCTGATAATTCACAAATCACATGTTCATCAAGTCCAACCATACTTTTCACATGTTTGATTTGTTCCTCAAGGACATCTTCCATATTCCAGTCTGTAGGTACCCCACAGACATCAATTAGAAAATGCCGCAAAGATTCCATTCATTTGGGTGAATGAGTAACCTCGGGATGGAACTCTAGCCCATAGAACTTCTTCGTCGGATTCTCAATTGCGGCAGATCTGCAAACTACAACTTTGAATCCTCTGTCAACCTCGTGCCTCATCTCCATGGCTCATCTACATTGTGACTCTGGCCTCGACCAAAAAAACTCACTTCTCTCCTCGACCACAGTAATCACCATCTTGCCATACTCATGCTTGTCTCCACTAGCAATTTTTCCTCCAAGCTTCTAAGTTCTAAATGAGAAGCTGCATTCCATCAGACAAGCACAAGTGTGCCATTTTCCTCGGCAGACAGAAACCGGGGAATGATGGAGCGTGGGCGGATGGATTTAGGCCCACCGGAGAGGATGATGACACAGGGATTCAAAGCAGCAATTGCTTGAAGAGGAGAAGTATCTTTTTTGATGCCGGAGGCAGAAATGTCTGATAAGATTGAACTTGCCATTGCAATTGAGGGAACGAACCAAAAGGGAAGGCTTCGATCTGAAGGAACAGAAGAAGGCGGGATCGGTTGAGGAAATGATCGAAGAGGAGAAGAGGGAGTGTGGTTTCCTTGCGGTTTGAAGGATTCGGACGAGGAGGGGGTGCGGTTTCTTGCGGTTGAGGGATTCAAGCGAATGAGGGAGATCGAGAGGGAGGCCTTCGAATCGTGCCTGCGTGTGGGGAGGCTAATTGAGTGTGTTTTAAGTTTTATTTTAAAATTTAAGCTAATTAATATACTAACCAACCTTAATCTGAATTTTACGACGACAAAAACATATAGTTAATATATATGTCAATCTTAGGTTATTCTGATGTTCCGGACGCAACGACGCAGTCCGTTTCGCAATCGAAAGCCGTTTGGTTTGAGCCGGCATTGAATTGGATCAATTTCAGTTCAAAAATACCCATTGTCACTTTCGACTGCTCGACGCTTGCGTAGACTCGTTTGAATCAATCGCAAAGAGTCTCATTTGATAGATTTCGACGTTTCGAAGCTAACAACGCAATCAATTTTACGAACGGAGGTCCTTCGGACTCCGTCGCAACTTCTCAACTTCGATATGCGTGTCGACACATTGACAGGTTGATCGCTTGATCGGTTAATCGTTAAATTGTCCAATATTTATATTCTGATCAATTTCGATGTTCTGAACGCGATGACGAAGTCCATTCGTCGATCGGAGGTCATTTCGACTGATTTCAATGAAGTCCAATGCTTTTCAGCTCCGATTTGTGCATTATTACATCCGAAGTTCTTTAGATTTGGCTTATAGGCTTAACTCGACTCATGTAGCATATATGGAGGTCAACAAGAAACTATAGGAAAAATTGCTTAAAATTAGACTCTCGCTTCGTAGTGCCACGACATCGCGATCCTAGTGTCTAGGCATAGGCCCTTCTCTTCTGCAAACTTTTTTGCACTAGTCCAAGCACTGCGTCATTGCTCTTGTAGCTCGAGGGCACTACCTCGTGCAGCATTAAGGTGCTAACTTTTTTATTTTTTAGTGCAAACCCATAGATCCTAGTGCTATGGTGACATCCTCTTGACATTGAAGCACTGCCTTTTCTATCTCAGATCTAATGATATACAAGTTGAAGCATCGAGGCGCTATACACCAAAAAAAATTCGAACATTTCAAAGAAAAAAATAAAATTTTTTTTTAGGGGTGCTGACCATGAGCCCTTCAAGCATGGGGTGTGTGCAACCCCCTAGAAAACTCACTATCGAGCTCGATCGACGAAAGTAAAGATTTAATTGACAATATTTTTTGATTAATCAACACAATCAGGCTTTACAAATAAACATATTTAACATGATTTAAATTCGAAATATAAGATTGTTATGTTGTCGCAATCATAACATACCAAATTCCAAGTGTCAATTACTTTATTTAGTGAATTTTGCTAAAGTTCTATAATTGATTGTCTTAACGACTCCTATTTTTTATTAGTCTTTAGCAATATTAATATATTTTTTTTCTATTATAAAAAGTATATTTCGATGAAATAACTTATTATTAATGATTCAATTGCTATAATTAAATCTCGAAGCATATCATTTAATCATTTTAGTGACCCATTTTAAAAATGTCATTTCATTAAAAATTTAAGAAAAGATTCAGGTACTGACTATCGTCAATAAAAGTCAAGTGACGTTCTAATAAATAAAATTTGATTTCAAATATATTGAGCAAATTTCTTAAATCATTTGCATTTCTGGTCCCATGGGTCAATTGTTGGTATTCTTAGTTGCTAGTTGTTCACTTTTGGGTTTCATTCTATCGTCGAGAGTAAAGTTTAAAATTGTGCAATTGGACGTTGAGGCATTTTTCATTAATAAGGTGAATTGTAAGTCTCTATGCATTTTGAGATATATGCCTTAGCATCAATAAATTGTCCAAAGTAAGTTGTACACATATCAAAATACAAAGGAAGAAGCAATGTATTAATACACTAATATTTTATCATATTAAAATGTAACACATTAATATTCTAATATACTAGGAAGTAATAAATTGCACAAAATATCAAGTAACATATTAATATTTTGGCATCAAATAATGTAGTAAGAAGTATTATATAAATATCAAAGTAATATAAGATATTAAAATAAGATTTAATGGCATAATAATTCAAAATAAATTTAATAAAATATGTTTTCTCTTCCACTCCAATTATATAATATTAAATTAAGAACATCATAAGTAATGTTGGGAGCAACAATGGCCAGTACTATGTGTGAGTGGAGAAAGCATAAGAGGAGAGGTGCTTGGGTAAATGTCTATCCCAAGATCGATTGCATGCAGTAAGGCATATGCTATTTGAATAATTAAAATTTATATTTGAATAATTAAAATCTGTCTCATGATATCATGTGAGACGTAAGCTTCATTGTGATTTTGTTTTTCTAAAAATCTTTTTGATCATAATGTACATGATTCAATAAAAAATCACAATAGCAAATCATGTTCGTTCATATCATTAGAGCTAGATATTGGAACAACAATTCCATGGATTATAATGACGACAAAACATGGATTTTGTGCATTTTCATTACCATTATCAAGTAGCGTACAACACATAACAAGAACATGCTTAACATATGTTGTTCTTGAGGTCCTCGAAGTCCTTTTTAAGTTCTCCCACTCTCTTGCTCTCTCTCTCTCTCTCTCTCTTACTAAGTTGAATTCACCCTTCCACCCCTCTGTCTTGGTTTATGGGAGACAAGCTCAAGGGATTCACTTTACAGCCATACAATGAAATCCTACCACCGCTAGAAGGATGTGGCCACCTCTATAATTAAGAATTTCATTTCATTCAGCAGCTTTTTCTCCCTTGGCCTGTTGAAAATCAATGTAGTGTGTTTATGTTTGAACCAATGAATATCTAGTTTAGGTTGGCCAAACTTGAGACTTACATTGAATTGAGCATTTTTACTTTTCACGAGTGTAATATGCTTAATTCAAAATAGGTCCAATCATTGAAAAGTTTGCTCACAAGACATTGAGAAGTAAGAACATTGTTAATAACACAAAAATTTTTTTTTGCGCAAACAACGTAATTATATGAATAGTTCCTATTTGAAATTGTACTAGCATGGGCTTGGAATGTTATTTTGTGACTTCTTTACATTGCTTTTCATACTCTAATTAGTGATGTTTTACCTAAGCGACTTAATATTTTCAAAGAAAGTGTGATTTGATATTCTTGATTGTATCGTGAGGTCTGATTAAACGTTTGATTCTTTTTTGATGATGAATTTTTATGTGAGATTTCTTTTAAGGGGCTGTTAAATTATAATTCAAACAGATTTTGTGTTTATGTTTTTAATCTAAATTAACATAGTTTCTGAATTAAAAGTGTTTTTGAAGTGCAGAGTTGGCCTTATGTGTGTATCTGTATTTTTCTTCATTTTACCATATAATTGCATTCAGAAATCCAAGATCCTAAGATTTTTTTCATTATTAAGGGAACTATAGCTAAATAGGTGGGGTTATTCGATAGAGAAAACTTAGGATCAGCAATAGCTTCCTGTTGTAAAAATCCCTTTTTCTTATTTTATTTAATTTGGAGATGCGGGAAATAAAAAAAGTTATGCTTAGATTTTAGAGAGAAGCAGTTCGGGTTACTTTTTTAACAATAAACCTTCAAGTGTATCGGAGATAATCAAGCCTTCTTATTTCCTTGAGGGAACCAATGATTTGGAAAATCCTCGAATACCTGCATTTTGAAGATATTCACGAATGCAATTACTTGATAGTGCAAGCCACGTTTGATTCATTCAGATGACACTATTGTTGGCAATTTACTTCAAATCTTTTTCCCAATAGCATTATTTCTATTATTTATATTCGTAACCATTGTTCAATTTCTCCTAGTTTTAGCTTTTGGGTTTCTTAGTTTTCTTTTCAAAATCCGAATACTAATTTCCATGATAACTTTTTACTTATTCTAAAGAGCTAATCTGTTATGGAATTTTTCTTTGTAGGTGCACTATGTTGCCAAATGGAGGGGTGTAACTTTCATGACAAGTCGTCAAGGATTAGGTGTTACTGGTGGCACGGTATGATTCTCCAATGTGATCAAGATCATGACAAGCCTTATTTTCTTCACCTGGGCCTTAACTTGCTCTAAAGTACTCATTCAGATGTCTGATGCAGTGTTATCCAGCTGCTTGCCACAATTTTTGTGTTGTCTGATTTATAATTTTCTTAGTTTGGGCATTTCTACGTTTCATTAAAAAGATTTATTTTTTTAATTAAAAGGTTTATTTATAATTTTTATATAGAGGATTTACTAGTTCCAAATAGATCCTGAGCTATATGATACCTTACTTGAGTAATTAGAAGATGTGTCTATGTAATTGTTTAGACAAGGATAAGGAAGAGTCATTAAGAGAAACAAATATTGAATCTTTGTCTTGTCAAGTAGCTCATGTAAGAAAGTCATGCCAATTATTAGATTCCCCATAAATACGTTTGAAGGTAAGTTTGGTGGAGGCACAAATGTTGATAGGTTGCTCAAATTTGAAATGAAGGCGTCATGATATTGCACGACGCTTGTCAACCAAAGTTTGTGAGGGAGAGGGAATCTTATTTAACTTGAATGTGGCTTTTATTCAGTTTGATACAACTGCAAACCATTGGAAAGACCTTCAAAGTTTGTTAGAAGGTTAATTTGTTGAAGATGAGAAGGTGCAATGAAGCAGTCAATATATCCTTAAATCAACTCACCACAGCCATCATTACTAGATGAATTAAAGGCAAACCCATTGGTGGTATTAAGTTTGAGTAAATTCAAGGGTGGGAAGTCCATTTTTTTATGTTAACCTTGACAAATCCCTGAGGCTTATGAAAGGGTGGTCCATAGTGATCTCATGAAGTAACTATTTGATTATCTGAATGAAAATTTACACTAACCATTTATTGTTGTAATATTTTGCATTATTACAAGCAATTCATCTCTCAACAGATTATGTATAAAGGAAAAAAAATGAGGCTATTGAAGAATGTAGAGATTTTTGGGTTCAGTGAGTAGAGAGGACAATAAAAATTCTTTGAAGTGGTCTAGGGAGGAGACCAATGAGAGTGGTAGCGTTTTGCCAAATAACTTGAGTATAGAGATCACTGATGACTAGGTGATTGAGGCTTTTGATGGAATAACAATACCCTCATTTGGATGCTATTGAAATTATTTTTTATTGCAGTGTCATCAATGGGGAGAATGTCATTAAGGAGCTTTCACATGAACAATTGAATTTAGGTAGTATGTCTAGCATTCATAGTCATAAAGTAATAGGTGAGGCTTAAGGAGTGCTCTAAAGGATGGATAAGGCCTACCTAGACCATAAGTTGCCAATAAGAGTGAGGGTCCATACTGCTACTTCATTAGACTTAAAATTTTCATTGTGATGGGAGAGGATGATATGAACAAAAGTCAGTCGGAATGTGGTGTGAGCTCAAGGTCCTAAACACTAGCATTGGTTTGAAGGTCCTAATTGTGGAGTGATAACTGGTTGTGGGGAGTAATAAATAGTTTATTGAAAGGGCTCCTCTCCTCTCTATTAGCAGTCCTTTTAAATATAAGCATTACTATTTGAGAGAAGACTCTTGATGTTATCTTTGCAACAAATTTTACTATGCATAGTGTTCTAGATTGAGTAGCCAATTTGGTTGCTAAGAATTGAATGTGTTTAAAATTTTTCAGAGCAACTTGGCCATATGATCAGAGGCCCTTTAAAAGAAGCAAGCAAATAGAGAGTTCAACTGTCTAATGAAAAACACATATTAAGGTTGAACTCTTCATTTGAAGAGGAAAGACCATGACACATGATTAACGGTCTTAGCCTAGTCAAGATTTAGAATAATATTCTTATCTCTTTGGAAGACTCTGAGAGGAGTGAGAAAATTATTATGTTTTCTATTGAATAGGATTATGGACCAACAATTAGTTTTAATGTTCAAGATTAAAGGAATTCATTAGGAAGATAAGTTGACTCATTTGAAGCATTTCAAAGAGGAAGGACCATGACATGTGATTAACGGCTTTAGCCAAGTCACACTTTAGCATAATATCATTACCTCTAATTCTTTTGGAGACGCATTAGGTCACTCCATGAGCCAGAAGGACATTGTCATGGCTACAAGTGATTGAAAGCATTTTTCTTATGAGAAATGATCTTAGGCAATAAAGATACTAGTTAATTGTTGAGAATTATATATATTACCTCATTTATAAGGTTACTCATGCTAATCGTTTTGTTGTTAGTTATAATAGTAACATTAGTTCCTTTAATGATCATGATAATGGCTATTAATGTGAACCTTTTTGTCATGAAAATGCATTTGGAGTAATTAATGAGATCTTTTAAGAGGTTCTATTTGATGATGTTCTAATAATTTATGTATAATAAGGATGTGAAAGCATACTTACCTGATGTCGACTTTGTGTAGGCAAAAAATAATAATCTGGTTCTCATTGAGAGTTGTGAGAGCTGAGTACCTCATTGTCACTTTGGAATATCAAATCGAGTATACATCAAGCCATGAGTAGCTATTATTTAAGAAAATAGCTAGATCAAAGAGGAGTTTGTAGGGACCAACAACATGAGCACCAATGTCTTCTTGCAATTTCTACCATGAATTGTCCTTATGCATTATTTTTTGTGAGGTTTTTACTTCTAGTGACTGTTTTCGATGTGCAGAAAAGGTGTGTTTTGATCACCTTCATCAGACCATTTAATTGTTGAATTCTACTTTGAAAATTTCTTTCCGACATTCAAGTAAAAGGGGAGCCTAGCTTTCCATTTGTTTAATTCTGTGAAAAATCTACATTTTATTTGATTACATTGTGCTGCTCTTTGGTGAGTAACTCATTTTCTAGCCTTTAATTTAGGTAAATATACTGCCAAAGAACTGGTTGTTTGACTCTTTCAAGGCACTCTAATTTGATTTGAGCTTGATTGCAAATTTATATATGCTCAAAGAATTATAAGGTTTCATGCTTTTGGACAATTTCAAAAAATACCATATATTCTAGAACTAAAAATTTTTGAGGGATAGAGATGAAGTGTTGAGTGAGGATCCAAGAGTGGTATGACTGTGCAAGTCTAAGATGGATACCCTTATAGTTGGAGAATGGGTAGAGCTAGTTAACAATTTAGGATAAAGAAATCTCAATTCATCCTTTCCCATATTAAATGACCATGCATGTTATTTTGCTATGTGAATTTACTTCCAGAAAAGCAATGCCAACTAGATTAGCACTTTGAATTAAGTTCTTTGAATTAAAGTGAAGTGTTAGAGGGAGGACATAAGCACTGCTACACCAATAGAATGTGATGCAAAAGTTATGATTGGCTGCCATAACTATGAAACCAACGAGGTCATGGAAGACAAAGCTAAAGTCAATGGGTCGAGTTTAGACTATGATACCAAATTGAGAATGGTGAAAGCATAGTGAGAATTGGAAGAATTTAGTATTGCAAGTGAACAAGTCAAGTAGAGAGAAAAAGGGATAAAGGAGTCAGATGAAGGTATGCTTTGAGTGGAGGGAGGCAATGAGTAGAGGCGAAGCAAAAAGTACAAATCCTTGAATGAGGAGAAGCTCCATAAGGGAGGCCACATGAAATTTCAAATCTCAATTTATCTCATGTTTTAATTCTTTAATACAAGACTATCTCTTCGTTTACAGACTCAAAATTCAAATACTTGGCTAAAATACATTACAACTAGAGAGGGAGGAAATACTATTTCATTTATTACTTGAATAAAACATATCTAGAACAGGCATTGCATCACTAGTGAGATGGCTAAACAGAGAGAAACTGATAATGGAGTCGTGATACTGAAAGAATCATTTTAGAGCACAGCAAAGCGTGGAAGCAAGAAAAGCAAGGGACAAAGACACGGAGGTGCGAAGATGAATAGGAGAGACACCTTATAGATTGATGAATACTTGCAAGAAGGTTTCCCAGACATTTGAGATTATTAGATATTGTTTAAGCTTAAATTCTTTCACCAATGCTATTTACTTGTGCATTCTCATTAATTTAAGGCCCCTGATGGGATTACTGTGAGAGGCTTTTTAAAGATCTTGGTTTATGTTGCACTTCATGGTGCATCTGCAAGAATGCTCCTCAAAAGTTAAAAGACTATTAGTTTTTCTATGAATGCAACAAAATGAGCTATGAAGTGTCACTCCAAGACTTCACTATCTTCCGAACTTTCATATTTTTCTTCTTTTTCATTTCAATGTTCAAGATGGTCATTCTACTTCATATCCAATAAAAATATTTGGAACTTATGAAAATGAACCTAGTTGATCATGGGAACAAACTTTATGATAACCATCATTGAGGAATCAATTTTGCATCAAGGTTGCTTATAGCATACTAAAAGGCTTGCTATCTGCTTTTTCACTATTTTAACCAGTTCTATTTTTATCACTTTTCAGTTAATATTGAGGGTTCATAGTCCTTCCAAATTATTGTTGAAGGTGATTTAATTGGCAAAAAATTTTGATATATCATCTCAAAATCTAGCCGATTGAACATGCAATATAAGTGATAAAATTTTGAAATTAAATTCTAGATTATTTGAACTTTAATTTTAACAAATTTATAATCGAATTAAATGTTCTAATGAGATGAATCTATAGGCATTAAAAGTGATTCGATTCGAGCTGAATGAGCCCAAACCAATCACTTGAAGTATTACTGGAAGATTTGAAGCATTAATTAAGGGTTGAATGGCCTTTAAATTTTGTATGCTTATAGTTAATTTGAGTTGCTCAATAAAAGGAGTCCAATGAGTTTAAGATCACTCAATTTTTAGATCATTAAGGTGCTTAAATGCTGAAAGAATTATCCATGTTCAAAGGATTCAATAAAGGACTACTTAATGCCATTTTTTTGGGCTAAATTTACCTATTTGTCTCACCCAAAACTCTATAAATAGGATTTAGTTTCAACATGATGTTGGGTGGAGCTAAGAGCCAAGTTTAAAAGCTTGAAATCGATCGTCACTAGCAATCGTCGTCACCCACCACTAGCTGTCATTGTAGCGCAACCATCACTATATGGTTGTTATGTTCTTGTAATTTTTAGGTTATTGTTACTTATTTTTGTGAAAGACAAACATGTATTTTAAACTTTAGAATACCATCTTTCCTGTCAAAGAGAAGAGTAAAATTTTATAACCTCATTTATATAGTGGATTATTTTTGAGTATTTAACATAAAAATCTCGTTGTCTCTTATCATTTTTATTTATGTGTTGGATAGTTCTATTGGGTTAAGATGTGATTCATATCTACTATTGAGAATTTTTGGCACATAATAATTTTATATGAATTTCCTTCAAAATTTGTCAAACCTAACATTTAGCCTTTGTAAGTAAGTTCTTTTTGTTGCTAATTTTTGCAGCCTTATGGTTTTGATGTTGGACAATCTGAAAATGGAACAGTTCTTAAAGGTTTGGATCTTGGGGTTGAAGGAATGAGGGTTGGCCAGGTAAACTTAAGCATTTAAACTTAATAGCTATTCCCTCTTTTTTTTGCGAATTTTTGCTGTGTATCATTACTTTTTTCTTCAAAATAAACTTACGGAATAATTTCATTTCATGGGGTTGTTTGCAAGTAATTAATTTTTTTTCTATATCTAAATTGGAAGCGTATTTGTGGGTTCAAACAGTACCATGGTGTTGATTTGGTTAAAATTACATGAAATGTATATGGAAACCTAGTATTTTTTTATGATATAGTGTGGAAAAGTGTGAAATTTTTAAGTCGTGGGTTGAACACTACTTGAATGTCTGTAAATTTCTTTTGATATTCTTTATACTCAAGCTTTGGTGAATTATTTAGCTTGAGAGTTATTCCAACGATTCTGAAAGCTCCCTTTGAATCTAATCTCATGATGTTTTATTCAAAACATCTTGGGGCTAATATTTAGTTGAGTTTAAGTAAATCTTTCAAAACTGAAATTCAAAATAATTGATTTTTACTTGACTCACATTTGAATCAAAATTGGAGTAATTTCAAGTTGACTTGACTCATTTGATTTTGAACCAACTTGAGTACTTTTAATGGTAACTCGAACTACGTTCCCTATCTCATACATCAATAGAAAAATTAATAGAGTTTAAAAACACTAAATAAAAAATTAAAAAGAAAATAATATAGATCTACTAGCATCAATTGTACAATTTAGTTACCGAGTTGCAACAAAATCAAAAGAAGGTGATTACATGCTTTCAACTTACACTCAACAAGTATTCCAGTACGTGATACCAAAAAAAAAAAAAAAAAAAAAGACAACGTGATAGTTGCATTGCATAAGAACCCATAATATAATATCAAGTATAAAGTTGCCACCAAAAATGATAATAAAATTCACTTAGAAATGGATGCACATGAGTAAATAGGAGGTGTGGTGGGAGATAAAATATCACATACGATTACTGTAAACAGTAATGTTATGGTCCAAATGTTGGTGGCAATGATGTAATTAATCTTGGGCTCAAAATCTTAATACAATAAAAGTGGTGATCACACTATTGTAGCGGACAGATACTTAAAGTTTCAGGATTTGCAACCTAAAATCTATGGAGAATACAAGAAGGAATCCTATGTGACGGTGGTACAAAACTCTACCAGGCAAAGATGAGTGTTGTTGTTCTATAACTTCATTACAAATGATTTTGTTTTCTTTCCTTTTTTTTAAAAATCTTTGAAGCAAATCTCCCCTACAACGTTTAGAAGTTATAGGCTTGCATAACATGTTTGAAGCTTATGCTTTTAAGTTTGTAGCTTACGCTTCTTGCTTTGTTTCAAAGCAACATTTTGGCCTCATTATATCTAAATATAATCCCTATTTTGAGTATCATATGTTTCACCCATCAATAATGAAAATCCCTGTTTTATTGGCTTGCTTGTTTTCTCGATGTATTCCTTGAAACAAATTTTTACTTTTGTAGGCATGAGTTGAAATTAATTGCAAATTGTAGTATCAAATAGGGCTGCAAATGAACCGAACGTTTAACAAGCTACTCATAACTCGGCTCGATTAGAGCTTGTTTATGATTGTTTGATTAACTAATCATACAATACTTTCATAAATACTCGATTGCTAAGTTAACAAGTTTGAACATATTGTGTTTGGTTCATTTATGTTTATGAATAATATTATTTAAAGTTCGTGAACAAGCTCGTTAAGAAGCTCAATTAAGGCTTGATTATGACTTTTTTAAAGCTCGATTAAGGTTTGGTCATGAATAATATTGTTTAAATTTTATTTTTCAACCTTAACTTTAGCTAATATAGCTCGTGTATATTTCTCAACAAGTTTCTCGTGAATAAGCTCATATAAGTATTGATTAAAGCTCATTTATTTCATTAAACGAGTTGCTTGTTAACAAAGTTAATAATCCCAATCTGAATCGAGCTTGTGAACAAACTTGAGCCAAGCTCAAGCTCAAACACAATTCTAAAAGCTCAAATCAAGCTATAGCCATGCTCGAGCTCGATATTGGTAAATGAACTTAAGCTCAGTCAAGCATGTGCTCGGTTCGGCTTGGTTTGTTTGTATCTCTAGTATCATATGATTATTTGTATGTACAAGAAACTTGGATGTACATTTCTTGCTATAAAATTTTGTGAACCTTAGGCTCTTCAAGATCTTTTTATTTTTTATTTTATTTTTTTTTTATATACTCATGAAGCTGATGATCCTGTCTTTGAAGCATACCCTAAGCTTTGTACGGGGCTTCAATATTTTTTGTAGTGTTTTTGATTTTTAAACATTGATTATTTGCGTTTATCTTCTCATCCGTTGTCTAATGGAGATTTTCTGTTATTTCTGCATTCACAAATGGAAGACGACTCGAATGTTTTTCCATGTGTGATTGTGAGGGTGAAATGGCATATACACTAGATTGTTTGAAAGGATAATTAGAGCTTGTTTATGTCGAAAACTCGTAGCAATTTTTCCCTAGTTTTTAAGCATTATATTTATTTCCCAATAGGTTTTATATAATTATGATTATTCTTGCACTTTCGCATTGTTACTTTGACCTGATTAATATTGCAGAGACTATTGATAGTTCCGCCTGAACTAGCTTATGGCAGCAAAGGAGTCCAAGAAATTCCACCTAATGCGACCATTGAGGTATTAAATATCATCTGCTTTCCACTTTCAGACATAATTGTTGAATAATTTTCATGTCTTCGTTGGGATTGGAAAGCGAGATTAATAGGTATGTCAAGTTGTAGAAATACAGGGAAAATATGTGTAATATCTATAGGAGTTTGTGTAAAATGATGGTGAGGGTTCACAAAATTTGAATTTAATGAAACGGCAGAAATTTTGAATTTAGGTGATCAAATTCAAATTTTAGTGGTTGTCAATTTTATGTGTGTCATTAACAAGAGTGAGATTCTGAGATATTTAGGCTCTATTGTTCAAAATGAAATAGATGGAGATGTTATAGTAGAATTCAAGTTGGATGGTTGAAGTGGAGGAATGCCATGCCTAAAAGTTCAAGAAAATTTAGGGAAAATTTTATAAGATGGTAAGACTTGCAAAGCAGAATACCAATAAAAGTAAAACATAAGACTAAGTTATACAGAGATGACTTCTGAGATGATGTGGCTTTACCCTTAGAGATAGAATGCAAAAAGTGATGGGAAAAAGTAGCTCCAGGTGGTAAGATAGGAGAGTCGCCTTAGATGGTTTGGCCACATAAAGCGTCAGAACCCGAGAGTTAGAGATGCATTAGATTTGTTGTTAAGAAATAGAGTAGATCTAAAAGACTTGGGTATAAAATGAATACTTGAATTAAATGAGATTTGAATACATAATAGGATACAAAGAGATCTAAGGATTCATAAATCCCACCTAGTGGGATTAACATTTGTTGTTGTTGTTGTTGGCAGAAAATTTGAATTTCATGAAACGGCATAAGGAATCCTTTACTGACTCCTTTGAAGCTTCTATTTCGTAAGGAAAAAGTTGGTTTGTAAAAAGATGAGGAAAGCGCAGCTTTAATCTGAACCAAAACAGAATACGAATGTTTCTACATCAAGCAAGCCTCTGAAACTGGCAAATTAGAAGCAAGCTTGATGGCGCATAGTTAATATCTCACACATTTATGCTAAAAAAGATTTCACTTATGTTTGTTCGATGGGCACATCTCCTTACCAATTTGTTGAGAAAATTTGGATCAGGTATTACTTTACTTTAAGATAAGTATAATACACAATTAATTAATGGGAACTTATATTTCATTCTTCTCAAACTTAATCTAACGGCTATAAAACTCAACCTAATCAGATTTGTCTCAAGATTTTCTATACACATCCATCCCTTCCACAGTGTAGCAGCAGCAGCCTGCATTTAAACTTCAGCCTTCTATCTTTCTTTTAGAAAAATCCATGATTTATTTATTTATTTTTATGAACTGTTTATAAAACTATTTGCTTATTCTGCCTACTGATTTAACTTGCAATCCCTTGAAAATGAAGTTGGATGTTGAGCTACTATCCATCAAATCGAGTCCATTTGGGTAATGATGAGCATCACCCCTACTTTTCATATTATGATGTTTTAGGGTTTTTACATACATACCACCTCAAACTACCTATTTTACTTATTTAACATCCAAAACTTTATTATTATATAATAAAAAAAGCGGCGAACTCCCACGGTTACGGAATGTTTTAGCCTCATGTTTAAATGGTAAAATGAATATTATGAAGGTGGTAAAAATATCCATATGTTTTTTCTGAAATTTAAATGATTTTTTTTTTTTTGTTAATTATAAATTTTATCTTGAATTTATGGTGCAGTTCCAGTGTTAAACTTGTAGAGGGGTAGAGCTGCCTTGTTTTCATGTCATTTGGTGAATCAAGTTGATGAGCCATGCAGGTCATTGTTCTTATATTAGGTTTCTGGCAATTTTGGTCAGAATGTACATCAGCAGGTAGTAGAAAGGCTTTGCATCTAATTATTAGATTCTTCTTGAAATTTTTATAAAATTAGCTTATGTTGTTTATATATATATATATATATATATATGGATAGAATTTACATGTAAGTGACATTTGTATAATATCTAGAATTGCATTCATATCCACGTGCATCATTAAGGAATCTCAATTATTATTTGGGGGATTTACATACCTATCATATAATTTTATGTAATATTTATATATCATAATTTAATTTTTTGCATATGAAAAATATATTAACATAATTTAATTTTAGAATAAATGTAAATATATTGTAATATCTAATTTTCAGTTATATGTAATCAAGTAAAATAGAATTTGCTTTATGCTAGCATTATAAGATGCATGTCCTTAGAGAAATGATAGTTTTGCATATTTTGCTATCAAAAAATTTTCGCTCTTTCATATTTATAAAACTACCCTTCTCGCAAAACATTAGAGTATGGCATCACTTCTCATAATACAATAAAAATTTCAACGGAACCATATTGTCTGATTTGGAATGTAAGCTATGATAAGAAATTAAAATTCTGTGAAATAGAGTAATTTGTAGATTTGAGGAATTTTAAATACCAAAGAATGAGGCGACGGCGATGCCGCCGAACCTTCGCTTTACTTTTACATTATATTTTGTTAACCAAATAAAAAAAAGTAAAGTCATGAATTTATAAAGCTCTCAATCAAACAATTATAAAGTAATTTTTTTTATACTGAATTTATTTTATAATACATTTTTTTTACATTACATTCTAAATGCAGGTAAGTAAATAGCCCCTTAAATGGCATGTATTATCTCAATAATTGTTTTATATAATTTTGCTAAAGACATGTCATTGAACTATAAATTATTAATTTAAATAATTAAATTTTATATATTTATCGTGAGCACTTATGATTATCATATAAAATATTAAAAAAAATGATTATTTGACTTATGTCATCATAATTTTTCAAATAACATGACTTTCATAAAAATTATATAATGATGATCATCTAAAAAATAATCATTTAAGATTGAAGGTCACTAGGGAATACTTTTATAATTTAAAATGTAATGATCTCACACTTCAAAATATTTAAAAAGAAATCACTTATGTAAATTATTGGATATGCCATATTGTTTTTTAAATTATCTAAATGACACGTCGCCTAATAGAATATTATGCAATCCTTCGTGTCTTTTTTTTTTTTTTTTGTTTGGTGTAAATGATGATTTATTAAATTAGGGATTTATTTACATATTATATAATTTTTATATATTTATATATTAAATATTTAAATTTTAATATTTATATAAATAATATTTAAATCTTTAATATCATAAAAAAATAATGTTATTATTAATTATGTTAAAGTTTAATATATATAGAGAGAAAATGTTTAAAAAGAATGCAGTATATTTAAATTATTTTTGATTATTTGATTAAAAAAATTTTAAATATATGAGTTTATTTTTTTTATATTTTGTGAAATAAATATAATGTAAAATATTTTGAAAGTTTGGATAGTAGGCAGGTGATTGATAGCGAAAGTGCGATATCAGATTTTATTAGATATATCATTTTATATTATCCAGTGTATTTAAAATTCGCTCAAATTTATCTTTTGATAAATTTTAAATATATTATATCAATTTAAAATTTTATTTTGTATCATATCAGACGTAAAAAAAAAAAAAAAAACTGAAATCTCTACTTATCATTCAAAACAGACAGCCCTAAACCAAACACTGGCCGTCTTAAATATCCAGTTTTATCCTGGACGAAGAGGCAAACCCACCGAGCATTATCTAACTCTTTTCGCTCTCTCCCATATACACACCATCGCCGTTGCGAGCGAAGAGAATCAAGTCCATATGTGAATCTTACCTTTCTCGGTCTCCTTAAGATTTCGTAGCTTCCCTTTCCCTCTTCTTTCTCCGATTTCTCTGAGGTATTAAATCTGCTCTTTGAGTTTTTTTTTTCTTTGTTCTTTAGCTTTTTCATAACAGCTTTCTTTTGATAGTTAGCTTTGATCTCAATTGACGACGACCCGATAATGTTAGGCTTTGAGTTCTGGTAATTTCAAGTTACGTACTTTGATTTCTTGGCACAAAATTGCTCTTGCCCTTTGTTGTTTTTAGGCGTGGATAAAATTTGCAAGCTGTTGGTAGCTTTTCGCCATTACTATTAGCTGCAGTAAACTAAGCATGCTCAACAACAATTTTTTCTTGAAGACGTTTGTGAAAGAAAAACTGATGCAATCTTGTGAAAGAGTCACGCAAAACTTGACCAAAGAACCAAGAGAAAGAGGAAGACACTTTGAACCTCATTTAAGGGGCCGTTTGGGATCACTTTTATTTTTTTGTTTTATGTTTTTGTTTTGTTTTGTTTATATTTTGCTTAAAATTAAAACTTGTTTGATTGTCTCAAAATATTTAAAATTTGTTTGGAGTGTTTTTAAAATAATGTTATTTGTTTTTAAAAACAAAAAGTAAAAACACATAAAAAATATTCTAAACAAACATGTTTTCAAAAATAATATAAAAATAAAAACAAAAATAAAATTGATCCCAAACAACCCTAAGCCTTTCAAAATCTAAATTAGCTGCTGTTTACTTGCACAGTTTCTGGCATTAAAAAAGAAAGGGGATTTACATATATATCTCACAATTCTTATCTATTTACATATCTAACACCTAAATCATTAATAACACAGCAAAAATACCACTGTCATAAATTGTTTTTGAAGTCAAATACACTTTTTCATGCATAGAAAAGTGTTTTATATGTAAATATCATACTTTAGATGTTAGATATGTAAATACATATGAATTATGTGGTATGTATGTTTGCTTTTGTGTGAAAGAAACCAAATTTTATGTTTTTTTCATTGATAGGGAAAGTGAATTTGTTCTCTATAAAAAAAAATTCAAAATCCATAAACCCTAAACTAAAAGATGAACCTTAAACCTTAAAACCTAAAACCTAAACCTAAACCCTAAACGCTAAACCCTAAACTCTAAACCCTAAAATCTACAACCTTAAACCCTAAACCCAAACCCTAAACCCTAAACCCTAAACCCAAAACTCTAAACCCTAAAACCTACAACCTTAAACCCTAAACCCAAACCCTAAACCCTAAACCCTAAACCCTAAATCCTATACATATGATTGAGAGAACTGTCGATAAGAAAAAAAAACTATAGGCTTGAAGTGCCGGAACAATCTGTTGGGGGTTTCACCACTCTGCTGTAACCCGGGTTCGAGTCTCGCCATAAGAAATACAACTACCTATAATAACACCAAAAAGAAAAACATACGATAGTTTGTGTGGTTTGGTGAGATTATCACATAAAAGAGATAAATGATCTATTAGTTCATAGCCAATTATAAGATATTATAATATGGTTTTATATATTATATCATACACTTGATATTCTTTTCGTTTTTCCACTTTTAATAGTTGCATAGTACTTAAGTTCATTTGTTTTTCTTTATTATTTTATTTGCATGCCCTTATACTTAACCTTTTTCCACCTCCTAAAACCCACTTACCACCGGCTCTAATCGTCATCCTCCTAACAACTCTTGCCAGTGGTCACTGGGACTCAACGTTCAACTGATCTCCTTTTTCGGTCAAGAACATCAAGCACCAAGGGCTTCAAGCCCTTTCAATCAACATCAATGATAATCTTGTTGTTGACAATTGCCTCCTCTTTAATCTAGAGAGGTGCACTTCAACTAATCAGTTTGCCGACTTGCCACTGTTCTCTTTCTCTTGAATCAAAAGAGGTCCTTGTCACCCTTGTTGTCATCCACATGGAGAAATTGGGCTTTTGATTTTATTTCTTTTTATATTAATGATGTTCATTTTTTTATGAGCTTCAAATCTAATATTTTTTACTAGGATTTATGCAGGGATTTCCTTGTGGTTTGACCCATAAATTTTTTTCAGAATTACTTTTTGTAATTCCTGTTTTGAAGATAATTAGCTGACTTGTTCATATGAGATGAATCATAACCTAGTCCTCGATGTTTTACTAATCTTTACAAAGTTCATATTAGCTGCTTCAGCACTCCGATTGTGACTCACCTAGTGTCTCTTGCTTTGATGTAAATGATTTTAAGCTATTCATTAACATTCAAAAGATGTTGCTTAAAGGGTCGAAGTTTGATGAAATGAACATGCATATGATGCACTTGATTTATACATGATTTTTAAGATTTGTAATCCAACTTGAAGATTGCTTTAAAATTGGATGGGATTTTGACTTTGGTTGAACTCATATCACAATCATCGAGCTGACTAATGGGTCGAAATATCACGAGATGGTAAGTATGAATCTAGATAAAATATAAATTTAATCTTGAGTTTGGTAGGTACTAAACTTGAAAATCAAAATCAGACTTTTTCATGGATTCAAAATGACTTTGACATCAAACTTACATCAGGGAAATATTAGGAAGTTGAGCTTCATGCATTTGAGAAATTTATCATTGGAGATCAATTTTTGATGTGTTTTCTTGAGAAGCAAATTATATCTCTATATAGCAACTCCTCTCAATCGGCCATGGGGAGGCTTTGTTTGTCTTAATCCATCAGCCATGAACTTGTCAAAGTAAGTGGTGCCACCAATCTTTTGATTTGGTCTTCTTTATGGAGCATCATGAGATTGGCATGCGCAAAAGCAAATAAAATATAAATCTGACCATGAGTTTTATAACTATCAACTCCTCCCACCCCCATAATCACTGCTTGCTCCGACCACCATATCTATGGCACCTCCAAATCCCCCCACCACCAACTGCAATAACCGCCGCCTCCGCCTTCTCCTCCACCGCCTTCTCCTCCTCTGCCTTCTTCTCCATCGCTCAAATCATATCTAATATTTTCATAGATTTAAAATATCCTTGAAATCAAAACTTGTAGGAAAAAAACATGAGAAATTGAGCTCCACACATCTCAACATTCACTTACCATATTGTTGAATTTTTAGTACATTGTTTTCAACCTTTTATCTACTTGTAAAATTACAAGTTTTTGCTCCACTCTAACTCTTGTACCGGACCAAAATAAGAATGATTAACGTTTGCATTTCACCGATTGACTGAAACTGATAGTAGTTGAAGCATGGAGAATATAACAGCAAGCGAGCTTGCTGGATTTGGAGTTGGTGCTTTGCTTCTATGTGCCACAATTTCTGCTCCGAAAGTGGATGCTTTTATCTCAGCTTCTCAAAGAAGGTTAGTATTCCAATATATTTCAATTAAGTAGTTTATCTGATCAATAGTTTCATTATTGTGATTCATAGGAAATATTTACTATCGTTAACACTCACAATTTCTTCAATATATGCTCATCAGCTGGTCATTAAATTATTGGGGCATTTTCATACATAGCGCACAATTCTCATAAATTTAGATATCCAAAGTTTGATATTTATAAAAATAGTATTCAAATCTTTAATATTATATTAAAAATAATACAATCATTAATTTTTTTTTAAAAATGAAATACACCTTTTCATGCATAGGATAACGGCTATTTTTATAAATATTAAATTTTAAGTATTAGATCTGTAAATTCTTAAGAATTATGTGCTATCTATAAATTTTTCCAAATTTTAATTTTGTTTCATCAAAAAACTAAAGAGGAGGCTCTGCACGAATGAACAATATATTACTCATGTTATTTTAAAAGATATTAACTTTTTTGGTTCACTGAAATGTTTAAATAATATTTTGATTAATAACATTTAAATCATATTTTATTAACATCTAAAATTTGACCAAATCTATCCATTTTGATGTTTGGCTGTCCAATAATTAAAATTAATATCTGTTAAAAGAAAATTTATAACCACCATTCATCTTTTTAGATACCAAATCTTTCAACTATCTGCGTACGTGATAGATTTCTCAACGAAGTTAAGAGTCGAAGTTTTATTCTAACGCAATTAATTTTCTGGAACGCAATAATGCTGCTTCTTAATAATATTGCTATCTAGAAAACACTAATATTTATAACTTTGGATCAAATGTCTCATAAATTTCTTGAATAATGTGAGTTATCTTCTAATTTATATTGTTTTTTTTACAGATCATTGGGAATGTGTAAGAGATGTGGTGATCTGAGAATGATAGCATGCTCAAGGTGCAGAGGATCAGGCTTAGTTAGCAAAGAAGGGCTCTTTGGTTTTAGAATGGTGGGTGATTTTTTTCAATTATTTCAAGATGAAGGCATCAAAAAACCTTTGGTAAAATGCAATAAATGTCTATCAAAGGGACGCTTTCCATGCCCTGAATGCTCTAAAACCTTATGATTTTGGAAGATTTACTTTTGTTCCACACAATTTATATGTATTATTATTCTTCTGAACGAGTTATTATTATACTTTCTGCGGAAAGTTATGTTGTAAAATTATTTGTGATATGTATGACTCATTCATCCATGACTTTCTTGCTTATATATCTCTGATAATTAAGGAACTTTGATTGTGACTAATTATTAATTATCTAATTTAAACAGAAAATAGCCAACATAATGTTTATGGCATTAGATAGACTGAATTTTTAGAGCCTTGTCAGAAGATATTTGTGATTTTGTAAATAGAAATATGAATGAAATTCTTTTAGTAGCATTTTCTCTGAAATTCCCATTAGGAGGAGCTCTCTCTCTCTCTCTCTCTCTCTCTCTCCCTCCTCCTCCTCCCAGCTCTCTCTCTCTCTCTCTCTCTCTCTTTCTCTCTCTCTCTCTCTCTCTCTCTCTCTTCTCTCTCTCTCTCTCTCTCTCTCTCTTTTCCTCTCTCTCTCTCTCTCTCTCTCTCTCTCTCTTCTCTCCTCTCTCTCTCTCTCTCTGTCTCTCTCTCTCTCTTAATTAATTTTTTAAAAAATTCTTTAAAATAAATTTTTATTTTCAATGACAAAATTGATTTTTTTTTAAGATAATTGTAAAGGTATATATTATATTATATGATTAGTTTGGATAATAAAATATTTTTAAATATATTTATATTATGAAGATAAGTAAATATCTTTTAAATTTATAATAATATTCAAAGTTATAATTCAATATAATATTTAATTATATATAAATTTTATATAAAGAGAAATTTGACTTCATTATTTTGAACACTTTATTAAAAAATATATTTGCATAATAAGATGAAAATTGGTAAAATATAAGCTCTTTTAAGATAATGAGTTAAGTATATATTAAATTAATAATCATCTATATTGTTCTAAATTTATAAGCTAAAATAAATTTAATTTTTTTATTAGGATTTCAAAAATAAATAATTTTATATATATCATAAATATTATGATATCATTTTATTATTTCATGATTTTGTGTAGTTTAAATATTAATGAGTATATACAAAGTTTGAATTCTATATATCTTTTAACTTCTAAATTTAAGATGAGAGAATTATCTATTAAGTTAATACTATTGGCACTCTAAATGCTAATGAGTAATATATGAATAATTATTCATATAGTTGATCATATTAAGTTATTGATTGTTAAATTAGAATATTAAATTAATAATCATCTATGGTGTTCTCAATTTATAAGATTAAAAAATATATAATTTATATATGTCATAGGGTTGAATTAATTAATATACACATTATATAATCATAAATATTAGGATCTCATTTTGTTATCTCATAATCTTGTGTAGTTTAAATATTAATTAGTACATTTAAAGTTAGAATTCTATCTGTATTTCAATTTTTAAATTTGTGATTGAACAATTACCTTTGTTGTTAATCATGTTAAAGTATTGATGAATTTTTACTTTTTTTATAATCTAAGTTTACTTTAATTATATATAGAGTTTATTCCTAAAAATTTTAAAAATAAAATATATAAATTATCTAAAAATATTAAGATATTCAAGATTCATATGGATCAAAATAAGATTTTATGAATTATAAAAAAAAAAGAATATCATGAAATTATGTGTGACTTAATTTAATCATGCATATAGGAATATAAAAGAATAAAAAAGTAATAATATTATAATAAAATTAAAAAAATAATTTGCTAAGTGTAAAATTAATTGATGTAAAATCAATAATTTGACAAGAATGAAGAACAAAAACTTTATTGGAAAAAGATATAAAGATAAGTGCCAAGAGATATAAAGAAAGTTATATAATACATGAATTCTATTTAACTGGTTAAATTGTTAAATTATAAGAATAATTTCATATACTTTAAAACTTGGTATTAACATACAAAATAAATAATGTAGAAATTATAAAATTAAATAGAATTATTTTTATTTTTATTATATTCAATACCAATTTAATTTAATAAAATTTATAGTTGATTTTAATTCAATGGTAAGTTTAGGAGATGGTCCACTTTTCAATTTGCACAAATAATAGTTTAATGTTTACGAAATAGAAATTATGAATTTTTTTGTAATTTAAATGTGATCAAAATTATTAACCTTTTTAGGATGACTGTTATAATTGATATTGGGATGATAAATAAATATCTTTTAAATTCATAATAATATCCAAAGTTATAATTCAATATAATATTTATCAATATGTAAATTTTATAGAAAGAGAAATTTGAGCTGATTATTTTGAATATTTCATTAAAAAATATATTAAATAATTATGAAATAAGAGTTTAAAATACTACTTTATATTCTCATAAATTTATTACTCAGAAGCATTTGGTGCATGCATAATTATTTTGCAGAGATTATTAAGAAAGATATATAAAATATTCTTCTTATGTATATAATTCTTTCATGAATTAATGCTTTGATGTTTTATTTATGTAAAAATATTGTATATGTGTATTTTATAATGATATTTTGTATTTGATTTAATTTTATATTAATTATATATATTTTGATAATTAATATTTATCAAATAATTACAAAATCAAAATGGTTGTTGCATATGATATGTTTATAATTGAAATTAGAAAATCAATTAAATTTTACATTAATTATATATTTTTATTAATTTGTATTTTTTAAGCATATACAATATTAAGATGGTTGTTATATAATGTAGTTTTATGATTGAAATCACAAAAATAAATTAATAAAATTGAAAGATTATAAAGTAGATCAATAATATATAATAGTATCACTTTCATAATTGTTTTTCAAAATGTTTATAAAAATATATCTATAGAAGGAAATAATTTAAAATGAAAGAGAGAAAATTTGATTGCAATCTAAATGTTATCATAATTAAATCAAAAATAGGAAGAAATTTATGAATAATTTTTTGACAAGATTGGTGAGCAAGAGTGAGAAGTAGATAGAAAGATTGATAATTTTTATAGTTAATTATATAACATAATTTATATGAGACTAATAAGTGAATAAGTTAAATATAAGAGCCTTATTTAAGTTAAATAAATTGTAAAGATGATTATTAAAAAAAATTCATCCACACTATTTATTGTGTAAGACTAAAAAGTAATTTGTTTATATCATATTGTCAAATTAAATAGAACTTATTAAATTAAAATTATGTAATTATGTTGCATGATCTAAGTGCTAATAAGTTATTATAAAGTTTACATTAATTTTATATCTCTTAAAAGTTTGCAACTTATAATCCAAGAATATTGCATCAATTATATCATATTAAGGTGATCGGTTGAAGTGTTTTTAAAATCCAACATCACCTTAATTATATTTATACTTTTTCTCAAATTTAGAAAATTTAAATATAAAAATTTATCAACAAATATGTAAGAATTTCAAAATGCATGCCTATAAAAGAATATTATTACAATTTGTAAATAAAAATATTAAAAAAATATACGTGACTTAATTTAATCATACATACCTAAAAGTAAAAAATCATAAATCTACAATGTATATTATAAAAATAAAAAATAAATAATTTATAAAGCGTACTTGATTAGTGTAAAATTAGTAGTATGGCAAGAATAAGATTTATCTTTAAGACAATAGAAAGAAATATATTTGAGAGGCAACAAAAAGATATGTAATCTATGATTTTTTTTTTAATGTTTAAATTGTGTGAATAATTTTATATTAATAAATTTTTGACATAATATAAAATATATTATGCAAACACTCATGATATTAGAGGAATCATAATTTAGTTTTCATTAAGAAATGTTTTTTCATTGAATACAAATTAAATTAATTTAATAAAAGCTATGCACATTAAAAAAAATCTAATTATATTATATTATATAATTATTTAATTAAATCAAGTTAATATTTAATTATCTTGAATTAATTTTACATATGATATTGAAGATTAATGTTAAATTTCATATGTAACAATAATTCTATATACAAAATAAATGGTCTGGCTAATCTATCATGATATCGGCGTACCACATCAATATTAAATTAAAATAATTATTAATTATTTTGATGAAAACTTGAGAACATGAAAATTATGAGTCAAATCTTAATGATTTTGAAAAATTGGATTCATAAATTGAAGTAAGAAATTAAAATTTATGCCATTATTGAAAGTTTAGTGGTGACTAATTTGGCCTAAATTTTGAAATCTCACAAATTCATAACAAGATGTTTAAGAGAAATATTAAGATAAGAAATCATTGAAGTGAAGAAAATTTGGGTTTTAATTATATTGTTAATATATTAAACTTCAAATCATGTATTAAAATTAATATAATAATTACAAAAATAAAAAAATCAAATAAAACGAAATATTTATCAAATTTTCACAAACACGCATATACAAGATTTCATTATCTAGTATTATAGTGGCAATTGAAAACATAGTAAAAAGAAATAAAAAGTGTAGATATGAATTAACTATGTTTAAAACTCGCATGCATGAGAGATTTATTCTAATTGAGGATCACACGATAAAATAGATTCAAATGAAAGGAAAGAATTATAAGATATAGATGTTAGATAAGAATATAAAAAACTTAAAAATATAAACTCAGATAACTAAATAGATAGAAACACCCTTTTAAAAATAAAAATCACTTGTTGGTTGAACTCAAAGCCAAAATAGGGAATTTTGTATACATAGCATACAATTCTTATGCATTTATATATCTAACTCATAAATTTGAGATTTATAAAAACTACTCTTTTTTTATGCATAAAAAAGTGCATTTGACTTTAAAAAATAATGATGGTGTTATTTTTATGTAATAATAGAATTTGAGTTCTATTTAAGTGAAAAATTAAAGTTTAGGTAGTAGATATGTAAATATATAAGAAGTATATGATTTATATGAAAATAAGTAAAAACCTAGCTTTCAAAAATAGGAAATATTGCATGCATAGCACACAATTCTTATGCATTTACATCATAAACCATAAAGTTTAATAGTTAGAAAAATGACTTCTTTTTTTATGCATAAAAATGTGTATTTGATTTTAAAAATTAATGATGACATAAACTAATATAAAAATAGAGATTTTAGTGATATTTAAGTAAGAAATAAAAGATTAGATGATATCTATGTAAATATATAAGAAATATATGTTTTGCATATAAAAAACACAAATTGACTTTTTATATATAAGATTCACTTTTTGGACTTTTTGAGTATAATCGATTGTAAAAAACTCTCATCAAAATGAATGATCATGATTTCTTATTGGAAGAAATATAAGCCACTTTTTAATAATTGTATAAATATAGGTTTAAAAAAATATGAACTTTATAATTTATCAATTATAAGTAGATGTAACTTTTCTAATGGAGGTAAGTCAATGATTTTCAATTTTTCGGTACTTCAAGTTCTTACAATTTAATTAATTGATCGATGCCTTCTCATCTTCATACATCATTGCACCTATTTTATTTCTTCTGTAGACTCCAAAATTAGCCTAACTCTGATACTAATTATTAAAAAAAAAAGGCACTTGATAGCAATGATAATGACATGAATAAGAAGAACAAATTGTAATAAAAATATAAATACAAAAATTATGATGAGTATATATATATATCTATATATATATATATATATAATAATGAGTTTATGTAATTTTATGAGATTCATCTATATTCATGAGAATATAAAGATAAATATTCACTAGTATAATGAAGCATATATTATATAACTTATTGTGTGCTAGAAAATTAGTTGTAGTAGAGTAAAATTTCACATCTTAGCTTGTATGGAAAGATATTTGAAAAGAGAACAAAAAACTCCAAAATTTTAACATGAAAAAACTCCAGAAAGAGGGAAAAATCACGGGGTATAGCCTAGTAAAAATGCTTCACTATGTATCTGCTTTGGAGTGCAAAGTTTAAGTTTTCTCGATAATAGGATTACAAGATTATATGTGAGAAATCCTAACTATAAGAATTCCAAAATCATGTTACAACTATCAGTAGTTCTAACATTGTTGGTGGCGTCGGTGGCGACAATGGGCGATCTTATAGCGGTGGTGATGAACTTCGAACTTCTAGCTCACTTCCAGCTTTCTCCCAAGTTCTCTTCTAGCTCCTCCCCCCTTTCATGATAAGAATGAGGTCCTATTTATAGGATTCTAGCTCCCAAAACACTCCATCGGACAGTGTATATCGATTCATTTGATCATAGATAATTTTTTGGTAATTTGATCATTCAAATGATCTTCGATTTGAGTGATTTTAGGCTCGTTGGATTCATCTCGTCAAGCCACTGGATTCAACTATAAGCATGTCAAATTTGGAAGTCATTTGCTAATCCATTCAGTATTTTGAAGTTTTTATATGTAACTTTTGGGCTTGATTTGACCTGATTTTAGTATTGTTGAACTCGTCTCACTGAGTCGTTTAATTTGATTGTATACATGCTTTAACTTCAGATATGTGCTTGATTTATAAATTTTAGAGGTTTTTGATGTACCTATACCTTATGAGACTTTTGTCTTCTAAGATTTTTAATGAGTGAAAACCACAATGTAATTCTTAGAGTCTTTTGAGAATCTTGTCCATTACAAACTTATGAGGCTTTATGCCTTCATTATTCTTTGTCTACCACTTGCCTTCATGAGGTCTTTCTAGTGAGTATTTTATCTAGTACTAGCTTCCCATATAGGCTTCCTCATGGGTATGTCTTTTAAGGGGTTTTATTGAATGCAACAAAGGAAGATTTTGTTGATAATAAAAACTTATTTCAGAAAATAAAATCTTATAAACTTTTCAATAGAGTGAAAAAGAAACTTAACTTTCTTTAGTCACTTGCTTTAGGGAGATCTTTCCTTAGATAAGTATTGGTGCTATTTTTTACTCAATGACCAACAATTTCTTTATCAAGATTCGTCTGATCTCTTTTTTGATGATATGTACGTTGCTCCAACAAGTAGCATCCTAGATGTCCTTATCGTATTAAACATTCAATTTCTTCCTTTAGATGAACACAACTTTTAGTTAAATGCCCTTTCAAACAGTAAAAGTTATAATATTGTGATTGATTTCATCAAATCTCCATTATGATATCATCTGAGCTATTTAGTGAGTATATCTAAAAGTGTGTAATGTTATCGATCTTTTGAATATTTTTTCTTTTTTTGTTTTAAGATCATTTGTAAGATCTTGATGCGTACACTTAGAGTTATTCTCAAATTATCTTCAATAAGCAGTAATAGCATCATTAGTAGTAATTTGTGCCTTTACTCGATGAATAAGATTAGCATAAGATCGCATTATATCTCATTTTAATGAAAAGTAGAAAGGCCGTGAGACCTCAAGGAGCATACCGGGTAGCTCAGATCTACTCTAATTTGACAAAACAAGAGAATCTTTGAAAGTATTCTTTAAAGGTTTCTCCTTCATTTTTGAATTCAAACATGAAGAGTCTTTGATGATTCTTGATTTGAGATAATGTTACAAAGTGTTTAGTCAAATGAGCAAAGTTGAGAATGGTCCATTGCTGGATGGAGTACGAGCTTGCCCTTGAAGAGTGATAGAAAAAACTTGGCAGAGCAAAGCATCGAGGGCTTGTCAAATATGCATGATAGTTCTGTAATGATCGATGTGCACATAAGGATCAGAGGTTTCATCATAAGATTCAATGTTATGTAGTTCAAACCCCACTGAAATCGGTTGTTAAAGAACCATATCATGCAAAAGAGAAGATTCTTAAATACTCTGACGAGGGATGAACTATTTATCTCTTAATGAAAATTTGTCTCGAACAAGGCATTATATTTCATCTCGAATAACTTCACGAGTTATCTCCATGAAACAATGGTGATTCAATCCCATCGATAGGATTCAAAGTTGGTCGCAATCGAGTAGGATGAGTTCTATAGTCATGATCCATATCAAAATGATGTTATTTTCACATGATCATGAGGGGTTCTTCAATAGATTAGAAAATTAACTCTATCATATTGTTGATGGGTCGATTTCTCAGGTTTATGGTAGCATTCTCATTGTTGACTCTTAGTATGATTTGAAGGATCTGACTTAAGTTCCTCCATTCTTAGCGATCCTCAAAAGCATGAAGTGCTCCACCTGGCTGGTGATTTTGATCTTGTTGAGAAACTTGGTTGTCTAATATGATAAAGTAATGAGAATCTCCTTCCCACAGACGACGTCAAATTATTGCGTGCTAGAAAACTTGTAGCAGTAGAATAACACTTTACGCCTTAGTTTTGCTGAAAAATTCAACACACATGTAAGTATTTGAAAAAAGAACAAGAAACTCCATAATTTTTACATGAAAAAATACCAGAAAGAGGGGAAAAAATCACGGAGCCTAGCCTAGTAAAAATACTCCACTATATATCAACTTTGGAATACAAAATTTAAATCTTCCCGATAATGGGATTACAAGGTTGTATGAATTCGACAATGGAATTTGATCATTACAATAGCATCGTATTTAGTTGGCAAACGGTTTTTTGGTGGACGGCTAAATACGATCGGCGATCATGTGATCGAACTTGAACTTCTTTCTCTCTAGCTTTCTTCAAGTTTGCTTTTAGCTCCTCCCCCATCATGACAAGAATGAGGGTCTTATTTATAGGATTCTAAGAGGGGTATTTTGGTCACTATAGCTAAAATCTTAAAATACTCAATCGGACGATTTGTATCGATCCATTTGATCATAGATATTTTGGCGATATGGTCATTCAAACGATCTTTGATTTGAGTGATCTTAGGCTCATTAGATTTGTCTCGTTAAGCCACTCATTTCGACTATAAGCATGTCAAATTTGAAAGTCATTTGATCATCAGTATTTCGAAGTTTATATATGTATCTTTTGAGCTTGATTTGAACTCATTTAATCAATTTTATTAGCGTTGGACTCATCTCACTGAGAAGTTTAATTTGATTGAATATATGCTTTAACTTGATATCCATGCTTGATTTATAAATTTTAGAAGGATATATCATTTGTGACCTCAATTTTTTTGGATGAAAAATTTTCCTCTAAAAATATATAAAATCAATTTACGTAGAAATTATTAAGATTTATAATATATATATATATATATATATATATATATATATATATATATATATATATATATATATATATATATATATATATATATATATATATTATATTATCAAATTTATTATTTATTTATTAATTAGTTATTAATATTTATTTATTTTATTTTATTTTATATGTATAATACATAAATTATTTTATCATTTTATATTATTATATATCTTTTTTTTGTTTGGCTATTTGATTTGAAAGAAAAGGGTCGCAGGCCCCTAGATTTTATTTTTTATTTTTTATTTTTATTTTTTGGCATGAGAGAGATAGAGAGAGAAGAGAGAGAGAGAGAAAGAGAGATCGAGGGAAAGAAACAGATTTTATTTTATTTTAATTATTTTTTTCATTTTGGCTTGAATGAGAGAGAGAGAGAGAGAGAGAGAGAGATGAAAAGAGGGGAAAGCCGAGAGAGGGGGAGAGGAAAAGATTTTTTTTTTAATGAGGTATACGAAGAGGTTTTTTTTTTTAACGAGGAATACGAAGAGTTTTCTTCATTTTTTTTATTTTTTAAAAAGAATTTGAAGAGTCAATTTTTTAATAAATACTCTTCAAGGGATAATGAAAATTTTGCACTTTACTTTCTTTACTTTCTTTCTGTGGTAGCCTCTACTAACCTATATAATGGTGTAAACCACAGCTAGTTATCCTCAATCTGGTTTAGCACACAGTTAGGCATCCAATTCAGTTGTGTTCAGATTGCTTTCTCTTGATAGCCCTCCACTAACCTATATAACTGCACAACCACCCTCAGGCCAGCTTCTCCCCTGATCTCGGTTTCCACCTCGACTGTTAGCTGTATTCCTAATTCAAAGCTTCAGTGTTTCCATTTTTTTCTCTTAGTAAACTCCACTAACTCAGATAATCTGCCGACCCCTCAGGCAGCTTCTCCCGACTATATTAATTGACTTGAATGCTGCACATCCTAAATTCCATGTGTTTCTAAATTTTCAAGTCTTAGTTTCTCCCACTGATCTTTCTAATGGTGCAGACCCCTCACGCAAGCTCTAGTTCTCCCCGATCTCGGAGTTTCCAACTGACCTGGTTAGGCGACACGCATCTCGAATTCGGTCTCCAATGTGATTCCAAACTTGAAAAATAGAGAATACCTTCATGGGTGAGCATCCTTCCATAAATATTCCAATGTTTAAAAATTCTCGAGTAAATATTGCACAAGATAATTGGTTTAAGCATCGAGGACTCTAGATCGATGTAATGTCAACTATCAACAAATGATACTTTGATAATCTTCTAGAAGTTTCATTTTCCAAATGATTTGGTATTATTTCTCATAAAAGATCGCAACAGCTTATTCTTCCCCGATATATCTATACTTTCTGAGGCTTTTACCTTCTAAGATTTTTGATGTACCTGTACTTTATGAGGATTTTTGTCTACTGATATTTTTGATGTATCTGTACCTTATGAGGTTTGTGTCTTCTAAGATTTTTAATGTACTTGTACCTTCTGAGGTTTTTATCTTCTGAGATTTTTAATGTAACTGTATCTTCTGAGGCTTTTAACTTCTGAGATTTTTGATAAATGGAGACCTTGTCAACCACATACTTTAACTTCAGATCCATGCTTGATTTATAAATACAAAAATTATGATATATATGTATATATATGTAATGAGTTTATGTAATTTTATGAGATTCATCTATATTCATGAGAATATAAAGATAGATAAATATTCACTAGTATAATGAAGCATATATTATATAACTATTGATCTTTATTTATCTCACTTGTAAGAGCTCCACCTTCTCTTATTTACTCTACAAACACAAGCACAATTCATCTATTGATTATGCTCATAAAAGTTAAAGAAAAATATATTTTCTCATATGACAAGACGACTACAATACTCATATATTCTCTCTTATGAAGGCCTCAAACTTAAAAGACTATCATCTCAAGCTTTCACTACTCATTTTGTATCACCCAACATAGAAATCCTTCTAAATAGCACTGATAAAGGTATCAATCATTCTCTGATCCTTCTATCAACCATATCTATGACTTCTATCTCTACTATATAAATGAAATAAATAAATGATGCACTTCAAAATCATATAACCATCCTCTTTTATAATGTTAAAAGATAATGCCTAACAAACTTATAAAAGTTATATAAATGACATTAAGTCATGAACAATATATTTACAATGATTAAGTTGAGTTGAAAAAAATTAATTATAAATTGTTGAGTAAGAATTACTATGATGTTAAAGTTGATGAATATAAACTAAAATATTAATTAGATCTCTTTTAAATTATTGTAAATATATATTATATTTTTTTTTCTAATTTATTTAGTCTGATTCTATTTAATTGATTTATTTCAAATTTATTTAAATATTAAATATTTTATTTATTATATTATTAATGATTATGCACTTATAATTTCCTCATCATTATAAATTTGATATTTTATATTTTTGGCAAATTTATAATATTATAAAATTTTATTCTCCACTAAATTTATTAATCATGCTTAATTATATTATTAATCTTTTAATTAAGTAAATTGAGATTAATAGTACTTTGAACAATCTACTTTAATTATGTGTTTTCTATTTTGCAAATTTAATTGCCTACAATTGTTTCAACCATTCCATCAAAGTTGTTAAATATGATTTTATTGGGTGTTAATTATGTTTAATTAAACAATTTTACTAAGTTGATTTGATCTTTATTCTTACTCCATTAGATTTATTGAGTTGCTTCTATATAAGTCCAAATATCATATGCTATATTTATATTATAAAATGAATTAATTACTCAATTGATTAAAGTTCATCGAAGTAAGTTCCTTGTCATTCCATTTAGAAGTGATTTGATAGTGTTTGTAAAGAATTTGAGTGAAGAAACTTATTCTAATTGAAGCTTGGTGGCTGGCCAAGGAAGAGAGCATTTGGTTATCCTACTTACAATACTATTTTGGTTAGTAATGTCTTAACTTATTTGCCTTAATTTCTTGCAATTATTTATAGTATTGTGTTTTTGTTGTTATGTCTCACTTATAAAAATTATAAATCCAAAAATTATTCTTGAAAATCCAATTCATAAGTCGCTTAGAGTAGTTCAAATTTTAAGGGTATACAGATGCTTTATTTTTTTTTTGAAAGTAAAAAAAAGTAACTTCGTTTAATTACCAGATTTTTGGTTACTTTTTAAAAAAATTTATGGTGAAAAAAGCTTTTGAGCATTATAGTGTGATGTGATTGAAAACTATTTTGAATTTTTAAAAGATAATATTTATAACACAATATTTTTCTTAAAAGCTATTTCTACTTCTGATTTCTGATCAATTTTTTAAAAAACTAAAACTGACCCAAACATACCCTAAATCTTGCAAGACTTTGTGAATTATAATCCACTTAAAGTCCAAAATAGTCTGTTGCCAAAATTAATTTTTTGTGTGACTAATCTAACAATAAATTCTAAAAAAAATATATCAAAATAACTCTAAATTTATAAAACTTTTCAAATCACATCTACACTCTTATCCCTACAAGTTCTATCTTATTTCATGTAATTTGGATTTATAACAAGGAAGATCTAATTAAAAAAAAAAAAATTGGGTTCCAAATTTTACACTATTTTCTATGAACTATTTGGCCAACTACTTCTCCTTTAAAATCCATATTTCCACTTAAAATTAAACTCCACCTTATATATTCTTACTCTCCTAAGCATCTTATGAGATTCCTCAACCTACTAATTTGATTACTTCAGTGATCTAACTTCACTGATAAGTAGGTTAGAAGTCAAAAACATCTTCCTAATATGACTTTTATTCGATCAGATAACATAAATAAATTAAATTAAATAACAAAAAAAACCATTTAAAAAATCTTAGATTTGGTTAGAGGAATCGATGCTCTTGTCAAGTAGGAAATTAAGTTATTAAAAAAAAAAAAAAAAGTGGAAGTCAACTACTCTGTTAAAAAAGAAAAGATAGAAAATCAATTATTCTGCTAAACAACTCTCTGAAGTATAAATAACATATAATTAATTCTTGTAACAAAAGAAAAGTATATTGCTGAAACTTATAACAACTCTTAAACTTAGAAATACTTAAAGTTCTATGTCACTATCATGATACATAACAACAAAAATATAGTAATAATTCGAAATTGTCAACCACCTCATTGTAATTTATAGAACAGATTACTAAATAACCTAATCTTCATACATAACCCACCACCCTTAGCTCAGTTGGTGAGGCGGCCTGGTATCACCTCAGTGTTGATTCCTTCGAGCGTATACCCATCTGTGAAAAGAAACGTCGACTGCTCGAGATTGTCGCGGATTAGTCATGTCAAAGTCGCCAAGTAGGTGGGATCGGTACCGTCATCAAAAAAAAAAAAATCTTCATACATAAAAAAGACTAAAGGTCTATTTAGAGCAACTGCAACAGTATAAAAATGGAGTGATGAAACTCTTACAGAAGAAGTTGGTCAAAAAGCTACGATGGGCATTACAAATATTTTTATTTTTAAAAAAATCAAAATTTTTCTGGCAAACACTGCACTCGACCTGATCAGGTTGAAAACACAGCTTTCCTACCTCAGATTCTCCAAAATGCAGACAGAATATAGTTTCTCGAACAACACATGCCGTTCATTTTATCACCGCACAGTGCCGCCCCATAAGATAAAACATTAATCTCCCACCAACTATAGCCTGAGGAGCAGTCATTAATACATTTAATTGCAAATAAACTATTTCCTTAATTCAGCCTCTAAGTTACAATAGAGGTAATCTAACCACCCTCTACTCCCTATGTTTAAATTAAATCAAAAGAGAATTCTAAAATCAGTAAAGCCATTCAAAGCCTTTAATCAAGAACTCCAAGAATTAGTATAAGATTTCACCCAGGTTGCTAAGGAGACAAGCCATTTTATAACAGATAAGTCCTCTACAAAAAATAAATTATAATAAGATTCCAGAAAGCTTCAATCAAAAGTGAAGACAGCCTTAGCTGGGTTGATAAGGGCGAGCGTGGTTGGGAACTTCCCAGAGCTCGATTCTCTTCGCGAGTCATCAAAAGGGGAAAAAAAGCGGGACTTGTGGGTTTAGGGTTCTGGCCTGATTAGCAGCACACATAATGGGTGGGATCAGGGTGGACACCTCATCACAAAAAAAAAAAAAAAAAAAAGTGAAGACCATTGTCATAACCACTAAGGAAGTTTGTTTCAATTAAAATACAAAGTCTGCGCCTATGTGCATGAGTTGGCAGAGAAATAAATATAGAAGGTTTCTAGTGGGTGCTTGAGGTATGATCTTACAGTAATATTAAATCCTATTAGAACACATCACATTTTGCCAATCAAAAGATAAAAATTCTCAACATACCTCATCACTACTAAAAAAGACTAGCCAAGCTTAACAGGTGCTTCTTGTGATCTGATAGGTACTGCAGGTGCCAATGAATTTAACCCAATGTTAAATCCAATGTGGACCCAATAGAGCAACAGTAGGATTATAAAGGAACGAAATTGAGCCAAATATGTGCTTGTTCGAGCTCAAGCTCGTTTACCAATATAGCTCTATAGAGCTTGTAGGATTGTGTTTGAACTTGAGCTCGTTTAAAAAATTCTTGTTCGACCTTAGCTTGAGTTTCTTCACGAGCTCCGTTAAAACTAAGATTATTGAGCTTGATTAATGAAATAAATGTTCTTTAATCAAACCTTAATCGAGCTTATTTCAAGCAGCTTATTGAGAAATATACATGAGTTGTAACAATTAAAGCTTATTAAGTCTAACAAATAAAAATTTAAATAATAATGTTCACAAACAAACCTTAATCGAGCTCCTTAACAAGCTTGTTCACAAGCTTTAAGTGATATTATTCATAAACATAAATCAACCGAATAACAAGCTATTCAAGTTTGTTCATTTAGCAATCGAGTATCCACGAAAGTGTTCAAACTCGTTCGATTAGTTAATCATACATTCATGAACGAGCTCTAATCGAGCCGAGTCACGAGCAGTTTGTGGAATGCTTGGTTCATTTGCAGCACTAACTAATAGGTGCCACATGCCAGCGCTCCCCGATCAAAAATCATGGTGAGTTTAATGCAGATACAGACTAGATGATATGAAAATTTTAATTACCATGGATTTAGCTTGCATATCCATAAGGATTCGATTGTTCTTACACAGGGAATCACTGTACCACAGTAATAGCTACAGTACTTCTGCAATATTTAAACCATTCTCGAGTTTCTGATGGCCTTCAGCACCCTTCAGAAGAAAAATCAAGGAGATTGTAATTAAGCTGAACCTAAGCAATAGCCAAGAAACAAACTTTTTCTAATATGAGATTCTAATCTCATGGATGATGATTAAAAGCCAGAAACAAGTTAAAAGTAGCTTTCCGCCAAATGTTTACGCATTAAAATGACATCTTTAGAAGCCCACTAACTTTGCAGGCCAGTTAAGCAGAGAGAAAGGCATGATTCCAAGAGGAGAAAGTCTGGTGAGCATATCAGCATTTCTTTTTCTAGGTTCTGAAAGGGAAAATTCTCTTCCCCTAAGTCCTCAAGTAAAGTTCTGAAAAAGAAAGCAGAAGAGCAGTAATGTGGAAGAAGGAAAGGTGGAGGTAAAGAAGACAAAATGGGATGCATCTGAGTACATAATCCACCAAAGAGGATGATTTGATGGTAGTGATGAGAGAACATTATTGATAGAGAATTATGAAGCCGGGAATAAGATTTCCAACCTTTTTTTGACAATATAAGGTGGAATCCAAAGGGGGTGAAGCTTCAATTATCTGATGAGGAAAGGTGTGGTGGGAAAAAAAATGAAGTAATTTCCATATAATGCAAGCCATAATTCACATCAATTATAACAGTTATATAATCAGAAAAACCTTTTATTTATTCCTGATGCAGAGAAATGGAGAATAAGCAATTTGTGACTTGGTATTCTAAGAGCATCAAAATTGTATCGAATAAAACATATGAATCATTCAAATGCCGGCCGTCTGATGACCCAATTAAGAGAGCAGATGTATTGGATACAGCCTATATTAAAAAAAGTAAAGGTTGATCTAAGAAGACTTGATTAGGAAGTATAAAAACGATCTTACTTTATTAAAATTAAGGAAATTTACATACTACTGATTAATGATTTATATTCTTTCTTGAAGATTTAAATTAAGACTTTCACGCAGAAAAGGTCATTTCACTGAAAAAAAAGAACAAGGGTGGTATTCTTGATGTAATAATAAAGATTTAGGTGCTATTTAAGTAAAAATTAAAGTTTATGCGAAATATATAAATACATAAGAATTGCGTGGTATGTATGTAAATCCCCCTTTAAGAACAAGCCATCAAAAATGAAACAAGAAGAAGCTTAGGCTATAATTCATATATTTGGCTATGTGAGTAACAATTCATATGAAATGATTTGAAGCTTGTTCCCTTCAGCAAGCAATTTGTTACAGAGAGATACCGCTAAGAGAGATAAAATAAGATGAATGGAAGAGAAAAAGCACCATTAAATTGAAGAGATAGATAAGAGCTGCACAGGAATACAACAATACAAGAATTGCAACATTATTCTTCACTATAAACTACTCTCTTTGTCAATAAAGGCTAACGGCTAGCAGAACGTGCTGTTTTGATCCTAGCAATCACCTTCTGATCTTACCAAAGAATTTTGAGGGTCTTAAGCCATTCTTTTATGGGACTCAAACGCTACCCAGATCTGATTCTCTTCAGACCAGCCTTGCCATCGGACCTCAAAGTTCCAGCAGAGTCGCCATTAGAGGAGTCGTCCATGGACTTCGAAAATGAGGTGGAGAGATCGGCATAGAGATCAACGACTCGTCGGATATTGTTGTTGAGTTCTCTGATGAGCCTCACGTTCCGGCTGAGGTTGTCAGGTATCCTTGACTCATGGTTCTGGTTAATCTCGTTTATCAGAAGGCGATTTTGATCCAATATGCTCTGCACTTGCCCAAAACTGTTGTTGAAGTGCTGAAGAACTTTGTTGTCGACCAAACCTCCATTGCCAAGACCTGACAAAGTATCTCCCTCCATCACTTTTTCCCTTGTTCCCTCTCCTCCTTACTTGAGCCTGCAGACAGGTCATATAAAAGAAGAGGATAACACAAGCATATGAGGTTACCTGAGAAAGAAAATTCAATATATTTTAAGGTTCATTTGGTTGCTTGATGATATGAAACATAATTTACAAAGTGATGTGATGATTCAATTCTTCATAGATTTTGGACTGTAAGATGAAATCATCAAATTTCACAGATTTGGGAAGTGTTTGCAGAGTTTAAAACTAGTATGGATCACTTATTGCAAATGATGGAATCTAGTTGATTCATCATTTTCAAAACATGGTTTCTTACTTTCTAGCAACCAAATGGACTCTTAGGTAAAATTAGAAGAAATTTCAACAGTGTGAGAGAGAGAGAGAGGATTGACCGATTGAGGAAGTATCAAGCATTGAGAGGAATAAGAGAAATTGTGACTTCCATGTCCTTATATAACAAGGCGATGGGATGACGCTTGATGATGACAAGCGGGATTCTTATATCGAAGACACAAAAAGTTGATCGAATTGGGAGAGAGAGAGAGAGAGAGAGAGAGAGATTGAAGAGGTACCAAGCATTGAGAGGCGTGAGAGAAATCATGTATTGTCATGGCTTTATCTAACAAGAGGGATAGGATGATGATTGATGGCATGTAGGTTCCTTCAAAGGCACAAAAGTTTATCAAATTGGATATAGGAGAATGATATACTCAGACGTCTAGGTTAAAACCTCATCTAGAATCCGAACTCCACGAAGAACAATACAAATGCGGCTAAAATACCCACGAGAAGGATTAAAAACAAAACAAAAAAAACTATGTACCGCAGAAATATCAGAATAATACAATACTGTTAAAAAGAAGACGCTTTTGATTCTGGTTCGGATCAAGGGAGAAGAAATGCTAAACAGTTAAAGAAATCTTCTGGAATGAGAAGACGGAGAAAGGATAGTAGAGCAGAAATGAGTAAACACAAGACAAACTGAAGCACTAGGGAGAAACTGATAAAAAAAACTAAAATATCGGACTTTGATGAGAAAATCATGGTAATCTATGGAAGTAATGAAGACCTGTTTCCGAAAAAGATCGAAGGCAAAAGTCCACGGCACTGGTTTCTCCGCCAGATCGCAAATCCCAAAAGTAATAAAAAGAAAGAAGCAATAGAAAAGAAAATTAAATAAATAAAAAGTAAAAGCCTAGATATCAATTGCCTCCCTCTCTTTAAACAAAACTATAATGTGAAGCTGTGGAACTTTTTCTAATTCTCCCAGCTTACCTCGGAAATCTAGAACATTTATCCTGAAACTGAATGCAGATTGTTGAACCAACTGAAGGGGAAGAGAGAGAGAGAGAGAGAGATGAACTGGGGGAGAACCCTGGCTGCCTCCTCGACAGAAAGCAGCGATTGCTCCTTAAAACTTGAAATATATGCGATTTGACAGCCACGCTTTGAAAAGTCACTCTCGATCTCTAACATTATACAGAATAAATGATTTTTAAATAGTTTAACGAAATTTCAAGGAATGTAAAACTGCAAATGGTGATTAACACAGTATTTTGAAGACCGGAAGTTGCCATCTTTTCTTATAATCAGGAAGGGGGAGAGAGATTTGATTGCAGGAGATCATCTCGGAGGAAAAAAAACTACTATTTTGAATAAATTTTATGTTAGAAGAGGACCAAATCCAAATGTTAAAAAAACAAAAATAAAAAACTGGTTTACGTGGCTTCCGGGTTGAGGTATAAGTTCCCAAATCTCCGATATTTTCTCTACGTTGACGGGATCTATGGATCGAAGATCTTTGATCTAATCCAGGGATTTGATCCTTCAAAAGAAAATAAAAACTTTTCATTTCATCTCATATAATTAGGGATTAATGCGGCGTTATGAAAGAAGATTTTATTTCCTAATGAGTGGGCGGGCAAGATTTGATCTCCTGTCTCATATCTTACGAGCCTAATTAAAGCTTCACGAGCCGGCAAGAGGCCCTGGAATCTGCGGCTGCTCGCGATTCGCCTTCTGTGACTGCATGACTTGTCCTTTCATAAATATTTTTTGGGAAATTTTCATAACTATTTGATTTTCATAACTATTTTTTGGGAAGTGATCCCACCCACTTTGTAGCATGTAATTTCGGATATGACTATTAGCTTTTTAATAATTTTTTCATAAATTATTCAAATTGACTTAATAATTAATTTAAATTAGATTCGATAAATAACTCATAAATTAAACTTAACGAATTAATAAATTAAATTTAAGCTAATTCTGATTCAATATTTTAGCTTAGAGATAGTTTAATAAATATCATTATAAAAATAAATAGTTTAATCTCTCTCTCTCTCTCTCTCTCTCTCTTCCCTTTTATTAATTTTTTTATAGGATACATAAAATCATTCATTTATTCCAATGTTCATAATTGCATCATGAAATAGTCAATTTTGGATTCAACAATTAACTTTTTTTTAAATAAAATGCATTTTCATAGATAGATAAATAGCCTAAACTTCCAACGACCAATCAAAGTCTTAGTGTCCGGTCATAGTTTGAAGAGGATTCAGTCAAATGTTAAAAGCCTATAGCTAATCGGTTACATTATTGCCGCTTGGAAAAAGCAAGGGGCTATTGTTGCCAGTATATATTTTATTTATTGGCTTTACAGCTTTCAGATTAGGACTGCAAACGAATCGAGCCGAGCCGAGCCGAGCATATATGTGTTCAAGCTTAAGCTTATTTAATATTATCGAGTTTGAGCTCGATTCGAGCTTTTAAGAATAGTGTTCAAGTTTGAGCCTTGTTTATCATTATCGAGCTCGAGCTTGATTCGAGTTTGTTCACGAGCTCGGTTCAAATTAGGTTATCGAGCTTATTAACGAACAGCTCGTTTAATAAAATAAAAGAATTTTCAATCGAAACTTGTTCGAAGCTTGTTGAGAAATATACACAAGTTGTATCAATTAAAGCTTATTAAACCTAAAAATAATAATAATTTGAATAATATTATTCACAGACAAACTTTAATTGAGCTATAATTGAGCCATAATCGAGTCTTTTAGCTTTGTTAGCTTTAAATGATAATGTTAAAACATAAATGATCCGACAAAGTTGTTGAGCTCATTGTTTGAATCGAAGTATTTAAAAAAATGTTTCGTTTGATTGGTTAATCAAATGACGTAGCAATTTCTAATCGAGAACCGTAGCTTGTCTAATGCTCGGTTCGTTTGCAGCCCTGTTTCTGATTCTTATTTATATTTATTTCTTTTAATGGAGGATATTGACCTGGTATGGCTTGATTAATTTAACGGACATCTTAAATATATTGTGAGTGATTTTTATGTTTTGCCCTATAATATAACTAAGGATGCATTTGCGATAATCTTTTAGTTATTTTATTTTTTCAAAAAATAGTCAGAAAAAAATAGTTTCGTTTTATTATCAACTTTCTAATTACTTTTAAAAAAGTTTTATAATAAAAAAATTATTTTGAGAATCAAAATTATTAGAATGTGGTGGCTGTTAGAAAGCTATTATTTGAATTTTTTTTTAAAAAAAATTATAATATACAAAACATCTTTTTCAAATAGCTGTATTTTTCACAATAATTTTACAATCAACTTTTCAAAAAGTTATAACAGCTTCAAACATATCCTAATTATCCGATAGTTTCAATCTAGTAACCGTTTAGGGGAAAATTTTTTTGCAGGATATTTAAATATATTTTGTGACCGAATGATTCTAATTTTATTGTCTATTCAAAAAATTGTCATGATTCACTTTTCTCAAACGAGATCGGTTTAATAGCTTAATTATAAATATCTAATAATTTAATTACATTGTCTAATAATTTAACTATGTGTAGATGATAGTTTAGTTATATTTGTCATTATATTGTGCATATATTAAAAAATTCTTTAAATATTAGGAACCGCAGCTTCTCTCTTGATATTATGCAAGTCATTTTAGTGTGCCTTTGACACCACTGCAGCTGTCTAAAATAATAATAATAAAGCTATTATATAAGAAGTTATTGTGGTGCATATTAATTTTTTTTTAAATTTTAAAATAATTAAATTATAGCTTTCTGATAGCTACTAATATTATGTTAGGTCAAGTTAAAAAATACAACTACCGTTATAAATTTTAAAATACATAATACAGTTTTTGCGCGTTAATACCAATATGCCGTATTGTATGAGTTGAGAAACTAAATTTTTTAAAGAGATCTTTATCAAATTCCAGAGAAAACACGATCACATGTTTGGGACAGCTAGCAGCTGCCTTTAAGATTAGTTGTAAAATTACTGTAAGCAAAAACTATAATTTATTAAAATTATCATTTATGATAGATCTTTTTTCATTAAAAAATTAGATTAATTTTTTTATAACTATTACTTTCTTTAATTAGTTAAATAAAATTACAAACTAATATTATTTTGAGTTTAGTAAATGCTTTAAATATGATAATTTATTTTATACACAAAAATTATTAAAAAATAATATTGTTTAAACATACATTATATCTACATATAATCAAATTAGCCCTAAGTTTAACAATAAATATTTATGCTTTAATCCATAGAAAAAATTAATTGTTTTTAAATAAATAATTATAACTTAATAGTTATCAAGATATCAACCATACTAAGCGAGAGGGCTTGGAAGAAATTCATCAGCTTTAACTTTAAATTTGAAATTAGCAATCAGCTAAGGATGATGGCTTAGGTGTTTTCTTTGAATTTGGATATAAGTGAGTCAAGCTATCTCGTGAGTTAATTTCAACTCGACTTGATAAATGATTTAAGACTAGTTTGACAAATCAACTCATTAGCTGGTGAGCTGATTGTTTAAAATATATTAATATAAAACACTCTTAAAAGCTTATGCATAAAATATCAAAATTATTAAAAAAAATCTTATTTTCTTAAATCAAACAATTTCCTCTAAGTTTTCTTCTCTTGCATGTTAGAAAATCAGTTGCGGTAGAGTAAGAGTTTATGTCTTAACTTTGTGGAATTGCACAAATATTTGAAGAATTAATAAGAAAATTGTAGAATTTTTGCGTAGAAAAACCCCAGGAATAGGATAAAAAATCACGACTAGAGTAAAATCTTCACTATGTATTTATTTTGTACAAAGTTTTCCGTCTGAGGATTACAATTATATGAGAATGGCGACGAGAATAAATCATACAACAAATATATAGTCGCGTTCAGTTATAACGGTTAGTGGTAGTAGATGATGGTGACAGCGAGATAAGTGGCCCGGCGATGAAGGTCGTCGTGATGGTGACCGGCGGAGATGGCCGGCGATGGTCGGCGGCGGTGACCAACGATGGTAGTCGGCGTCGGTGGTCGGCGATGATGACCGGCGACGATGGTTGACGACGATGACCGGCGGCATCGGCGATAGTGTCGCGATAACGACGATGGAGATTGGCAGCGAGATCGGCGATGGCGACGGCAATGGCGGTGGTTAACCAACAGGAACGGCGCGCCAGTGGCAACACGATTATGCTTGGAGGATTTTCAAGTTTAGAGTCTCTCTCTTTTGCGGCTCCTCATGTGAAGAATGAGGGTTATTTATATATTAAATGGCGTTTCACCACTCCATCAATCGGCAAAATGATTCCTTTGATCATTTGATGTAGTTTAAGTATTTGAATGCTCAAATGAAGTCAATTATGAGATCTTGGGCTTGGATCCGCTCGTTGAGACGATTTATATACTCCATGTTTAAGTGCTATTTAGATTTAACGATATCTCAAAGTTTCCAATTTTTAAGTCTTGTCTGCGTAGGTTCAACTTAGGATCAACTTGCTTTTGACGTCAAGATTCGTACTTGACTGAGTGGTATTTTAAGTGTCGTATCAGATTGTCATATTTTTGGATGACATTATCTCAATCATCCAAAAATATATACACCAAATACTGAAAATATCAAATTTTTCAATGAAATTTGGGTCAATTCTTAGTATATTTTGAGAGAAACAGTCTTCATTGGGAGCACAAGATTATGATTCGAAGCGGGTGCAGCGCGGATGTGTCTGAGAAGCTGGGTGCGGTTTGAGGTTATGGATCCATGGGACATTCTGAGTGCTTCGCTTGCGGCGCCTGAGGAGCAGCGCTATCCAGCAGCTTCAGCGTATACCATGGCGTGGTGAGGTGTGACATGGTGGCAGCAAGCTGCTGGGTAGCGCGAGCAGCAGCGCGCGTCAGGTTTCACGGAAGAGGAAGCGAGCTGCGCTGGTCGTCGCGGGATGCACGGCGGACGGCGGGTCATAGGCAGGAGCGGGCGGGCCACGTTGATTCAACACTTCTTCACACATCTTCTGATAAGCAACGTTGACCTGAATTTCTTTAAATGTATTCGTTCAGTTTGACTAATGAAATCAAATGATATAGAAAGCTGTAAGAATGCGATAATCACAGCTCGAAGAATGTTTCAGTAATTCAATTTGCCAGGAGTTGGTAGAAATCAACAGAGAAACTTGTGCGACCAAGTCAAGATTTTAGTTCAATCTGATTGACTCATACAAGTCCTGAATCATAGCTGGAAGATTTTTTTTTCCTTTTTTTTGTGGACTCTTGTATAATTGAATATTTGTATTGATATGACAAATTAATTCAAATACCGAATCTTAGTGTTGAAAGTAAACTAATCAAAGTTGAACCGGTGAGATGTCACTTAAAATGTCATTGGAAACTTTGGGATATCGGTTAAATCAAATAACATGGAGTGTTTATAAAATCAAGCGTCTCGGACGGATCTAACAAGCCAAGACAATTCTTCATTTGAGCATTCACGATCGGATTACATAATTGTATATGAGAAGGGTTGACATGAATCCCAAATCGACAACAATTCGTATAGTCGCGTTAAGGTTGTAATAGTTCTTGGTAGTAGGATGATTGTGAGCAGGAGGAACATCCATCGATGAAGGTCGTCATGATGGAGACCGACGAGATTGGACGGCGAGATCAGCGGTGGCCGTGGCCGTGGTTAGTAACCAAGGGTGGTGGGCGGCGTAGTATAGCGATTACGGAGGATTTTCAAGCTTTAGAGTCTCTCTCTCTCTTGCTTGGGCTCATATGAGGAATGTGATGGAGGAGTGACATCTGTAAATACATGCAAAATCAGAACCACTCCACTTCATCGATGGCTCAAAATGATTCCTTTGATCGGTTGATGTAGTATTTGAATGCTCAAATGAAGTCTTGTGAGATCTTGGGCATGTTAGATCCTTTCGAGACGCTTCGATTTATTATAACAATGTTTGAGAGCTATTTAGGGATTTAAGTGATATCCCAAAATTTCCAATGATATTTTAAGTGCTTGATATCGACCAGTTTCAACTTCGGATCAGCTTGCTTTTAACATCAAGATGTAGTAGAATTTTGAGTCATATCAGTTTCTTATTTTTGGATGACATTATCTTAATCATCCAAAATATATATCAAATACGAAAATCTTCAATGAATCTGCAGTCATCAACCATTTTGAGAAACAGATCTTCATGCACAAGATTATGATCACGAAAATGAAGCGCGGGGCGAGCATGACATTGGGCAGCTGAAACAGCCGTCAGCCGGTCGAGTTCGCGATCCGTTCGCGGTCTCAGATTCTTGTTTGCGGGCGGAGTTGCACAAGAGCTGCAGCAGGTTAATTCTGCGCGGGCTGACGGGCGTGAGGAAGCGCGGACAGCGTGTGAGCGGCGCAGGCGAGCCATGAGGTTTTGTCAGTTCCGCCCATTGGCGGTTTTGAGTTTCTGATTTTGAAGCGATTTTACGGTTTTGGCGGTTTTGACCTTTTACCTCTACAGAGGTCTATAAAAACCCTCCTAGGGCCAAGGGAGAAGGCACACTCTTCATGTGCTTGAGTGTCCCTCTTCTTCTTAAGAAGAGGTCGTTCGAAGGCGATCAAAACCCGTAGTTCATATGACGAGGCTCCGATTTTCCCTCAAAAGCGTCAATATCGGACCGGCCGGGTTAGCGATCAAGGCGTAGTTCATCTGGCGAGCTCGATTTTCCTCGAAGAACATCAGCTATCATTGTCGGACCGGTTGAAGCGATCAAGGCCATAGTTCATCTGACAGACTCAGTTTTCTCGAAAGAAGCATCAATTAATGTCGGACCGGCCGTCTGCTGGAGTCAGCAAGAACTGTCATGGTCATGAGGATAACCAGCGATGATGGCGGATCAGAGATGGCGGTGTGGTCCAGTGATTCATGTAGCGGCGGTAACCGCCGGCATGGCAAGAAGTGGTTAGGCCGCGAAGTGGTCGGCAACCGCCAGCAACAATGTCAACAACAACAACCAGCGTAGTCAGCGAGAGATAATATAACGATAATTAATCCACCAGCGAATGGCCGGAAGATGTGATGCGGGCAAGATGGTGTCGCAGAGAATTCTCAATAATACAATCAATAGCAGCAATGCGAGATATGCAGCAACGTAAATGCCCATGAAAGATATGATGGTAGCCGGCATAATCATAATCGTCGCCAGATGAGATAATAAATGAGCCAACCAACAGTGTCAATAATAACCAGCAATAAATCAACAGCGCAAATTAATCGATGGATGGAGATAATAGCAGCGATGGTAATCCACCGGCGAAGATAATGGCAGAGATGGTTAGCGGTGGCAGCGAAGATGGCAGCGATAGTGATTAGCGGCCAGCGGGATTCAGTAGCAATAGATAATGGTCAACAGTGGCAATACGTCAATCAGCGGATAACCAGCAACGATGGTGGCCGCGAGATGGCCGGCGATCGATGTCGCGGTGGCAGCGATGATGTGCGCCGTCAGATGGCCCGGCGATAGTCGGCAGCGATCTGCAAGTAGTCAGCAGCTGACCCATCGGCGGCGGTGATGGCGACGGTGATGATTTTTGACCTATCTGAGGTTGTTTGTTAGAGTGTGACTCAATGACGTTAACCTGTATGGAAGAGGTCGAATTGAATCCGCTGAGAATTTTTGACCCATCCGAGGTTGTTTATCAGAGTGTTACCCGTTGGCGTTAACCGGTTGAATTGAATCCGCTGAGGATTTTTGACCTATCCAAATTGTTTGTCAAAGTGTTACCTGATGACGTTAACCTGTATGGAAGAAGTCGAATTGAATCCGGATTTTGACATATCGAGGTTGTTTTGTCGAGTGTAACTTCGATGGCGCTTTCATGGAAGAGGTCGAATCCGTTGAGGATTTTGGCCTATCGAGGTTGTTTGTCGAGTGTGACTTCGATGGCGATGCTATATAAGAGAAATTTAAATCGGCGAGAATTTTGCTATCCAGGTGGTTAGCGGCAGCTGGCGGCAATGTCAACAGTGGCGGCAAGATGTCAGCGAGATAACCAGCGATAGTGGTGCCGCGGAGATGGCATGGTGATGGCGGTGGCAAGCAAGATAGTGTTGACCGTCGGAGATGGTAGCGATAATCAGCAGCGATAATGCAGCAGTGATAGCCGGCCGGAAGGGAGTGGTCAGCCGATGCGCAAATAGCGGTAGTCGGCAACGGCAACTTAATGATCAGATCAGCGGAATGCCGGTGCGATATATTAATTCGGCGAAGAAGATAGATGATGCGGATGAGATAGCCGGCGATAGTGATTAATCAGTTTCGGTAGCATAATAGCAGCAATGTCAGCAATGCCGTGTAATCCATGAGATATCCGATGATGTGGTGAAGCCGGAGATGGCAACGATGGTCGGCAGCGGTGTCAGCGGCAATGTGCAGGCCGTCGAAAGATAATTGATGCGCGATAACCAGCCGGTGTGCGCGATTCCGGAGAATGCGGCGGCAGCAACGGTGATGATTTTGACCTATCCGAGGTTTGTTAGAGTGTGACTCAATAGCGTTAACTATGGAAGAGTCGAATTAAATCCGAGAATTTTGACATCCAGGTTGTTTATTGAGTGTTACCGATGGCGTTAAGTCGAATTGAATCCGAGATTTTGACTATCCGAGGTTGTTTGTTAAGTGTTACGATGACATTAACCGTATGGAAGAAGTCAATTGAATCCGAGGATTTTGACATATCCGGTTGTTTGTCGTGTGACTCGATGGCGTTAACATATGGAAGAGGTCGAATTGAATTTTTTTGACTATCAGGTTGTTTGTCGAGTGTGACTTCGATGACATTAACGTATGGAATAGGTCTTGAATCCGAGGATTTTGACTATCCGGTTGTTTGTGAGTGTTACCCGACGCGTTAACACGTTGGAAGATGGTGTCCCGGACCTTTTATCTAGGTTGTTTGTCGAGTCTTTGCTCGATGACATTAACATGTATGAAAGAGTTGGTGAAGTCTAGAAGACATTTTGACTATCATAGGTATTAGCAGTGTTATTTGACTTCTTACGTGTGGAGTAGGTGCGAGTTTTGACTATCCGGGTTGTTTGTCAGAATCTTTTGATGGCGTTAACTTGTGGAATGGGTCAAATCAAACTATTTGTTTGCTTGTAAAGTTGCTCCTTGACCTTTGTCTTTCTCAATGGTATTACTGAGTTGCTTCTCGAACTGATAATCAATTAGATATCCAGAATATCAATTTGGATAACCTTTTGAGATTAAGTGTTGCCCCCCAGTTTTCGACAAAATTTGAAGGAATGAAGTTTGATGAATCTTCATTCTTCACTTGCGCTCCTTAAAAGCTTGAAATGCTCCACCTCGATGATGGTTTTGATCTTGTTAGGAAAATTGGTCCCCATACAAGATGAAATAATGGAAATCAGTTTCCCACAGACGGCGCCAAACTATTGCATGCCAGAAAACCAGTTGCGGTAGAGTAAAAGTTTACGCCTTAGCTTCGTTGTGGAGTCCAGCACACACACAGATGTTTGAAGAATTAATAATAAAACTCCAGAATTTTAACGTGGAAAATCTCGAAAAGAGGGAAAAAACCACGGGGCCTACCCCAGTAAAAAGCTTCCAGTATATATTTGTTTTGGAGTACAAGTTTTCCCGATAACGGGATTACATAATTGTATATGAGAAGAGCGACAATGGGAATCCCAAAATCGTACAACAATATAGTCCGCGTTAGTTGTAATAGTTCTTTAGTGGTAGAGATGATGGTGAGCGGGGGAACATCCAGCGGCGATGAAGGTCGTCATGATGGAGACCGGCGGTACACGGCCGGCGGCGGTTGGTAACAATGGGTGGTGGCCGTGGAGTGGTGGCATGATTATGCCTGAAGGATTTTCAAGTTTTAGAGCTCTCTCCTCTCTCTTGCTTGGGCTCCCGTCATATGAGGAATGATATTTATGGGTGGAGATCTCGTAAATACATGCAAAATCGAAACTCCACTTCATCGGACGACTCAAAATGATTTCTTTGATCAATTGATCTATTTTAAATATTTGAATACTCAAATGAAGTCAAGATTGTGAGATCTTGGGCTTGTTAGATTCGACTCGTCGAGACGCTCGATTTAACTATAAACACTCCATGTTTGAGAACTATTTAGGGATTTAACTGATATCCCAAAATTTTCAATGATATTTTAAGTGCTTGATCTCGACCAATTTCAACTTCGGATCAGCTTGTTTTTAAAATAAAGATTCGTGCTTGGACTAGTAAAATTTTCAGGGTCATATCAATTTTTATGTATTTATATATCTAATACTTAAACTTCAATTTTTACATATATAACATCTCATCTTCTGTATCACATCAAAAATATCAACATCACTCACTTTTTAAAAGTGAAATGCAACTTTTAAAGCATATAAAAATATTATATAAGTAAATATCCAACTTTAGGTGTTAGATATGTAAATGCATAAGAATTATGTGATATATAAGTAAATCTTCCTTTTAAATTTTATAATGTAATTGGATTTAATCAAATGCTAATATTTATTATAAATTCTGCAAACCTTCTCAAAATTATCTCCAAAAGAAGAATTTTAATTCATAGTCAAAATAAGTGAAAATAAAAGTCTCACTTTATAAATTATTTATTCAACTATGAGCAATCAAAAGATCCCAAAGCCAGCGTCATCCTCTTCTACATCTTTTTTATTTTGTTTTGAGTGTCCAAAATTTTTTTTTTTCTCATTTAGAAATGAGTTGTATTTATTTGATTGAAAAATGATGAAACTAAGCTTTCATTTTAAAAAAAAAATTAAAATTCTCACCTTTATTGATAGCTGAGTTTTAAATTTGAAAGCATGAAAATCACCTTCAATTTTGATGTTTATTTTTAATAATAATAAAATATTGTTAAATCGATGGATGACAACTTAGAATATCTTTTTTTATATAAAAGTATTAATAAATAAATAAATATAACATGATGATTAATAAAAATAAAACTCACAATTACCTCTCTCTCTCTCTCTCTCTCTCTATATATATATATATAAAACAACTATAACAAATTTTTAGCAGTTGTGAAGGTAAGAAGATTGTCTAACTACATAAATTTATACCTTTATAATCTTCTTCTGATTTTTCTTTTCGATTTACTTTGATAGAAACTGAGATTTGTTAGAGCTAAATTGTCCTTTTTGGCCTAAATTGTCTAACTACATAAATTGTCCTTTTTGTTTAAAAGTGCTCCCTGAAAAGCTATTTATCTTTGGCTTTTTGAAAAGGGGTTAGAACTTTCGATTGAGATGGGCTAAAACTCAGTTTAAAGCACTATTCAAACGTGTCAATTAAAAATTCAGGCCTCCGCAGCTAAAAAAAGCTCTCCCAAACGGAGCCTAAGTCTGCTGAGTTTTCATAATACTCATATGAGATTTCGATCACTGTAATTAGATATTCAAAGTCTTATAATTAACAACAAAAAAAAAACTAAGACTTACGAATTGAAAGCATTGGGAGCAACAGAAAATTTAATCTCTAGTTATCTTCTGAGAGAAACAAGCACATTTAAAGATTTACACTAAGAAGGGAAGGAGAACATGAAATTTACAGATTTGCAGGCTTCGGCATCTTCAATGGGCATTGTTTCCTATCTGTCGATGGCCACAGAGAGTATAACCGAGAGTACAAACCATCCAAGGAAGAAGTAACCCACCAGTCTAGTTGGTTCAACGTCTTCTGGTTCCTGCAACATGAACCAACTTGCTCAAAGACAAGTGCACATAAAATAAAAAATATATTTCAAAATTCTTTACACCAGATATATAATACCACACAATTCTTATGTATTTGCATATTAAACATCTAATTTTTCATATTTACTCACTAAGTATTTTTGCATCACAATCACATCAAAATATATCCATAATAAAGCATATTTCACTTCAGAAAAATTAATATCAATATTATTTTGCTGCAAGTCTGAATTTAGGTATGAAAATACATAAGAATTTTATGGTGTGTGTCTAAATTTGAGCAATCTTTACAGGGGTTTTGGGTTTAGAACATACCCTATTGAAAGAGTCATTAGTTATGAAGTTTTAGAGTAGAGAGAGAGAGAGAGAGAGAGAGAGAGAGAGATTTTACAGTGATATAAGTTTGTTTGTATCAATTATGTAACTAAAGAAACAATTATTGCAGTAGATTGGGGCACTTTAAGAGTATTATAAGGCCATTATGTACAAGTCTTATAATTGATTTTAAGCATATTCTATGGCGTGAGCATCACGTAATCACTAACAGATCCATTTCACTGTGAACCTCCAAAGTTCTTGAAGGCTGGGATATCCTAAAGGCTTATATTGTTGCATAAAAATAGAAAATAAAACAAAAAAAAATACTTAATTTAAAACATAGCCAGTCGTTAACTAATCGGACGACTGGCTATGTTTGGCCAGTCGCCCGATAAGTAGGCGAGTGGTTACGCCACCTCGGAGATGAGGTGGCCGATCGATCCTTCTCTTCTCGGACGTACTAAAGTTAAAATTTTTTTTACAGATGCTTAATCTATTAATTATCAATTAAAATATACTTAATTTAAAAATTTGTTCTCCTGAATCATAGCTGGAAGATTTTTTTTTTCTTTTTTTTGTGGAATCTTGTATAATCGAATATTTGTATATAGTTGTATTTTGAGTCTTTTGCATGTTTTTGAGTGATATCAAGTCACTAAGTTTTATGTTTTATTTAGTTATTGATTGATTTAGTAGGTTTTATCAATATAGCATGCTTAAAATGATGATGAGTCTTTTAGCTTCTCTATCACCTTTTTAATGTACTTCTCCACCATCATTTTTTTAACTTTATCACCTTTTCTTTGGACATTCGATCCAAATACAGAGCCCTAATCCTTATTTCTTCTTAATTGGACTATCTTAGCAATTTGAAGAACCACGTGATAGGAACTACATGTGAATCTCCAGTGAACACTACATTTACAAGTTTATGCTGGTGAATACACAGCTTAAAAGCCAAAGATTACAAGTTTTGGCTTCAAGTAGTTCCATTTTTTTTTTTTTGGTAGCGAGTCACCCGTGATGTCTTTGTGAGGATATAACTAATCCAGAGTGTGGCACACCCACCTTTCTTTTTTGTAGGTTAAGCGCTGAAGAATCGAGCGTGAGTTGAGATGCGGTACATTCAAATCACTACTAAAAAACCTCAAAAGTATCACTTTATTTTAAGGGAAGTACATTCAAATCATTCTTTGTTGCAGTCAATATGTCAAGAAAATCTTTTTTTTTTTCAGAGATGAAACCGCGTACCTTATCATAGGAATCGCCTCTGACAATCCCTAGCCTTCCGTAATGATCCACATCTGTAATCTCTGCAAGGGGTTATAGCAACAGTATAAAAAAAGATAAAATAATAAATCCATGCGTAGATCAGTCATTTAGAAACTCTAATTACAATGATATCATTGTAACAGTAATGAATCACTTACCGATGCCTCTGATTGCTTTCTGGACGTTAATAGTGGGTATTAGCGACGGAGATCTTTTTGAAGTCTCGACAGGGATTTCCGAGGTGGGAGGAGGTGCGCCTTCCTCATTGGCAACGACCTCCGGTGCCGCCTCACCGGAGCAGTGGGGAGGGAAAAGTAGCTGCCTAGCTGGCGACGAGTCGCCTCTGCTGTGGTGGCTGCGGTGCCCGCGGCTAAGTCCGAAAAGCCCCGTCGCTGGTGATAAGAATCCGACAGCGGCCATCGATGGCATGATTCCCGGTGTGTGCGTGCGCGCGCGCGTGCTTTTCCTTTTTCTTCGATATAATTGTTTAAAGTAAGAAAAATATCAAAATGAATTATAGCATATTGATCAAAATAAGAATCTATTGATACAAATAGGAATCTCTAAAATAAAAATATTGATTACTATTGTTGCGTGCGAAAAAGATTTTAATGATAAAGAAAAATTAAGCCTTAGATTAAGAGAAATATACAGGATACACATAGATAGAGACATAATTTTTATGTAGAAAAACTCAACAAAAATCACGAGATCTTACCAAGCCAAAAATAATCCAAAGTTTCATTATTCTGCTTCGTTAAAGAATTTCGGTATTACAATCTAGTGAGTTCGAGTAATGATAGCTTCGAGAAAATAACATACTATAAGTCTTTAATGATGGTTAGTAATAGATGTCAGTGATTGTTGGCCTGAAACTTTCTTCATAATTTTAAATTTAGCTTTTAACTCGAAATTATTTCTCTTAATGCAAGAATGAAAGCAAATTTATATTATTTAAGGGAAGGAGATTCTAGTAATTTTAGAATGTATCTTAAAACATTCTATCAGATAATCTGTATCAATTTTCTTAATTATAAATATTTTTTTAATATTTGAATGCTTTAATGACCTCAGATTTGTGTATTCATAGGCTTATAAATTCCCCTCATTCGTTTAATTTAATTATAAATATATTAAATTCGGAAATCATCTGATTTTTTTTCAATTAACATTCTAAAACTTCTGATTATATTTCTGTGGCTTGATTTCAGCTCATTTAGATTTTAGTTGATCTACTCTGTGTCAATTGGGGTCTCATCTTGTATGCGGCAGCGGCCCTATCGGAAGTCGGCGAGCGAATTGACGAACTGTGCTCCGTCTAGTAGAAAGAAGAATGATGGAAGGTCGGCGCGATGTCCGCGGCGGGGAGACCGGAACGAGTTCAAGGCCACCGGACTCGTCGGAGCGGCGTTTCCCCCCGGCGGCGCAGCCGGAGATCATGAGAGCGGCGGAGAAGGATGACCAGTATGCCGCCTACGTCCACGATGCATGTCGCGATGCGTTCCGTCATCTCTTTGGTGGATTTTCCAAACCCCTTTGTTTGTTTCCTTCTCCCTTGTTCTTTTATATTTTTTCCTATTGAAGCGGCTGTACTATTTTATTTTGCAGGAACGAGGGTAGTTGTAGCTTTCCAAAGCGAGGTTAGTTCTCTTCCCATATCAATATCAAGCCGTTAGTTTTACTTTTTGCTGCATGTAATTCTGTTATTAGGGTTTAATGAACATTTTGGTGCAAATACTGGGAGGTATCTACAAATTAGTATAAAAAGCTTTCCCTTTCCCTTTCCCCATATTGTTTCCCTTTATTTCTTTCTATCTGAATCATGCAGTTTTTTTTTTTATATTAATTTATAGTCTTCATTACGGATTGCACTAATTTTGAACGGTTTGAAGGTGTAGAATGAATCTTTTTTTTTATCTGTTGGAATGGTTTTGAATTACTTTGCGGAGCAGTACTTCCATTTCAATTCAGGCTGATTCTGGGGTGTATGCTTATCCTAATTTCCGTTGGTGGTTATAGTGAGATTATTAATTGGCTGTTGCCACCCTAAGCGTACTCCTATATAGGTCGAATCTTCCTTTCCACTGGCTTACAGGGAGCTCAACTTGTTTCAATAGTAAGAAATCCACCATTTGGCTTAGAGGTTATTCTGCCTAGCTTATCTAAGTAACAATAGTTGTAGAATTTTTACAGAAACTGTTTGTTTAGATTGGAGGAAAGTGAAGGAAATGAAATGAAATTTCATCATTGGTTGATTATGAGTTTGCATACATTGATTGTTCTTTTCAACCTTTTTTTTTCTTTTACTCAAATTCCCAACATTCGAACTCATCCTATATGTTGCATTGATGTGGAAGGAACACATCCAAAGAATCACTTATCCTTGGATGCCAGATTGGTGTTGTAGTTGGGTTTTAACTAATAAAAGTATGAATGATCTAGAAGAGCATTTCAAAAATGACTCATATAGATTCTTTACATTTTACTTGTATTCCGTGTAATATGCTCTTTGAAGGATAGGACAGCTAAGTAGTTTTCGCTAACACCAATTTCCATTGATCATGTTTGCCATCAATTAAAACAACCTTAGAATTTATTTATTTATTTATTTTCTCTGACATGAAATTTCTTTTTTACAACAAAATGTTCCACATTAGGTATTTTTTTTTCAATTACATGCAATCGATATACTTGATTTACCTTCTACTATGTATTTAATGGCTATGGCACAACCCAGAGGGGTTAGTTGGGTTATTAAAATTTTCTCAAGAATTGATGCAAATAAAATTTCATTGATGTCATAGCAATCAAATCAAAATATATGTTGTAAACAAATAAATGAAAGTGCAAAAGAAAAAGATAATACAATGATGTGGTTTGACTTAAATAGGCCTACGTCCATGCCTAAATAATTTTTTTCTTTGGATTTCACTAACTAAAAATATTTTTTTTCATCTACAAGCCGATGGAGAAATCACTACACTTTTTTTTTAAAGTTATAGGGGAAGAGCATCATTACCCTGATTTTATGCAAAGAAATCTCTCTTGGTTTCTTCCATAAGGCTTAGCAGCAAACTTTACAATTACTTAAAGAAAATACAAGTTTATATGTCTTTGACACTCATATGATGAAATGAAGCAGATAGAACCTTGAAATACATTTAGGCCTTTGGAAGCTCAAGTTCTTCTTGATTGAAAGTGAAAAAATGAAGAATGAAAGATTTTACATTGGGTGATTTGAAGTATTTTCAAGAATCTTTAAGGTTTCCAATGGCAAGGTATGTATATGGAAGCACTAGGATGAATATACTACTCAAAGGAATCCAATACAATTGGCATAATATGAAAATTCATCAAACACGATGGACTGCCATAGAGCTGAGATCGATTGTTGTGCTTTCAAATTCTTTACAATGGTCAAAATGATTAATGTTTGCTTGTTAAGTTCATGGAAGGTGGAGTCTTGGTAAATGTTTAGTGACAAGTTGTAGGAACAAACTATTATTTTTATAATTTTTAAAAGAGCTTGATCAATTATTTTGTCAACATAGTTGTAGTTATAGTTGGAATCAAAAGAATATATCATTTTAAGATATATGGATATGTTTTGAAGTTAATTAAAATATTTTCATAAATTTTCAAACTAATTTTTTTTCAAAAGTCAAACTCCATTTTGAGTGCTTGAGCTATGAGTAGTCTTAAACATGATTAAAGTTTTGTACATATAAAGATTGTCAAAAAATTGCCTTATTTTAAAACTTGCTTCATATGCATGTTGGTGGTTTAGCTCATGTAAAATCATTAGACCTTTTCAATGTATTATTGCAATCATCAAAACTGAGTTTAAGAATGAGGGCTTATGTGAGGCAGACTTTTTTATTGCTCAACTTTGCAGAGCATTGTTATACATTCATCTGGCTAATACTTTCTTGTTAATTTTTATAGATTTTTGTGGTGGGAAGCATTTTTTTATAATCATATTTATTACAGTTCAGAAAAATGTTGGAGTAGCTCTAGTGGCAGATAAGATTGGAGAGAGTCGCTTTAGATGGTTTAGCCACGTAAAGCGTCGGCCGTTAGATGACCCAGTTAGGAGAGTAGTAGTATTAGATTTGCCTTATGCTAAGAATAGTAGAGGTAGAATTAAAAAGAATCGGTTATGATGTATAAGAAATGACCTTAGTTTATTAGAATTAAATGGGAATTTGACACATAATAGAACACAATGGGGAAGAAGGATTCATGTAGCTGACCCCACATAATGGAATAAACGCTTGTTGTTGTTGTATATTTTTTATAGTTTAGTAGTTGTAGGAAAGTTGTTGTCCAATCTTTATTAAAATGGGTAAATATATATAATACTCATAACAATATTAAAAAAATATTTATTTCGCAATAACTTTACCACTATTTTCACAAAATTACCTTGAGTGGGTTCATGGGTTAACAAGATTCTCCTTTGATAATGATGAACCTATATTGAAAACACAGACATAGGGTTAAGGTTGGATTAATCTCTCTTGAATATTATATATTAAATATATAATTTTTGCAAATAATAAAGAGAAGTAATTTCTCATTGAATCATCAACATCATCATACTATTACATCATCATAGCATATGTTCACTAGTGCATCACAATCTACATTACATCATGAACAACCTTCCTTACTCCCCCTTTACAAGGGTGTTCGCAGCATCCAGGGGGTGAGTGCTAACTATCCAAGCTATTATTATCATATTTAAGGACAACTGTCAGAATAACCAAGGATTGTAACATGAACACTACACTGATCTTTAAAATTATCTTTTTTACAGTCATCATTGTTCACAGTTCTTTTTGGTGAGTGGCCTG